>JAKSZT010046586.1:7911696-8107174 GCA_026826555.1 Tolypeutes matacus
CAGTTATAACAATGCTAACAACCAAAAAAAAAGGGGGGGGAGTTAATATGGGGTGGGGAAGGGGGGGTGGTTTGGTATCTGGGAGTCTCCAGCACTCCGTGTGTGACTTTGCTGTGACCTAAAACTTCTTTGAAAATTAAATGAAAAATTGGGAGACAATGGGGATTGAGAGGAGGAAGGTGTCATGGCACACCAGACATCTGATAACACAGTGATAAAGGGAAGGAAAAAAGGGAAAAAAGAAAAGAGAAAGGAAATAAAAATGAATATATATATATATATTTTAAAGGCATTTCCTTTGCTTTTTTGCCCATTTTTTGAATGTCTCAATCCACTAATTATATTTTATTTTGTTTTGTTCTTTGTTTGATTATTTGTTTTTTTTTCCTTCTCTTTTTTTTTTTTTTCCCCTGAGTTTCCTTATGCTTGTCTCTTGCATGTAAGCTTACCACACTTGTTTCTTTTTCCTAATAAGTGTATTTGATTATTTTATGGACTAAATGTTCATGGAGGATTTGGATCACAGAAGGGTTACCATGGGTACTGCGGGGGATTGTTGGGGGGGGTGTCTGGGGGGGGTTTCGTGGGGATTGGTTCATCCGAATATATATGAAAGATATACAAAATCATTCAAAGGATCGGGGGATGGGGCATGGTCACGATGGGTGGATAATCACACAATAAATGAGGGAATCTGAATTCCTAGCCTGGAGAGCTCTGCCACAATCTCCAAGGGAGCAGCAATAGCCCTCTGAGTGTAGGGACAGTGCCTGTCAAAATAGGATGACCCACTGATGTTTTTTTTTTTTTTTTTTTATTGATGACTACCCTTGTGAGTCTTTGCTCTTGTAAATGAGACTTAGCCTGCAGTTGTGGGGTGCCTAAGGGTTGCCACCTGAGAGCCTCCTTGTTGCTCAAATGTGGCCTCTCTCTAAGCCAAACTCAGCATATGATTGCATTACCTTCCCCCCAACGTGGGACATGACTCCCGGGGATGAGCCTCCCTGGCAACGAGGGATTAATACCAAGTGCCAACTGGCAGCTTTGTGCAGTGGCAGTATCGTAGCCAATGAGGTTTATCCGAGGCACGATTATTGCTAATTGAAAACTTTTCCCAAGTGCCAACTGGCAACACAACTGGAAAAAGACCTTGAATAAAAGGGGGAAATGGTAAAGACAAATGAGTTCAAGTGGCTAAGAGACTTCAAAGAGAGTCAGGAGGTCATCCCAGAGGTAACTCTTACGCACACCTCAGTAGGAGCTCATAGAACATCTAAGTGCCTATCATCCCACTCAGTGGGGTTCCTGAGAGCTCCGGAGACACCCTGGTCCTATATAAGGGGGAATAGCCCCAGAGACTGATGCCTTATCAGTGGGTTCTATTTTGGAATCTGTGCTCCTGAGAGTGACAGAATTAGACTCAAATAAGTCCTCCCTGCACATGGTTCACCAGTCCCTTCTATTCAAACCTATATGTGATGCTGGAGTTTTTAGGTATACTTCCAGAGACTGGAGCCTCCCGCCTACCTATGTGCCAGGTGTGCATGGAATCTAGGTGGAGCTGCAACTCCTACCCTACAGCTCAATGGACTCATCCAAGTCACCTGGTGAGGAGACAACAATGGGCAATGGCCATCCCAGGGAATGGAGAAGGCCTGCATCTGCAGGCAGGATCATCGCACCCACCATATCCATGGGATATAAGCCCTCTCTCACTTGGAGTTGGAGTGGACATCACCATCCCAGTCGCCTCTGGATTGGGGGAAGAACTATGGACTAGAGTGGACTTGATGGTATTCTCTTGTTCACATATGGTGATTCTAGCAATGCAAGAAATTATAACAATGAGGTGGAGCCAGTGGCCACTTGACACTTTTGGGGTAGGGAGGGGATGAGCAGTTGAAATACAGGGGCTTCTTTGGGAGTTGGAGGTTGTCCTGAGTACTGTTGTGGCAATGGATGTAGGCCATTTTAAATCAGCACACACCACTAAGAACTGAGTGGGAGAGAGTGTGGTCTACAGTGTGAACTGTGGTCTATGGTTGGTGGCAAGGCTCCAGGATGTGTAAGTTCATTGAGGGTGGTGGGCCACACTGTGGGAGATGTTTGTGTGGGATGTGGTGGGAGGTGTGGGAGGTGGGCAACATGGGAATCCCAGTGGGTTCCATGTAATATTTTGGGTAATCTAAGCACCTCTTAAAATATATGTATATATATATATATAAATAACATTTTTGTAAGCAAATACACATATATGCATATATATTTATATATCATTTTGCAAATGTTTGTATATATTGTGAGAATTTTGATTTTTACCCATAATAAAAAAAAAATAGTAACCAAAAAAAGAGCTGGAGTAAACATATAAATGTAAAATAACAGCATTAAAGTATATGAACAATAGTTACTCAGTGCAACTGGCAAATTGTTCCTGTGATCACTATTCTGTTTTTTTTATATATATATATACAAAATAAACACTTGCTTTAAAAAAAAAAAAAAAAAAAGAGACATTCTAGGCAATAAATAGAACTACAGTTAGAATTGGGAATTTTCTCCATCAAAATGGTCCAACTTAATGATTGATTAATTTTATATTTAATAAAAGACTTAGAAAAATCTCATTGATCATTTCATAACCCCAAAATTCTATTGCACAGTATCAACAGCCCTCACTTTTAATTCTGCAATTCTTTTTTCCCCATAGCACTGACTTTAAGACAAGAGGCAAAATAAATGTTTTGCCGCAAGGTTTGGCTAATGTTGTCTTTTAGTAATTGAGGTAAGTCCAATGCCAAACTCCTAAATAAAACAGTTACAGGTCAGCGGATTTCTGGAACACCATTTGCAAGATTTAAGGAAAAATCAAGAGATATATCCAGATGACGCTGACAATGAGGCAATGAAATCATTACTGAGAAGAAATGATTAAAGCCCCAACTGCTACGTTAGTGGTGAACGTTGGAAAGAATAAAGCTCTTGGGAAAGTGCTATCGAGGACAAGTCTGCAAAGTACAGGGTGACCTATTACACTCTTTTCTGCCCTCAACTGCAACAGAGCATCACTATGAACTGAGGGGTGGAACAGAGATAATTATTCTGTACACGGTACTCAGAGAAAGGAAGACGGAAATTACCGCCTAATGAGACACTTACTTCTCTGACAAGTGGTGCCTCGGAATCCTGGCGCACACTCACAGATGCCGTCGTCAGGGGAGCACGAAGCCCCATTTTTACAGTAGCAGGGCAGGGAGCAGTTGGGGCCCCAGCGTCCGTCGGCACACACGCTGTCACAGTGGACACCTGCAACAATGCGCACAAGGCAAGCCTGAATGAGACAGCACGTGGGAGCCTCTGTGCCACTAATTCAGAGAGGACGACTAGGCTCACAATATTAAAACTGAGTTACCACAGGCAGCATTGAGCAGAGGTAACAGGAGGTTTAAAATCCCATTATCATCTTATACACACCAAGACACAGTATCATCATAACATTCAAAGAATGTCCCAGAACTATGTTCTATCGAGTCAAGAAAGAGAAGGAATGAAATACCTTTGTTATACTGATTTGTCTTTTTAGGAGAAAGCAAAGGGAAAATTCAAGGGCTCTGGCCATTGAAGGCAGAATTTATCAAAACTACTCTATCATTTAGCCTTCAGTGACTTCTTGCCTTTTCCTATTCTTTGTTTTCTTATAGAAATGGACAAAGTGAATAAGATAAGGCAAATCAAAACGTGATTAAATTGTTTTACATAAAGAAAATCCTTGCCTTGGAGAAAGCAAATAAACATAATCTTAAAATATTTTGATGATACATTTATTGTGTATGACAAAAAGATACACATGCCACTGACTCCTGTTTGAAAATTTAATCTGATGATGGACAGAATTAGGCAGAATATCACGATCTAAGTTATTTATAGTTGTTGTCTAAGCTGTTGATTATAATGAAACTCTAAGTGTTAACTCATTCTGGAAAAAGAAAAACTTTGCAATCAGTCAGGAATGAATAAATAGATGCATAAAAACATAAAGAAAACCTTTATGAGGGTGTAAAACTGAAAAAATGAAAAATGTAAAAATGAAAATAAAACCAGGTTTTGCATTTTTCACCACTGAGAGCTTTTCATTGAAAGGGAGTAAGAATGAGTTATAATTAGTAGTGAACTGGTGACTGCTGGTCTTAGACAACTGAACACATGATAAGACTAAGCACACACACACTCAGAGATCCAGAACACGAATGACACCCAACACCAGGGATGCCCAAAATGCTGTATGTTGTTTTATGGTTTTCGCTTGATTGATTAGGATAAAAGTCACCGTGGCCTGAACCTTAACACAGAAACGGCCCCCAGTCGTAACTTGGACATTACTAATTTGTACGCAGCCATTTCTGCTGAACCATATGTAACCCTCAACTCTTTACTGTTCCCGTTTTTTTCCTTCCTAAAGCCCCCCACACGGTAAAGGCTGTTAAGTATGCATGAAAGCACGCAGACCTCATTGTGTCTAGTTTGCACTTACAATGGACTATTATTTCAGCTTGGACCACTGGCTGGAGAAAGGAGACCAAGCCTGTTTATAAAGCTGGTTGATGTTTAAATGGTCCCCATAGAATAAATTGTGAAATTGAGGCTTAGTATGTTATTTTTTTTCTTGAGATCACAAATACATATATAGAATCCCTTCTGAGAAACTGATGGATTGCAAACCAAACCCTATGCTCCCCAAATGTGGCATACCAACCACAGAGTCTTATCTGTTGTTTTTACCCACCACTCTACTAGGAAGAAGCATTAAACACATTGAACAGAAAATCACTTCAAAAGGAGTTTGCAAATTCAGATTTTGTTTTGTGAATTCGAAGAAAGTATCAACAAGGGTAACCCATTATAGGCTTCACTCTATTCAAATTCAGGACCACTGCTTAACAGGAGCTAAAAATGGCACACCTGCTTTAAATAGATTCAGACCCCTTGACCATTTTGGTCTGGAGCCATCCAGGCAAATCCCAGTCAGGACTTTGGAGAAGTGGAAGCTGAGTTATTATCTAGTTAATCTGATCATCACCTTGAAAAATTATTCCTGACTTCTGATACTTTCGTTGTGGGGTGAGGAATTGGAGTGGAAAGATTTAGTCCATAAGCTACTTGCCAAATCTCTACTTCACTCTACACTTAATAAATGCAGTTAAGATGGAATAACATATACTTTAGGTCAAATAGTATATGCTGCTTTTTTACATTATAGGTTGCCATGATTTATGTATGGCTTAGCACATTCTCAATCAAAGCACATTAAGGAAAACGACACCAGGCTAGATTAGCAAATGTAAATAAAGTGATCCTTTATTTCATATCTAATTCTCCTTCCCTTAACAGGTTTGTCCAGCTGGTTAGCATAACCATCAGTCATAATCAATTTTATGGAGGTGATTTTGATATAAGTAACAGGCCCCATGCCATAGCAAGAAGATATATTGTACAGATAAGTTTGTTTCACATGATTTACCCATCATTTCATTTCCACAGAATTGTGGGGAATTCTAGAAGTCAAACCTTCTTCTCTAATTATATAGCTATATTTCAAATGAATCAAGCTATATTTTAAATAACTTTTATTTCAGGATTGCAAAGTCTTTCCTTTTAATGCAATTTAAAGACATTCTACTAGCAAGCCCCTACTCCTAAAATCCAAGTTCTTTTTTTTTCTCTATCATTAGTAAACATGAGTCATCTCATTGCAGATATTATTGCCTAATCTATTTGAAGACAAATATCAATTATATGTCAGACAGGGGTAACTCCAGGTGAAAGTGTAAAACTGTCTTTCTTCCTCTTGGTTAACCCTTCTCTAGTATTGTTATTCTACCCTTTTCAGATGCTCTGTGCTCTTCTGTTGACTTTCCCTTCATCTTATAGTCAGGAAAGGACAAGACAAATTTGTTCTTATTGAGGTGTTACCTTCTCTAGAGAATATTAATATTTTAATAGAGCACACATTTTAAGAGCCTAAGAAATAAATCTCTAATTGTGGGATTTCAAGCAGTGAGGCTCATGGAGTGGGTACTAGTTGGGTGCTTCTCTAAGTCACAATAGGTATATATCTGCTGATGTGATCTTTATGCTTTTACATAAAGATGGCCCTGCAGTGAAACTTCCTTTAAGCATTTTTATTTTGGCCATGTGTGTGTGCGTGTGTGTGCACATGTGCTTAATTCCTTAGTTGTTTTCATTGATCTCCTATTCTTTACCAACTTTGCTAGAGTCATACATCTTTTTGCTTCCATGTTAGTAAAAGATAGAAAAGATAATTCGACTCAATAAACTTGCAAGGAAAATGGCTGGCTGCTGGCCTTGCTGGTGAGAATTCCCTGAGAGTTAACTCCAAGGTGACAATGGTTCCAGAGCTAGTATACCAAACTCTGGGGACTATGGTATGGGAAGGAGGTAGCTTGGGAAGCGGTGGGAGGAGTCCAGCCTAAAGGAACAGTGAGTGCATCCTTCAGGAATCACAAGTGCTAGGGGCAGCTGACACCCCGGGATGGGGAGGAGCAGGAGAAGAGTCTGGGCCACTGGACAGCGGCCACCTTGTGAAGAGCCAAGGCTGCCACACTGTGGAGTGTGAGTTGGTGTTAACAGGGACCAAATGAACAAGGTTTAAATAGGAGAGGAATATATTTAAATGTGTGTTTTGTAGAGGGCAGAAGATGATTTGAAAGTGGTCAACCCGGAAGAGAAAAGACAGAAGGTGAAAAATTTGGGAGTTTTCTCAAGTGAAAATGATAAAAATGACCAGGTCTTGAACTAATCAATGGCTGTTGGGATGCACAGGAATGGCAGAATTCTGGGAAAATTTAGAGAAAATACAGATGAAGGGTATCACACATACCCACACACTCCACCCAGGGTAATTAATGCTGGCAGCCCCATGAGGGAGAGATGGTGCCTGTTTTTCTCACTACAGTGCCTAGGACATGGAAGGTGTCAAACAAATATTTGCTGAATGAATCAATACACTAAGCTTCTCTTTCCCATATGGTATTCAGGACCACTTTCTAAATTGATGGAACAATCATATCATCCATGCTTCCCTGAAGAAGTGAAGGGCACTCAAACCAGGAAGTCCAACATAATTATATTTTGTGTACCTGAAATGGTGACCCTACCTGGTTCAGGGGATGGAAATGTCTGCCTTGCTTATTTTTGAGAAGATATACTTTCATGAGCTCTGTCTGTTGTTGTTGTTTTCATGTTAGCCTAAATTACAGAGCAATAGAAGAATTAGGAGATATATCGAGGAAATTCATTTGGAATGTTTACCAAAGAACAAATAAAAGCTTTAATACAAGTTACCTCAGGAAATAACTTCTTAAAAGATTTTGAGGAAGGGGTAAAATGGGAAGGGGGTATCTTTAAATTTGCAGCAATCTCTAGTTCAATGGAAGCATTTCTTTCTGATAAAATGTTCTGATGCTGATAAGGAGATCCGAAGGACTGTTTTTGCCAGGACTGAGGACAAAGAGCTCTTTGATAGCCTTCACCAGTTGCTAGGCAATGGCTGAATGATCGTGATAAACTTCAGCTAAGCAGCTCTAAAGAAATGTTCGTGCATTAATGCCTGATGCATTATGCCAGGGGCCTCCATGTGAAATCAGCATTCACTGGGCATTTGTGATTGCATGAATGTGGTAAATAAATCATCTGGGTGTCATTATTTCCCCTCCCAGAGACAGAACCTGAACTTCTTGCCCTGCTTAACTGTTATTTTCCTTATGTCAGTAGTGCAATATTTGAGGAGTTAATGAATGAAAGAAATGATTTCAATTCGCTGTCTTGTTCCTGGGCAACAGTTATTAAATATATATTAAGGCAAAGAGAGGAATTTATTCATAATAATTGGGCTTGGTGATTAAAGGAGAAAGGAACTGTAAGACTTAGCCATTACACTTCTTCCATTTTTCAAATCCTCAACCCACAAAGCGGCATCACACTGTAAAGTACAGAAGTTATTCCCTGGTATATCTGCCTCTGATGACAGTGTCTGCCCTGATGGAAGGTGAGCTTCTGCAGGCCCGGGATCTGGCACCACTTTATCTTTGTGCTCCCAGCACCCAAGCATTTTGGTTACATAAGACATGGAGACACACTCAAATGGTTGTTAAATCAAATCTTTTTACTTGAATACTTTGAATTTTAAAGATCCTTTAAGGATGAATCTGCTTTATATAGGCAGCCAAGCAGACAAAAATCTTGATTAATCATGTGAAACAGAGTATCTGCATTTGCAGCTGCCAGCAAAAATATCAGAGAGTATGCCTGCCCTAGTCTAGACCTGGGTAAGCACAAACAGCAGACTTCTGGGCGGACTGGGAGATCTGGGACCTCTGGCTTTTTTTGCAGCTTTCCCCTTTGGAAAACGAGCCCCTCCCTCTACCCTTACTTCAGGGACCTATCCTTCTGCTTTTATCTGGCTCCCTCCTCTCAAGACACACAGACAGACAGACAGGTAGACTCTTCACCCCTCAATACCCGAAAGGGTCAGATAGTGAGTCCTTTGCCTTTGTGCTTGATTGGGTGAGTGTTCGTTAAGAAAACTCATCTATCTGCATTAAGGTACTACCTCTGGCTTGGGTTTGTACTTCTCTGTCACTGGACAAAAGAAGGCAGGTCTCCTTTATTATAACAATTCAGATATGAGAGATCACTTTGGGGCAGAATAGTCTCTGAAATAGAGTTCATTTACTCAGCCGGTCAAACTTGGTCTGTCTAGGGTAACTTGGGAAGGAGGACTGTCCCTTCTGGAGAGGGAATGGGGCCACTGCAAGTCTAGTTTTGCCTGCTGGGAAGAGTAGAAAAGCCGAACTCTTCTCATAAACATGCCTTTTTCAAAAATGTCACCCTTCCTGTCTGGGCTCAGAGATGAGTACCCCATCTTTCTTCTCACTATTGTTTCCTCTCCTTTCCTTCACACCATCCCTGCTAGTCCCTCTCTCTTCCCCAAGACTCCCAGGGGTTTATTTGGTGTCTTAACCCATTTTCCATGAGCTTGGAATTTAACATTTTTTATTCTGATATGAATGTATCCTTAAGCCTCTTTTACTCTTTTGCCACTGGTTATGAGGTTTCTCTTAAAGGAATGCTCCACTAGAACCCACCCTCTTCAGTAACTCAAGGAACAAGGCATAGCAGAGACCAGTCTATAGACTGGTAACTGCCACTCTGTGGGCCACCAGGGCAATATTTTAAATCAGAGGTAACATTTTAAATCAAACCTACCAGGTACGGTTGTACAAGTTGTGCACTGCCCAAGAGCCCCTGGCCAACTGCTAAGTTGGGGCAGAAATCTGGCCCCGGCTCCTCCTGCCAAGAAGTGCACCCTGAGGGATTTCCAAATTCCAAATTTGTACAAAAGGGGCTTTATGGGATGGCAGTGGCTCCATTATTCTCCTCACCTACCTTCCATATCCTATTTCAATAGGTGTGGGTGGGGACTGGGAATATGAAAGTGAAAAGAGTTCTCATAGAAAAGAGTTGACTATGATCTTAGCCAGGGCTGGGACCCAACCTCACAGACAGGTGAAGTGAATTCTTGATCAGCTGTAATACTCAGTGAATAGATGTTTTGGCTGACTGAAGTGAGGACAGAAAGGAAGAAAGATGACATCAACATGCTTCTACCTTTCAGGAAAATACTTTATAAAGTTTATCATGCCACTACTCTGGAAATATGTATATCTATATAACTAATTAAATTTCCTTGACATCAGGAATTTTGAAAACACAGTTTTATTTTATAGCTACCCTCTCTCTCTCTTCCTGTGTTGTGTGTGTGTGTGTGTCGCAGAGGTGTAAAAAGAGTCGAGGACACAGCCTATATACTATATCCTGAATGTTTCTTCAGTTTTTCTCATTTCTTACTCCACTGCCTCTTTTTCTATGAGATAGTCTATTGGCTAAAAATTCCAATAAATTATATGTTTAAATAAAGTGCATGCTTTTCCTTTGTAAAAAAAAAAAAGTAGTACATTTCTTTAGAAAATTGTATCTGGGTGCCAGACACAACGTTTGTTTTGGCTAATCTTTATGGCAGTACATTGTGAAGACATTTTAGGAATAGGCAAAATGGGACTATCAGTCGTAACAGAAATAAAGAAGAGTCCTAATTTTGTCAACCAGTAGGGAACTGGATGAAGTTATGGGGAGCGGTGAATAACACCGACATGGTAAGAAAGCAAGCTTCTTTAGTATATCAGGTTAGGGTGCAAATTCCTCAGTTTGGGCTTGTCAGTTTCTGTGTGAGACAGGATAGGGCTCTCAGACCCTTATCTTTGACTCGAAACCTGGAGGCCTGATGAGCCCCTCCCAGGATGTCCTCATGGCTGGCCCTGTTGGTGCCTCTGTGCCATCTTGTTGATTAGGTCAGAGCAAGAGCCCTGTGATTTCTTCACAAAAGCCTCACTGTTGCCACACATACTGCTACTCTGTCCACTGAGTCTTAATAGCTCACCTAGAGCAATCTCAGCATCGGGGAAGAGAGGAAACAGAATTGCTGGCTTCCTTGGGCTTATGTTAATTATTTGGCCCCAAATCTATGTTAAGTGAAAAGCAAAGCTTTCTCTATATTGAGAAAGGTCCTTATGAAGTTCTTACTCAAAACAAGTTTATTGATAAATAAGTATATGTGTATCCAGTGTTGACAAAAAAATGGTGTTCTGTGTAAATAATATACAGGATCTGTTCTCCTTTCCTTTTAGAAAAATAAACCAATTCATAATCCAATTGTAGGGTACCTTTTGGAACTTCATTAACCTTCTTTTCTTCTATGTATGTTTGCTCATACATAGTGTGTTCTGAGAATGTGGAGGTGACCTCTCTAAAAATAATGTTTCACAGTGGGCTTAGATACTTATGGATGCTCTCAGACATCCCACACAGAGGCCCCAGAGAAATAAGACAGTGGGGCAAGTTAGTTAACAGAGGAGCAACAATGGTGACTAGGCCATGAAGCCAAGAGGCTGTGGGCAACAAGTGACTAGAGCAACATGACGTAGCAAAGCTTCATTCCCCTTCGGAGAAGCTGGCCAGTCACAGATGACAGTTGGATTACAAGATTATGTTGTATGACAAAGCCACTGCATTCTTGCAGGGGCCCGACAGGTCTAAGGCCATATGGGATAATTTGTCTTACCCCATGACCCAGACAGTGGAATGCAGCTAACATATTTTCTGGCTGGCTTCTGGCCAAATCATATCTACTGCCGTTTGCATGTATACCAGAGAGTGCCCTATACAGGCTGATTCTAAATCATTGAAGCAGGTGGACTCTTGGGCAGTGACTGTTGTGTTCAGGAACACCTCATATTCTCTCCATATTCATAAGACAAAAGTAAGTTTAGTGGAGTATGGCCCAAAACATAGGATCTGGCCACTTTGTTAGGAAAGTTTTGAATTCACTGGGGGAGAAAATGTATTTTGCCTAACTGAGGCCATTCAGAAATTAGTACTAGTCCTCCATTTGAGAACATCAAGAGCCCTAGTGAAGACAAAATCTGGTTTACTCCCTAGTATGATACAATTTTAATATTTAGTAACTATGTGCCAAACAGAAACATGGAAAGGTGGTATTTTATATTGTAATATCAGAGCTGTCTCACTTTTGCAAGTGAAAGAGGAACGACAGGGTATGGAGCCCTTGTGTCTGTGGGTTGTTCCTATGGACAGGTAATGAAGTCCATTACAGCAGGCGTGGTCTCTTTCCCAAGGTGGCTCTTAGACACTAGAAATCAAGCACGTTACAGTTTATCTCAGTTTACTCAGGCAGAAACCAAAGAAAGCTCTCAGTAAAATTCAAGGGATTGACAGACACCACTCAAGAGGTTGTTGATAACATTTCATGTTCATGGATCAGAAGACTTAAGAGGGTTAAGATAGCAATACCTCCCAAATTGATTCAATACAATCCCCATCAAAATTCCTGCTTGCTTCTTTGAAGAAATTGATATGCTGATACAAAAATTCATATGGAAATTCAAGGGACTCAAAATAGCCAAAACAATCTTGAAAAAGAACAAAGTTGGAGGACTTACAATTCCTGATTCCCAAAATTCCTAAAAAACTACAGTAATGAAGATATTATGGTGCTGGCAAAAAAGTAGGCATAGAGATCAATGGAATAGAATTCAGAGTCCAGAAATAAACCCTTTCACATTTACAGTTAATTGATTTTTGACAAAAATACCAAGACAATTCAATGGTAAAGAGTAATAGTTGTTTCAATAAATAGTGCTGGGTCAAAAAGAATTAATTTGGACCCCCTACCTCACATTATATACAAAAATTAATTTGAAATAGTCAAATACCTAAATGTAAGAGCTAATGTTATAAAACTCTTAGAAGAAAACATAGGTATAAATCATTGTGACCTTGGATTACGCAATGGTTGTGTTTTTTTTTCTTTTAAGATATGACACCATATCTAAGCAATAACAACAAAAGAAAAAAATAGATAGATTGAACTTCACCAAAATTACAAACTTTTCTGCTGCAGAGGATACCACCAAGAAAGTGAAAAAACAAGTCACAGAATGGTAGAAAAATATTTGCAAAACATTTATCTTATAAAAGACTTGTATCTAGACCATATAAAGAGCTCTTGCAAATCAATAAAAAAAGACAATGCAGTTAGAAAACGAGCAAAGGCTCTGAACAGACATTCCTCCAAAGAAGATATAAACATGACTAATAAACACATGAAAAGATCCTCATCATCAGCTATCAGGTAAATGCAAATCAAAACCACAATGAGATTCCACTTCACATCCACTAGGATGGATGTAATAAAAAAGACATAATAATATGTGCTGGTGAGAATGTGGAAAAAGTGGAACTCTCATACACTGGGGGTGGAAATGTCACTTTGGAAAACAGTTTAGCAGTTCTCCGAAAGGTTAAACATAGTGTTACCATATGATCCAGCAACTCCACTCCTAAGTAGATACCCAACATATTTAGGGCTACACAAAAACTTGTATGTGAACGTTCACAGCAGCATCATTCATAATAGTTAAGAGATGGAAGCAACCAAATGTCCATCAACTGATAAATGGATATAGAATGTGATTCATCCAAACAAGGGAATGCTATTTGACAATCAAAAAGAAAGAAGTACTGGTATATGCTACCATATGGGTGAACTTTGAAAACACTACATAAGTGAAAGAAGCCAGTCACATAAGGCCACATATTGTATGAATCTGTACAAATCCAGAACAGGCAAATCTATAGAGAATGAAAGTAGACTAGTGGTGCCTAGGGCAGGGGATGGGGGGTGAGTTGGGGGTAGGGGGAAGTGGCTGCTAATAGGTACAGGGTTTCTTTGTGGGATGATGAAAATGCTGTAAGATTGATTGTAGTGATGGTTGCTCACTTTGTGAATATACTAAAAACCATTGAATTGTATACTTTAAATAGGTGATTTGTATGGTATGTGATTATATATCAATAAAGCTGCTATTTAAAAAGGGGGAGGGGAGGGTTGCTAGTTATCAATACCGGTCACCCCTGATAATTCCCAGAGATTTTGGTCCATGCTGAAAATAAAATCTCAGCATATGCCTCCCCACCACCACCACCACCACCATCCCTACGTCCCGGAGTAAGTCTGTGTGTGGCAGTAGGGTACCGTGGTTAAGAGAGCAGACTCTGGAGTGGGAAAGCATTAATACAAATCCGGTCCCTGCCATTTATTAACTCTCAGAACTTGTTCAAACCATCTTCCTCCTCTGTAAAGAAGAAAATAATATTTTCTGGCTCATAAAGTTGTTATGAACCTGTAATAAACATTCAATTAGCATTATTTATTATTATTCTAGAGCCTTCTCTAGATGTATTTTTACTTGAAAGTTAAGGCTAACCCTTACTCCATGTATTAGTCAGCCAAAGGGGTGCTAATGTGAAATACCAAAAATGGGTTGGTCTTTATAAAAGGTATTTATTTGAGGTAGAAGTCCACAGATACCAGGCCATAAAGCATTAAGTTTCTTCTCTCACCACAGTCCATTGCTTCGTGTTAGAGCAAGACAGCTGCCAGCGTTTGCCAGGGTTCAGGCTTCTGGGGTTCCTCTCTTCCCGGGGCTGCGTTTCTCTCCGGGCTTAGCTTCTGTTTCCTCCACAAGGTCAGCTGTAGACGATCAGGCAAACGGCTTGCTTCTCTTCCCCTGGGGCCTTCTTTCTAACATCAAAATTTCTTCTCAAAAGACTGCTTCAACTGTCCTTTGCCTTGCCTTTTATATTCAATTCCCCACCCACCAAGGGGTGGGGCTCAATGCCCTAATCCTAACCTAATCATGCCCAGATTAACAGATCAGTTTACAAGCATGATTCAATTATATTTTTGGAATTCACAATTACATCAAATTCCCCAACGGTTACACTCCATAATTACCTAAACAGGACTTCTCCAATCTGGAGGCATAAGATTGTCTTCTGATAGATCTATCTTCTGAAAATATGAATAAAGAGGATACTTGGCTTGCTATGACGAATTTCTCTTTAAAAGTGCTTGTTTAAAAATTATTGGGAGGATACCAAAGCACCATCAAAATAGAATCAAATCTGTCTTATTTTACTTTTGGTACACTTGAATGCTTATGAATGTATTCAATTCATTTATCTCAAAGTTCGATAACCTTCCTATTGCATTCCCATTGGTCATTTTTCTTAATAAGTTTTAAAAATTTTATTAGTGTTTGTTTGTTTTTATGTCTTTCTAGGATAGGTTTGACTTGACATATAATAAAGATCTGCCTTGTTGCACCATAACAACAAGAATGATAACATTTCCTGGATGCTTAATATGTAGCAGGCACTGCTAAGTGCTTCACGTATCTTGTTTTTGATCGTTCCCACAAGCCTGTGAGACAGAGGTGGAGGAGACCCTAAAGCAACTTCAGAGCCAGATGGGAGAATGGGAATCATTGTGGTGAACCCAGAAGGTACGGCCTCTCTCTGGTCATGGCCTGCACCCCAGCAGCCCCTAGAAAACAGTCCAAATAGAGTTCCATTTTTGCTTTTTAATTAAGCCCCTTCAGGCATCCCCATCAAGAGCACAGTGGACAACTCCACCACCACACAGTACACCAACCTTATGCACAACTTCACCTTGAAGGCACGGAGCACCGTGTACGAAATGGACTCCCAGAATGACCCACCTTCCTTTGCATTCGCTCCAAGAAACATGAAATTATGGTTGTGCCAGATAAAAGACCATTTCCTGATCCTGATTCAGTATCCAACCGAATAAGCCACTCTTTTGGATACCTGACTTAGTCTTTAATTTAATGCCCCCCAAGATTAACACTGTTAATCATGCCCAGCTGGAAATCACCTTAGAGCCCACTTGCCCCACCCAGTGGCCAAGGATGGGATGGCAGCTCTGCCTACCCCACCCAAGGAATCCTCTCAGGGGCCGTTCTTTCCCATCATTTTAGGGTTTGAAGCAAGTTTATGAGAAGCCCATGCCTGGCTTCCTTCTGATCTTCCATTTACTTTTTTGCCCTTGGAAAAGGCTTTTTCTTTAACTGAAAATAACTGGAATGCTTAAAAAAGAAGAAGAAGAAGAAGATCAAGATCCCAATTTTCCAGGACATTTAATGCCATCTTCCAAGTCTGAACATCATGAGCAAAAAACATTATTCTTCTTCTTGTATCACTGTGAGCTTGATGAACTTTCCGGCTGAAACCAGGAGGCATATAAATAAGGAGAAACTCCCCCCATGTAGTGAGAAAGCTGGCAATAAACCATTTATGAATCTGTCATGACTTAAAACACTATTGTAAAAAAAAGAAAATTTCAAAAATTTGCAGTTCTAGCAATGAATATTTAATGTTTCTATATTAACCATAATAATACTAATATTTAATATTTCCTGCCTGACAAAGGTAAGCCTAGTTATAGTCTTTTGATTTATTCTAATCATTATTTCCTCAATACTCAAAAAAAATACCACCGAATTCCTGTCCTACTGAACTCTTCACAGCAATTCACATTTTCTTCCATCTTGCCAGCCTGAATTCTGATAGTTGGACCTTACAACACATGGGCTCAAGAGAACTGCCCTGCAGAAATCCAGAAAAAGCCATCCCTGGATGGCAAATTAATTAGACCTAGCAATAATACTTCTGAAGTAACACTGTGTCAGTTTATGGAGACATTACCATCGTTTTCTGAAACGTCAACCTGTGTGTGTTTCTCTGGAGTAGCAAAGAACAGCGCGAGGCATTCGTTGGCCTGTTTCCCATTTCAAGCTGCAGCCCTTGACTCTCACCTGACCATCCCGGGAGGCAGCGGCAATGGCCCGTGGTGGGGTGGCAGCCGTCAGCGTGGCTGCAGTCACAGCGCTCAGCACAGTTCAGCCCATACGTGCCATCCTGCATCAGACAGCATCGGAGACAGGAACAAGGGCATCAATCAGAGCCATTTCAGATACAGTATCCTGCTCTCCCAAAGTATCTCTTAGGTACCTGAATTATATCTTCTTCCCCCCACCCCCCCATGCTATAGGCCCAGGGGGTCTGTGTTTTAAAATCACTAGTGTCTTAGCTTATGCATGACACAATGGTATGAATGGCAAAACACATAGCTTGTTCTTACACTGTTATATGCCAATTAATTAAAAGAACATCTTATCTGATCATAAGCCTCAACTCATTTTCTTTTTCCTCCTGCCCCTAAAGAATTTACAAAATAGTTCAGGGTTCCCTACAACAAATTCTATTCTTTGGTGGGAAGAGAGGGCCATGGCACAATAAGGAAGCTCTAAAATTTAGAAAATAGTATAACTCTAATTAAACAAGTTGATTTCCATAAGATGCCCATGAGATACAGGGAACTAGAAAGAGAAATGAAAACCCTTTGCTACATTTTCCTAATTGCCATCCTCTTTTCCATGGAGAAGTCTAAACCACATGAAGTATTCTGATTCAAGATCCTAAGAGAGGGTGGAGTATGTATTAGGAGCCTCCCCTCACTATTTCCCACCTAGGTCTTTATGCTTTCACTTGCACATCAGTTTTGATGGCCTAATGGAGATGAGACTCTTTGTGAACATAATTTAGTTTGTGGGAGAAGACAGGAAAGCTTACAACCCCCCTCTTTCATGCCAGATCCTAAGGAACTCAAGGAGGGCAATGCAATCTTCCCCTCGTAGCCCAAGCACTACAAGAAACAATAGATGCATAGTTACCTAGATGGAGGACTATGAGAACCAGCATAAAACAGCTAGTGGGAACTAAAGGGCATACTCATTGGCTATTTTCCAACTTACTAACATTTTAAAAATTAAACTGTTTTTATACCCCACTAAGGTTTGATAGGGCTGCATAGGATTTAGCTTTGCCACACTTTCAGAGTGGAACAATATGAGTCATTAAACCATCAGCCTTTGCTGATTTACTAAAGCACCAATGCACAAGAAAGGACAAGATTAAGCCAAGGGTTTTGCTTTGTCTACAATCAGATTGGGAGTGAAAGGCAATCTTCAAGTCCATCTCAAAAGATTGGTAATTTGGTCAGAAGAGAGGCAGCAAAGCTAACTTAATTCTGTCTGAGGTGTTTGGAGGGCATGGCAAAGTCCAGTGCAGGGTCCTTTCTAGCTGGGAATGTATTGTACTTAATGAGGAGGAAGCCCAGGAGAAAAGATCCTTTGCAAACGGCCCTCTCAGGGACCCTGTTCAGTGGGGTCATGTTGATTCACCATCAGAGTAATCTCTCAGAGAGAGAGAACACACACCACTCAGAGGCTGGGGAGAAAAGAATTGTGGGGGGAAGAAAGAGCGATGTAAAAGAGGGCAAGAACTGGCCAGGTGCTATGGGAAGAAAGAGAAACCAGCACATCACTAGTGAACATGCTTCCTATTTGTGCCTTCTGTCAGCCTGCTGTAGATGCAGTAAGGGATCTCATCTCATAAGTATGAAAGTGTGGCAAAGGAATCAAGTCAGCATTGAACTGGGGAACTCTTTGGAGATTCTTGTGACTCTAGAGATATTTTTATTAAAAAATAGTTGTTTCCAAACCTCCTTTCACTACCTCATGAGCATTTCTGTGACACCAATCACCACCCTCCTTTCAATTCTCTGCCACTTTCCACCCCAAAGGGTGGGTGATTTCCATTATAATGGAACCAAAATATTTGTAGAGTTGACAGGCATACACTGGGCATTTGACAAATGCTATTGACTGGCTGCCACCAAGAGAAGGGAGTGCTAAGGAGAGAGAAAATAAAGAGAGGAGGGGAGAATAAGGGTAGAGAAGAAGGAAAGGGAGTATATTTTACAAAGCATATCTCTCCAGTTTCCATGTCTATCTTTTGATTCCAATCCAGTGTCCAATTTGAGCCCAAACACTTCAATTCTTCTAATGGTTACTGAGGGTTGGTTCACACTCAACCACTTTAAACCAGAAATTTGCAAAATTAAGCCCACCCTCTGTCATCAACTCCTCCCAGGCATTCCTCGTTGGCGCATTGGTTTGTGTGTACCTGGCAGGGGAGTTCGCATTTCTCCCCACGCCATCCCGGTGCACACGTGCAGGTCCCGTCCAGGGTGTTGCAGGCTCCCCCGTTGAGGCACTGGCATGTTAGGTTACAGCCAAAGCCCCACGTGCCACTGGGACAGCTGATGGAGCAGTCCACCCCGTGCCAGCCTGCCAGGACAAGAAGGCCAGAGCATGTGAGGAAGCAAAGGCAGCAGGGAGTGTTGCCGAGCCTTTCCAAGCCACGTTTCCCTTTAGAAACATCATGGAGATGCACAACAGCATCTCTCAGCCCCAACAGCAGCCAGCATTGGCTCTGCCATTAAAGGCTTCAATCGGAAAGGAACAAAAGGCACCCGAGCTCCCAAATAGCAGTGGGCACTGCATGATCTGTCAACAATGCCAACACTGAGTAGCAATTCCAGGCTACTGGGGAAGAGATATGAAATGTGGGGGGAGGGCAGCTTTACTGTGCAGTGATGGGATGCTACGTTTTGTTCAGATCAGGAAAGTGAAACGTCTATACAGGAGGGAGAAGGAAGGTTTCTGTTTGGAAAAAAAAACAACCCCATCATTAAAGCATGGCCCAGGTATCCAGAATCCTGGCTGCTGCAGCACCTACACATAAACACATTCTGTCCCTGACACACACTTGGTACTTGGATGCATTTCTTGTGGTGACTCCAGGCCTGCCAATTTAGGGGCACAGACATATGTCTGCTTGCTTACTCTTCCCCAAAGTGCAGAGATTCACAGACTTTTGGAGCTGGAGTGACTTCAGAGATCACTTAATCCAAGCCTCTTCCCTAGACCCATGAAAGCATTAGAACCTGCACTGATAAGGGGTTTTCTGAGGCCATGCACCAAATTCTGCACAGCTGGAGCTAGAACCCTAGCCAAGGCTTCTTTCCTGTGACTTTAAGAGATAACAAGACCACGACTAAATACAAGACTCATTCACCCACTCTTACCTGCCTTGCAAGTGCAAGAACCATCCACCGGAGAGCAGATAGCATCATTTTTACAGCCACAGTATGAGGAACAGTTTACCCCGTAGGTTCCCAGAGGGCATGGGATGGAGCAGTCAATTCCCTAGACAGGCACAAACAAGAAAAGACATGCAATTTTACCAACTGAAATAAGGCCGATGCAAATAAAGAAAAATATATCTTGGCAATGCTAAATTATACATCCTTTCTAATTTTAGAATATTGTATTCCAAAAGAGATGTTATAATGTCACCAGCATACAAATTCTACAGATTCAAGGGCAATGCTAGCTGTCTTATATTTAGGATATGGTATTAGATGGGTCCAAAAAAAGCCTACTGACTTCATTAATTTTGCCTTGGTAGCAAATAAAAAATCCTTTGTCCTTGCTCTGGTGAGTAGATATACAATAATAAGTTATAGCTGTGAAATTGTTGTCAATAAATAAACATAAATATTAGCTATATTAAATCACGATGCTCTCTAGACTTCCTGGAATAATATGTAATATAGTCAGTGGGCTAAGTTAAGCAACAAAACCCACATCCAGCCAGCAGCATGATCTAATTCATTATCTGACAGTGAGCAATAAACATAGAAGTGGGTTACGAAAGATGACTGGAGGTTATCGCCTTTAAAAAGGGAAGAGACTTTCCTAAGACAAGGTTAATTCAAGTGGGGTTCCTGCAACAGGCTGTGACAGGTTAGAAAACCCAGTAATGATCCTCTCAGTGCTGCAACTCCTATCAGTTCTATATTATGTGCCCTGGGATCATCAACATTTTTCACAGCTTAATGTTCTCTTTAAAATGGGAGGAAATGATTTAAGAACAACCCATTTTCCTTTAAAACAAGGATTCCTAACCTGGGGTTAAGTAATCCTAGAAACTGTAGGCAAAATTCAGCTCTAGTGGCATATATCCATCTGTGTAGAGTCCAGATTCTCAAAGAGATCTAAAAACTTACATATCACTAACCACAGAATGTAAATTACATAATAGATGCTAACACTCTGTGTATCATTTGGGTATTATATGAGTCTTCAAATTGCATGGAATTAAAACAAAAACTGTCAACAATAATATCCATCATACTTGGAAAAGTAATTTCCTTGTTGTCTATAAAACACAGTAAAATCATTACTTTAAGGATGATTATAATGCATCATACTTCATCACATATATTTATATGAAAAATTAATGCCATATGTATTCTTTTCCAGCCTTCCTAATCATTGTTCCAAGGTAATTACTTCTATTTCTATTAGTACTTCTCTGTTTATTCTCTTTCTCATTAATTATGTGTATGGTTTTAGCCAATTCAGTGTATTCCAGAAATGGTCATATAAAGCAGGGTATTGATTAGTTCCACACTGCACCCCCTCTTCTCCTTCCTGCAAAGCCCAAGTCACTCACTTTGAATCCAGGGGCACAGGTGCACTTTCCAGTCACACTGTCACAATCAGCCCCATTTTGGCAGCTGCAGATCTGTTGGCAAGATTCCCCATAGAATCCAGGAGAGCATGTCTCATTACAGTAGAGTCCAGACCAGCCTGGCTTGCAGGAACACTCTCCAGACATGGGGTGACAGCTGAGAGACATGGATGAAAGGAACAAGTCACTCTGGGGTAAACATGACACCCAAGTTCCATGCAAATGCTGCTTTAGCCATGATCACTAAATGTGTGGGTAATTCCATGCACAACAATTTAAACTTCATTCCCAGGCTTGATGTGATTTAATTAATTGGCTACAATCTGATTGGTACTACAGAAATATTGCATGAAATCAGCACCATGCTCTAACAGGACGACTATCACAACCACATCCTTTTGTCTAAAATGTATTTCAACTTTCTTAAATTGAAAGCACTAATTTAATAGAGGTTGACTCCATGAGGAGACTTACAGAACTCCATCCAACGAACAGTCCGTGATCAGTAAACCAGGGTAGCATCTAGGGAACTAAAAAAGCAATGACCCTTGCAGCCTGTTTCTCATCTAGACTCCCTATACCTGGTAGTGGAGCAGCTGTGTCTACCTGAAGCAGCAACCACATTAACGGGCCAGCCAGCCAGCTGTCCCTCTATAGCAAATGGGCATATCAGCTGCGCCAAGACGCACGCATTAGTGAGGCGGATACAATAGGGCACTCTGTGACACTCTGGCTCAAAACACATGTGCTTCTCAACAAAGGAAATGTCTTTAACAATCAAACTAGTTCTGCTGATAATTGGAAGACTGTTTAAAGACAGTCTTCCTCCCCTGATAGAGAGAAAACCTTCCCCTTAACTAGGCCCACAACAAAATCCACTGTGGGCATCCAGACATTTGCTAAATGACCTCTCATGAGTGGGTTGTTCATGGATTTTATAGCTTGGAAAGAAAAATGAACTGGGGATGGGGAGGATAGAATTCTGGTTCTCCTACTACCTTGGTGACCTTAGTGAGATCACATAAGCTCCCTAGGCTTGAAGCCTTGTCTTCAAGTGAGGGCCTGAGCCACACCTGATACTATCATTTTCTTTCTCTCTCTCTCTTTTTTTCAGAAAATGCCTGTGGGTTAAACAATTTGTTCCTCATTTTCAGAAATGTATTTAAGTATAGTTTTAGTCCCTGCTGCAACAAGGCATATTTAGAAAACATGGCAGGAAGAAAAATCAAAGTACAATTCTACACATGAGATGGTTTCTTGGGTGTAAAAAGGTTTGGATTCAGAAGACGAGGGTTTCAGTGCCAAATCTTCTACTTACCTGCTATTAACCCTTGGTCAAATCACTTATCCTTGGACAAATACCTGACATCTCCTTGGCATCTCAAACTTATTATGTCAAAACTGAACCATTGCTCTACTTCTCTTCCCTCCTCACTCATTATCTACCCCTTAATCATTCCTACTTCCATAAATGGCACTCTCAGCCACCCAAATGTTTAAACCGGAAACCTAGGAGTTATTCTTGACAACTCTTTCTCTCTCACCTCCCATATCCAAGTCATCAATAAGACCTATCCAGTCCAACTCCAAAATATGCCTTGAATCCCACTCACATCTCTGTCTTCACTGTCACCATCCTAGTCTAAGCCAACATCCTAAATAGCCTTCCAACTTTCTACCTGCATCCATTCATACAGCACCACCTAAAAGTTAGATTGTATCATACTGTTGGGGATCGAATCCTGTCCCCCGCAAAATGGCATATTCAGGTTCCACCCTTTGGTCCTTGTCCATTTGTAAATAGGATTTCTGCAGATGTTATTAGTTAAGATGTGCCCAAGTTGAATAAGGGTGGGCCTTCATACCATATAGCTGAAGTCTTTATAAGCAAAGGAAATTTGACACAGAAAGAGAGCCAGGGGGAGCAGCCAGAAGCTGGAAGCCAAAAGAACCCAGAGGAGAAGGAGATGCTACCATGTGCATTGCCATGTTGACAGAAAAGCCAAGGAACCCCAAAGATTACTGGCCAGCCAGAAGATGGAGACCCCGGAAGGAAACAAGTCTTCTACCCTCTGAAACCATGACCCTCTGAACTGAATAAATTCATGTTGTTAAGCCAATCCATTGTGTGGTATTATTTTAGCAGTCAGGAAACTAAAACACCATTTTCCTCCTTAAACTCTTCAAAGCTCCCTATTATGCTTAGAATAAAATCTATACTGTTTAATATACCTAGAATGATTATATCATTTATTGTCTAAACCGGACATTTTTAAGAGTAAAGGGGAAGCTACTAATCACTTCACTAGGACAAAAGGCCTAAATCAGACTGTCTCAGGGAAACTGGGACGAATAATCACCATAATACAGCACATAGGGTCTCATGGCCTGCCTATTTCCTCAACCTCTTCTTTCACTACCACTCTCTCTCCATTACTATGCTCAACTCCATCAGACTTTTAGTTTGTAAAAACATCAAGGTTTTTCAGTTAAGGGTCTTTGCATATGCTATTCCTTATGCCTAGAATGCTATTTCCCCATGGTTTGCTTAGCTCTTTTAGTCTCAGCTTAAATGTCTTTCCATAGAGAGGTCTTCCCTGACCACCCAAACTGAAATTAGGTCTCTTCTGTTATCTTCTTTCATAACACCCTGTTCTTTCCCCTCATCTCACTTATCACAATTTATAAACATAAAGTATACAATTATAAATATGTTTTATAATAAAAAGAAAAATAATTCTTAATAAAAATATTAAACAACAAAAGATAAATGTTTGTTTACAATTGTTCACTAGCTTCCTTCTCTTCTAGACTGTGAGTTCCATGAAATCAAAAGTGTTTTGTAACCTATCCCTGACACATGGTAGGCCCACAATATTTACTGAGTGAATGAGTGGAAACGGCACAGTGAATGCATGGCAAAGTCTGACTCCAGGATCTTGCTTTCCCACACTAATCTGCTTTTCCCCAATATCTCTGATTCACTAAGAAATGTTAAATTATAATCAGTGTATCTCTATTCAATGGCAAAATTTCCTCTAAATTTTTTAAAGTATTTAAAATACTTTAGAGGGCTTAGAGGCTTAGAGGGAATAGCCATTAATTGCAGGGAATACTTGCTTGAGTGATGTTTATTGTGAATGAGCAGACTAGCATCTACCATTTTTTGAGCATTGAACACATACTCATACCATCTTAAGAGTTAGCAAGATTTTATAAATGAGGAACAGGTCCAGAAAGAATAAATAATTTATTGAAAGTCTCACACAAGTAGTGGGAGAATCAAAACTCCAAACCAGTTTATTTGTGGGGTTTTTTATGCCAAAGAAAAAGGAAGTTTGTTAGCAACCTGCTAGGGGGATTAGATATGAGAAATGAGTGCTAAAATTTAGGATTTAGCTCAGCATAAAAGTCAATAATGCAGTATCAATAAAATCCTGTATTGGGCAAAACAAAGGAACAAATTTAAATTTATTTCAGCAAGGTCCTAAGCTTGGAAAGAAAAAAAATATTTCAAGTGATGGATTGGTTAAAGCACTTTACCATATCTTAACATATTGTAAAATAAAGGACATTTTTAGTAAAAAAAGATTACTTTACATTAAAAAGAAAATAATATTCACAGCATAGACATAAATGTTAAATAATATAGACAGTTTGGGGGCAGGGAATTGGAGTAAGTGAGAGGCAGACAGAGAAATTGATATTCAATGCCCCCCAGTGAGCATTAGTGTAGTGCCCTGGTTCTCAGATTGATTGACACCAAAATTAGTATTCTGCAATTTGTAATTAGATGTAGGAAGCCAGTGCACCTTGGAGGCATCTGATGGATTCTCATGCAGGCAGCTTAATTGATAATGAGATTTACGTATTGATGTTGGAGCAGCAGATTGGAGGTTGAAGGGTGATATACTCACTACCTATTTTCCTTCTAGAGAATCAATGGTTTTGTGTAAACGGGTACAGAATTATGCACATATAGGAAGACATGTCATTTTATGCACACATATATGTGAAAACTAAACAAATATTTCTAGTGGAATTCCCAATTTCATAGGTAAATTGTAGCAAGAATCCTAGTCTATACAATGTTGGCTAAAATAGAATGAGTCATTGAACTTCCTTTTATTCATTGCTTTAGATGTTATTAATGCTCAAATGTAATGATGATTAGGTGACATTTGCAAATAGGCACAAACTGATTGCCCACAGCTATTAAATGTCTTTATTAACAACAGCTAATATATATATCCCATGTGGGATCTTATTAAACCTCAAATTCACTTTCCTCCTCAAAATTATTTCTACTATTAAAGGAAAGGTCCAGGTCATAGTGAATATCTTTAGGGTCTATAATAGTGCTATAATTTTAAAAGAATTAAAATTACTTATAAATATATTTAAATTAATTTTAACTCTATGGTGTATTGGAAAAAAAAAAAAAAAAAACGGCTACAAATTCTTTGCATCTCCTCCCTTCAAGAGGTAGAGTATATTGAATCTGGACTTGGTTGTATGACTTGCTTTGGCCAAGAGGACGTTAGTCAATACAACACAACCAAAGGTTTGAAAAGTATTTGTATGTTGGTACTTGCCTTTTCTCTCACTGCTTTTGGAAGCCAGTCACCATGTGAAGAAGCCCAGGCTAGCCTGCTAGATGCTGGAGACATGTGGCTCAGTCACCACCAACACCCAGTCAGTTGCCAGACATGTTTGTAAGGATCCCCAAAACCAAATGGTCTCTAATTGATCTGCCTGCTAAATACAGGGAGACTAACAAGAAGAACCACCAAGGCTGAGCCTACTCCAAATAGCCAAGCAAAAAAGAAATCATCAGCTAATAAATAATTGCTGTTTTAAGTCACTAAGTTTGGTGTGGTTTTTTTTATGCAGCTTACTGATACAAATGCCTTCTTAGATACATGTCTACAATCTATGTCAAAATGTACATCCATAGAACTCAAACTGTACCTTAAGACAATGTAAATTGTTAGTTTATATCACATTACTTATCTCATTAATTATAATGAAAGGTTTTAGGATAAATATACATCATGAATTATGGAATAGAAAAGTTCCATCTGCTTAGTTAAATGGTAAAATGAACAAGCTGGGCTTTCAATTAGTACAAAGATTCTGTGCCTTTTGGTTCACAGGGAGCTTGTGTTTCCCGGAATTTTATATGGAAGTTCAAGATATAAGAATTAGATGGATGGCTCCCAAAATGAATTCAACAGAAAAGAGTCATATAGTCACAACATTCAGATGATTTTACTACAACATTGTAAAAGCTAATCTTTAAAATAGCTTTCATTATTTAGGGAAGTACTTAGGATAATCTTCTAAATTTTTTCTTATTTGACATACATTGTTAAACAGATTTTAGTATTCATTTGACCTACATGATTGCCAAATAAATTTCATGTTCATATCATGTTCATATCTGTTAAAATATGCATGCTTAAGTGCACATGACATATGTCAAAAGTATGATGGTATTGTTGCCAATGGAATAACTCTCCACTTGAACCTTGCCACTAACATGGTACCAAATTCTAACCACCAACATTTTCTCTGCTTCTGCAAATCTTCTCACAGTAGAGCTCTTCCTTTGTACTGGTTTATTTTTCTATTTGATTTCATGTGTGTCTACATCCAACAAAACAAACAGCACACTATAAAAAAATTCTTAGCTATCATTGCTTGAGGCTTACTTTCTGCTGTGACAAGCCTTAGGCTGCCTGAAAGGCAGCTGAATTCATGAATTGTCCCTTCTCCTGCCAGCTCACTATACACAGGAGAGTTGAAAAGTAAATAAAACCCTGCAGAGATTATTCATGTTTATTCCCCAAATGTTCACCTAGCCTTGTGATCTAAAAAGTGGCAATATTTTCCAGTGATGAAAACCAAACGGTGACTGAAGTGGTTTACAAAATTAGTTGAAACACACAGCATACATTTCCTCGATACATACCACTGAAATGTATTCCAGCCAACACACCACACATACATAAAGGCCATTGTTCTATTCCCAGCAATGGTTTAAAGAGGAGACCAACCACATGATTCTGTTTACTTTTAACTTTTGTGCATTTGGGATTTTATGTGGCCATGAGCTATCTTTCCAAGGTATAGATGAAGTTAACAGCTGTCCTGAATGCATATAAAAATAATTCTAGTAACATCTGAACTTCTATATCATGCACTGCATTCCTGTCAAACTCAACTTTGCCAGCAGTTTGCAAACACGTCCCAGAAATCTAAGTTATATGTATCTGGTCCTTGGGGGAGGGAAAGGAAAAGAGGGGGAAAGAAGATTTTCTCAGGGGCAGACAAGGTACAGTAGGGTGGGTAGGATCATGGCTTCCTGTTCTTAAATTTTTGGAGAGACTTTTGAGCTACAAGACCCCTGTGAATTCTGTGTCCATCATCAATTCTGGAAACATATTTCACATATGACAGCCACATGTAAAGTACTTTCACACAACTTCCTCTCTATAGCCTTTTTGTCATCAACAGATGTGCTGTCAAGTAAATGATGCTGCAGTATCACTTCACGATAGTTTTATATACTAAAACCACTGTCTTTCATTGAATCTTTGCTTCTAAAGGAATGTCACAGAAGTCCTCTCTCAGGAAAAAGTTCTATGAACCTCAGCAAATTTAATTTTACCAGTGGCCATTAACAGCGAATAGAATTTAATGACTATCTGACAATTTCAGCATTTCTGACTTGGACCATCACCCACGAATTTGAAAAGTCCTCAGTAAACTTGCCTATTCCTGCCCAAGATAACCAAGAGGCAAGAAGGGCCTAGGGTGGGAATCTCTCTGTCAATGTCTCCTTCCAAGTACTGGGCACTGAGGCAAAAACGTTAAGGCAATGTGTCGGGAGCAGCTGTGGCTCAATTGGTTGGGCTCCCGTTTACCATATGGGAGGCCCCAGGTTCGATTCCTGGGGCCTCCTGGTGATGGCAAGCCGGCCCGAAGGGCGTGGTGAGCTGGTGCAGCAATATGACACAACAAAGGGAGACAAGCAGACACAAAAAAATGCAAAGTAAATGCACACAGAAAGCACAAAACAGTAAGGACGGGATAAATAAATAAAAATAAATCTTAAAAAAAAAAAAAAAAAGGTAATGTGTCTTTCTAGGGCAGTCATCACTTACCTATGGGTGTTGTCCAGGTGGCAGGGGCACCACTTGTCACATTTGATGCCATATAGCCCTTCTGGACACAGGCGCGCCTCGCAGCGCTCGCCAGCAAAGCCAGGTTCGCAGAGGCATGCTCCGCTCACGTGGTAACATTTCCCTCCATTGATGCACTGGCAGGTCTCGGCACAGCGCACTCCGTATGTCCCAACCGGGCACTGGTCCTGGCACCTATCGAGTGAAGGCAAGAGGGAAATACATTAGTCAGTGACTCAAAATAAAGAGGCAATTCAGTTGGCTTTGTCCTGTATAAAGTGAAGCAGCTTTTTGGACTTCACGTTCATTTAGTGATGACGGTCCTGTTACAGGTATAAAAAGCTTAAGATTAATTATTCTGCCTATATGTAGTGGTAATACAAGTACTGACCTGTGGAAAGAAGAAATAAAAACAAAATAAAATTATAAGCTTGTGACAGAAAGCATTTTTTTTTTACACCTAGTGCCTGCCAAAGGGGTGTGTGTGTGTATCTTTTTTTAAAAAAAAAAAACTAGATACCAGGAAAGGGAGAAAAGAAATTACCCAAACATGAGTACCAGGCTATAATTAGGAAATTTAAAAATATGCTTTCCCCATTGGAAAGAGAAAACTTTGTGGCAAATTTGAAACTAAATTTTAATTCTCGTGGCTTTAATGTTGACATAATTTTAAAACTCAGCCATGTTCCTGATCTTTTCACAGGTGAATAGAAATCACTGTTCCGCATGTAGAAAAACATGTAACTAATAAAAAAAATGTCCTCTTTAGATTTGGGGAATTCTAAGCTACTGAAATCAGGTGTCCTTGTTTCCAACTTGGGAAGCTCCTGCTAGTAGGCTGTAGGAACATAAAGATTTTTGGCAAGTGGGGTTTTGTCCTGTGTTGGGGACAAGAGCTGCCAAATGGCAAATAAAAAAACATCAGAGCCCTCAAATCACTTTATCATCTTTTAAAAATGACCTTAGAGCTCAGTGCCAGTGGAAGGACATTCTGTGGTTAAGGTGAATGAGATGGGAAGTTGGGTTGCTGGGCTTAATCCTGATGGAGAAGGGAAAATAATTATCACCCCATGGAAAGCACTACCAGCTCTCAGGCCAGCCAAGTTTCTTTCTGGCTAGATGAGGTGACAGGGCTTTCTGTAGCAGGAGAGCTTCCTGCCAAGAGAGAGGCAGACAGGGTCTTGTCTAGCCGGGTGCTTACCACAAGTAGGGTATACTTTGTGAGTCTCAGCAGCCACTTCCCATGTGGCTGTCCCCTCATGCCAGACTCAGAGTCAAGAATGTAGGTCAGCATTTAGACTTCAGATCTGTATAATGCAAGAAGCAAGTATGTGACAAAGAATTCAAGAATACTTAAATAACAAAGGAGCAGAAGAGCAAACGTTTTCCCCAAGGCTATGCATAATTTTAATGATAGGGTAAGATGACTATCACACCCAGCGTGGGCAGGATTCTATTTAAGTGCAGAGGACAAATCTTCAGAATCCTTTGATACTTTTCTGGTTTGCTCTGCCTGTAACATATATTTACTATGATGGAGACAAGGTGAAGGGACTCATGCAAGTTTGGACTCATGCAAGTTTTGGACATTTTAAGAACTGCTTGTTCCCATAGGCAAAGTCTTCAAATCAACTGACCCATAAACCACTAGAAAAGTTCTGGAGTAATTGAACAAATCAAACATATACTTTAAAATGCTACACAAGTATACCTATATTCAGCATAGAGTATTTTTAAAAGGTATTCTTTATTTTTAACCTGTCATAAGTTTTAATATGCCAAGTCACTTCATTTATTCCTTAACAATGTAAACTTTAGAAAAGGAACGTTAAGATACAGTAATTTGGTCCCATCATGACTTCTGGAGGCTGGCAAGACAATTTTGCAACCTGTCTGCTCAGATATTCTTGCAGTCAGGACCCCCCCAAAATTGTAAAATAATACTACTTTCTCTCTCCTACATGGATTTGAAAACAAACCCAAAGGTTAAGCTTTGCACTATCTCCATGATATTAAGTTAGTAAAATGCAAGGCGCTAAAAGTGGTTTAATGTGGTACAGATTAGAAGCCTGAGAAATTGTCCACAGCAAATTACAGGGAACCATTATGCATATTTTATCATACTCTGGTAGACACTTTCTTTTCTCTGGGGAAAAATGCATAATAGTTGGTCCTGATTTATATTTACCTTTCTTACCTATAATTATATATACCGCTAGTTTTTGTTATAAATAACAAAAAGCCATTTGAATTTTACTTTCAGGGACTAAAATAGCAATTATCCATGCTTTACTCATAGTCCATTTTTCTGTTTATCAATGTTGCACTTGTAAGAGAATCCTGTTAATAACAATTATGCCTATTTCCATCTACCAAACCAAAATGGAAGGATAAGTTTCTAGAAATAGATATTTTCCATCTTGAAAATAAACATGATCATGAAGCAGCTTATGCCTTTCTAATTGGTTAAATTAAAATTCTTTGTCAACAGTCTTGTTCCTCTTTTTGGCCTCTTTATCTAAAAAAGCATTTCCCAATGAATTTTAGGCCTTTAATGTTGTTTGTGTGACCCCAGCATGAGATACTGGTTCTGAGAAGAGTGTCTCAGGAATCAGTGAAAGGGGAAATACATTTTCTTAGGAGAGATGGCAGAGAAGTGATATAGATATAGCAATAAATATTGTCCACAGTAAAATTATGGAAATTTGGGGGTTCTAAGATTTCAAATAATGCCCTGGAATCAGGAAGAACAGATAAACATTAAATGGAGATGAACTAATAAAAGAGGATCCCAATTCCCAACCAGTGAGAGTCACAGACTTGTAAATACCACTTACATTTTTGGTCGTATCTCATCATGAACTTAAGGAACAGACGGTGGGTTAGCATGTGAGGGATGGCAGCTCCCTCTTTCATCCTTGTGTGTTAAGCATGTCTCTTTCTAGAGTGAGTGGAATACTTACACCAAACCACAATTTAGCATGAAAGAATCACATTCTTCCTTAAACCTGGAATGGATGGAAAAGTTGCCTGCCATTCTAACATCTGAACTGCTGCTCTTGGGGAAATGCAAAAGCATTGGAAAAAAGCCAGGTTTTCTGCAGTCCTAGATACAGGAAAGAGTAGTTCCATTAAAGACTATTCCTCCAATTCCCATCTATAATTTCTTATTTCCTCCCTTGCACCCACTTTTATTTTTATTTTCAGGGTAATACAGAACACAAGCATGCCAGGACTGCCTTGGGTTTCACCCTAACAGAGTCTATTATTGAGTTACGGAATCCTTCATTCAAGGAGCACTTACTGAGAATCAGTTTCGTGTAGGGGACCCATGCTAGGCCATCTGAAGCCCCATTGTGATTCCATGACAACCCTACGGGAGCGTTGGAAACACTCTTTGTTAACCCCTGCTGAAGATTTTTTTGGAAGGTCTGGAAACCATCTTCTGCTTTCACTCTTACTTGACTGAGACACATTAAATTTCCTCACCACAATATCCTTTCAATATTTGGACATCTCATGCACTGCTCTGCCTGCCAACAAAATTCCTGTTTTGCTTTGTTTTTTTCCCCTCTGGATGTGGTTCCCACATCCTGGCAATGCTTTGCTGGCAGCTGCCTGTATAGGTACCTGTCCCTCTAAGAAGCAGCCCTCTAGCCTAACCTCCGTGATCAAGTTACTGCTGACTTCTCAAAACGGAAATGGCAAGTTAAGACCACCCCATCCTCTTGAGGCCTCTTTCCCCACACCTCCTGCCACAGACTGCCCCACAGACATTCATTTTCTCCTTTCCAAGTGGCAAATGGACTTGTCATTTTATTTGTTAACTCCAGGATCCAAATGGGGATAACATAATTGAAAACAGAAAAATTAGAATCATATCATTGGTTCATCAGAAAAACAGTAGTTAACAAGAGCAGCAACCCAAGAAACAAGGCTCCTTTTCACTTTGCTTCTCTTTCTCTGGTTCTTTGTCTCCCTTACCTCAAATGTAAAATTCATCTGAAAATTAGCTCTATCCCCTTTCCCTGTATTCCAAACAAGATGGTGCCTATAAGCTTGCTTGCCTTATTTGTTTTCTGAGTTTGCATTGGCTCTAATTTGAGACTTAAATCCCTGGAAGGCAAGAAAAGAATTATATTTACATTTTTAGTATCCAAAAATATCATGTAAAAATATTATTTAGGATTCTGCTTGGCTCAACCTTCTTCTTTCCTGACTCATCTTTCTATAATGAAATGTTCATGCCATGTGGATCCAGAACTCATTAACAACCTAATCAATCCAAAATACAACCTAACACCAGGATGTCAGTCATTAAAAACTTTCTGAATAGCCCAATTGTATGTCATAAGAATCATGAGAAAATACATATATAATCATACTAACAAATAATGAAAAGACATTTATGAAATTAAGCAGGGACTACTAACAAAATCTTATAATAAACTAGGAATTTAAAAAAGACTACTTAAACATGAACAAGACTATAGAACACATCTACTAAAAATCAATAGTAAATATGGAACTATACTGAAGTCATTTCCAATAAAATTAGGGTCAAGACAAGAATTCCCACTTCTACCTCTATTCATTAACATTGATTTAAAAATTCAAATTAATGAAATAGTCATTATAAATACTGAAAAGAAGAGACTAACATCTTTATTTGCAGATGATATGATTGTATAGTTAAACTCTATGGTTTGCTAAAACTAACATCAGATTTTAACTAATAGTTTGGAAGGGTGATTGATAAAAACATCAATATTCAAAAGCAATTTTTTCTTTATCCAACAATACCCAGGTAGAGGCTGAAAAGGGATTTTAAAAAATTACAAAATACTTAGAAATATATTTAACAAGAAAGTGCAAGGTCTAACTGTGGAAAAAACAAAAAGCAAAAACAGCCAAACACTACAGTATCTTACTAAATTTCATAAAATTAGACCAGGATTTTAAAAAGAAAAAAAAAAAAAATGAGAGCAAAGAGGTTGAAGGAATTCTTAGTTCACAGACATCACTCAAAAATAATAGTAGCTAATATTTATACAATTTATAGCCATCAACTGAACATAACAACAGCTAATATTTATAAGTTCCAGCACTGTTCTAGAAGTTGTAATGTATTAACTTGTTTAATCCTTATAGCAACCCTAGAGGAAGGTATGGTCAGTCTTTGAAGGTTACATGAGGATGTATATAAGAGCACTTGGCCTAAACCCAGGTAGTTGGTTCTAGAATCTTTGCTCTTCACCATTATGTTCTTCAGTCTCTTGAGTTTCTTTTATCTAATTTTACACAAAGATCCAAGGAGCTTAATAATCTTGTCTTCCAGGACAAAATAGATGAAAGAGCAAGTTAGAAAGGGTAGGATGAGCAAAGCCCTCTGAGATTATAGCTTACCATCTACTACAGAAAAGGATAAAGAGCAAACGTAAGTGCCCACAGGCACAGACATTTGCTCCAATTTCATGTGAGACCATGGAGCTCTATAAACTCTGGCATAACCTACTATCACTTACCGCATGATATAATGACTGGAACTTTTACTAGAATACTGAATCACAAGATGGTTATGCCCAACATCCTTTTTTTAGGAATCTTTTTTTGAGATGATTAACATAAAATTAATCATTTTAAAGTATACAATTCAGTGACATTGATTACAGTCACAATGTTGTGCAACCACCACCTCTATCTAGCTCCAGAACAGTTTAATTACACCCACCCCAAAAACCCAATACCCACTAAGAAGTCACTCTCTATTACCCTGTCCACCTGGCCCCTGGCAACCACTAACCTGTCTCTACAGATTTACCTATACTGAATAGTTCATATAAATGAAATCACACAATACGTGACGTTTCGTGTTTGGCTTCTTTAACTTAGCATAATATTTTCAAGATTCATCCATTTGTAGCATGAATCAGAACTTCATTCCTTTTCATGGCTAGGTAACATCCCATTGTATGGACATGCCACATTTTGTGTATCTACTCATCTGTTGATGGACATTTGTGTTGTTTCCACCTTGGGTTATTGTGAATAATGTTGCTATGGACATGGGTATACAGGCATCTGTTTGAGTACCTATTTTTCAGTTCTTTTAGATATATAACTAGGAGTGGAGTTGCTGGGTCATATGGTAATTGTTTAACATTTTGAAGGCTAACATGCTTTTCAAAGGACTTAAGCATGCATTCCACTTTAAGATAAATATATCCAAAATGTTTAAAATGTATTTGGTGCCTGAAGTGGCAGTCCTAAATACTCAACTGGTTAGAATGACTCATTCACAATGGGCTCTGAATAGCTGAATGTTTTATGGATTTTTTTTTTTTTCTTAATGCTCTCTCTGTGAGTTCAATTCACCATTGCTGTCTCTGATTCAGTTTCTATGCATTGAGTTGGGATGGAATGTGTCAAACACTGATATCTTACAGATACTTCTCAAATATTACGGAATAGTCACAGACACAAAATATGGGAGGTGCTCCCTGGACCCTCCAAGCTTTCCTATTACACTATTACAAATGTTCAGAAAAATATAAAAGCGTCCCTTACCGCTCCCCTGTGTATCCTGGACTGCAGTGACATTGGCCTGTGGCAGCATCACACGTCCCTCCATTATGGCACTGACATTCTTGGGAACAGTTCTTTCCAAAGCGACCCTCAGGGCAAGGCTGACCACACACTGTGCCCTGCATTCAAAAAGACTTGGAAAATTAGATGGGCCTCCAGCCAGGGAAGGGCCAGGGGAGGGGGAAGGAAAGAGAGAAAACTGAAAGAGAAGGGGGTGTGAGAACAGAGCTACAAGAAAATGAGATTAAAAGGACTTTAGAACACATGGAATCTGTTCATCTCAAAAAAATATTAAAAATTTTGAATTGCCTTATTTACTTGGTAAACCTAAATCTCAAGACACATTCAGATATGACAGAATAACAATCTTCAGAAATATTCATATTAAAAACTGAAGCTTAAAATAAGGTTACATCAAATTATTACGGTAACCTAAGGAATTTATAAAACCTCCTAAGTGTTCTTCCTTGTGTCTTACACAATCAGTCAGCGGTACTTACTGAGCATCCGTTACATAAACGGCAACATCTGGCACAAATGGACTACCCAAATGCTTTACCATATGTTCAATGATATGTTTACACATTATCATTGGCTTTATTTCTTATAATGCAGCATAACATAAGACTGAAACTTTGGCTACCTGAATTAATAATAACATTGCCTAAGAAATACTTCCATGGTAATGAACCTAGACATTTTATTTAAGCAAAACTCTTTTTATTTTCAGCAGGTTCAACAAACATTTCTGGGCCAAGCTCAATAGGAAACTTTATTTCCTGGGGAGAAAAATCAAGAGAGCAGTTTGGACATCTCCTCACCCTAGAGGCTGTCCACCTTGTCAGGAACTATCACTATATTTAATCTAATTCTATGTCTATAAGAATAAGATATTAGACCAATAAGTCAATGAAATATTATACTATTTTCTACTTCACTTAGCTCCTTACCTTGGGCCCGTAGCTTCTGACCTATTTATTCAAGTTATTATAGTTAGAACAAATGTCAGAGATTTTTCTAATTTTTTTAACTGTTGGAAGCTGTTGCTTTGTCCTCCCTCTCTCTAAAAAAAGGCAGACTGTGGGCACTCTGAAATTGGAGGCTAGTGAACACCAGATGGTTTTGTAAATGTTTATTCTGGATAGCATAAGAAAATACATTTCTTCCAACTCCTGGCTACCCACAAAAGGCAGTTGGTGTGCTAATTAAGTCTCCCTGGTGGTTTCCAGCCATCAACAGACAGGGAAAGTTCTTCCACAGACTCTTGGAACCCAAAAGACCTTTGAGAAATGATTCAAATCAATACATACGGAAAACCATGTATGGGCCAGGCAGGGTGCAAAGCCCCGAGAATCAGAGATAAGGTCCCACCACTTAATGAGCTCACAATGTGGGAAGCTAAATGTAAATGTAAAAATAGCTGTGATGCCTTCATTCTTGCACAAGATATTATACATGTAATAATGTGAAAACAAGACTGAGGGACTGAGGGAATAAAGTACCAAGGGTTGGTCTGTGATGAGGGTTTGTCTGGTGAAAATTCTCACTCTCTCAGGGCCTCATTATGACTACTCACATTTTGTGATGGCTGCACATAAGCTTCTGGGGTGCTGTAGAAATATTGTTTATGAATAAGGATTAATGTGTGCAAACTGCTTTAAGAAGGACGTTATTTCTATCAGTTGAAATACATGTATATGTGTGTGTTATAGGAATTTGCATTCATCATTGAAAAGCACCTAAGATAATAACATAAATACAAATGTTGTAATGTGGAAGTACAAGTTGAAAGCTCAGCTAGCACACAAAGAAAAATACCTGAAGCATTCAGCAAGAAATATTTGTTTCAAGGCAGGGGACCCAGCATATAGAGAAAGTGGTGGAGGGGAGGCTCCACTTGGCAGAAGGAGATGGTCCATCTGTCCACCTACTGGAACTCATGGTCCAAGCCTGTGGTTACCACTATTGTAAGTCATGAATACCCCAACAGGGTACATAAAAGCGTCAACCCAAAGATGAGGAGGCCCCATAGACAAGAGCTATACAAAATCCAAGTAGAATTTCTGAATTGCCAAAGTAATTCATGGTGCTCTCTGGACAGTCTGCCACTCCAGCAAACTCCTTTTCTTGCCAAGGACAAAGCAATGACCAGTGCTTGCAACTGATTGAATATAGGAAGAGAAGATGAGGAGTCAAAGATAAGTCAGCATTTCTTTCTTAGGCAATTAAGAGAGAAATGTTGGTGTTAACTAAAATAGAAAAGGTAGAAGGGGAGTAAACTTGAGAAAGGTTGGGGTGTATAGCACATTTGGTTTTTATTAACATTCAATTTGATAGGCTTGCTTGAACCAACTAAGTACTCCTTTAATATCTCCCTCATTTGCCTCATCCTCAGGCACTCAATAAAAGGTATCCTTCCTCTGATTCTATTACCTCATGGAGTTTCTCCATATTCTACTTCTAGAATTGTACCTTGTCTTGACTATTTGCCATTCCTAATCATTGCTAACCTTCACCTTTGACCTGATATTTTTTAACTTGCCACAGTAGTCTTGACATTTTGGACTCTCCCTTACTTCCTGTGGCCCTCACTAGGAAGTGGACTCCAGTTCTCCTTTACTCCAGGACCACAAGGATGACACCAAACCAATTCCACCCCCATATCTTGGTCCTGAGACTCCAGCTTGTGTGGAGCCATGAAAGATGGTGTTTTCACATCTATAGGTTGTCTAGTTTGGGGTATCTAACAGGATAATGAAAAATACATACCTAGGCTCAAGTGAGGCCAGATCAATAGAGTTGTAAGATTTGGGGGAAATTAACAGATAGTCGTTAAAAGTATGGGTCTAGATGAGTTTGCAGAGAGAATTTATAGTAAGAAAAGACGGAAATAGTGGCAATTAAGTGGGCTGTAGAAGAAGGGGGATCAGGAAAAGAGCTAAATAAAGAACAGTAAGAGAGGTAGGAGAAAGGATTATTAGAGAAGTGGAGGGCAAAGAGATTAAGGAAGGAAGGGGGACGACCAACAGTGTCAAAAGCCTTAGCGGAGAAATGTACTGAGTTCCTATTTGGAACAATGGAAATGTTTTGGTAATGGATGGTGGTGACAGTAGAACAACATTGTAAACGTAATTAGCAGTACTGAAATATATTTGTGTATGTGGTAAAAGGGGAAATATTAGGTTATATATATGGTAATAGAACACATTTTTAAAAATCCATGAAACTGTACTATACAAACAGTGAACCCTAAGTTAAATCATGGACTATAGTCAATAGTACAATTATAAGACTGCTTTCGTCGATTGTTACAAATGCACCACACCAATACAAGATGTTAATAATAGGGTAGTATATGGGAGTCCTGTATTTTATGCATGATTATTCTGTAAACCCACAATTTCTCTAATAAAAATTTTTTTTTGACAAAAAAGCTTTAGCAGAGTGAAACAGAATGAGAACAGGAGAGTCATCACTAGATTTAGTAATTCAAGAAATCCCTTGTAACCTCTGCAAAAGAGGTTTCAGTACAGCTAATGGAGATAGAAGGTGGTTGTGAAATGAGCTGTTATTTTAAGAAGTTTGTTAATGAAAAGACAAGATAGATACTGGTCATTCCCTCTCCTGCCCTCAAGCAGACATACCCGTAAACCAACTCAGAGACATAAGAACTGATATTATTTTCCTATTTCAGAGAAATCTAGTTAGTAAACCAGCTTTGATATAATGTATCCACATAACAATGGCCTGTGAGATACTACATGAAGAAAGCTTATCATGGTCAAATTTTGGGAAGTGTGATGAGTTATAGCTCTCTCTTGGATCGTCACACTAAAGGCCCTGAGAAGTTCTGCAACACTTGGTAAATTGGTTTTAGCCTCAAGGTGTCTCCAAACTTCCATCTGTCGTTTTTCACATAACACTTATTCTGTTGAGAATAATGTTGTCAAAGAATAGTAGTGAGCCATGGAACATAGTTATGAACATGATTGTTTAAATAGTTCCAGTGTTTATTAACAGTGATGGCTATCATGTGTGAGCCTAGATATCTCCCTCTTTTTATCCTGAGGGAAAATTCAGGACAGATGGCCACTATCTTTCCATGAGAACCTTCAATGCACTTCAAGTCCAGGATTAAATCACCTTCCACCTTCTCTAGACTGAAGAATTCCAGCTTTGAGATGACTGGGCACTTCTAATTTTGGAATCTTTAACCATTAACATATGTTTCCTCCACATGCCTATTTAGTTGAGTATCCTAAAAGCAGAGGCCCTTGGAGGGAAGGGAAGCTTACCATCCAGCCAGAAGGGCAAGAGCATTCTCCAGTGACGTGATGGCACACTCCTCCATTTTGGCAGGGACATCTCTGCTCACACTGTGGACCATGTTTGCCAGGAGGACACAGATCTTCACAGCTGAGGGATTAATGCGTGACAAAGGGCACCATTATTTACCCAACCACACAACCCTCACGTTTGCAGACACACAGTTGATAATAATGCCCAGGGCCTGAAGATAAGCAAGCCTTCTCTGCTCAATAATTTATTTAATTAATATCAGAGCATTGGTCTGAAGGGTCTTTGAGGGGTCACCTAGTTTTTCCCTTTGTTTTAGGGTCTTTTCTAATGAAACCATTACCGCTTGAGGAGAATCTGCCCTGTTTGAGATCAGCAAGGAAGAAAAATGGCTACACACTCCTTGGTGACAGGAACATTCCAAGGAACTTCTTCTAAATCCCAAGTGCTACAGTTTAAGCCTACTTTTGTCTGTGTGTGTGTTCTAACCTCAAAGGAGACTGAAACATTTGCACATCCCTCCTTTTGTGCATAGATTCTTCACAATCAATTTCCAGCATTCTCTCCTTCAGACCCTTTAACCCTTCCTATATTGCATGAGCCTTCCTCTCTAAGCCTTTAATTGTCTTTTTTGCTCTCCTGTGAAATAGCTCCAAGTTTCCCACAGCCCTATTCAATTGCGGCCTTGATAAAATCCCATAAAAGCAATATTAACAATTAAACAGTTTGAGACAACCATCCATTCTTCTGAAAATCAGGACTTTCTAGGCTAATGCCATTTTTTCCTTTTGCTCTTCTTTATAGATGTAACACTGTCGATTGGAAGTATTTACCTAATCAGCTGCAATTTTTTTAGTTCCTTGATTTACAAGTGTAATTTTCTCAGTAAGGAAACTATTTTTCTATCTCTTACTTCTGGCAAATTCTGCCTCCTTCTTTTCTACTTGCTAATATAGGCAAACCAGAAGAATATTCTCACAAAATAAAGTATTGGAGATTCACTAGTTACTTCAATGTTCATTAGAACGCATTAACTCTCTGTGTGCACACATCCTATACATACGTGGTACGTATACTTTTATATATACAAAGTCACCTAAGTATTTGTGGGCATTAAAGAACCTAGTTAACCTTTTATCAGGTTGAATTTCTAACATCTTCCCCCTTATTCTTTCCTAAGGCACTGAACCCACCCAACTTTATTCAGCTAATTAACTGGCACACAGAGCAGAATAATATGGACCACTGACAGTGCAAAGTGAATGCAATAGCCAGAGAATAATAGCAGAACCTCAAATCTGCCTCCAACAAGCCCCAAATAGCACAATTCAACACAACATCCTGACCCTCTCTATCTCTGCCCTGACAAAAGGAAAGCATGGAGGCTGGCCCTAGGTTCTGGCTAGGCTCTCATGTTTCAAGGCTCAAACAGCAGGAACACCCTGTGTTCATCCCTGCTGATCCCTGCATGTGGGCTTGGAATCCAGCCCCACCAGGAACTCTTCAGGCAGCAACAGACTCAGAGGCATAAGGAACAGGGTGGCAGCAGCAGCATGACTGGAGAGGGCGGGCTGGCGCTGCCCAGCATTGAGCAGTTGCCACTTACAAGGCTCCAGTGTATCCCGGTGGGCAGCGGCACTCCCCCGTGACGTGGTCGCAGGTGGCTCCGTTCTGGCACTGGCATCTCTGGTGACAGTCATTACCATAGGTGCCCTGCTCACAGCGGCCCTCGCAGCGCCAGCCCCGGAAGCCTGCAGCACAGTGGCAAGCCCCTGTGATGGGGTTGCACAGAGCCCCGTTTTTGCACTGGCATCGGCTGCTGCAGTGGGGTCCCCAGTGGTCACCGTCGCAGGCTGAGGTTGGGGAAAGAAACAGTGGAGGGCATCAGGGTATTTGGGTAACGGCAAACCCTTCACAACCACTTTAGACTCCCCTTGGAGATAATGGCTTGATGAGCCCTTCATGGTCTTTCCTTGGCTGGACATTGAGGTCCCAGCACCAACCCATGGCAGTGTGTCACAAGCTTGCTGCTCAGCACTAACTGGGCCACTTACTGTCATCCCACTGTTTAAGCGATGCTACAGTTCCCAACCCCATGCCTTCACTCAGCCTGGTCTGTGCACCCAGAGTATAGAGTCTGATGTGCTAGAGTAATGAGCTAGGCAGGGTGTGTGGGGTTGCTGTGGGGAGAGGAGGCTGGCCAGGCAGGTAGGAATGGCCAGTCACTCAAGGAGTTTGCATTGTGTCCTGTGGCCAAGGGATCGGTAGTAAAGGATTTTAAGCAGGGATGGATAGTCCAGATTTGTTTCCCAGTAAGGTCAGCCTGACTACAGTGGGAGGAAAGGGCAGACCAAACAGGTGAATGGGAGGCAGGGAGACCAAACAGGACGAAGACAAGAGCTCAGATCAGTGAAGGGGCTTGAACCAAGGCAGTGATTAAGAGGGTGAAGTGAGGACCCAGAGGCAGAGCTACCAAGGGGTGGACTGACCCTGCCACAGGTCTCGGTCAGAGTACTCGGAAGGAAACTGCTTTTAAGATATCAATGAAAATATGTGCAATTGGGAGTTCATTAGAAAAGGCTAGGAAAAAAATGAATAGAATGTCTAAATACACTGACCTACTAAAAAATAAAGACAAACCTGAACCTGAAAATAGCAAACAAAAAGATAATAGCCACATAAAACCAGAAAAGACAAGGCCAGCAAATGGCATTGGAAAGATAGATTTAAAGCATAGCTCCAAAGAAAAGAAAGAGAGGTTGCAATATGAAAGTCAGTGAATAGGAAAAGGGTAGTGGGGAAGAAAACAAACAAACAAGCAAAGAAAAACACAATTCTAAATGTTCTAAAGATTGTAAAGGGTGGTGATAAGCAAAACCTATTCTTAATATGTATTGCTTAGCCAGCAGTGTATTTATTTATTAATTAGATGTAAAAATCATTAGGGAAGCTGTACCCTCAGTTTCATTTCATAAAAATGCTGTAACTTCAACAGATTTGGAATAAACTATTATGTGAAAAAAAAAACTCTAGGTATCCAGCAAAAAACTTACAAGTGCAAGATCCATATTCTAATATTAGAAATTACCTTTGATTTCATAAAATCAAAAGTTTTAAAATGAATAAATCTGTTTTTAATCAGTATGGCTTTGGTCTCATTAGTACTTTAATAAACATAATTTAACACAATTAAAACAATGAGAGAGAATTTTGAATTTAAAGCAGATCAAGAAAGCAATTACCTAAAACTCACAATCTTCTTTCAGAAAATAAGATTAGCTGGTAGTTTCAAGAAGAGATTTAAGCCTAATTATTATTCATATGAATTGTTTCTTTTATTGCCTATGTATATGGACAAATAATTTTTTTCAACTGTAACTCTTTTAATCTAGGATCTATTCTTAAAAAAATTAAAAATTACATGGTCTGTTTCATCAAATTCTCTCAACTGTCCCAGGTAAAAAAGAATCTATCAGGAAGCGGATGTGTCTCAAATGATTGGGCTCCTGTCTACCATATGGGAGGTCCAGGGTTCGATTCCCGGGGCATCCTGGTGAAAATTAAGCTGGCCCGCATGGCGAGCTACTCCAAGCCAAGAGCTGGCGTGGCAAGATGACACAACAAAGAAAGACACAGAAGAGAGACAATAAGAGATATAGCAGACCAGGGAGCTGAGTGGTGCAAAAGATTGAGCAGCCTCTTTCTACTCCAGAAGGTCCCAGGATTGGTTCCCAGTGCCACCTAAAGAGAAGACAAGCAGACACAAAAGAACACACAGAGAGCAGACAGCAAGTGCAAAACGATGGGGGGGGGGCCCGCGGGGCGGAGGGCCGGGAAAAAAAAAAAAAATTTTTTAAAAAATAAATAAATTTTAAAAAAAAAAAAAAAGGAGTCTATCATGCTATTAAGGTAGAGTAAAATATATAGTGCTTTTTAACTTGTTTCCTGGTTTATCAATCCTCAAGAATAAAGAAAACCCTCATTCCTTGTACACCAAATCCATTGTCTTGTAATTTGATCCTATATTCTCCTATCTTCCTAGTTCATCAGTATTCTCTCTATATAAATGACCTTATTCCTGAAACATTAATGCATCCTTGACCCTGCTCTTTTCTAGACTAAATATTACAAACCCAATACTTCTAACTTATTTTCAAAAAGCTTATTCAGATTTCATTCATCTGCTTCTCTGAACCCTCTCCAAAGTCTCTACTCTTTCAACTTCTGGGAGCTTCAGTTACTCAATTAAATGATGGCTTATGTTTATGTGTAATGAAGGATTATTTGATTGACACACAAAGCAATTTTAGCTAATAAAATTACCTTGATAACGCCATCAAGGTCATGTCAAGAGCATTAAAAAATCATGATGGGTTCTATACAGTTCTTTTTCCCTATAGTGATAAGAGTGGGCTCCTAGCACATATGTTTTACTAAATATATTTTACTACAATAGGAGAGTGGTAGAAGAAGTAGAGGTACTCATTTCCACCTCTCATTCAACAACTTCTTTCCTTGCAGAAGGAACCAGCTTTATTTTCTTGAGATTAGGGGGGAAAAAAACTTCAAGATACCTCCTCATGGTAGAAACTAGTTTATAGCAGAAATTGATAACTGTCTGCATAGAAAGGGTCTCAGGCTTTTAAAGAAATATCATGCTGACATGGTTAATTTCCTGGCTATATCTAAGCGCTGTGGTATGCTTTGAAGTGACAGCTTCCTCTCTGGGTTGTATTTTCCTAAAAGGCCACTGATACATGGACCTAACAATGTGACTACTGTGCATCAACATAGGCTATGCTGGAGAAAATAAAAATCCACATACACAAGTTTACAGACAAATAGGCAGGAAGTGGACCAAGGAGGACACAGAAGCCTGGGTTGAATTCAGACATTTCTGTGACTTCCTTTCCTTCCTTTCTCATATTTAACTACTTCAACACATTTATTTTTAAATGCATCCCCGTGAGAGACACAGTTTACTGAACAAAAGCAAGCCTTCTTCCCTGATTACTATAAATATAAAGGTACGTTAACTTGGTCTAGACAAGAGGCCAAATTTGTTCCTTTATGATTAGGGCAGAGCTTGATCAATTATCCTGAATTCAAGTGCTGAACTCAGACCATCTGATATCTTCATTTAACAACTCATTCTAATCTCCAGGGGCAATTGTTTCAGTCCTCCAGAGATAGGGACTTGTTGGTTACTCTCACTGACAACTTAGAAAAAATATATAACATTGAAATATCTTGAGTAGCCTAATAGGGTAAAAAGGTAAATGAGCATAATTTTGTCACAGAATAAAGTGAAAAGAATACCAGTGCCAGTGAGCAAGTGGTGACTCATTTGCAGCTTCTGGTTTCAGCTCTTATTGCTCTAACAGCTGGAAATAGGCTATCAGATGCAATCTTCTCAGATTAAGGCAGATGTTTCGGGAGACAGCTTAATGAGGTTCTCAGACAGGCCCAGACAGCTTGCTCTAATACACTCCCATTTAATGTTGGAAAATAAAAAGAATTTTAATCTACTCTGTTATATCATAAGAATTATACAATCTATGCTCTAATCCTTACTGTGTGATACAAAAAAAAACTAGTAGAACGTTAGCTGCTCCCAAGACAATGCACTCACCCTGTAGCCCATATGGTTATAACTCCCAATGACCCCAATAACCACAGTCTACTTCCATAGGCTGAATATTTTAATTCATTAAGCTAATATCTCTTAAGTACCTACCATGTGCCAGACATGATGCTAGGTCTGTAGTTCAATGGAGAATGTGAGGGCTCATGCCTCTAGAAGCTTACAGTTTAATGGTAGAGGCATCAAGTTAATAGTCCATATAATACTGTGATGAGTAGTAAAGTAAGGATAAGGACTAGGTACAATGGGAAACAAGGAAATGACCCTTGACCAATGTTGGCATTTGGAAAGGGCTTTCCAGCTAAACTGATGTCTAAGTTGGGATCTAAATGCAGAGTCTGCCATTTTTGGGTAAAGGGTAGAGGATTTGTACATAGGAAGATGGGATGTGGGAGAGAAGAGTTTGCAGGAGGTATTACATTTGGAAAGAACGGTACATGCAACAGCCAAAAGGTTTTTAAGTAGTAAACGTTTCATGAATGCCTTCTTGGGCTTCAATGCAGCATGGCCATTTTCATCTTTCTTAGCTATATGCACAGCAAAAAGAAGTAAGTATAGAAATAAGTAGAGATGTAGAGATATTTGACATGGTCTCTCTCTCCTGCAGTTCTCTCCAGTCTTACAAACTCAGCCCAGAAATCTCTGTCTTCCAGGCACATTTTTTAGACCCAATCTGAGATGCTTTCTGAAAATGGCATTATCTATTGTCCATGACATTTACATTGCACTTAGACTATAATTTTTTTATATATGTTTGCCTTGTTTAGTATCTCCCAAACAAAATTGAATTTCATAGATTTTAAGACACATTGATCTCTTTCTTGATCTTAGCAGGTGTCAACAGATGGTATTCAAACAACCATGTTGAGACAGTCACCTGGCTGACAATGATGGCTCCATCCATTATGATTTCAGGGCCGTAAAACTGTGAAAAACTGTGCACCTTAGTCATGAGGTAGGGTGATGATAATGATGATACCGATACTTACAGGATGATGATAACCTTTGCCTTTGCATGGAAGCTACATTAATGATAGAGTAAATCACCACATATTTTCAGAGACCAGTCTGACAATGTGTATATCAGAAGACTTTTACCCAGAAATCCCTTTTTTAGGGATTTTCCCAAAAGAAATAAGCACATATGTGTGTAAAGAAAATAGCTAACATATTAATAATACAATGTGACTGCAGGCATTATTCTAAGCACTTTAGATAGATTAACTCTATAAGCAGGTACTATTATTATCACTATTTTATAGATGAAGAAATTGAGACACAGGTAACTTGCTCAAGGTTAGACAGGTACTAAGGCTGAAGCATAGCTCTCTTGACTCTCCAGCATGGGTTATAATAACAGAAAAACCTAATTATCCAATAATAGGGAATTGTTGAAAAATTTTAGATATAATCATAACTGCACTACTATGCATCAATTAAAAGTGATATTGTAGAAGAATAGTTAATGAACTGGGAAGATGTTTGCAATATCATAATCATAAAAAGTAGGTTAAAAAGCAGTATGTACCATATAATCCCATTTTAGCAACATGCTAGATTGAATCATATGAAACTATCATCTATTTAGGTTAAAAATGGCCAAATATCAGCAGCTGCATATTTCTGAACCTAATATCTGGGGGAGAAGAGACAGCAAGAATGAGAAAGACAGGCAGTGAAATGGCACCAGTGGTATCTGTGGGTCTTGAGATTATGCATGGCTTTACTTTTATTATTTTGGTTTAACTAGATTTTCTAAATTTTCTACAATAACTGTGTATCCCTTTGGCAATAAGAGAAAAGCAAGCAATAAGTTATTTTTTAATGGTTCTATCTGCTGAGCACTTACACTGTGCTAGGTTCTACACTTCACACCTTACACACCTCTTTCCAGTCTTCACAACACTTACACCAAGGTGGGTATGGTTATCACATTTAGTACACAGAGGATATTTAGGATGAGAACACTTAGATAAAATGTCCCCAAACACCCAACTGGTAAGTGGTGGTATCAGTATTCAAACCCAAAACTGTCTGGAAACAAAGTTCTGAGCACTTTTCCCTAGGCCATCCTGTTTCTTTAAGTACTGAAATTATATATTTTGTTTAAATATAATCCCTCACAATTCTGTTTTAATCTAAGATAATCAGTTACGGCAGAGCATTTGTACAGAGCAGCACATGATGAGACCTTATGCCAAGTAAGTTTATGGGGTCAGCCAATATTCACTGGCAGTATTTAGGGGCACTAAGAATAGGAAATTATATGAGTAGTGAGAACATAGGACACTTCTCTAAAGAAAAAAAAAATTAAGGCATTAGTTAGACCTAGAGAACTTCTATAAGTCGATAATAATTCTATGCAAACTAAAATGCTAGAAAACTCTCTGCAAAAATAGTTTTGATATCATTGACTTTAGGAGCACATCACGTAGTACCTGGCAAGAGGTACATACTCAAGAAGTAGTTGGTGAATGAAAGAAAGTGAATGTGAATGTAGAATGCTATAATCAAATTTCACAAGCAAAGAAACTAGTAAACCATCATAAGAATTCTGGGCCCACTGTCCTCTCTTAAGGTACCACAAATACTCAGTCCAATTTACCATGCCAAGGATGGGGGCAAAAGAGAAGGGGTTCTAAGATATATCGAGTTTCTAATATGTGCCAGGCGTTATTAGGGACTCTATGCAAGCTATTTTATTTAAACCTTACAACTCAGTGAGATAGATGTACTTTTTCCAATATTTCATGTGTTAAAATTGACTCAGGTGGTAATTTGTAGAAAGTTACTTAGCATGGAAGTGGCAAAAGTGAGGGTTTAAACTCAAACCGATCAATGCCTCCAAAGCTGTGCTCTTCCCCTATACCAGGTTGATAATACCAAAGGAGGAAGGCTCCTTGGTTACATTACCTTATCTCAGTGCAGATTAACTGCTTCTGCCTGTTTTCAAAGGAGAACATTCTAGAACAAAATACCTCATAGTTGTTTATCGGAGAAATATTTGCTTAAAATGATAGTTCCCAGGCTTCAAAGTCATAGGCTCATCAGCATAGTTTTGATAAGGGATATCCCAACATGTACACAGTCACAAATGTATTTGCAAAAACCAAGGCATTAGGAAAAGTCTTTAAACAAATGGAGATAGTCTTGTAAATGTCTTGTCTTCCTACAGGCACCAAGGACAAGGAAAGGAGCACAATTAGAGTGTCATAAATGCCAAATAGAGAGGTACTCTGGAGAAAGGAGCAAGGGCATATTACTACATTGTCTCGTGCAAATAACTACTTCAGGGAAAAGAAGAAGAAGAAAAAAAGAAAAGATGAAATCATTTTGACCTTAAAGAAAGAAGTGATGTTTGCCATCAAGTTCACCTTGTTATAAAATTCATTATTCACTAGCTACCTCAAAGAGAGAGTATAACCATTTAGCATTAGACAGACCTGAGCCCCAGCCAGGTCATGGCCACTTACTAGCTGTGGAACCTTGGGCAAGTAAGTCCCTTTGCTATCCTTAATTTTCTTCTCTGTAAATTGAGCATAGTGAAACATACTAATTTTACAAAAAGCACTTATTGTTATATGTGACACAGCACAGCTCTAGTAGTAGCAGAAATTTTATTCCATGATTTGCAAATTGGAGCACTCCACACTAGGAAAAAGAATACCCTAGAAAAACATCCTCCAGCTGTATGTGAAGCTTGGTAACATGCCTGATGTTGGTTAGTATTATTTGTTAGTCTTGCATGAATCATTCATACCAAAAGGGACAACTTGGTTCTCACAGTGAGAATTTCAAAAATAAATTGCCCAGTAATTCTAAAACGTAAAAAAACGAGCCCGGCATCACACCTTTGAGACATTTTTATAAAGCCAATTGGGAAAAGCTCAGGCCTGCAATGAAACCCAACGTTACCATACCTCTTATTCTTAGTTGCTAACTAAAAACTGAATTTAGCAGTTTTCCACTTGCTGAAGACTGTATGTCCAGAGGTGTAGGGCTCATTTGTGGTGCCAGGAAATGTAAAAGGAGAAACGCAGAAACAAATACATGAACTTCTTAGTAATCTCCCTTGGCACAAAGAAATAGATAGTCATAAGTTAAATCTGGAGAATCTTCCCAAATTAGTAGGCACCAAATAATACCATCGGCTTGATCTGTCTTAAGCTTACCTATGCCCACAACTCACCAACTAAGATCACAGAAGCAGCCTTGAAACACATTTTGCAATATAAGATACTTCTTTAAAAAGCAACTGGTTTTGGATTATAGAGAACAGCAGAAGTGTCCAGTTCTGTGCACTTTTATTAGGCCCGAACAAACCCTGGATGAACTGAGGAGATTTTTTTTTTTAACTTGGTGTGATACTCTGGGAATCTAAGATGTCTAACTGAAGAACTCTACAGGGTTCAACAACCTTGGGGATACATCTCTACCAGATACTTACTGTGGGATAGCGTAGTGAATCTTGCAATTCAATTTTAACATGGGGAAAGTGATGTCAGCTTATATTATATAAACTAATCTCATCAGGGTTGCTGTTTGAAGTAACTAAGACTGTAAGTGCCCTTAACATATAAATGTCAAGTACCTATTAAGATACATCAAAGTCAGCTAAACTGAATTGAAAAAAATATTTTTTACATGGAGTTTTGCCTGGATGGTCTCCGTGGACTTTAAACACAGGCAAATCTGTGTCTATAAGAGATATCAGTGGAGGAGGGGGATAGTCAACCCTTCTTATTCTTTAACATATATGCAAAGCACAAACAAGTCACTTTCAAGAAAATATCTCTATAAAGTGATGTCTTTTAGAAGTGAACAGACCAAAATAATTTTCTCTTGTCTCAAAGGAGAGAAAAACACAGTTCTTCCTGAAACATATACTCTTTCTTCTTAAGCCTTGGGTTCCCCCACAGTCTTTTATTCCCCTGTGATTTCTTTCCCTGTGCTTCAGGCTAACAAGGCTGTGGTGTGTCATTCCCTTTGTTAATGTAGAAGAAAAGAATTTCATTCAAAACAACAAGCACTTTAAAAATAATACAACTCTGTAAAGCTTCTCCATCCATGAAGAGGAACAATAAAATCGCGCTTTCCAGATCCCCTAAAAGCACTAAAATCCCATGTCCTTCACATGTCAAAAAGCCCTCTGGAGAGCTGACAGAGTGCCAGCAGTCTGCACTGACACTGACCCAGTGCTGTTTCCATTGATTTTATTCAGCGGCTGAAAGAGAATCTTTATTCTTCTTTAAAAAGTGTTTGTTAAGTGAACTTTCAAAAAATGAACTGTCATTTTATAAATTCAGTGTGATTGCCTTAAAATATGAACCAGAAAAAAATGGTATCGAAGGCTGGTTCTTCATTGTGTCTAAATATCAGTGTTGGTGTGTATCCATGAGAGCATATCAATGACCCTATTCACAGTTCAGGAAAATCTCAATGATATATTTTAGGCTGTGATTAAATAAGGGGTTGGGGGGGATTATATTTATTCACTAAAGTCAGAAAAATATAGCAACCTCAAGAGCCATTACAAAATGTCTTGCTTTATAATGTGTTGTCATATTTTCATTCTTTTATTCATTCATTCTAGCACTAAAAAATTAAGCATCTTCTATGGTTGCTAAGTTCTATTTATTAAGCAATTTCTACTTGTTACTAACTGAGACATGCTCCATAGCCAAGATTTCTTAATCTCATGGAAGAGACAAGCCCACAATGAGACTTATCACAAAACAATGTGCTAAGCATTATAGTGCACAGCTGTACAGGATGCTCTAGGAACACAGAAGACCTACGCGGACCCTCCCTTTGGGTGGAGGAGAGAAAGGAAGGGCAGAGAAGGCTTCTGGAAGAGGGGGGCTGTTAGGTAAGTATTGAAGGATATGTACTCAGGACCACCATTAGACAAACACTCACTACCTTCATCTTAGATGTGGGAGGCTGAACAACAAAGGCCTTAAATGATTTGCCTAGAATCTCACAGTAAGAAAACTAGGTCCAGAATCCTGACTGTTACCTGGATGGCCTGAAAAACTTAATATAGTTTTTTGAGGAGGAAAAAAAAGTTTAAAATTAAAGGAGACTACAAATAATACTAAAACAAAGGTCTATGTAACACACAACCTAGAATTAACTGTTATCGACATTGCATTTATACTTGCTTTATCCTTTAATGCAGGAAATAAAATATTGCGGGTAAAATTGAAGTCCTCTTTGTCCACTTGTGCCTGGTTTCCATTGGGTAACCACTGCCATGGTTTTAATAGGTATCCTTCTAATCTGTATGTATGTGTGTGTGTTTTTATGCTATACTTTGATATTGACATCTATTAATATTGATACATCTACTAATACAGTGGATTTATACATAAATAAAGAGATTTATTTATGTATAAATCTCCATAGCAGTTTATACAAATAAAGAGATTCATTCCAATAGATTTATTTACGCCAACTGTTTGAGCTACCATTTCTGTCATTTCCAAATTTTCACTGTTAGAAAGATGTAAAGAATATATTCCCCAAGTAAATGTGTGCAAATGTTTCTCCAAGATATAGAGATAAGTTATACAGAGGTAGAAATAAAAATGGTTATATCGTATGTTACACACATTAAAAAATTTTACTGGAGAGACAGCCAAACTGATCTCTAAACTAGTTCTGCCAATTTACCCTCAGGAAGTAGTGTATTGAAGCTTCTTTTCACATCCTCACCAGCCCTTGATAGTGCCAGACTTCTTATCTTTTACTAATCTCACAGTGAGAAATGATATCTTTTCCCTTAATATGCACTTCCCTGGTTATCACAAAAGAGATAATCATATTCTCATGTTCATTGGTCATCAGGTTTCCTTGCCTTCAAATTACCCCATTATATCCTTTGCCTATTTTAAAACTGAATTGTTTGCCTTTTCCCTACTGATTTGTATGTGTGCTTTATACATTCTGTATACTCATCATCTGTGTGTTTTATATGTTACAAAAATATTGTCCAGTCTCATGCTTCTCTTAACTTTGCTGATATTATCTTCTGTCTTAAGAGGTCTTCAACTTTGTTACGATATAAATATCCTCAGAACGAATTTACAGAACAGATAAATCTGGTTTATGGAATCTTACAATATAAGGTGTTTTTTTTTTTAAAGTAGCTAATTTTCTTTAACATGTGAACAAAAATTTCCAGTTATATACTAACATTAAGTTACAATTAATTCCATTAAAATTTAAGCTGTCTTTGAAAACTAATTCTGATAGTTTTTAACATTATTGAGTTATAAAATCAGTAGGTTTTCACGGAATTTTAAGATGATATAATCCATATATAGTCCAAGAGCTATGCACTTATGATCTCTACTATTTCTCCTACTGGAATAGTCTTTATAAGTAAGATAATATCATAGTTTTATTACTTTCTTTCCTTTACTAGTTTTATACATTATCAGATACGTTTAATTTGCTCCAGGCTACAGATGCAAATGCTTGAATTTTTTCAACTCAACTAGGCTGTCAATGAATTAAAAGATACTTTGACTAAAGGAGGAAAAATGTTGGTTATCATTAGTTCTCATTTTGCCCTGAGGAAATTTTCAAGTATTTAAAAAACTTATTTGAGACAGCCCCAAACAATGAGATATCAGAGATAGCCATGAAAGATACTAGATTATGAGATAAACCAAGGACATGAGACAAGATACACAAGGCTCTACCTAAACTGGTCTAGCCAAGACTACATGTGAGCCCACTAATACACATCATTATTGTACTCAAGGCAGAGCAGCCAGGCAGCACATTACTGCAGTCAGAAAATGGTTCTTGCAGGTTTCTATGCAAGAAATTATAAAGATTTCTGATCTAATATTTCCATCTCCAAAATGAACATTTTTTTTCTGAAAAACCGAGCTAAGTTATTTTCTGCAATTTACTTGATAGAAGGGAAGTCCAAAAAGGTTAATGAAATTCCATTCATTATTGTGTGATTTGAAATTATCTGTGTTTTGAATTTCATTGCCTAATTTCTCCGTTGATACTCCTTTTGATACAAATTAACAACTAAATTCTATATTGTCATACAAAATTTCCACCTTGAAAAGTAATATGCAAAAGTTTAGATGATAAGCATTCTCCATTCAAATAAGGGCTGGCTTTCAAACAGCTTTCCTAGTCATAAGGCTACAATTTCAGAAGTTACATCCCCATGTTAGCAATAATCCTGATGCTTAAACTACAACCTTTTCTCTCTTAGGGATGAGGAGCTCCCAAATCCAAAATTTTCTCAAAGTTCATGGAAGCTGCATCAAGTACATCTTGCCTGGTTTCCACAATTTCATTACAGCTGTCATTTTATGGGCAAGGAATCTTCACTAAGTCATCAAAGTTGAATGAGCCTACATTGCACATAGTCAAGGTAAATCCTTGGAGCCCCAGGAGCCTGAGCCATCTTAAGGCCACTGAAGAAAAGATTTCAAGCCATGCCCTTTCTCTAAAAGACTGCTGGCCCCTCCCTCCTTGACTGCTCAGGATGCTCAGGTTATATTTGTGTATCTACTTCAATTCCTATATTAGACTGAAAGTACCCTGAAAGGAGAGGGAGAGTCTTGCTCATATCTCCTGTTTATATCCATTCCAGCTCCTGGAGTATTTACGCCTTCATTCATTCCTTCCACAAATATTTACTGGGCATCTACTGTGTACCCAGCACTGTGCTAGACATTAGGAATACAGTAGTGAATAAAACAGATTAAATTCCTGTTTTCATGGTGCTTACATCCTGAAAGGAAAGACAGACAACAACCAAGTAAACAAATCAGATATTTGCAGAGACTGCTATAAAAACGTTAAAAAGGAGATGTGATAAAGGGTAATGGGGGGTTATATATATGGTGATGACACTTGGGCTGAGATCTAATTGACATGAAGAAGCCTGTCATATAAAGATACAAGGAGAAGAGTATTCTGGGCAAAGGGAATATCAAGTGCAAAGGCAGGAGTGAAACTGGTGTGTTCAAGGAAAGGAAGGCAGAGGCTGGGTAGAGTGCTGCCCCAAGGGTAGTGGAATGAAAAGTGGCCAAGGAAATACAGAGGGACAGATCATTCAGGACATGGATCACAGTAAGGGCTCTGGAGTTTATTCTAACTAATAATGACAAACACTGAGGCTTTAAGAAGGGTAGTACCATGCTCCAAATTACATTTTTAAAAGATCACTCTGGTGTCAACAGAGACTTGCCTTTAGTGGGGCAAGAGGAAAAGCAGGGAGACCTGCAAGGAGACTATTGAAGTTGCCAGTTAAGAGAGGACCATGGCTTGGATTTGGGTGGCAGCAGTAGAGACAGTGAGAAGAGGTTAGATTTGGTTATATTTTGGAGTTGATAAATGGATGTGGAGGGGTATTGCACAGTTAAAAAAAAATCAATAAATGATGTGGAATGAAATTAACATAACAGCCTAGCCTTGTCTTTATAGCCACTGCATATATACTGACTGGCATGAATAATATAAACATTTATAGTATTCTCACTATGCCAGAAGCAATATAACCCAGACATGAATTCATCTGATAAGGACATCTGTGGTCAGAGGTTGACAATAAAGCAGAAAACTGCACCAGAGCTTCTGTCTGGGGAACCTCCTGGCAAGTAGTTCCGCACAAAGAGAGATTCCTACTACCCAAACAAGTGGTTGTGGGATGAGAAGAGACGTCTACAAATTGTTGCTCCATCCTTTGCCCAGTCAAAAGACCGGACTTTGTGCAAAGAAGTGTGATAGAAGCTATGCTTGTCATACAAGGAATTATATGTCCTTATTTACTGAGTGCTTAAGATACAGAGCTGAGCACTTCACACTTGTTGTAGCATTTGCTCCTCACAAGCACACGAAGCAGGTACTCTTAGTTTTATTTTAAGCATGGGGAAACTGAGGCAGGGGCACAGCATAGAAAAGAGAGCAGCTAGGACTGTGGCAATTCATTCCAGTAGGAGGAGGAGTGGTGGCTCTCTGCCCATCCAGCAAGTGGCCATGAACAACCCAGTTTCAGATCCCTTCAGAAAGGGAAAATCAGCCCTTTCTGTTTGTGATCTCTACCAAAATGTTTAGATGGTCTATCAATGAACCTGCCTTTTGGGCAGTTCTGATGAACCCTTCCGAGCTCAGTCCTTCCTGCCTATCATCAACGTCCTGCCCCCTACTCAAGTGAACCCAAATGACCTACTCTTATTCTTTCTCTTCCATCAACCTGATTTCTAAAGTAATTCTGACAGTGCGATGGATGTGTTAAGGGCTCGCTAAGAGCCCTGGACTCCGCGTGTCTTCCCTCCTCAAACAACGTCGATCTGTCTATTGTGTTCAGTCAATAAACCTTTACATTAGGCCTTGCTAGGGAATATGCCTGCTTTTTGTGCTTACTATTTCTGGCTTGTAATAGCCTTCTATTGGATTCCCCCACTCAAATACCCTGCAGGCAAAGCCTTATTACTTACTCCATGCTGCACAGGGTACTTGCTTTATATAAGAGGTTTTCAGTGTTCCTTATATTGTGTCTGAAAATGTTTGAGCTGGTATTGCCTCCTGGGCCTATTTTAACTACTTCCAAGTACATTTGACCAAAAATACTATTGGTGACTAAATAAAACCCCAGTTTTTATTTTCTAGACCAAATTAATTTCTGTTTTAGCCTCTATTTGGTACTAATGTCAAAAGCAAATACCCTGGGGAACAAATGTTAAAAACTGCTTTCTGGCTGCTTTTGATTTAGAGCTCTCCCCTTTGTTTTGGATGTCCCCTATAACCATAGGAGAAATAAATTTCTCCATAGATGTTTTAAAAATCATAAATAGGATTATATAAGTTAATTTAAAAAATGTGTTACTGTTACTCATATAAAAAGTTTAAAAGGTTTCCAACATAAACATCTTCAGAATTGCAGAGATATATTTATTGGAGTAAATCATACCTAGAATCATAGGCTTGAAAGAGACCATAAATATAATCGGGCCCAACATTCTTAATATTACAAATGAAGAAAGTCCAAATTGGTACCATTATGAATTCATCTCTAATGCTAGTGTGCTCCTAACAGCTCTCAGGAAACATCTTTTAATATTTGTTTGTTGACGTCAGCCCCTGCCTCCTGCTCCCATGTGCTTCAGTGGCACTGACCCTCGATACTGTCACTAAACCCCTTACCCAGCTCTGGGAGGCATCATGCCATTGTGGTTAAAATTCCTGACTCTGAATGAGATGAGAGTTTGGCTCCGCCATTACTAGATATATAAACTTGGATGAGTCAATTCCTCTGAGCCCCTGTTTCTCCATGTATGAAATAAGAACAATAATCATAACCATCTCATATTCTATTGTGAGCATTGAAAGAAGTTACTCCTGTAAAGCCTTGTAATGATGCTTGGCACATACCAAGTGCTCAATAAAGGTAGAACTATGACTATCATGATCATCATCAACATGACCCAACATCTGTCACCCTTAGTATCAGCAGATTATCTCACCTCTTGGTGTACCAAGAGAAAACATGTCATCAAATATTAACTCCTTCTTATTTTCCACTTCTTTGCCCACTAGTACCCCAATACCCAAGAACTTACCTATACTCTTTCCCACCACTCTTTCCTCCCTCATTCTGTCAAGAATGGGAAGTCCCTCTCTTACTAATCCCTCCATTTGTGCATCGGATCTCATCCCACTGCCCCATCCCCAGTTGTCTTCTCAAGGGCCTTGTTCCTTCAATTAAATTATCCCCTCCCTCAACTGAGTCTCCAGCCTCTCCCTCTTTTCTGGCACCATACTCTGAGCCTCTAAATAATTTTCCTCTTAAAATACAAACAAAAGCAAGTAAAAACAAAAAAAAAACTTGTTTCTTGAGTCTACTTTAACCTCTTACTAACTCCCCTATTGTTTGCTCCTTCTTGGTTTCTCACAAAGTTTCTGAAAGAATAGTCAATACTTCAATACCTTTTTTTCATTACCCTTCACTCTATGGCAATCTGTTTCCTATCCTCAACATTATGATAAGCCCTTCTTGCTCTTGTCCTCCCAGAAAACTTCTTGCTACCTTACCCAACCCCATTTAGCTTCCTCAATCCACCTCTTCTACTGAGACCATTCTTTTACCCCAGGGCAATCCATTTGTACCTCTGTCTGCCTTTCTTCCAAGATTTGAGCTCTGTGAGGAACCATTTTCATCTTAAAGCATAAACATAGACACAATTACAATAATCACTCAACAAAAGTTTGCTTAATGAACACATAAATGACTCTCTCAATCATATAGAATCATACAGTTCATTCAATCTAATTACATGGAACAAACATTTACTGTGCTCCAATCGCATAGCAGCCATAATGGAGGCTAGAGAGTTTATTAACACACAGCCCCTGCCCTCCAATAGTTGTGAAGCTCCAGGGAGAGTGGAAGAGGACTGATGAATGGACAGTCAGATTGATAGGGAGGGTAGACCAGAGAGAGAATGAGAAAGAGAGAAGGAAGGGGAGAAAGGGGGGGGGCGGGGAGAGAAGGGGTTAGGTAGACTAATGTCATATTTACTTATACAGGCTGGGGTATACATCAGGATGGCAATAAAAATAAAATATGTATATGCTTTCTTAAAAAATCATTTTAATAAAATGTAAAAAGAAGCAATATGCACAAATCTTATCAAATAAATCACAATTTCACTCCAGGGGAACAAATTTTGTACAGTTCTCTGACACAGCTGGTTTTTTTATACACAGAATACATTGTGATCCAGGACCACTGACTATTTATCAAAGATAGGAATTCTTCCCTACAAATGAACAGTCATAGTAAATCTCAAAGGGAAGTTTTTGTGAACCTGTATATTTTCAGATATTTTTCAGTCCCTTAATCTCCCATGTATTTTAGGAAGGGAAGAAAATACAGAGAGACAGCTGTGTGTGACAGTTGTCAATTTATTGTCATCTGGCCATTTGAGATTCACATATATCAATAAAAGTAATTACTCTCCTGGCTGGAGTGACTGATACTGATTATCAAGAAGAAATTTGGTTGCTACTCCACAACAGGAGAAAGAAGAACTATGCACCTATTAGTACTTTCATGTCCAGTAGGAGAGGTTAATAGAAAACTTTAGCAACCAAAAAAAAAAGCAAGGCAACTAAGAACTCAGGTCCTTTAGGAATAAAGATTTGAGTCATTCCATCAGGTAAAGAGCCCCAAGCAGTGAGGTTCAGGCTCAAGATGGGGGAAATAGGAACTGGACAGGGGAAAAGGAAGTCATAGATAGCACCATAGCCTTGTGACCAATTTACAGAAAAGAAGCCTACAATAGCTTTTTAATATTTCTATTTGCTTGTTACATGTATGTGTTTATTTGTGTGTACTCTTTTCTCCTTTTCTTCCTAATTTTTATTTATTTTATATCCAAGTCATCAGACATTAACTTTAGTCCTTAGGTAACAATATTCAGTGGAACTATGACTTATTTTGAGGAAAAATGAATACAACCAGTGATGGGTGCAACAACTGTTGGGACCTGCATCTCTTCATTTTGAGAAGAGAGTGAGATCTTCTTTATTATAAGATGGATGTCTCTACCTTGTTAGGTAGAAATGTGGAGTTGGTTTGTTGATATGCAGGTGTAAGAATGTGTGTTGGGAGGGGTGGCATATAGAAGCTGGGTAGCCAGAGGGGTGGACTGGCACTCTCAGTTATCACTTTATTGCCTCTCAGCTCCAAATTCATCCTTCATTGCCTACTCTGCAGAAGTGGATATGGGCCCATTAAATATTTTTTCCTTTGCCAGCTGGCTTGATGTTAAGCATTTGCAGTATGGGATGCTGGACAGACATTGCAGAAAGAGAGAGGTTTTTTTTTGTTTTTATCCTGGTTTCAATGTGCTTGCTCAGCACTTATAGTACATTTGGCTTCTCTAGCATCCAGCTCCTATAGTGCAAACACAATGTGAGTGGCTTCTCCAGCATCTGGTTGGAGCACATGGCTTTCCCAGGACCCAGTTCTGTTCAAGTGGCTTCTCCAGTGTCAAGTGCCTGAAGTATGGGCAGCTTCTCCAGCATCCAGGTCCTGCAATTCACTGTGGCCAGCAGCGTCCATAGGCCAGCACTTTCCCTGGCACTTTTGCAGCACAGTGCCTCTGGTAAGACACTTTTCCATGAAGAGATTTCCCAAGAATCCTTTAAAGCAGATTTCTAGCAAATTCTGGAGGGCACATTTCCAGCAAGTTCTGCTAGACCTCTATGCCACTGAGTCATGGCCATGCTTTCTCAAACAAGGTCTGGATCTCAGCCCTAGTGGGATTTCCTCTATCCCATATTATCATATATATATGTATATTTAAAAGGCACTCTATCTCAGCCCAAGGGACAGTAGCTGCTCTTTGTAGCTACTATTCCTATATTCTTTAGAGTTCTTTTCACTTCTAACTAACCAATTCCTCATTACTGCAATCTCCTGTCATATTAATACTTCTTTATATTAAAATTTCCCTGTTCAAATTACTATGCGTCCCAGTAGCAATGAGCAGACCCAGCACCTAGATCTTGGTTTCTAAATAAGATTGTCCAATATAAGAAGAAGAGAAATGGAGAAAGGGCTGATTCTAGGGCAGGGACAAGAAAAATATAAGATGAGCCTGGTGTATTTTGTAGTACCAGAAAATAAGGAAGTTCTCAATAAAAACAAAACGAGCAAACCCAAAAGATGGAGACATATCAAAAGGACATAAGCATCACCAGAAATAGCACCCAATGGTCAAAGATGGAACAGTTTGAGCAAGAAAATAAATAACACAAAATATTAAATAAATATACAAGTCCATACCAATAAAAATCAATGATTAAATAAATGAGGGAGAAGAAATAAATCTTCCTTACAGAAGAATTTCATACAATATTTGTAGACATTCCCCCTATCAAAGAGGTGGAGTTTAATTACTGCCCTTCACTCTTGAGGATGGGCTGGATTTAGTGACTTGACACCAAAGAATAAAGTAAGGAAAGGGAAAAATAGTAACTTTATGCAGAGAAACCTGGCAAACACTACCTCAACCAAGTGGTGAAGGTCAACTTATCAGTGATAAAATGTGGATACCATGATAGCTCTGACATGGTGACAAAGGGGATTTTTGCATCTGTGGCATTCTTTCTGAAAACCATAGACTTGGTCTAATCATAAGGAGAATACCAGATGAACACAGATTGGGGGACATTCTATGGGATACCTGGCCAGGCCTGCTCAAACTGTCAAGGTTATGAAAAACAAAGAGAGACAGGGAAACTGTCTCAGACCAGAGGAGACTGGAGAGACATGACAGTGAAATACTATGTGGTACCCTGGATTGGATCCTAAAACAGAAAGAGGACATGGATGGCAAAATTGATAAAATCCAAATCAAGTCTGGAGTTTATTTTGTAGTAATGTACCAATATCAGTTTCTGATTTTTGACAAATGTACCATGGCAATTTAAGATGTTACCATTGGGGGAAACCAGGTGAGGGTTATCGGGAAACTCTTTGTACTATTGCAACTTTTCTGGAAGTCTAAAACTGTTACAAAATAGAAAATTACTCAGAAAAAATTACTGTGTTTTCTGTTTCCTGACTGGACCATGACTGACACAGGAGCTAGTCTACTTATCACAACAACCATTTTATGGACCTAACCTGCATCATCAAATCTATGCATAACAATAGCTACAGAGGAGGAGGGGGGCATACAAATAAAGTCCTTAGGAATTAAGGTATTTTAACTCTGCTGCTTATTAGATTATTAAAGCATACATTTGGGCTCAAGAATTATCTGGCCAATGGTAAACAAAAAGGTATGTTTCCTCACAGGTGATATAAGAGTAACTGCCAAAAACAAAACCCAGGCAATAAAACCCAATACTTTGGCTCAGAATGGCATTTTCTTATGTGCTTAAAAAATGTGCCAGAAATGTTTTTCTTAAGATTCTTTAAACACTTTGGCTATCTATTCAGGTTTATTTATGCTGTTGGTCATTAAAAAGCCAAAACATGAGCTGTAGAGAATAAATTAAAAGTTGTCTCGACACCATTTTCTAGGATTGAAAGAACATGCGTTCTCAGAATTCCAGAGGCTTCATTCAAAAGCTAGTAAAGTCCAAAATAATCAACAGCTTGTTTTCTAGAAGATCTAAATCAGTTCTAGAGAGTCTGAAACCCATGTAAGCCTTTGTTGTGCTTTACACACTCCTCAGTCTTAGCCTGAGTAGGCTGCAGTTTATGAGACAAAGTATGAATACAACTGAAGTTCTTCCACAGCATTCTTGCCCTGGAACTAGTAACAAACCTCATTTTTCAAATGAAGAATACACCCACTCTTCCTTTTCTCAGTAGCTAATAATAATGTTATTTTTCTTCAAAATGTCTAGGCACAACTGCTTTGTAAGCTAGAAAAGTTAATGAAAGCAGCATCTCATTTGAGGTCAGTCTGCCAGAAAAATGGACATGAGCCAAGTTCCACATCCCAAACATTTTGCCTCACAGCATGTGAACAAAATGCCCACTCTCCTCCTGTTCTCCAACAGATGCAAAGCAAAACTCTGCAAGACAGTATTCCTGTCACAGACAGAAACACACACACGCACATGCACACACACACTCCCTGTGTAAGGTACCACAACAAAGGCTCTTTCACATGGAGTGGTCTGTGCACAGCCAGCCTCAAGGACTTCCTCTGGAGACGCAGTTTCAGAAAGCTGAGGAAACACAAACCTGAAACAAGTAGTTCTAATAAAAGTAAACTCTCCAAGTAAATATTCTTTAAACCAGCTTCTCTAGACAGCTTAAAGCCCTTTCGGACTAGCTTCAGAAAAGGGTTCGTTTGCAATGAGGACAAATTTGTGCTGCCATGAGAAGCTGCTAATTTTTTTTTTAATTGGCATTTCCTTTTGTCAATGCAAAGTTACGCGCATGACAACGTGGCTTCACTTCAGTCCCCTCTGGTATTTTTTAGTGCAAAAACAGTATAAAGGAACAGGAAGTATACATAGCAACAAGCTATTCCTGAAGACTTAAGTTTTAACTGTGAAATTTAGAAAAGCAACTGTATTACATGGCATTCCATCATTTAAACCTCATAGTAATTAATATGGGATTTTAGGTGCAGCCTGATAATGTTCCAAAATGCCATAATTTTAGAATTATTATTCTAACACAACAGACAGAAGTTATTTGATTTAATAAGGACCAAAATGTTCACTAGTTTGCTTTTATTACAAAGATATTTCTACAAAATTATCTGAGGAAGTAACAATTACTTGCATCTCAGAATTCAGACATAAATAGATATGTTAAGCATCAAAAATACCAATTTTATTTCTGAGTTTTAAATCAAAAGGTAAAAAATTTTAATCCCTAAGAAAGTATTGTATATAAATTAAAAAGTAAAAAGAGAAGTTAGAATATAATATCTATGTTACCACCACTGCCTTACTGAAATAAGACTCTATTGAAGCAGGACCTGACTCTGGAAAATGTATTCATATTCACAGAAGTATCAGATTCTTGAAATCTCTTTCTTTCCAAGTACCTTTCTTCAAATTCAATTAACTACAGTTCTGTATATACTGCATGTACAGATTCAAAAGGAACTGTGTTAATGAGTTGGGTTTGGAATCCATGCCATGTTCTGCATAGGAATGAAGACAGAAACCCTTGGCTCAGGATAATCTGCAGACAAGAGGGCTCAAACAGCAAAAACATCCCAAGACAGACAACAGCAGGTGAAACTTACCACTGGAGCAGTTGGTCCCACCCCAGCCAGGCTCACACTGACAGGTGTTTGGAGCAATGCAGCGACCATGGACACATTTATCAGCGCAATGGGCTGTCAGAGAGAAAATCAATCAAATGAAGAAAGTTGGCACAAGAAAAAAACCTCAACAATACAGCTGTTTCACATCCCAGGCTCAAGTATCACTTAAAAACAACATGCATGCTTGATAATTTTCTTCAATTCATGCCTCAGCTCTCTTACAGTCCACTGTTTAACGAAACAATTCCTCTTCTTATTTTGTTATCTCCAAATAAATCCCTTCATTTCTCCTATTTAATTCTACTTCATGCTAAATTAGAAAAGAAATTTCAAGGAAAATTGCCTAATCCACTTTAAAAAAAAATTGTCAATGACTACCAAATATATCCTCTTTGTGTGTTTTGGGATAAACATATATGGATGCAACGACATGCCAGAAAGCAAGATATCGGGCCTCCAGTGCAACAGAATAAACCAACAGGTAGCTCCCTTGACATAATACATTCACCAGAAATATTGTGAACGTGTTATTACATCTTTTTTTTTTTTAAGATTTCTTTTATTTATTTATTTCTCCCTACACACACACTCCGTTTCTTGCGGTCACTGTATGCTCTCTGTCTTTTTATTTTTAGGAGGCACTGGGAACTGAACCCATCTCTTGAGCTCCCCACTCGTGATGTGTCTCATTGTGTTTCCTTGCTGTGTCTCTTTGCTGCATCATCTCGCTGCACTAGACTGTCTTGCCAGCTCCCTGTCTTGCTCATCTTCTTTGGAGACACCGGGAACCGAACCCAGGATCTCCCATGTGGTAGGCGGGCGCCCAGCAACCTGAGTCACATCCGCTTCCTGCTATTACATCTAATTCACAACTATGATATGTCAGAATTTTATGCCTTTTTTATTATGAGAATATTAGAAAAATGTACCTAGGTCTTTGGGAAATGTTTAAATCTCAATTTCTCTCACCAGTGAATATCTTGGGTGTGGTCCAACCCTTAGAGACAGGGGGACATCATTGCAAACAAGAGAGGATATACAGTCATGATTTCCAAAAGCAAAGTTCAGATGGCTGATATAAAGGGATATAAAAATTATGCTGTGCTATCCATTAACATCACCTTCGAACTTAGTGCCACTCACATTGGGTAAATATTCTTTAAAACACCTGGATATATGGGAAATTATGAGAACAACTTGGAAGGAAGAGTTTTTGGTTCAGAGATTTCAAAATTTTCTTTACGAGTGGGATAAGGTGCCTGTACTGTATAGATAAGCTTGATTAATTTATGTCTTATTACAGAAGTAAAACAAGTTTACTGTTCAAACTTTATAAAATACCTATAAGTAAAATAAAGATCTCAATTTCATCAACTATAAACATTTTTGTGAACGTAGAACCTTTCAGAGTTTCTTCTTCTATATTATTTTCTCTTTGAAATAAATAGAATCATAATAATTTTCAGTATAATGGGAAACAACTTTCTATGTCATTAATAATCACTTATGTTATTTATACACTATTACATATAATGGGTATACAATAATTTATTTAACTAATTTTCTTATTGGGATATGTGTGTTATTTAAAATAACTAAATTATAAAAAAAGTATATTGTAATGAATAATGCTCAACACAGAGTTAACTATACATATCTATGGTGATTTATTAAGATATATTCCTAGAATTATATTGTTGGGCCAAAAATAATAATCACCTCTAAGGCCTTTGTCAAAAAGAATGGCAGGATTTAGACATGAAATGATATAAGGAAAAGACATTTTAGGTGGTAAGAAAGCAAAAGCAAGAGCTAGAAAGCAAAACAAGGGAAAGGAGCCATGCTGTCTGAGTGCAGTGTTTGGGGCAATAGCTTTGGAAAGCTAGGGAGGACCTTGAAAACCAAACTAAAGCATTAGGACTTGATTCTGAGAATTGGCCAGAGAATATTCTAATGAAAGTTATAAAACTTGGCACAGGAAATCATCAGGTAGAGAACACCACAATGGAATAAACTGACCACAGATTTTAGGAAATACAGGAGTGAGCTAATGTAATTATCACTGAGGCAATTTGATGAGGGATACCAGGCCAGGTGAGCTTGAGACACTGGGCCAGAGTAGAGTTTTCTGACACTAGACTTTCAAGGAGGTACTTAGCAGCCTCAAAATATTTGATTCAAACAATTACATATTTAATTGCAACTAAAAGCCAAACATGCAAATTGCTGCCTATAACATTTGAATACACTGGCCCTATAATATATTGACCTATGCTGCCAGGTTAACCCAATATATGCCAACCTGAAGGCTCAGTGTCTCCTGCCATCTCTATGCTTGTTCAAAACTGCATATGGGCCATTCATTTGTAAGATCACAGCTCTCTCCTTTGCTTTCCTTAAATTTGGGTTTGCACATGATTGCCCATGTAAAACCATATAGGCAAGCAAACTACCCTAACTTAAGTATGCAAGGATCAATTAAATGCCCCAGAAGGCTCAGGTCTAACAGTATGGAGCATGCTCTGGGAGCTGTGTTATGTTATATGGTAATAGGTGCACAGAATGCTCCCACCTTACAAAGAGTGCTGGCGCCCTTTGTAAATTTGGGATACTTTGATGACTTGTTTTAAGTACTGATAATATTAGTTTACAACATATAGTTAATGATCTGCATTTGAACCCAAACTTACCAATCTCTCCTCTAAGACACTAGAGCAATTTAAAACATTGCCTGATATCTTGAGAAGTTTAAAAATCAGATACTATCAGTATTCAGTGTGAAACAAGAGTTTTTTGATTCTGTGAATTTCAAACAAAACAAAGAAATTGGATGTGATGGCGAATGAAATAAAGTATAATACATGACCCTGAATTTCAAATGTCTGCATTGATTTAAAAGTTCTGTTGTTCTCGCCAATTAATTTTCTGCTGAGTAAATGTTATAAACTATAACTTATAAAGTAAGTTTATATTAATAAAACACTGTCGTTGTTGTTATATATTGAAATTTTATTAAGATTGCATTTGACAAAAGAATTAATTCTACCTTTTGAGAATCTGAAAACCTCCAGGTTCCCAGGAAGCCAGATTGGATTGGAGTGACCTGCGTTTGCATAACTCCTAGAGAAGGAACTAGTCTTGAGAGGAGGATATTTGGGGTATCCAATAGACAGACCTCAGTTTGCTGCTCTCCCCTTCTTCTCACTCCTTTCATATTTTCATTCCTTATTTTCCTTTCTTTCACCACTCTTTTTCTCTCTCTCCCCACAAATAACTTCTTTAATATCCATAATTACCAGAGAGTGCAGATTAAAATTTGGTTTTAGTTGTGATTGTGTTGGCTCTTAAACCCAAAGGAATTGCAAATGATTTCCAGCATACCACCTGAACCTCTTAGTAAGAAAGGGAGGATTGAGCAAGCAGGTCTAGCACCCTTCCTTCAATATCAAGATAACTTTTATTAAAACGGATAAGTTAAGTATGTGTTCCACAGAACTTAGAATCAGAAATGCATATGCTTGGTTCCCAATTGATTGTTTCTTTGTTGCTCTTGCTTTTTAATTCCAAAACAGGATAATTAATGAATTCCTATTGATAGAATTATAGGAGACCTGCTTCAGAATGCTTTGAGATTGTTGAATAATCATACAGATGCTCTCATGTTGGCTTCCTGATGGTTTGAACTTTGTGAAATAACCCGAAGAAATCTAGTCAATTGTAATAGGTGAAAATAAATCCTGTAATGGCAATTTTTAAATCTGTATTATTTTTATGAAAACCTTGAGCTAACATTTGACCAAAGTCTGAAGCAATATTGAATAATTTTAGCAGAAAACAAATTAGGCTGTAAGTTAATTAGGAACTAGAAGGGAGAATCTGCTTCCTGGTGATTTTTTTTCCTTAACTAAAGTTAAAGCCAATGGTGTTTCAGAGGTTACGCTTATTCATGCCTCAGGCAGATCTCACTAACTGCCACAGTAAACGGTACTGAAACAGGGCTGCTCCCGGGGCATCTAGAGACAGCTGACATTATAGGCAAAGCACCCCACCTCATGAAACCAGCACCTTGTCGGTGGGCCTTACCTTGGAATATACGATAATCTATTTCCCCACTGTAACAGAGTTAGAATCATTTATAATTTCCCTACACATGACTCTTTTATTTGAACCTAAAATTAGCACTATACCTATTAAATATATGTTCCAGAGACGTAAATCTTCAGTCTGTTCACATGATGGTTGAGCCCTGAATCTCAGCAGAGCTGCAGTTCATCGGACTCAGAAAGGACAACTAACATGATGATGATGATGGACAACCCCCATCCCAAAATAACAGAGTATCTACAACTGCAAGCAAAACAGTTCCTTCCATCTGCCCCATAAGATCTAAGCCCCCTCTCAAATCTGAAGTGGAGTAGGCATCACCATCCCAAAATCCTCAAGATTGAAGAATGAACAAACATATAGAGGGGAATGCAGCCATGGACCAAAGTAGACTTATTAGTGTTGTAAAGGAAGAACCTGTACCACTGATATAAACATAGTGGTTATCAGAGGTTCTGTAGGGAGGGGGAGGGAAGAACAGGTGGAACAGGACATTTTAGGACATTAGAATTGTTCTGCATGATATTGCAATGACAGATACAGGCCATTAAACATTGTGTTAAATCCTATAAAACTGTACAGTCAAAAGTGTAAGCCATAATGTAAACTGTAAACCTTGGTTAGTAACAACAACAAAAAAGGAATCATATCTGAGCATTAAAGCCTAAAGTCAAATAATGGTCTGGCTTCTCTCATTGAGCATCGGATGCCTACTGCTGTTCTGGTAAACTAGAAAAGAAGAAATGGAATAAAGGTTCACTCTAAAAAAGGTTTTATAGCTTGGTTTTACAGCAAGGACAGGTACAAAATATCCAACCTAAGTGTGGCTATCAATGGAAACAGTCATTTTGTTCCCTATCCATGTCCTTTTTCTCTTTGTTTTTAAAAGGGCAATTAAAACCAAGATAACCCTACAAGGGCCATTTATCCAATAGGATTTCTTTTCCTTCCCCTCTTTAAGAAAATCATTAAATATCATATTTTGCATTTTCAGTGGCCTTTTTTAGAGGACAGATGTTAGCTGAATCTCTGGACCCACATTCAATACACTGCTGCAGACACATTAAGCTGCAAGAGACAGTCAAGGCAACTTCTCCCTCAAGAACGGGGAGGCAAGAGATGCTGATGAGAAGAACATGCCATATCTTTGAAATGAAAGCTGTGGACAGTCTGTCTGCTTGACAAACAGGTGAGGACTGACATGATGACCCTGGGATCTTTTGTAATTAGGCTTCTATTTCAGCCTCAGTTCCTAAATCCATTTAAATCCCATTGCCTAGTGCCCTGGACCTCATTCCTTTCACTTGTAAATACTTGGCTTCAGTATTGAAAGCTGCTAACTACACCAAATAGTTTTTTCTTCTGCCACATACATTTCCCTTTGGATTTACACCTAGGATGTGATGAAAAGTTGAGAATCAGAGAGGGCACACTAAAAACATCCTTACAAGCCAATTACATCTCTAAACACAGTATATATGTTTGTCCTAAAGGATATAGTATAATCAATTTGTTTTAATTAATTTTGGAAAATGTTTCCAGGATTAAAATATCTTTTGAAAATAACTGCCTAATAAAAAAAAAACAACAAAAAAAAAACACCTTCCAGAAAAATACATCCTTCTTTAGAAGTTTCTTTATTGCAGTGTTATTATGAAATAAGCAGCATAAGTCATAAATCTTGTTTTCTCTTATTTATTCTGGGAGTTGCTATAAAGGAATTAGACTTTTAAAGCTAACAGTTTCTTGACTAAACATAATTACCTCAATCAAGCAAAGTGAGACTAGGAAAATCAAATGATTTTCCCAATATTTGTAGCTGTGTTTAAGGCAGAAGTAGGATTAAGCCTTGGTCCCTAACTCCTAGTCTGGTGTTCTTTTCATCAAGCCAATTGTGGACCAAACAAGTGGTGGGTTTTTTTGGGAGTGGGCTGGTAAAAATGCTAGCTCAGATACTAGGGCAGTTGTAGTAGATGGCTAGGAGTCAAGATTCAAAGGAGGATGCTGATGAGGAAGAGAGCAAACAGAGGGCTGACTTCCAGCATAAACTTTATTCCCTCCATACTTTTGTCTGAGGCCAATTATATGCAAAGACTTTATGGAATTTAATTGCTACTACAAGGTTCAGTACAAATAGGAGCCCTTTTTATTTTTCCAACATCACACTGCAGCTTACTCTATTGTGTTGTTATAAAAGGGAAGGGAATTCTCTTGTCTCTTCCATTTAATATGTACTGATGCAGCAGGCATATTGCTAAGCACTGCTATGGAGACAAAGATTGTGATTAGGACCTCTAAGTCTGGAGAGGAAGTCAGATGTAGGTTCCCCAAACCCGGTAAACACAGGGAGGGTATTAATAGAGGTATGAACAAATTACTGTGGGACAATATTATGTGATTCCATTTATATGAAATGTCAGAAAAGACAAATCTATAGATAGAAAGTAGATTAGTGGTTGCCTAGGGCTGAGGGATTTGCAGGGAAATGGAAGGTGATGGCTAATTGACATGAGGTTTCTTTCCAAGGTGATGAAAATATTCTAAACTTGTGGTGATGCTTGAACAACTCTTTTTTCTATACAAAAAAAAACATTGAATTGGTGAGGTGTATGGTATGTGCAATCTCAGTAAAGCTGTTATGAAAAATATTATGGGAACTCAGGAGAGGGAGCAATTAATTGCAACTGGGGTGGAATTAATTAAAAGGGTCTCATGAAAGAGAGAATATCTGAATTGAGGAAGTAGAAACCTTTTTAATAAATTTGCAGGAAGAGTAGCCAACTTGGGCTGCCTCACACTACATCCTCCTTGCAGCCCATCCCCAAGTTGCCTAACCTACTGCTGGGGACAGGGGCAGAGATGGTGAGCTCTTTTCTCACAACCAGCAGAGGTTCACAAGGCTGATCAGTCAAAGAGAGAGTGAAAAAACACCAGGAACCTTGAAGTTTGCATTTAGTAAATGTTAAGGGAAAAATCCATATATAAAAGTCTTCTCCCTCCATTCCTGACAGGACTTTCATAATTCTTAAGGATAAGTAGAAAGAACCATTACTAGCAGTGCCATTGGCAGACACTGCTAATCATATGCCCAATATCTTATTCTTCTCTGCATGCTTATTAACAGAACCCCAATTTTATTAGGACAGACATGGAAACAACAATAAACTACATTTCCTGGCCTCCTTTCTAGATTGACATGTCCATGTAGAAAACAGTACATGAGGACAGACTCAATCAGTAAGTGTTATTCCCCTTCTTTTCCTCCCCCCTGATGCCTGATGTGTGAATAAAATGGCTAACTCTGTAAAAGCCATCAGTTAACTCTGAGGGAAGGACCGAAAAAAAAAACAAAACAAAAAAAACCATGAAACCCTTAGCTTTGAATTCCTTGTATGTAGGAACAAATGTCAGCAATCACCCACTTCTAGACTTCTTATTACATGAGAAAAATAAGGCCCTAGTATGTTTTTGCTTCTATTTTTAGATCTCTATTTTTTGCAGCCAACCTGATTTCTACCAATACACTGCCCCTTCAGAAGATCTTTCAGATGAGTCGGTTACTAAATTAAATAAATATCAAAACTAGCAGAATAAATTGAAGGTCCATCCCTATGAGAAGGAGGTGCCCAAACTCAGTTTCCACCATACCTTAGAAGTAAAGGAGTTACAACCCAAGTTCAAGCGGGATGGCCAAAAGATATGAGGGGTACCCAAAATCCTGGCATCAGATACATATTCTATCCTCTTTCTGAAGCTCCATTTTGGCTCAAATTATAATATGAGAGGAGTTAAATATGCAAAAATATGCATACAGTAAACCCTACAACCACCACAAAACAGCAAATCTAAGAGTTATGGCTAATAAACCAAGAAAGAAAAAGTAGAATCATAAAAAATATTCAACCTAAAAGAAGACAGAAAAAGAGGAAAATGGGAACAAAGAACAGATGAGGGAAAGTTGAAAATAAATAGCCAGAAGCCAGCTTAAACCTAAAGATGTCAATAATCACATTAAATGTAAATGGTCTAAGAACCTCAATTAAAAGGCAGAGATTGTCAGACTGATAAAAAGGTAAGACCCAACTATAATCTGCTACAAGAAACAGACCTCAAATATAAAAGCACAAGTATGTTAAAAGTAAAATGATGTAAAAGTCATATATACCATGCTAATATTAATCAAAAGAAATCTTAAGTAGCTATACTAATATCAAACAAAGAAAATTTCAGGGCAATGAATATTACTAGAGATAAAGCAGCTAACTTCATAATGATAAAGGGTCAATTCATTAAAATGACATATTAATCCTAAACATGAATGCACCTAATAACAGACTTTCAAAAACTGCAGTTGAGAAATAGAAAAAATTAAAGTAAGGGATTAAAATAATCCATTTCAGTAATTGATAGAACAACTGGACAGAAAATCAGCAAAGATATGGCAGACATGAACAAAACTATCAACCAACTTGACCTAATTTACATATAAGAACATTTCACCCAACAGCAGAAAACATGTTCTTTTCAAGTACATAGAGAATGTTTACCAAATTAGATCATATTCTGGATTATAAAACAAGTTTCAATAAAGTTTAAGAGACAAGTCATACAAAATGTGCCCTGATCACAGTGAAATTTAATTAGGAATCAATAACAGAAATAAATGTAGAAAATCTCCAAATATCTGGAAACTAAATAACATACTTTAAAATAACCTACAGATAAATAAATAAATCAAAAGGGAATTTTACAAGTATTTGAAAGTGAATGAAAACTCAAAATTTATGGAAAGCTGCTAAAGCAGTGCTTAGGGGGAAATTTTATAGCACTAAATGCATATATTACAAAAGAAGAAGTGTCTCAAATCAATTACCTCAACTTTCACCTTTAAAAACTAGAAAATGAAGAACAAATTAAAGCCAAATTATGTAAAAGAAAGGAAATAATAAAAGTCAAAGCAGAAATCATGAAATAGAAAAGCAGTAGAGAAAATCTATAAAACCAAAAGCTATTTCTTTGATCAGATCAATGAAATTGATCAGTTTCTAGCCAGGCTGATGAGGCAAGAAGAGGAAAAGACACAAATTACCAGTATCAGAAATGAGAGAGGTGCTATTGTTAGAGTCTACAGATATTAAAGAGATAATAAGGGAATGTTAACAACTTTATGCCAATATATTTAAAACTTAGATAATACGGAGAAACTACCAAGCTTATTCAATGTGGCAGTTTGAGATTACTTTATGAATCCCCAAAAGAGAAAGATTATGTTTGTAAACTAATCTATTTCTCTGGATGTGATACCCTTTGAATGCATTAAATTCAGCTGAGGTGCCTTTCATTAGATTACTTGATAAGATTGCTTTACTGTGCTTTCGATTGGACTACATCAGTAAGGCATAACTCACGTTGGGTCTCCTTTCTCTTACTGGGTCTGATATAAATGGAGACACAGAGAAAGACCAAGGGAGACACAGGGAGAGCTCTGTCATTTTTTATCCTGCCATGTGACAGAAAGAAGGCTCAAACAGCTGAGGCCCCGGGAGAGATGAACCATTTGTCTGATTGCTTACAGCTGAAATTGGGAAGAGAGCAGAACAGCTGAGACTAATATAGGAGGCCCTAAGATACAAGCCCCATGCCAGCTTGCAGCTGAAATCAGGAAGAAAGCAGAGAAACTGAGCCACAGAGAGGAAGCCTGGATGGAAAGCAGAGATCAAGCAGAGATCACCCACCATCTTGCTTCAACACATGGCAGCTGACTTTGGTGAGAAAGCACCTCTTATGGTGCCTTGAGTTGGACTTTTCATGGCCTTGGAACTGTAAGTTTTTACCCCAAATAAATACCCATTATAAAGCCAACAGATTTCTGGTACTTTGCATTGGCACCCCTTTGGCAAACCAATACACCCAATTAAAAATTAATAACCTGAATGGCCCTATATATATATATATATATAAAAGAAATTAAATTTTAGTTAAAAACTTTCCTACAAGTAAAACCCCAACCCCAGATGACTTCATTGGTGAATTCTACAAAACATTAAAAGAAGAAATATCATCAATTCTGCAACTTCTTTCAGAAAATTGAGGAGGGGAGAATATATCCCTACTCATTCTATGAGGATAAAATTATCTTTATACCTAAACAAGAAAAGAAATTTACAATAAAAGAAAATTACAAACAAATTTCCCTCATTAAAATAGATGCAAAGATTCTACACAAAATTTTAGCAAATGTAATCCACCACTATATAAAGAAGATAAAACTTCATGGCCAAGTAGGGTTTGTAATTCATCATATTCATAAACTAAAAAGTAAAACCCATATGCTTATAAGCAATAGATGCAATAAAAGCATTTGACAAAACCCAACACCCATTTCTGATTTTAAAAATTTCAGCAAACTTGAAATAGAAAGGAACTTCTTCGAAGGCAAAATAAAAAACCTACTACTAGCATCATACTCAGTGGTAAAAGATTTGAATGTTTTCCCCCTACTATTAGGAACAAGACAAGGATATCTGCTCTTACAACTTCTATTCAGCATTGTACTAGAGGTTCTAACAAGTGCAGTAATATAAGAAAAAGAAATAAAATTCATCCAGCATGGAAAGGAAGAAGTAAAACTACTTTTATTTATAGACCACATGTGGCAGTTTGAGATTATTTCATGAATACCAAAAAGAGAAAAATTATGTCTGTAAACTAATCTATTCTTCTGGGTGTGATACCCTTTGAATGTATTAAATTCAGTTGAGAGGCCTTTGATTAGATTACCTGGTAAGATTGTTTAGGGCTTTTGATTGTACTACATCAGTGAGGTGTTACTCAGCTTGCGTCCCCACCCCATTGCTGAGTCTGATATAAATGGACTCACATATACATAGAAAAAGAAAATAGGAGCCAGCGAATTTGATTCTGCAGTGTGAGAGAGAGGATTGCTTAAGCACGAAGTCCCCAAGACGTTGCACCCGTGGCGCAGCTCAAGAGGAAGCGAGCCCCGTTATATGCCTAATAGCTTACAGCTGAACTTGGGAAGAGAGTCTAACAACCAAGACTGATATAGAGAAGCCAGTAAGAGACAAGCCCTATGCCAGCTGAAACTGCGAACAAAGCAGAGCACTTGAGCCTAAGAGAGGAAGTGCGGAGGGGAAGGCAGCGGCCGGGCAAAGATTGCCTGTTATCTTGATTCACCACATGCCAACACGCCAGGATCATCAGCAACTGACTTTGGTGAGAAAGCACCTTTTATGGTGCCTTGAGTTGAACTTTTCATGGCATTGGAACTGTAAGATTTTAACCCAAATAAATACCCTTTGTAAAAGCCAACACATTTCTGGTACTTAGCATTGGCACCCCTTTGGCAAACTAAAACAACAGGATTATGTAGAAAATCTGATGGCATCTACAAAAAAAGTTACTAAAAATAAGTGAGTTTAACAAGGCCGCAGATAATCAATATATGAAACTCAATTTTATTTCTATATAGTAGCAATGAACAATCAGAAAATGAAATAAAAAAGCCATTTATAACAGCATAAAAATGGAATAGGGATAAATCTGACAAAAGATGTGAAAGATATTTATACCAAAAATTAAAAATTTTACTGAGAGAAATTAAAGAAGATTGAACAAAACTATCAACCAAGTTCACCTATTTACACATTTTTTTGTATAGTCCACCTAACATCAGAAGAATATATGTATTATCTCTAAATAAATAGAGAGATAGACTTTGTTTATAAACGAGTTCAAAAGTCTCAATATTGCAAAGATATCAATTCTTACCAAATTGACCTATACAGTCAATGCAACCCTAATCAAATCACAGCAGTATTTGTAAAAATTGACAAGCTGATTTGAAAACTCATATGTAAATGCAAAGGATATTTACATATGGAAAATGACTTTGAAAAAGAGGACCAACACTACCTGAGCAAAACTCATCATAAAACTACAGCAATCAAGACAGCGTGGTGTTGGTAAATATATAAAAATAGATGAAAGGATCAGAATAGAGAGTTCAGAAATAAATGAACACATATATGCACAACAGACTTGTGACAAAAACAGAAAGGTGATTCCGTAGAAAAAGAACAGTCTTAATGCTGGAAAATTGCATATGCATATGCAAATAAATAAACTCAGATCCATAATCTCACATCATGTACAAAAATTAACTCAAGTACATCAAAGATCTAAATAGAAAGCCTAAAACTATAAAACTTCTAGGAGAAAACATAGGTGAAAAGCTTTGTGAGCTTGAGTTGGATAAAGATTTTTTAGATATGATACTCAAACCACAATCTGAAAAAGAACAAATTAATATCAGACTTCATTAAAATTAAAAGTTTTTGCTCTTCAAAAAAACCCCATTAAGAAAATGAAAAGATAAGTCATAGTCTGGAAGAAATATTTGCCCCAAAAAATCTGATAAAGAACTTGTATCCAGAATATATAAAGAACACTCAATAATAAGAAAACAAACATCCCAATTTTTAAAAATGGACAAAAAATTTGGACACGTCACCAAAGAAGATACACTGATAGCAAATATGCTCATGATAAGATGTCCATCATTAGGGAACTACAAATTAAGACCAAAATAAGATACCATTATACATCTATTCAAATGTCTAAAATTAAAACAACTGACTATACCATGTGTTGGCAAGAATGTGCAGGAACTGGAACTCTCAGATATTGCCAGTGAGAATGTAAAATGGACAACCACTTTGGAAAACAGTTTGGCAGTTTCTTCATATGTTTAACATACACCTACCAATTGACTCAGCCATTCCTCTCCTATATATTTACCCAAGGAAAAAGAAAGCATAATAGCTCTCTAAAGATTTGTGCACAAATGTTCAGAGAAGCTTAATTTGTAATAGCAAAAAATTTGAAACAACCCTATTGTCCATACATATGTAACTGGATAAACAAATCGTGGTGTAGCCATACAATTGAAAACTACTCAGTAATAAGAAAGAATGAACTACTGATGTATGCAACAACATGGGTGAATCTCAAAAGGATTATGTTGAGTGAAAGAGACCAGAAGAAAAAGGAACATACTGTATAATTCCATATATACAAAGTTCTAGAAAATACAAATGGATCTGGAGTGGCAGAAAGCAGATTAGTGGTTGCCCAGGGAAGTGGGAAGCAGGGAGGAATGAATGGGAGGAATTGTAGAGTGGCATGAAGAAACATTTGTGTGTGATGAATAAATTTACAATCATCATTGTGGTCGTGGTTTCATGTGTATACATATGTAAATACTTATCAAATTGTATACTTAAATATATACAGTTTATTGTATATCCATTATACCTCAGTAAAATGTGAAGGAAAAAAACAAAAAACAAAAAACTAGAGTTCGAAGAGAATTTCCAAAGCAGGGCAGAGTCCTCTCCCCTTTACAAAAAAGAACAGGCAGAAAAAATCTAACTTAACACTAAAATACTGCACACACTTTGCAATTTCAATAAGAGTTTGTGGTCATTGATGGGTAGGCTCTCCCATTGCCTATAAACATATTGACTTTACACCTTCATAAGAAATAATTATTTGTGGAAAGCTAATAACAAAAAAATCACAATGCAATGTGTTCTTCTACAAAGTAAAACAAAAATACAGTTTGTGTTAAAATAGACTATTGTAATGGATCCTACACAAGGGATTGAAATACCATCTGTGATGTACGTAATCCTATTCATTTAGTTGTAAGTGGAAAGAGTTTTGAGCTTAATTCCACACTTACATAGGAGTTATCTGTTTTGGCCAAGACTCCTGCATTGTGTCTCTTTAGGTCGAATCAGAGTTAAGTAACATGGTTCTAATGGACCATAATTTTGAAATGTTAACAAGTGCTAGAATAAAAGCAAAGTTTCCTAAGTACAAATTCCTAACAACTCAACCTACAACAGGTCTGATGATAAAAATGCAAATTGACTCAATCTTAGAAGGATTTTCAAAATAATCAGTATACAATTTAGAGAATAAACGAGAAGGAAGGTAGATTCATTTGGGGACAAATTATTTCCCTGCTGTCTCTGTCACATTTATATCTGCAAGGAAAATGTGATGATTCTAAGGGAAGTGCCATATCAGACTCTTCTGCTTTTAGAATGGCATTCCCCTTGGTGGGACTGCTTGCTATGGAGCCACAGAATTCTTTCACAAATATTCTGTCCCACAGATGTTTTCCACCACATGGCATTTCTCCCTGTCTGCCTATTGCATTCCGGTAGGCCAATACATCTGAATCACATGTTAATAATAAAGGCCAGTCCTAGAGAAAGTTAAACGGGTGATGGAAGTCATATTTGAGGCTAACTTTTTTGCCATTTAATGTCCTTGGTGGCAGTCTCTGGACATTTTCTTTTGGACTCTGGTGCCCTTACCTCTTTTCACTCTCCTTCCCTGTCTAAACCAGCTCTGGAATAAGAGTCCTCATACCCAAGAATCAATGACTAATAATAGTTGCTAAATGTATTTCCCTTGTCAGGACCATTTTAATTTCAATATCAAAGGCTTAGGCCAAATATATAAATTAAGGTTAGAATTTCTTCAAAAAAGGGAGGATAAGGCATCTGAGAGAGCTGGCCACAGCGCTTTGCTACTGAAACAGCCCCTCAGAAACCAGAGAACACAAACCCAGATGCTTGCAGGGGCCAGGCAGAGAACTTAGGGGAGTAATGCAAGTCAGGTAGGGTTGGGGGAAACCAGAGCACTCATCTGTCTAAATGGGGCAGTTTCCCTGCAACGTCTCCTGTCTGTTGCTACATAAGAGTATCAAGCCAGTGTTACCAATTTCCTGGTTTTCCCATGGAAGCTGAAAATCCAAAGTTTTATGTGAAACAATTTTTTAAAATGTGAAGCATTATGTAGATCAAACAAACATGATTATATATGGGACCATCCAACCTGCCAATTTGTCACCTCTCACAAAGATTCTCTGACTGCTTTATGAGAAAAATCAGTGAAGGTCCTAAAAGAACATGGAATAAACTTCTTTGACAGGTCACTTTTTGAATATAACTCTCCTTTTTCCTTAATTTTAGTTTTTGACCCTGAACCAACTGCTAAATCTGTGACTCATATAGCTGGTTTTAAATTTAACATCAAGAGCTGCTTCATAGTACATATGCATACTCATTGGCCACCTTACTTTTGGTAGATAACTCTACTGTGAAAAATCTCTGATATATAAAAAATTCTGATAATAGTTCAAAATTTGGAGGAGAGTTCCAGCTGATGCCATGCCCGCTGGCAAGGCCAGTAAAAGAGCTACCTCTTCTCCATGCCATAGTGAAGGGAAGGAAACATCTACTATACCCTGTCATGACTCAACAAAAAATTTCTCTTTCTTGAATTGTTAAAAACAAATATTATTCTGTCCTTGGAAGACATTAAAGATTCATAGAGTATGATAATGTGTAAATATTTACAATTACCCAGTCTAAGGTTATAAAAATCTAAGTGAATCACTTATTGCAATATTTCCCAAAATAAGTGGAATTAATTCCACCATATTCTTGAAAAAATAGAGGGGGATGTAGGAAAGTCCATGGTCAAATAAGTTTAAGACATGCCTTCCCTGTGGGCATTCCCAGAGCCTTTACAAGTTAAAGTAAACCTTCAAGAAAAAGGATCAAGCCCAGGGCATTTCTCAAGCATGTTACATAAAGCAATGGTGAATTCTGCAGGATGAGTATTCAGTAGTTCACATTAGGACCACTTAACTATGGATTAAGCCAAGGATCCAAGTTCCTGGAAACCCATCAACTCTCCCATCTACAAGTAGATTTCATTTGAGGTGGTCCCATTTACTTCTATGTCTCTCCAATACATACTAAGTGCAATAAATTACCTTAGCTGTTGTTTCTAATCTTAAAGATCAGTTCAGCTGCCATATCTTTAAACTATCCATAGCTATCTTTACCCCTCCAAACAATGTGCCCAGCAAATCAGGGAGGCCCACCTTGAGCTAACACTTGCCCTCTGTGACCCAAAAAACAAGTCTGATTTTTTTATGTATATTGTGTTAAGCTCTAGCTGATTTCTCTCAAACCTTTTTTGGAATTATTTAGCAAGAAAAAATACTATTACTATGACTTAAGAAAAGAATAGTATCTTGGTCCCAATGCAGGGTCACTTCTATCTCACTTAGCATCTCTGTGTGTGGCCCTGAGAGATACACTAAGTTTACTACTGGATTGTCTGCAAAGTGCTGATGGTCACTTTCCCAGACTAAAAAAATGCAAGTGCTGTCACCACCTGGTCACGTCAAAGTTTTGTGGTTGGGCAGTTAGATCAAAATGTGTTTTTTCCATTATTTTCAAATTACTCTGCCCTAAGAAGTTTTGGACCATAGTGCAACAGAAACTGTTTCTCAGTTATAGGCTTTTATATTATTATCTATCCCTGTGAAGAGATTGCATAAATTATTAGGCCTGTAAAAATTCTACCTGCTCTGCAAAGACCGCAATTCCAGGGACTAATTTTTTAGAGATAATTGTTTCCCTTTGACCCTGACTCCATGGGACCCTAAAGTTGAGCTTTCTTAAGCAAAAAACAGATACATCTTTGATGGCAGCAGGCATGATTTCCAACTTTTTCGGTTGAGGTTATCTTGAATTCATAGTGGCATTTTGTTTTGTTTGTTTTGTTTACTAAATTCATGGTTTCGACTTATAAAATCCTGAGTAGTGAGCAAGCATTGGCAACAAAGGTTTCCTGCACTGTGTACTAGATTTCCTATCTTCACTATTAGCATAGACCAACTACCAAAGCTGGAAATCAGAAGTCAGGTTCCGAAAGATGTGTGGGAAAATTGGAATTTCTGCTGGCGTGGGATGTGGACAAAGGGCCTTTCCTAGTATTTACTGGTAGGTTCTCTGAACCAAGTCGGACTCCATAGCAACAGAGTACAGGGTCCCTATGGAAACATGAAAAAATCCACGGCTAGTGGCCGCGAGGGCATCCTGGGTGGGTGTACTCAGGAATACACCATCTGATCCCTGTCGGTTCAGGGTTTCCTTGGTTAGGCTAACAGGATTGCCTCACTTTTATCTATATTCAAAAGGGTCTGCTTGAAAGAGACTACAGCCTAAGGCTTTTTGGAAATAATTGACAAGACCACAACTTTATTATTAAGCAAGCATGTGAAAATCAACCAAATCCACAGCAAAAAAGGTTCTGACTGTCTTGACCTTCAGAGAGCGGTGCTTCTCCTCTCCTTCAGCCCTCACCTGGCTACCCTAAGTCCACCAGAGAAGCCCTAGTTCTCTCAGAAATAACCCTGTGCCAAAGGCTGAGTCCTCACAGCCAAACCAAGGTGTCTTACCCTGCATTTCTCCTGTTCCCATCCTGAAAACTCTGGTCCCTAAACTTTGCAGCAGGAAGAGCCAAAAGGATAAAGAATTTAATATGTCCTTACATAATCGTTGGGTTGGGGAAATAAGTCCCCTCAGTGCTGCTCTTCCCAAAAGCCTTGCCCATGTGGCCAGTTTGCCCAAGGCTGCTAATCCCCAGTTAAAGAGACCCTCCTAAGGCTGACACTGAGGCAAATTGTAGCCGTAAAAATATTTTTTCATCCCCTAAACAAAACTGCTGATAATGCCATCCTGAGTTAGCATGACACACATTACAGCTCACAAAGAGGAAGCTAATATTTCCTGGGAACAATAGTAGGAAAGAGTAAATATGATCTCCCAGTTAAATAGTGGAGCTTGGTATGATAGGAGCCTTTGTTCAGGTTCATGATTCTGGAACCTCAATGGATATCATCGTGATTCAAGAGTTCCAAAATGTCATAGGATGTTAGACTGAGTCTGATACAGAGATGGCAAATGTGGGTCATCAGGCCATCTGCTGTCCCTACAATGCCCAGGGCAGAAGTCACTAATGGGTCACTCTGCTCTTTCTTAATTAGCCCTGATATGATCTCTGAATCCTTTTAAACACAATGTTCTGGGAGATCACTTCAAGAGATAGCACACCCCATCCCACCCCACCCTGATAAAAGGAAGCTATTTGTTAATTCTAGTCTAATACAACATAAAATTCCAAAACAAAAAGAAGAAATAGAGGGAAATGTATGGGTTATAAGACAAACAGCCTAATATGGTCCCCCAGTGTGCTACCTGTGTGGCATGTCTGTCTCCCAAACAAAAGAAAGATCTCTGGGTAAGCGAACTGCAGATGTTTCTAAGCCCTTAACCCAAACTTTTGGTTGTAAACCCACTGCTTACTGAAGCATGACATTCTAACAAGAGCAAAGTTTATCTGCAGGACCGATTTCTCACCTAAACACCAAACACAATTCCATCTCCTTATTTGCCTAGGGCCAGTTCAGTTTAACGTAAAATTGGCCAAGTTAAAATCAGCTGTGAATATTCAATTCACTGCTCTGATAATCAATTGTCACACTTCTCTCTGCAAGGAACAGGAAACCATATACTGTTCAGTGTGGGGGAGTTAAGGCTTCTTATTTACAGTTTCAAGCCCTCTTAATGAGTGCCAACAACAGGCAGGGCACATCCATGGGAACTGACCTCCTACCATCAGAACTGGTCTACAAAGCAATAGAGTGGGTAGTGACCCAGCCAGTCCCCCAAACCCTTCCTTCTGTTTTCCTTGCAAGCCACACTGCCCAGAATGCACCCATTAGAGCTTTAATTTGGGGCCATCCTTTGACCTCCTCCGTCTAACAAATCTACTACAAAAGAAACATTTTTCAGAGTGGTCTCTCCCTTTGCAGCAGCATCCAGTAGGAGAGGACTGGGCATGTGGGGCAAAGAGAAAGGAGCTGGACTGGGGGAAGGACCCTGGCCACTGCCTTTGTTCCTTTACAATTTTGCTGCAAGTAGCCGTGCTTATAATGACCTGCTTTCTCTGTCATCAGCCAAGGTGAAGCCAAGGCCATCTGTTACTGAGTACCATGGCCTTGCCTCTGGATTAACCAATCTTTCCCACAGAGGGGTGGTTGCTAACTTCCCAACTTGCTGCTCTCTTCTGCAGCTTTTCCTGTAAGCTGCTCCAAGTCCCCTGTAACCAATTCTATAGGCAATCCCCAACTTGCTAAGAGGTCAGGTTCCAAAAGTGTGCTTGGAAATCAGTTTTTTCTACCTCCAAGCACATTTTCCTGGAGTTATAATGCTGTAAATAATGGTTAGGTCACTAGGGGAACCCTCAAAAGCTCATTTGCTCCAAAATGTTTCAGAAGGAATGACAGCACTTGTGGTGATCATTATCTCCACTCCCTTCAATGGGACAGAACACTCACGTTAGTTTGGGCTGCCAAGAACTCCCCTCACTGCAATGGGATCAGAGATTCATGAGGTTTGTGGGAGAAAGATGGGAGGATGCCCTAGCTCCAAACCACCCCAGATTTATAGACAATTAAGGGCTTTGGAAAAGGGAGACCTGGTGGAAATGTGATGAGGGGAGGATGGGCATCAGTGAGAGAAAGGGGCTCTGAAGGCCTGGGTTTCCTGCAGGTTTGACCTATGGGGCACTTGGTAGTCCAGTCGCACTTTCAAACACCTTCCTTGATCAGCCCCCAAATTAGCCTGTTTCTCTTTCCAGTGCCACCTGTTGTTTTGTTGTTTCTAATTAGTGTTTTGAGGCTCTCTGAACAACTGTCTCCTTTTATTCCATACTTCTTGTCCTTAAAGACAAAATTCCAATGGCTAATAAAAACATATCTTTATTGCGAATATTCTCGCTGTCCTGATTTTGTGATAAACATTCATTATATTAGAAACCATGCATGTGTCCCCAGACCTAGCTTTTCTCCCTAGGTCTTGTTTTTAGAATGCTGGTGATAAACCAAGCCTGAGCGGGTGAGCCCCCCACGCCCCGTGAGCAGGTGCGCCGTCAGGCCCGAGCCCCGCAGCAAGATGGTGATGTAACAGGAGAGTGACACAAGTGAGAGCCAAAACAAGGAACGCAGAAAAACCAGGAACTAAGGTGGTGCAGGCGGTAGACGCCTCTACCCCACATCGAAGGTTCCGAGGACCAACGGACACAAAAACAGCAAAAACGGGGGGGGGGGTATAAATAAATAAATAAATAAATAAGGATAGGGTGGGTTGGGGGAAAATACAGCAAATGTAAGGTATGGACTATAGTTAGTAATGTAGTAGTATTTTGATGATATTCTTGCATGATTTCTAAAAAATGTTTTGCAACAATGCAGGGTGTTGGTGAAGTGATGTGTGTGTGGGAACCCTGTATGATGTCGTGCATGTTTGTTTTGTAAGTTCACAGCTTTCAATATACACTTAATGTTTATGTATGTTCATGTATGAATGACATACTTCAATAAAATTATATATATATATATATATATATATATATATCTTTAAAGAGTACAGCAGCACTAGTGATTAAGAAAATGCAAATTAAGCAAAGTGCCATTTTTTTTCACCCAACAGGTTAAAAACAATATTAACACCCAGTGTTTGGTGAGGATGTGGGTAAATGGACACCCTCATACAGTATTGGTGGGCATGTAAATTGTTAAACCTGTCTGGACAGCAATTTGGCGATTTGTATCAAAAGGCCATAAAATGAGGCTCAGACTGTCCTTGTACCCTTCTTTCCCTTCTTTCACAGAAAAAAAAATTTTAATTGGGTCCCTGACCTTCCAGAATAAAGATGCCTTTGCAGCTTGGCAAGGCCATGTGATGAAGGTATAGTCAATGGTATATTCATGGAAATGGAATGTGATAGCTTCTAGGACTCTTCCTTAGGAGACAACCAGCCCTGACATCTTTTTCTTTCTTCTGTCACTTCCATCTGTCGCTTGAGATCTAGATTGATGTATGGAGCTCTATAACGGTTTATGTGAAGACCATAATCTAGAGATGGTGGAGTGGAAAGGTGGAAATTTCCCAGGTCCCCATGGGATTGCCTCTCTCTGGACTTGTACATGAGAAAGAAATGAACTTTTATCTTATGGCCAAACTCCGTCCTAATTGATAAAACATGCATACCCTTTGTCCAGAAATTCAACTTAATTTATCTTATAATCATTCATGTGTGCAAAGATATATATAATGATGCTCACCATAGCCATTTAACTATTTAAGTGTCTAACATTAGGGTACACCCATACAGTAAAACACAGTCATTAGAATGATTATGTAGATGTAATTTATTAACAAGAAAATATGTACATAATATAACACAAAATGAACAAGGCAGTTTACAAATAAGAATGTATGATATAAAGTTATAAACCTATTTTGAATTTAAAGAAATGGAAAAATTTCTGGAAAGACAGGCACCAAAATGGCAGGATTATGAGTGATTTTTTTCTCTCTCTTTTTGGAATCTGTTTTCCAAATTTTCATGCACACAATGGCTTAATTGTGAAAAACAATTTAAGTTATCTTTTTTATTTCTAATAACCAAAGGAACACAGGTGAGAGGGGTGAGGTCAAAGGGTCTTTCTCATTCTCTCTACATTCTGTATTTCCCTCCTACCCTTTGAGCCCCAAAGAGTTTCAACGGTGGTTTATTCATTCTTCAGTCTCCAATGTTCCTGGTGTTTAGTGAATTTTCTGTTGAAAGGAAGGCGAAAAGGAAGGGAAAGAAATGGAGGGAGGGAATGAGGGAGGAAAGAAGATAGTGAAACAGGGAGGAAAAGAGGGAAGATGGAGAGAGGGGAGAAAAAAAGGAGAAAGGAGGGAGAGATGGCAGGAAGGAAAAGTGGAAGGAAGGAAGGGAGGGAGGAAGGGAGCAGGAAAATCCATCAGGAGGGAATACACCCTAAGAGACAATATGGAACATATTATATTTAGGCCAACTTGTGTTATACATCTTTTCATTTTAGGAATCAAAACTCTAAATTAGAAAACTACATGGAATCTTGGATGGGAGGTAAGAAGATGGGAAGTATCTGGAGATTGCTGATGTTATCAAGAAAATAAATACCCTGGAGCACACAAAAAAGCAACTTTTAGGAATGCAGAAGGGGAGGAAGAGTCACAGAGCTGTTATTCTTACAATTTCAAACTATTTGCTGGACCAGCCAAAAGACGAGGTGGAAAAAGGTGAAAATGCACCTTAGAGGTTGTGATTTCCATTCAAACATAGCTGTGAGATTTGCAGAATGCAATCAGATTCCATTTTAATATTTACAAGAGATATTTTGTCATAAATGATGGGAATTATATGAAAAGATGGGGGGCGGATGTGGCTCAAATGGTTGGGCGTCCATCTGCCATATGGAGGGACCTGGGTTCGATCCCCGGGACCTCCTGGTAAAAAAAAAAAAAAAAAAAAAAAAAAAAAAATTATATGAAAAGAATGCATGCATGCTTGTGTTCATTACCATGGTATTTAGAGTTAGGAAATAAAAATACCTTTACATATCTTAATAGCAGAGATATGCAAAATCTAATCAATTAGACATGGAGGTTTCTTCATATTTTTTCCTGAATTATGATAATTAAAATGAGTAAGATTTTCTAAAAAACAAAAAAACTGATCAATTAGTATAGCCAATTGGGTTGAGAGTGCTAATCTGACTTGAAACTAATACTAGGAAATAATGTTTTAAATCTAAGGGGTACAGGACACACTGTTTGTAACAGACAATGGGTTCAGTATGTTCCATCAGGGTGTCAGTCAAGGAACATGTCCTCTCATATTTAAGAAACTTCAGTAAACTGAAAACAGAGGCCCAAAATTGCATGGAAAATTAAACCAAAAATTATGTGGGATGATATAATTATTAGGTAGAAGCTGGGGACTAAATCATGTCCCCCACAAAAGGCATATTCAGGTCTCATCCCCTGGTCTTGTGGTCTGAACCCACTTGTAAATAGTAGAGCTTTCAAGCAGTTAAGGTGTGTCCAAACTGAATGAAGATGGGCCTAATCCAATATGGCTGAAGGTCTTTTATAAGCAAAGGAAATTGGACATAGAAAAAGAAGCCATGGGGAGTGGCCAGAGAACAAGAAAGGAGATGATGCCTTCATGTGCATTGTCATGTGACAGAAAAGCCAAGGAACAAGGATCTGGAGCAGCAAACCCCAGAACACCACCATAGTCTTCAATGAGCAAGCATTGACATCACCTATACTCAAGACCATGAGCCAATAAATTCCAGTTGTTTAAGCCAATCCATTGTATGGTATTTGTTTTAGAAGCTGGGGAACTAATACAGAAGGCAACTATCTTTCACCCTTGTAAGGATTTTGAATTTAGACATGTTTAAGAGAATCAAAATCTATTGTATTCATATTTTTACTTTTAAGAAGATATTTGTAATATTTAAGAGAATTTGGCTTATTAAAATACTAGGGCAGCCTTGTAATTCATTTTTAAATGTGTAATGAAATAATTTATCAGAAATGTTCTTTTAAAGTTGCAATCTTAAATACAATATTAGATCACCTATGAAAGTTTAAGATTTTACCCTATCAGTTGAAATTATTAGATTTACAAAAATTACTTAAGTACATGGAAAGGTTTGTCAGCCTGGAAACTGGATTACTTACAATGGAAATCAAATTTACTAAATGTACAAATGCAATTTTAAAAACTTGAAGGTGTCTACGTTTGTAAAATATTAGTCAAAAGCTCCTTAAAGTGATTGCTAAAATTTTGCTAGGCTGTTGAATAAAACATCTGAGACCTGAACTTAGCTTAAGAAACGCTAAGTTATTAGGTTTATAATTTCAATAAATCAAATATTAGTTACTAAAATCTAAGTAAACCTCTGAATAGGCTTTTCTGTGCTATATACACGTGTGCATGCATGTCCACACACACACATTCACACACACAGGCACCAAAAACTTCACATTTAACAAATACTAAATAGCAATTACCATATCTGGGTTGTCTGGCCTGTTGTATCAATAATTAACTGCCTTTGTAGCTTGAAATAAAAATTGAATAAAGTATTTCTGATATAAAAAAATAATTCCACATTTAAACTTGATAGCATTTCAAATTTAAAAGAGTTATGTTCATTAAAAATCTAGAATCAAAAAATGTATGTTCCTCTACTTCAGGGACACTCACATCTTTTCAGAGAAAAGGGAAAATAAATTTTATATGACTAGAAAAAAGGACTTGATCATATTGACTTATCTCTAATCACAGTAATCACTTGCATATGGATATAAGGAAATGAATCATGATGCACAGTTTAAGTTTTGGCAAGTCAGTTTGATATTTATGATAATGAATTGTCATGAGGATTACCTTTAATTTCATGAAAATCTTATGGCTTAATATTTATTCAACTTTAGAGCTACAAGTAGAAGAATGTTTGAGTACCTTTTAACTAAAATCCAAACACCACAAATATTACTAAAATCAAAGAGAGAACCTTCATTTTCAGTTAGTAATACTTTACATTTAAAACTTTTAAATTTAACAAAGCATCTCATATAACTTATTTGATCCTTATAACAACCCTAAGTCAGTAGTAGGTATTAAAACCCATCTTGGAAAGTAAGGTTCACAGAAATTAAATCCATTTCCCAAGGTATTAGACATACAAGGTAGATTTGGGATTTGAACCTTGGTTTAATTTCTCTGTTCTCTCCATCTTGTGTTGAGAATCTGGGCTCCATATTTTTTGCAGAGGCAAGAAAGGAAAGGTGATAAACATAACTGTTTTCCTAGGAAAACTATAGGTTGGCCAAGTGCACTACACTTAAGAAGCTTATATTTGCATTTATGGTAAGCTGATGGGTATGCTGATAGATGAGACAGAATAGTATCCAGATGCTTCTTCTCAACCACAAGTTCTTAATCATGTTTCTTGCTTCCTTATATCCCTAACATAAGTGGCAGTTCCTATATATATACATTAAGATCAGTGTATGTAACAAAAAGAATTGGCTAACTCTAAACCATCCCATGAAGGATCATCAAAACCTACAGAGTACACAACATGAATACTTACTACAAAAGCTGATGTGTATTAATGGAAATACATTGGAATATGTTTGAATCAACATCTATTTGGATGCAAGAAATTGATGTTTTAATCAATAGCATTTTTATAAGAGTTCAGTTGTATGATATTTTTTTAAATGATTTTTAAAAGATACACATATATGCATGCATATATTAAAGCTATTTTATTCTTCTGGATATTTCTTCATTAATACTTGAATTTCTCCAAATAAAAAATAATGAAAAACATCTAAACTTTTCCTTAATACAGATTAGGCAAGAATAGTAATACTGAGGGATGAACAAACATAGAAGTTTAATTATTTTATGAACAGAGTAAAACTTCACCAAGGAATTATAGACATCTTCATGTCTTAATAATATTTTCTTTATGAAAAATTTTCCAATCCATCTTTTTTTTCCAACCAGAATCTTAGGAAAGCCTTCTGTGACAGTGAGAATTTGGTTAATCCCAAAAAGAAAAAGATTATGCTTTTGAACTAGCCCAATCCTATGGGTGTGAGACTCTTTTGATTGAACTACTTCAGTGAGATGTGATTCAGGTTGAGTCTCTGCTTCGTGGTGATATAAACAGAGACACATAGAGAAACCACCATTTTTCATCTTTCCTTGTAAGAGAGGACTCCAGGTTCACCTACAAATGTAGAAAGGCAGAGAAGCCTCAAGAGACTGAGAGTGAAAGGCCCGGAAAGACACAAGCTCTATGCCTGGTTGCCCACAGCTGAGCTCGGGGAGACAATAGATTCTGGAGGGGAAGGAAGAGACTTTGGCAGAGATTGCTAGCCATCTTACTTCACCACGTGGCAGCACGCCAGGATCAACAGCAGATGACTTTGGTGAGAAAGAATCTGACGGTGCCTTGATTTGGCCATTTCACAGCCTCAGAAGTGTAAGCTTTTACCCTAAATAAAATGCCCATTATAAAAGCCAATCCATTTCTGGTACTTTGCATTGGCAACCCTTTGGCAAACTAAGACACCTTCAAATCATGCTATTCTTCCTGCCTAATGGCACATCCATCTTCTGGATAGAGTCTTGCTACTCAGTGTGCTTTGTGAACTGGCAGCTACCACAAGGCCTGAGAGCTTAGTAGAAATGAAAAGTCTTGGACCTCAACCCAGGCATACTGACCCAGATGTTTCACATGCACAGTCCAGTCAGAAATGGAACCAGTCCTTCATTTTTCTACATACACAAGGTAATTAAAGTTATTCTCTCAAAAGTCCCACTGCTGATCAAATGAAGTATCATTTTAATGACTACATGGTGCCTTTGTTGTACCTAAGCATGCTATGAGAGCTTCTTCCCAGGATAGTTTCCATATGAACCTACATGAAAGACTAACTCCAGGACCCTCTGTCCATGAATGTATAAATCTTCAGCAATTCAACAACAAAAAGACAAACAACCAAATCAAAAAGTGGTCAAAAGACTTGAATAAACATTTCTCCAAAGAAGATATACAAACAGCCAAAAAGCACATTAAATGATGCTCAACATCATTAGCCATCAGGGATATGCAAATCAAAACCACAATGAGATAGCACTTCATGCCACTAGAATGGTTATTATTAAAAAAAACAAAAAATAATACTCATTGGAAAGGATGTGGAGAAACAGGAGCACTCATTCATTGGGAATGTAAAATGGTATTGCCACTGTGGAAAACAGTTTGGCAGTTCCTCAGAAAGTTAAGTATAAAATTACCATATGACCCAGCAATCCTACTTCTAGGTAGGATTGGAATTGGAAGTTAGGAATCTAACAGATATTTGCAAACTGATGTTCATAGTAGCATTATTCACAGTTGCCAAAAGATAGAGGAAACCCAAGTGTCCATCAACTGAGGAATGGATAAATAAAATGTGTTATATACAACAATGAAAATATTATATGATTTTGCTGTTACACAATAATTAGAATAAGCAAATTCACAGAGACAGAAACTAGAATATAGGTTACCAGGGTCCGGGCTAGAAGTCAGGAATGGGGAGTTAATTCTTAAATTGTACAATGCTTCTATCTAGAGTGATGGAAAAGTTTTGGTAATGGATGGTAGTGATGGTAGCACAATATTTTGTTATTTGATAACAGTGCTGAATTATATATTTAAACATGGTTAAAAAGGGAAATTTTAGGTTATATATATATGTTCCTAGAATAAAAGTTAAAAACAAAAAAAACATAAAACTGTACAACACAAATAATGAACCCTGTTGTAAATGATGGACTGTATTTAATAGTACAATTATAAAAATGTCCTTTCATGAATTGCAACAAATATATGCACTAATGCAAAGTGTTAATAATAGGGTGGTGTGTGGGAACTCTGTATTTTATACATGATTCTTCTGTAAACATACAACTTCTCTAATTAAAAAAATGTGGTATATACATGCAATGGAATATTATGCAGTCATGAAAAGGAACAGATTTTGATGCATGAAACAATGTGAATGAACCTTGAAGACTTCACGTAGAATGAAATAAGCCAGACACCAAAGAACAAATATTGTATGATCTCGCTGATATAAGACAATTAGAATAAGCAAATGTATACAGTCCTAAACTAGAATACAGGTTACCAGGACCTGCAGAGACTAGGTAAGGAGGAGCTAGAGCTTAACTGGCACAGAATTTCTTTTGGGGGTAATAGAAAGGATGTGGTAATGGATGATGGTGTTAGTTGCACAATACTGTGAGTATAATTAACATCACTGGATTACATACCTAAATGTGATTAAAGGGGGGAAATTTTAGGTTGTATACATGTTACTAAAATATTTTTTTATAAAGAATCTCTAGTATCTTTTTGAGTTACTATTCTTATCTGTAGAGCCTTGAAAGTACTGTGGGAGAAGAATGGAAAACCTGGCAAGGCTCTCCTAGACTAGATTTCTAAGAGAGAAAGAAAAATGCAGTGGTAACAACCATCCTGTAGGCCAGACAAGTACTCCCCAAAATAGTAACAATGGTCAGTTTCTGGTTGATATACATATAATCACCATATTATTTGTGATTTATTTACTTCATTTCCCTAAGTTTGTTTGCCGGATTTTTTTAAAAATCCAATTTTAAAAGAAAAACATGTTTATTGATTTTCATCACTTTAACAATAGAGAACATAGAATTGAATTTCTGAATAAAATCAGATTTCTTGACTCTGTCTTTCAGAGACAAAATTATCTAATCATTTTTTTTTTTTTAATCTCTGAAGTAATGTAATGAAAATGTAATTGAGAAATTGATGGCAAAATATGACATGGATAGGAGCCGGATAATCCTCTGTTCATAAAATACCCTGCCACTTTCCTTTCTTTTATGTATGTGAAATATCTCACACTCCGTTCAGAACATGTTCTAGCACCACCACTGCCACCCATAGTCCACCACCAATTCAGACAGGAAAACTTATTTAATTTCTCAAGTCTCAGTTCCCCCATTGATAAAATGGGGATAATTATGTCTGCCTTGTGGTGTTGTTTCAGAAATTTAATAAGCTAGCACATGTAAAGCACTTAGCAAGTACCTAGTATATACTAAACACTCAATATGTAAACTATTAATTAATTGTCTTAAATACACTGAAAAGATACTTAGAGCCCAAAACACTTTAAGGGCAGGAACTGTGTCTGGTTCATACATGTACAAAGTCCCTGGTGCCCAGCCCACTGCATTTTACATTGTATGTGCCCAGTCAATGCAGGTTAAATTCCATGGAATTGAATCCACTGTGTCGAATCTGATTTTTCTAATGAAGAAGAAGGGGACATGACTTGTTATAAAGGAACAGTAATTTCCTTTATCTGAACAAGCTGAACAGAAACCTGCTTTCTTCCTAAGCACAAGCAAAACTAAGTGGCATGGTTCTACCACCCTTCTGTGGCATCTACAATCTCTCACAGTCTGAGGACTATGAACTATTCCACAGAACCCTCACCACAGCAAGCCTGAATAGGTGTACTGTGAGGCCACTCTGCTCTCTCTCTATCCACAGCCGACTGAACTGGCAGCCAGTTCTCCAGAAATTTATCTGAGGCCTAGAGAGAATGATTCTTTAGTGTACGTATCCTTGACGATTTCCTGATACAGAGCTACTTTTAATGTTTATGAAGTGTTCTAATCTCTAAAGCTGGAGGGGGTGGGGGTGGGGGGACAAAAACCAAAAGTACCTGTTACTAACAGTTGGGAGCTCGAACAGCCAGTCAGGCCCCCAAAGAAAACCTCAGAAACTTGTGGAGGTAGGGCAAGGCAGCTGCAGGCCCCAGGTCGAGATTCTAGAATGACCACCTAGGCTGTTTCTACTGTGGAGGGGCCAGGTGGGAGAGGGAGGGTTAGGCTAGAAGGGTGGAACTTGCTCTCCAGAAGGAGTTACTTCAGCTACACAAAAGAAACTGTTTTCAAATGCATGAATGTGCATGAAACCACCCCCTTTTTATTTTCTTCATAAACTGACTACCAAAAAAATAAACCAAAATGATGCACTTCCTGTGATTCAACTCCTTTTGGTAACTGGAAAGAGTTTAAAATGGTGACTGTGCAATCTGGCTGGCAACAAAACCTGGCTGCAAAAGAGAATACGAAAGCAAAATCAAGAATCCTGTGTTCTTTCTTCCTTCTCCATCCATGAGGGTGCCTCCCTCATGCCAGCTGTCGAGAGTACATTAGTTACTACAAGGCATTCCCTGAGAATAAGGAAGCAAGGGAAGTTCTGGGAATTAATCTATGAAATCAAGACATCAGAGTAGAGAGATGCAAAATAACCTAAAGAGACCAAATGGCTCCCAGGACTATGAGACCACACAGTAAACTGATTAAATATATGAACATATCTGAAGGAAAAATGTTTTAATCTCCAGAGATGGTTCATCAACCAAGAAGGATTAGAAAAAGGAGAATTTTAGAGGCAAATGCTAGAGGTATCCATCCAAGCAGTGCAGGAGACACCCTGCAGCCTGTCTAATGTGGAAATGTACCATGACAATAAAAAAAAAATTATTTTTACCATTGAAATTTTCAGGCAAGACATTGCTGGTAGAATTGCCTAACCTTCTGAGAAGGGCTGCAATAGTGAATAAAACAACAGAGAAGCTGGATTATGGAAGGCTGGTGCTTTGAAACATAGAAACCTTCTCTAAGTGACCTTGCTTGAATCCACTTCCATACTCCCCACACAGGTCTATCAGAAAAATGTAGCTTCCCGCTAAAGGTGGGAGGCCTTCAAGAAAAGAAGGTGTGGCCAGAAGTCACACAGGCCTGAGCACCTCTGCAGGGTCTTTGCAAGCAGCAACTTAACGAATTAATGGAACTTAATGAATTAGCGTCCTGGCTTCATAAGTCTTGTGATTAGGGTTAATAGAAATGTATCCTGGGAGCCAGAACTACTCTCACTGTGCTGACAAATTGTGCCTGTAAGATTGAACCCTGGTAAAAGCACCAAGATACCATCACCCAAGGCCTCCAAGAAATGGCCAATCTAGCCAGCCAGGTTTTCCCACCTCTCTGTCTTGTTATGCATTCACTACTGCCTTCCTTTGAAAATTTCCTATCATTCTGAACCACAGAGATCAGTTAATGATTATTCTCTAAGATGTTTGGTTATAAACATGTAATTTTTCTTATTCAGCCTCATTATTAATCAAAGAAATGCAAATTAAGAAAAAATTAGCAAAGGGAAAATAGGCAGAATGTGAGCAAAAAGGCATCCTCATTTATTGCTGGTGGGTGTATAAATTGGAAACAAACCAAAAGTCTTAAAAATATGTACACCTTTTGATCCAGTAATTCTACTCACAGGAATTTTTTCTTATCTATCAATTAAGGGTGTGAATAAAGAGTTAAACACAACGTTATCTTTTAGAGCAGTTCTTAATAGGAAAATCTTGGAAACAGCTTAACAGTTCAACAAAATTAGATTGGTTAAATAAATATAATGCAATAACATATGACATTTACAATTTGTTGCAGAGGTATATTTACTCAGTGGGAAAGAGATTCAAAATGTACTTTTATTTTCTTCTTTTCACTTAATTTTTTTCAGTGAACATTTATTATCATATATAGCCCTGGTTCTGAATCAAAGTGGAAGAACACCACCATCTACATAAAGAATAGAATCCAGGGGCTGGGAAGAAGATGAGAATGTACTGGTTCCAAGCCCTCTATGAGAGGACACAGAAGGCTTCAAAGAGGTAGCAACAGCTTAGCCAAAGTCACCCAGTCGGGCATGGTCAGGATCAGTGCTATCACGTGGCTCTGCAGATTCTTAAGCTAGATCTGTCCTCTTACCCCTGAGACTTCCAAATTTCAGTGGAGCCTTGTTTCTGCACTGCTCAACATCATTGTCTTGACTCAGAAAGCACAGGGGGCAAAATATTTGAATAAAATAATTTTGTAATGATCTTCCTTCTGAGTCCTATACACAATAGTTAGAAACCTCAACTGCAAGCTGCATCTCACATGATGATATTCTAGGATTTTCTAAAGTATGTCATAAAATACCAAACTTCTCTCTCTCAAAACATCTCAATGAATTGGTTAGATGGGGAGGAGAGGACAAGAGAATAAAAAAGATCTACTTTGTGAACCAGACTTACAGTCATTTCTGAATGTGGAAACACCCTCTAACCCTCATCACTCTATGCATCAGAAAACAACATGCTGGCCTCTCAGAGGTTGACCAGGTCAGCTGTTATGGGAAAGTCATGTCTCTGTTCTCTTCTGTGATCCAAGTCCAATGACTCCCAACCCATCTCCAACGAGAATCAATTACAGAATTAGTTAACACTGCTACATCCGGCCTTCAATCATCATTCTACTGTAATACCTTTTTTCTCCTCAAGTAACACTCATTTAGAGATTCTTGACAGGACAGAAAAGAGTTAGTGCTTCCCTCATTACACAGGCTAAGAAAGCAGCTGAGAGTGGAAGGGAATGTACCAAGGTGCCCCATCTGCCCAGACCTCCATGCCATTAACAGAAGCAAACCAGCAGGCGGATAAGCAAGTGAACCTCAAAGGGATGCAGGTTTTACTTACGGACACACATTTCCCTGCTTTCATAAAATCCAGGACAACACTGGGATTTACGCCTATACATAGTTTTTTCCCCATGTCGATAGGCTGTCCGATAACTGATTCTATATAGAAGGAAAAATCACATAGTTACTTCCTTTGACTTGTAATTTGATTAGAAATAAAATATATATATTTTAGTACAGAAGAGCTATTAATTATAGTAAAGGTATGGAAAGCAAAATACTCCAAATTAATTAAGAACAAACGTGCAATATATGTCTTGATCAATATTATATTAACTCATTAATTTAGCTAAGACTACATTAATATTCCCAATTCAGCCAACCTATACTTTATTTTGAGGGATCAGAAGTTTCATGATTTACCTACTTCACTGATCTTGAGATATCTTTTAAAGTACTAATTAATTTCATATAGGATAATTGTCTAATTAGCATTCATTTACATACATTTTAAAGGAATAATTGAAAGAATATTTTAAAAATCTGGCTTTAATGTATCTCATCCCAGTGTAAATAGATTACAAAAGACCTTCCCATTAACAACAACCTCATTTACTCACTGGTTCATTGATACAACAAATATTTATTGAGCACTTACTATGTACCAGGCACTGTTCTAGCTGCTGGAGAAATATCAGTGAGCAAAACAATATAAAGCAGTTGCCCTTAAGAGGCTTACATTCTTTTAAGGAATGAATAAACATAAAGGGGGATTGCAACTATGGACTAAAGTAGACATTATTATTCTAGTAATGAACTTGTAACATTGATATAAAGTCAGTGGTCACCAGAGGTTCTGAGGGGAGGGAGAGGGAAGAATAAGTATACATGGGACATTTTGAGGACATTGGAATTCTTCTGCATGATATTGCAATGACAGATACAGGCCATTATACATTTTGTCAAAACCTATAAAATTGTGCAGTGCAAAGTGTAAACCATAATGTGAACTATAGACCATGGTTAGTAGCAATGCTTCAATACGTGTTCATCAGCTGTAACAAATGTACTACACTAATGAAGGATGTTGTTAATGGGGGAAAGTATGGGAGGGGGCGGGGTGGGGTATATGGCAATCCCCTGTATTTTCAATGTAACACTTATGTAATCAAAAGCTTCTTTAAAAATAAAGAACAACAAAAAAAAAGAGGCTTACATTCTACTGGGGCAAATAGACCCAGTAGTATTTGTTTAACAGAAGATAGTCATTAAGCAAATAAATGTGTCATATAGTAGCTGGTACTGATTAAATGCTGTGGATAAAAATAATACCTGAGCAAGGGAATAGACTGGGAAGGGGTGCTAATCTTACCTAGAGTTGTCAGGGAAAGTTTGTCTGAAGAAACAACATTCATCATAGCATCACTTAGTGCAGTGGAAGTCACCAAGTTCATGTGAAACCACAACTCAGACCATACAATTTTCACTAATAAAATTAGGGTATCTTCCATATTAACATTGCACCCGTGTTTTTGGTGTGGGTTTTTTTGTTTGTTTGTTTTTGTTCTCTGCTTAAATATTTATAGAAAAAAAAAAATCTATGGCTTATTTTATTTAAGGATCAAATTTAATTTAACCTAAATTAAGTCAGATTTTCAATTATAAACATATGCTGGGATATGAGCTTCTTGATATAAGGCGAAATCCATTTTCAAGAGTATCTTCTCCAATTATGCTTAACATAAAAGTTGGTTGAATTCTTGCTAACCGAATGACAGTCAAGAGTAGACATTTTCTCGCACTTAGACTGTAAGCTCTTTAAGGACATGGCCTACTTTCTTGCTTTTCTTTATCTCCTGTAATCTGGAACAAGGTTAGGACAGTAGCAAGCACTCAATAACTACCACTGGCTATATCGATGCACTTTTTCAAGGATTGCATATCTCTGATTGTATGACTCCATTCCTATTAGACAAATTCACAAATATATTTGAATTTCCATTACCTGTGCCGTGTGCATTTAAACCAGTTGAGAATGTCAGTGCAGCTAGTGTAGTAAATTTGGTCAAAGGGATGTGGGTATGACTCTTGCACGGTGACAGAGTAGCTGAAAAGAAAAGGAAAAATAAGGAATGAATATTTCTCTTTCTTACACAAATGACATTCTATGTACTAGTATGTCATTTGTGTAATGACAAGGCTAAATCATCTCTATTTGCAAATCCATACAAACTTTTAACAGGGAACTGCCATGCTTTTGACAGGTTTGTATTTGAACTAGAACATCCAAAAGGACCAATATTAACAATATATTTAAAGGACAAGGGTTCGTGCTATTAATTTCAAAAGAAATTCTCTTTTATTGTTCAGCATAAATTCTGATACTCCCGATTAAAATACATCACTCTATATTTTTCCAAATTTAATTCCAACCCACCCCCTCCCCAGGACTCTTGGGATGACAAAGACCTTTCACAACAAATTTTCCATCTAAGTCCACTTGCAAAAATAATTTTAATCAGCAAAGAGACAATTCATGTATTCATAACACAATACATTTTGCTACTGATTCTGGAAAATCAGAAAGAGAGCATATTTCTCTGGTCAGAACTTGGAATAATTTGCTTTCATGTGCCTGATCTACTTCTCAGGCAGTGGAAGAATACACATCACCTCTAAATAAAAACTGCCAAGTCTTTAAATCTGGTTCTAAACATATGGCTGAGACAATTGGTCTAAAATAATCATGCCAACAGCCTGCTGCTACTCAGTCTGCTTTCCAATATATTTTCACCAACAGCTTTCTGTTATATTAAAAACATGCAACTACATTCTCATGCCTGAGAACACGGGTGAAAACATTCATGAAACATAAAGAACATTCAATGTGCAATCCTACACTTTTCAATTTTCAAGTATTTTATATGCTCAAGAGCTTAATTCCTGATAATACCTGATAATACCTGAGCAGGAAACTTTGGAGAATGCTCATTTCCAAAAAATTTATTGTGTTTTCTTTAAAAGTATCAAAGATTTCCATTAAAATATTCAATCCACACTAACAAACAAAAAGGGCCACAATCACTGACACACTTGATGCAAATCAACAGTCCGTGTTAATTAAAAGGAACTACCAACTGGAGAAGACTCAGAAGGAATTAGGTTGAAATTTCAGCATGAAGAATTCAGGTTAGACATAGAACAGAAGCTTCTGATATGAAAAGCTCTGAGGTGCTGGCCTCACAAATGGTAGGATTTCTTTCAGCAGCTGGTCTGTGGTAGTTATCATGTAGTTAGGTTTTAATATGGCATCCATGAAATAACAACAGTGTTCACATTTTTGTGTATTTTGTTCTTTGGGGCATTGTAATTTGATTTCCAGGTAAATATAGGGATGTTTCACAAATCTTAGGCAGATGAAATAGGCCCTATTGGAAAAGATCATTGGATTAGAAGAAGCCTGGATTATAATCCTGATCTGATGCTAAGAAACTGGGTGACCTTGAGAAGATAACCCTACTTCCCAGGTCTTGATTATCATTTCTTAAAACAGGAGGGTCAGAGATGGTGTTGAGGATCCCTTCCCATTTGGCCATCTGAATTTCTAACATATATTTTAGATGGCTATTTCCTTCTAGTCCAACAGATGACACCTGCTGCTGCCTGCAAGAACAGGTTCTGATGAAGGTAAAGTATGCAACTGCCTACGTGCTGTGATGTAACTCCCTTGGAGTAAAGCAAGAGGTTGCTGTTAAAAAAGAAATGTTCTTGGGATGATATATCACTTAATCTATTAATATTTTCTCCAGACCCCTAACGGTGCTTTGAGGTAAGGGTTGAGACAAATTCTAAGACTTCCTCACCATTTTTCCCCCTTCCTATCTAGTCACTTATAAATCTTGAGGCCTGTTATATTATTTCTCCATTCCATTTCTAATGGAAAGTAAAATGAATAAATGTCCTCTGTGTATGGCACTGCTATATAGGTACAGTCTTACATCACCCACAAGCTCAATAAAACAACTCACCACATGTGTCATAGGAATAGAATAGAAATCACTCTAGATTAACCATACTGGGTGGGCAAAAGAAAATTATTCTTCTAGGCTCTATGCAACTATTTTAGCTAAACTCCATTAATTTTTTGGAGCTAGACCTGATGCATCATTCCCAGAAAAATGTCAAAGGCCATGTTATGATAAGGCCTGAATGTCTGGGAGAGTAAAAGTGCTAATCACATATGGATCCTGGCCGATTCTACTTGAGTGGATAGGAAAAATGAATCTGAAACAATGGAACTGATTCCCACAAGAAACAGGAAAACTAGTGAAACTAATTTCTAACAACCTGGGAGATTCCTTAAATAGGAAGAAATGTTAACATACATGAAGTTGTACTTCTTGCCATTGGACAGAGGTGGCTTTTAGTATGCTGCTCACCAACAGCTTACATTTGCAGGATGCCTCTCTGGTTTAGGATATATAAAAGCTCTTCTCCATAAAAGGGAAATAAAACCATTTAGGATTCCAATTCAACAAACATGTATTGAATAACTTTAATGCTATCCCTGCTCTCAGACAGCTCTCAATCAAGTGAGAGAGGCAGACACATAAGCAACTAAATATAATGTGATATGTAATAGAAAAATGTATATAGTTTGGTGAGAACAGTAGTATAAAATTCACTAAGTTTTGAGTATTTCTCATCCATCTTGGGTCTTCCCATTAAAAATATTCAGAGGCTAAAACTAATTCAGAAATGACTGAATATAAATTACTGTTTACAATAATCGAAAGTGAAGCTTCCACTTAAACGTACAGGAGAAGGGATCTAAGTCTGTTCAAACCCAAATTTCTTTTCTTGTTTATACATTCCATTCCTTTTCATACAATCTATTCACTTTTTCCTTCATTTTTAAAGGTATTATAATCACATTACGAAATTGGAAAACAAATTTTAAAAAGAGGAGAGAATTCTACAGATCTTACATAAGCACTAAAAGCATTTTGCTGGGCTTCTTCACAGTCTCCTGGAGTTTTTAGTTTTAGTTTTGCTTTTGTTTTTGTATTATCATAATCACGCTATGAACATAATTTTGAAACCTTCCTTTTTAACTTAAGAGCATATCATGAGCACTTTCCCATGTTAGTAAATAGTCTTCAAATTATGATGACTGCCTCAAACTTAGTAAGTGACTAAACCATAATTTTCTCAATATTCACCTATCATTAGACAATTAAATTGTCATTTTTCAAAAAGCCCATTTTCTGGAAGTTGTGTGTTCATGTAATGGGAAATTTCTGCGAGAATGTCCTGCACCTCTGGTCTTTACCACTGCTGTACTGGCCAGTGCATGGGCTGCTGTTTGTACTTTCATTAGCTCCTTTGCTAACAGTACCCTTCCATACCTGATGTCCACCAGCAGCTACTCCTAGAGTCACACAGTGGGAAGGAACCTTCTAGATTATCTAGTCTAATCCCTTTTTCATCTCAAGTGAGCAACACTGAGCTCCCATTGCTAGAGAGTCAATCTAAAGTCAACACTAACAAAAGGACCCCCAGATACCACCCTACTGTCTGTCCCCTCTCAGAAGCCACTAGTCACTGGGAGGCCCAGCTTCTAAAGGAACCAGTGAGTGGCAAACTGTGGCATGAACAGGAATTCGAGCCTAATTCTGCATGATTTTCAGCATCGAGATGCAAAACGTTATTTTCTACTTGTTTGTTTAATCTTCTCAAGCACACTGAAAACACATCATCACTGTGATTTTAACCGATTAAGTATTATCCAGGGAAAAAACACAGTGAGATTTAATTTAAGGTCAAAGGAAAGGAGGGAAAAAAGCTATCATCATTTGGACACATTCCAAAGTGGTTAATTACATTTTATTTGCCTAAATTATCCTGTTACTTTAATCAGATATGGTAATAATCATTCTTATCTTTGCTCACTATAGGACTGCTGATTCAATTAATACTACTAGTTTCCCCCTCCACCCAAGAATATTTCTCTTTATTTGTGCCTTCTTTAGAAGAAACCCCAATGGATGAGAAAGCTTAAATTTGTCGAACAGGGAAAGGGGATGGGGAGAAGGAACGGATTATTCATAAAATTATTCATTTTCAAAAGGATGCTCTGCAGAATTCCATTAATAACAAACACCCCTTATGTGTTTTAAATGTTTTAATTTTCTTTCATTTTTGAACGGCTTCTTAGGATCACAATTGCAGGGTTAAAATGAAGCACACCTTTATTTGTAAATAAACATTGAAATGATGGGGATGCAGCTAGACACTGGCAGAAGTAATTTAGTTCAGTGTTTCTTAAACTTGTATGTGCAGACAAACTGCCTACGGATACTGTCAAAGATTCTGACCCAGTGTATGGGATGGGGCCCAAGAGTCTGCATTTCTAACAAGCTCCCAGGTTATGCTGATGCTTCAGCGCCACATTACCACATCCAGATGAGTCCATGACTTGAAACATTGAATACAGGTGGCTATTAGTAAAAGGAAAACCTACAATGAACCCTACTCAACCTTACTACAAGAACTGTGTCGGAGTGACTCTTCATCTCCCCATTTCAATTCAAACCTATTTCAAGTTTTGAAAATACAGGAAAACTTGTCACCTACATCTTTATTGGGTTATTTTAACTTATCGTGCTCTGCCTTTCTCCATTCTAGCCAAAAAATCCCACTTTCTTTCACCTTTATTCAAAGAATCATTATCTGATCTTATAACTGGAGATTTATCAATAAGACTATAGCAGTAATCCTCCTTCCTTGCAGTCTATAGAAAGCTAGTCAGAAAAAAGAGCTCCATCATTTCCCTATTTGCCCTCACTCAGTTTTCCTCCCCATTAGTGGGTATTTTAGAGGTTACTCTAATCACTGTGCAACTGTGGAATTATTCTTGGGTTTAAAAATTAATCTGTCCCAAATGTTAAAAGTTGGTAAACCTGCATATTTGGGTAGAGACTTCTCTGTATTGGTTTTGTATTATTTTTTTAATGTCCTGTAAGTTTTAAATTAATTCAAAATTAAAAGTTTTAAAAGAAGAGAAGAAATTAATCTGCCCATATATGTGTGTGTGTGTGTGTGTGTCTGTCTGTCTGTCTGTCTCTTTCCTCATGTTGTCCATTTCCTGGTCATCTCCTTTCCTATCAAAATGTTGGCTCACTCAATCAACAATTGTTTATTGAGCACAGGCCATATGCAAGGCAATGGAGATTATCAGTGTTGAACCAAACAACGCAAATATGCGATAGCATGTTTGGGAAAATGTTGAGCAAAGAATAATGAAAAGATGTACTTTTGAGTGAGTGCTGGATTACCTGGAGCCTTGGATTCTTTTCTCTTTATATTCATTCCCTCAGAGATTTCATCTGTTCACATCACCATCATACTGGAGACTCCCAAGTCTATATCCCCATACACTTCAGGCCCATATTGCAAAGTGGTTTTACAAATGCAACATGGCAAAACCATGCTAATCCTCTTAGACTCTCTTAATTATACTCTCTCCCTTTTATTTTCCCATATGTGTAATGACACTTCCACTCTTTCATGCAGCAGATTCTAAACCTCAACCTTCCCTTCCTCCTTCATAGCCTATAGTCAATGCATTACCAAGATCTGTTGATTCTCATTTCACAGTATCTCACATCCCCCAAAAGTTTAACCACCAATGATCTCTTCCTTTCTAAATTTGATATGTGCCCATTCATATAGTCACTTATTCACATTTATTCTTTTAACAAATATTTAATAAGCACTTCTTTGGTGAAATGATATAGGGCGTGCTTTGAAGATTATAAAAATAACACCTATATTCTCGCCTTTAAATTAAGTATACTCTATTTAATACCACAAATATGTAGAAGTTTGTAACAAACCCATATTTCCTCTATTGCTTAAGGTTTCATAATGATCAATCAGGGAATTAGACTCTTGTGACCCTGATTGTAAAGCTGCCAATGGAGATGGGGGGCAAGCCCTCACCAAAAAAATAATGCTGTGAGCGAGGAACCAGGATGCCCTTAGAACAATACAGCTGCTGTGTTTGAGGGGCTCTGGGCTTTGTACATTCTAATAGTGGGGGACAAAGGCAATGAGAATGTGTACTCTGGTGTTCTAATTGCGGTGCTGAGCATGGTAGGAAAGACAGACCAAGGACTTGATGCAGTTACACTTACAGTTATTTAAAAATACATATTGCTTTCTAGAACCCAACGCCTCCTATTCATTTGAAACACCAGGATTTAACAATGTTATTTTTGGATAAAGATAATTTCTTAGGAATGCAAGTAGCACATTAGAGCAGAGCAAACTGCACTTGATTGTACTGAAATATCACTATGTCTTTGTGCTTTCTGTATTTCAGAAGAGATGATAAGATCCCTAAAGGAGACACATTGTTGTGTTCTTCTTCTGCATTTCCTACTGAAAATTGTCCAGTTTTGAACACTTCATCATCAGCCACCACATATTCTATCCAACACTACCTTCTCTCAACACTGTACTGACTCTGTTCTTGTTGGGTATAGCCCTTGGTGGTTCATGTGACATTGGTTTCAAGTTACCTTCCCATCATAAAACCCCTCCCAACCATTCCTATTCACTTTCACTGAATTCTTAAAGAGCATCTAAGGGGACTCTAATTCCATGTAGTCTTGCCAGTTCCTCCAGGCAAAAATCATGTTTCCCCTTTCAGTCCACCTACAGCACATTTTAAAAAAATTTTCTTTTCTTCTTTTTTTTGGAGGTAACGGGGCCAGGGATTGAACCCAGGATCTCATATGTGAGAAGCTGATGCTCAACACCTGAACTACACAAGCTCTCAGCACAAAATTTTTAATGCCATCCATTTGAACCTTTTAGCACATTATTCCATGCTGCCTTCCACTGCTCATTCATTGGTTTCCATATGTAAGTCCAGCTTCCCAAGATGACTGCTGATAGATTGACAGCAGAGACAAAACCCTAGGAGGGCATCACCTCCACAGGGAGGACATGAACTTTGTCCATGCAGGACCCACAGGGGAGACACCATGGCTCTGGGAAATCTTGGGCCACATCCACACTTTGCTCGCCTAGTGCTTCTCTGGCTGTAAGTGAACACCCAGAGGAAGATAGTTGTCAGCTGAGTTATTGACAATGCAGCCATTGTTCAAAAAAAATATTTGGACCAATCAGAAAACAACTTTGGGAGATACCCACAGCCCTGGGACTATTTGGGCCACATCAACTTTCATACCACTCTGTGATAGAAAGGCTGGTAAGAACTGTTCTGCCCTCCCTAAATCTAATTTCAGTTGGCTGGAACACCTAAAGGCAAAATGAACCTTTCTGAAGTGATTCTCCAGGATGGGATATACTAACATGGAAGAAAACAGAAGCAGAAAAGCCTCACTGACAAAAAAAAAAGGGGGGGGAGGGGAGGTAAACTGAACTGCTGTAAGATTGCATAGGTACCAGAACTGAAAAGTGTAAGGAAAACAGAGCCATATCACAAAGCCAAACAATAATAAAACCCTAGACTAGAAGGAGGAACAGACCTTCAGAGTTAACTTATCAAGATAATCAGATACCTAGACAGCAAAAAACAAGTCATACTAAGAAAGAAGAAGTACGGCTCAAAAGGGAACAAATTAAAACACATAGGTGCTCAGAAGTTGGAACAACTAATCAAAGATGTTCAAATGAATCTCCTAAATCAATTCAAGGAGATGAAGGAAAATATGCATAAAGAGATAAAGGATATTAGGAAGAAATTATGTGAGCATGAAAAGAATTTGAAAGTATAAAAAGAAATATAAAAGAAATTAAGGGGATGAAAGGCACAATAGTGGAGATTTAAAATACATGAGAGGCATACAACAGCAGATGCGAACAGGCAGAAGAAAGAATCTGTGAACTAGAAGACAGGACAATTGAAATCATACAGCCAGAAGAACAGATAGAGAAAAGAATAGAAAAAAATTAGCAATGTCTCAGGGATTTGAGTGACAGCATGAAGTACACAAGCATATGCGCCCTGGGTGACCCAGAAGGAGAAGAAAAGATAAAAAGAGCAGAAAGAATATTTAAGGAAATAATGACCAAAAACTTCCCAATTCTTATGAAAGATTATATATATAAATATATAATATATATATATGTATGTATCCAGAAGCACAACATATTCCAAACAGAATAAATCCTAATGGACCTACTCTGAGACACATACTAATCAAAATGTCAAATGACAAAGATAGAGAATTCTGAAAGCAGCAAGAGAAAAGCAATTCGTCACATACAAGGGATCCTCAATAGGACTACATGGTGATTTCTCATCAAAATCCATGGAGGCGATAAAGCACTTAAAGTCCTGAAAGAGAAAAACTGCCAGCCAAAAATTCTTTACCCAACAAAACTGTCCTTCAAAAATAAAGGAGAGTTTAAAATATTCACTGATAAATAGTAACTGAGAAAGTTCATCAACAAGAGACCTGTCCTACAATAATTACCAAAGGAAGTTCTGCAGGTTGAAAGGAAACGACAGGAGATAGTGGCTTGGAGTAGTATGAAGAAATGACGATCATCAGTAAGGATAGCTAAAAGGGTAAATGCAAAACCCAAAAGTACTCTATCCTCAATATACAATTCTACTCTTTAAGTCATATAAGAATCAGAATACAACTGAACAAGAAAAAGGCATATTTCCTGATAACAGATGTGCAAAATATAAAGTGGTAAAGTGGGACAAAAACAACATAAAGAGGGGAAATAGGGATATGTAAGTAGGAAACATGTATGCTGTTGAAGCTAATTTGGTATCTTTTCAAATTAGAAAGTTATAGATATAGGTTGTGTAATATAAACTTCAGGATAACCACAAAGAAAGTATTTAAACTATATACAGAAACAGAAATGAGAAAGGAATCGGTCAGATACAGCACAAACGATCAACTACACAGAAAAGGAGATTGCAATAAAGGAAAAGAGAGACAAAAAAAAAAGATATGACTTATAAAAACCAAAGAAAAAATGTCTGAAGTAAGTACTGCCTTTACAGTATTAACACTGAATGTTAATGGATTAAACTCCCCAATCAAAAGACACAGGTAGGTAGAATGGCTTAAAAAGCATGCTCCAACTATATGTTCTTTACAAGAGACTCACCTTAAACCCAAAGACACAAATACATTGAAAGTGAAAGGATGGAAAATGGTATTCCATGCAAATAGTAACCAAAAAAGAGCTGGTTAAAAAAAAAAGCATCCTCCAACTATATGTTCTTTACAAGAGATGCACCTTAGACCCAAAAACACGAATACGCCGAAAGTGAAAGGATGGAAAAAGGTATTCCATGCAAATAGTAACCGAAAAAGAGCTGTGGTAGCTATACTAATATTGGACAAATAGACTTTAAGTCAAAAGCTGTTATAAGAGACAAAGAGGGATAGTATATTTTAATAAAAGGAACAACCCATGAAGAAGAAAGAATCATAAATATTTATGTATCTAACGATGGTGCCCCCAAAATATATGAGGCAACACGGACAAAACTGAAGGGAGAAATAGACACTTCTACCATATTGGAGACTTCAATACACTACTCTCATTAATAGAATATCTAGATGGAAGATCAGTAAGGAAAATTACTGAGAATTTTAATAATATGATATATGAACTGAACCTAACAGACATATACAGAGTATTGTACCCCAAAAGAGCAGGATATACATTCTCTTCAAGTGCACATGGATCATTCTCCAGGTTAGACCACATGCTGGGTCACAAAAAAATCTCAATAAATTAGAAAGACTGAAATTATACAAATTCTCTTCTCTGACAATAGTGGAATGAAGCTGGAAATCAATTATGAAAGTTAAATAACACTCTCTAAAACTATCAGTAGGTCAAAGAAGAAATTGCAAGGGAAATCAGTAAATACCTTGAGATGAATGAAAACAAGAACACAACATAGCAAAACTTATGGGGTGCAGCGAAGGCAGTGCTGATAGGAGAATTTATAGTCATAAATGCTTACATTAAAAAAGAAAGAGCTAAAATCAAAGACCTAACTGCATATTTGGAGGAGCTAAAAAAAAGAACACCAAACTAACCACAAAGCAAGCAGAAGGAAAGAAATAACCAATATTAGAGCAGAAATAAATAAAATGGAGAATAAAAAAATATATATATAGAATTAACAAAACGAAAAGTTACTTTGAAAAGATCAATAAAATTGACAAAGCCTTAGCTAGACTGACAAAGATAAAAAGAAGACACAAATAAATAAAATAAAAGATGAGAAGGGAGACATTACTACTGACCCCAGAGAAATAAAAGGGTTCATAAGAGGATACTATGAACAACTGTATACTAACAAATTAGAAAAACTAGAGTAAATGAACAAATTCCTAGAAACTCCATGAATAAATTACACTGCCTCTAAAAGAAATAGAAGACTTCAACAGACCTATTATAAGCAAAGAGATGGAATCAGTCATCAAAAACCTCCCAGCAGAGAAAAGTCTAGGACCAGATGGCTTCACAGATTAGTTCTACCAATCATTCAAAGAATTAATACAAATCCTGCTCAAACTCTTCCAAAAATTGGGGAAGAAGGAACACTACCTAACTCATTCTATGAGGCCAACATCGCCCTAATACCAAAGCCAGATGAAGATACTACAAGAAAAAAAATTTACATACCAACTTCTCTAATGAATAGAGATGCAAAAATCCTCAACAAAATATTGTCAAATTGAATTCAACAACACATCAGAAGAATTAGTTCACTATGAGAAGGTGGGTTTTATTCCAGGTGTGCAAGGGTGGTTCAACATAAGAAAAATCAATTAATGTAATACATCCCATCAACAAAAAAAAAGCAAAAACATTGATCATCTCAATTGCACAGAGAAGACATGACAAAATTCAGCATTTCTTGATTTAAAAAAAAAAACATAGAAAATGGGAATAGAAGGAAACTTCCACAACATGATAAAGGCATAAATGAAAAACTCACAGCTAACATCCACTCAATGGTAAAAGACTGAAAGCTTACCCTCTAGGATCTGGAAAAAGACAAGGATGCTCACTGCACCACTGTTATTCAACATTGTACTGGAAGTTCTAGCTAGATCAATTAAGCAAGAAAAAGAAATAAAAAGGCATCCCAAATGGAAAGGAAGAAATAAAACTTTCACTATTTACAGATAACATGATCCTATATATAGGAAGTTCCTAAAAACTATAACAAAGCTCCTAGAGCTAATAAATAAATTCAGCAAAGTGGAAGGGTACAAGATGAACACACAAAAATCAGTAGTGTTTCTATACACAAGTAATGAGCAAGCTGAGGAGGAAATAAAGAAAAAATTCCATTTACTATAGCAACTAAAAACAAAATATCTAGGAATAAATTTAAACAAGGATGTAAAGGACTTATACACAGAAAACTACAAAACATTGCTAAAAGAAATCAAAGAAGACCTAAATGGAAGGACATTCTGTGTTCATAGATTGGAAAATTAAATATTGTTAAGTTGTCAATTCTACCCAAATTGATGTACAAATTCAATGCAATCAAAATCAAAATCCCAACAGACTACTTTGCAGAAATGGGAAGGCCAATTATAAAATATATTTCAAAGGGTAAGGGATCCCCAATAGCCAAAAAAACATCTTGAAAATGAACAAAGTTGGATGACTCACACTTTCTGACTTTAAAACATATTACACATCTACAGTGGTCAAAACAGCATGGTTTTGGCATAAGGATAGATATATTGACCAATAGTATCAAATTGAGAGTTCAGAAATAGACTCTCACATTATGACCAATTGCTTTTTTAAAATATATTTTTATTGAAGTATATCATTCATACATGACATGCATAAACAATAAGTGTATAGTAAAGATTGTGAATTTACAAAATAAACATACAGAACATCATATGGGGATCTCATACATCACCCTTTCACCAACACTTTGCATTGTTGTGAAACATTTGTTACAAACTATGCAAGAGCATCATCAAAATATTACTACTAACTATAGTCCCTATCTTACATTTGGTGTATTTTCCCCCCAACCCATCCTATATTTTAAAAATATATTTCATTACAGAGGTTGTGAACTGGCAAAACAATCATACACATGTGTAGAATTCCCATACAACACCCCTTCACCAACACACCACACCATGCTGGAACATTTGTTACAGATTATGAGATAATATCATCAGACTATTTACCACCAACCATGGCCCATAGCATACATTTGGCACACTTTTTCCATATACCTCCATTATTAACACAGTACATCTTTGGCATTGATGCAAGAATATTATAGTATTGTTGTTAACCACTGTCTATAGGTCATACCAACTGTAGTTTTCTCATGCTTCTCCACATTCCCACCACTCTGCAATAGTGATGTACATCTACTCTAGCTCACAGAAGGGCACTCTTACATTTGTACTCTCAACCACAATTCTCATCCACCTCTGGGTTCACTGTGTTATAGACTATTCTTTAGATTATTCCAAATCTTTAGCTTTCTTTCAATTGACATTTATTTTCTCAGACTATCCTTTTCAGCCACAATCCCATTTATAAACCAGTTGCTACTCACTATAATGTGTTACCATCAACTCTACCCATATCCACACTTTTACAGTCAAGTTAATTAAAGCTTCTACATACATTAGGCATCAGTAGTTCTTCTCAACCCTCCTCTTATCTCCTAATAACCTATACTCTAAGTTTTAACTCCATGTGTTTATTCTTCATATTTATTTCATATTAATGAGACCGTGCAATATTTGTCCTTTTGTGTCTGGCTTACTTCGCTTAGTATATGTCTTCAAGATTCATCCATGTTATCACATGTATCCCAATTTCATTTCTTCTTGCTGCAGCATAGTATTCCATTGTATGTATATACCACATTTTGTTTATCCATTCATTGGTTGATGGACAGTTGGGTTGTTTCCATCTTTTGGCAATTGTGAATAACGCCACTATAAACATCGGTGTGCAGATGTCTGTTTGTGTCATAGTTTTTAGTTCTTCTGGATATTATTCTAGTAGAGGAATTGCTGGGTCATACGGCAGTTCTATATTTAGCTTCCTGAGGAACCACCAAACTGTCTTCCACAGAGGCTGCACCATTTTACACTCCCACCAACAGTGAAGGAGTGTTCCTATTTCTCCACATACTCTTCAGTACTTATTGTTGTCTGTTTTTTTTTTTTTAATAATGGCCATTCTATGCGGTTAGATGATATCTCATTGTTTTAATTTACATTTCCCTAATAGCTAGTGATATGGAGTATTTTTTCATGTGCTTTTTGGCCATTTGTACTTCCTCTTTGGAGAAATGTCTCTTTAAATCTTTTGCCCATTTTTTAACTGGATTGCTTGCTCTTTTATTGTTGAGTTGTATGATCTTTTTATATAAAAAGGAAATCAAACCCTTAGCAGATATGTGGTTTCCAAATATTTTTTCCCCATTGAGTGGGCTACCTTTTCACATTCTTGATGAAGTCCTTTGAATCACAGAAGTGTTTAAGTATGAGGAGGTCCCATTTATCCATGCTTTCTTTCGTTGTTCGTGCTTTCGGGATAAGGTTTAAGAATCCACCACCTACCACCGGGTCTTAAAGATGTTTCTCTACATCTTCTTCTAGTAGCTTTATTGTACTTGCTTTTATATTTAGATCTTTGATCCATTTTGAATTAATTTTTGTATAAGGTGTGAGATAGGGGTTTTCTTTCTTTCTTTTGGCTATGGATATCCAGTTCTCCCAGCACCATTTGTTTAATAAACTGTTCTTTCCCAGCTGGGTGAGTTTGACAGACTTGTCAAAAATCACTTGACCATAGATGTGAGGGTCTGTTTCTGAATCATCAATTTAGTTCCAATGGTCTATGTGTCTATCTTTATGCCTGTACCATTACCACTGTAGCTAGGTAATATGATTCAAAGTCTGGAAGTGAGAGTCCTCCAACTTTATTTTTCCTTTTTAAGATGTTTCTGGCTATTCGGGGCTTCTTACAATTTGATAATTGTGTTTTTCATTTGTTTAAAAAATGCTGGTGGAATTTTTATTGGGTTTGCATTGAATCTGTATATCAATTTGGGTAGAATTGACATCATAATGATATTTAGTCTTCCAATCCATGAGCATGGAATGTTCTTCCAGTTATTTAGGTCTTTTAAATTTCTTTAAGCAATACATTATAGTTTTCTGAATACAAGCGCTTTACATCCTTGGTTAAGTTTATTCCTAAATATTTGATTCTTTTATTTGCTATTGTAAATGGAATTTTCTTTCCTGATTCCCTCCTCAGATTGCACATTGCTAGTGTATAGAAACATCACTGATTTTTGTGTATTGATCTTGTATCCTGACACTCTACTGAAATCATTTATTAGCTCTAGCAGCTTTGTTGTAGGTTTTTCAGGACTTTCTAAATATACAATCATATCATCTGCGAATAGTGAAAGTTTTAATTCTTCCTTTCCAATTTGGATGCCTTTTATTTCTTTTTCTTGCCTGATTGCTCTAGCTAGAACCTCTAGCACTATATTGAACAACAGTGGTGACCATGGACATCCTTGTCTCGTCCCTGATCTCAACGGGAAAGCTTTCAGTCTTTCACCATTGAGTACAATGTTAGCTGTGGGTTTTTCACATATGGTCTTTATCATGAGAAAGTTTCCTTCAATTCCTATTTTTGTAGTATTTTTATCAAAAAGGATGCTGTATTTTGTCAAATGTCTTTTCTGTGTCAATCGATAAGATCATGTGATTTTTCTTCTTTGATTTATTAATGTGGTGTATTATGCTGATTGATTTTCTTGTGTTGAACCGGCCTTGCATGCCTGGTATAAAACCTACTTGATGATGATCAATTGGTTTTTGACAAGGCTGCCAAGTCCACTCAATGTGGAAAGAATATTCTCTTCAACAAGTGGTTCTGGGAGAACTGGATATCACTATGCAAAAGAATGAAAGAGTACCCCTATCTCACACCATATTCAAAAATTAATTATCAATGGATCAAAGACCTAAATATAAGAGCCAGAACTATAAAACTCCTAGAAGAAAATGTAGGGAAGCATTTTCAGGATCTTGTGTTAGACAGTGGTTTCCTTAGACTTTACACCCAAAACACAAGAAATAAAAGGAAAAAAATCCTTGTCTCGTCCCTGATCTCAAAATTAAAAATTTTTGTGCATCAAAGGACTTTGTTAAGAAGGTGAAAAGACAACCTACTCAATGGGAGAAAATATTTTGAAACCACATATCAGATAAAGGTTTAATATCTAGAATATATAAAGAAATCCTTCAACTCAACAATAAAAAGACAAACAACCCAATTAAAAATGGGCAAAAAGACTTGAATAGACATTTCTCTAAAGAGGATATACAGATGGTTAAAAAGCATATGGAAAGATGCTCAACATCACTAGCTACTAGGGAAGTGCAAATAAAACCACAATGAGATATCATTTCATACCCACTAGAATGAGTACTCTTAAAAAACAAATTAACAGGTGTAGGAGAGAATGTGGAGAAATAAGAACATTCATTCATTGCTGGTGGTAATGTAAAATGGTGCAGCTGCTGTGGAAGAAAGTTTGGCAGTTCTTCAGCAAGCTAAATGTGGAATTACCTTATGACTGGCGATCCTGCTACTAGGTATATACCCCGAATAATTGAAAGCAGTGACTCAAAAAAATATTTGTACACTGATGTTCATAGTGGCATTATTCACCAAATAATACCAAAAGATGGAAGAAACCAAGTGTCCATCACCAATGAATGGATCAACAAAATACGGCATATACATACAAAGGAATATTATTCAGCTGTAAAAAGGAATGAAGTCCTGATGCATGCGAGAACATGGATGCACCTTGAGGACATTATGCTGAGTGAAATAAACCAGAGACAAAAGGACAAATATTGTATAATCTCAGTGATATGAACTAATTATAATAAGCAAATTCATAGAGTTACAATCTAGAATATAGGTTACCAGAGGATAGATGGGGGCTAGAAAATGGGGAGCTAATGCTTAATTAGTGCCATATTTCTATTTAGGTTGATTGTAAAGGTTGGGAAATGGATGGTGGTGATGGCAGCACATTATTTTGAGTGTAATTAACAGTGCTGAATTATTTATGTGAATGTGATTTTTGAAAGGGGAAATTTTGGGTCATTTAAGTTACTAGAATGAAAGTTAGAAGATAAAACATAGGACTCTATAACACTGAAAATCCTGTTGTAGACAATGGTCTGCTGTTAATAGTACAAGCATAATACTGTTCTTTCATGAATTATAACAAATATACCATACTAATATAAGGTGTATGAGGAAAAATACATTAATGCACACTATAGTTAATAATACTATTTTAATATTCTTTCATCAGTTGTAACAAAGGTACCACACTAATGTAAAATGTCAACAATAGTAGCGTATATGGTAGCATTGTATTTTACATGACTTTTCTGTAAACCTATAACTTCTTTAATTAAAATGAAAAAGAAAAGAAAAACTTTGGGGAAATCTTTTAATTGAGCTATTAACAGTTTCCCTGGATCTTACTATTGCACTGGTGTTAGAATCAGATACATCAATTTTTAACATAACATATATACTAGAAGACCAAAGTGAATAATACTATCTAATATTAGACATAACTAATGATTGTTACATAATAGTAATTTCACAATCTCTTCTCAAGTTCTAATTTTACACATCAGACTGCTAGTGATAGCATATAAAGGAACTTATCAGAAATTATTTCTCAGGCTACTTTCAGAACTCTTACCTTTCCCAGTGGCTACACACATTAGGGTCTTCAAGATTCAAAGGCAATGCTGTCCCGATCCAGTGGCATAACAATAAACAGATAAAGCCTAGGCACGAGTTCAAAGAAATAACCATTTTTTTTCTGAAGAATAACCTACAAAGGGAAAAAAAAAATCCAAATTAGAGATGCATTAAAATGACCCAAACAAAATTCTTTTCAGTACAGCAACAACCACTTGGTACCAGTTGTCACTAGGGCTGAAACATACAAAACAACCCATGAATTAAACAGAGGGGTCACCAGATTTCATGGTGCAGGAAAGAGAGGTATTTCTTATGTTGTGCAGGGAGCCTACAGTTTTGTAAATTACTAAAATGTGCAAATCATCATTAATTGCCACTACAACAAAAGCCCTTCTCATCCATTCCAGCCGACTTTAAAGGAATCCATCAGAACAACTCAGAGCAACACAGGCTTCCAGATTCTCTCACCAGGCATATTTCCCTCTGGAAGAAGAGGGCACAAAGAGGAATCTGGCCTCATTTGTCCTAGAGAATAAATGATGAAACAGAAGCTCCATTGACTCAAGAAAGCAGCACCTCAGGCTCAAACTGAGATTCATTCAATAATTCATTCAACAGGCACTGAATGCCTACTCTATCCTAGGTACTGTGCAAAAACTGGAGATAAACTAGGGAGCTAATCCCAAATCTACCCATTAAGATGCTTATAATTTAGTAGTCTTGATATAAATTTCTTAAATTTAGTGCCCCAGTTTCTCGTCTGCTGAAAAGAAATGAAATCAACTCTCTTACAGAGATGTTTAAAAAATAGATACACAAAAAAATAGTGCAAAGGCGTTTAGAGGCTGATGTTTGAAAAATTGAAAGTGGTATTATTGAGAGGAAAAAAGACTATAATGGAAAACAAATTGCAAATATCCAGAAGCTTTAAAAAGAAGTAGGCAGGCAAAGGAGATAAAAGAAGTCCAGGGAACTACAAGTTCAAATGTCCAGAGGTGAGGAAGGGCTAGGCACATTAAGGGAGCTCCAATTAATTCATGGTAAGGGAGAATGGACAATTGGAAAAAGAAATAGGGGCATATCATGATGGGGTTTATAAGCCATAGTAAAGTATGTGAACTTTCATCTGATGATAACAGGTAGCTAGAAGGAGGTAGAGTGACTATAGCAGGTGACATTAAAAAGATCACTCTGGCTGTGAACCAGAGGGGAAGACCATTAGGGGAGAACAGGTAAGCCAGTAAGTAGCATTGGGGTTGGAGGGAATTGCACAAACCTGGGAGATTTTTAGAAGGCACAACTGATAGGACTTGGTGATTGAATGTGAGAGTAAGGGGGAGAAAAAGCTCCTGGCTTAGCCCCTTGAGTGGAGGCAAGCCCCTCATTAAGATGGGGAATATAGACGCAGTAGCACAGAAGTAGCAGTTCAGTTTTAGATATGTCAAGTTTAAAGTTCCTATGAGACAGATATTCAAGTGAAGGTACTTCACAGGTATTTATTGAACACCTACTATGTGCCAGGCTTGATGTGTAACAGGTGTAAAGGCATGGGACTTATATGCTGACTCCCCCCTCTGGGAACTTAGCACCTAGTAAGAAGGAAAATTTCGTTGTCAGGCTGTCATCTAGTCACTATAAAAATGGATGGGATTAGAACTAGCTGATGTGTTTACTAATTAAAAAGAAAAAGCATTAACTTGCCTGATGGTAAATTAGTGAAACTGGTAACAATGGGCCAGATTATACAACCAAAGTAGAGAGCAGGCATTTTGAGACGCTATACTGACTTTCTACACTATGAGGTAAACATTTTTAGTATTTTGGAACTGAACTCATTGAATAATAACCTTGTGGTTGGAAAAGATAAGTTTCCCTTAAAACATGCAAACAAATAATTAAGAACAAGAGCAGCAAAAATCTAACCTTAGGAAATAGTTTACCCTTCAAATACAGAAGGAAAGATCAAAATGAGAAAGTATTAAATTCCTCAAAATTGGTCAAAAGGACAATCTTAAAATAAGATTGCCTCCAAGCATATTATGACACGTTTTCTCTGACAAAAGGCTAACACAAAATAAAATGTTTGATTGGGAATAAGGAAAAAATACCATGAATTTGGAGGATAATTAAGAGAGAGTATAGGCCATTAAGAGAGATTGTAACCTCCTTAAAAAAAGGGATATCAATCAAGACTAAATAATTTCAACATATAAAGCATAAAAGGGTAGCAAAACTATGGCTTATAAATTAGTTCAAGTAACTCTCATAGGCTAACCATCATGAAGTTGTAAAATTTGAAGTTTAATACCATATAACTAAGGCTATTCCATTTAACAGTTATTTAAAAACAACAATCAAAATGATAATAAAAAACAATAACATAATTCTGACTGCTGACTGTGTGTCAGGCAGAGTGTTGAACTTCTATGTGTATTATCTATATATTCTTCACAGCAATTTACCTAAGTAGTTGTTTTTATCTCCATTTTACAGCTGAAGATATGTAATATACAGCTAGAATTTTCCTCATCTATCAAAACAAATGAAAATCTTTAGTCTATTTGGTAGTAACAAGCAAGCATGGCAAATATCTCTCTGCCTCATTGCTTTATCTATGACAAGATAAGTATTTAGTTTCAGTGAAGTGTGAAATATGTATATTAACTCTCATTCTTTTCTCAAAAATAAAACAAAGGCCAGAAAGTAGTAATCTGCCATCTACTCACAAACAATTACCCCAAATTGGAAAGTTTATATCCTGAGTTACCATCTCAGACTCAAGCCATTCATTTACCAGTTAGAAATGTTTAGTCTGTAAAGATAGGAATTGCTGAAGCAATGAATCAAACTCCAAGAAAAAGAAAGGTTGTGTGCTCTCTTTTAATGTAAAAAATTTTAACACTAATTTTCTGGTTTCCCTTCTTGCTTTGCTCTTGATAAATCGTACTGTGAAGGTTCTAACCTATTTTCTTCAGAAGAAAAGCAAAATTTGGTCACCTCCTCATTGCTTTTGAAATTTAGCATACAGAAAAATCAAACTGCATTGAGAAATTGCAGGTGGCATTTATGGAAGGGAAAATATCAATATACACTTAAAATATATATCATATGATCTCTTATTACCAAAGCACTTTCCAAATTAAAAAGTTAACTGAGTTCTAGAATAATTTACATTAGAAAATAAAATGTAAAAAGCAAAAAGAATTGCTAGATCAAATGCAGGGATAATGTACACTCATATAATAAGCTGGTTAAACTCTTTGTGAAAATAATCCAAATGTTAAATATGGTGTTTCACAAATATGGGCTACAAAGAACCATAGAAACGCAACATTTCACTATATTCAGAAACATGGACCGTCCTTTTGTTTTGCTTTGTCTTGTTTAATAAAGACACTTGATATACAACCCAAATAAGAAGTTGATAAAGCAATACATTTAATCTTTTCCTATTTTTTTTTCCCCTATGGGTTTTGGTTAGTAAACATGGGTAATTTTTTTTCCTTTACGCCTACTCCAAAGGAGAAAAATTTCAATACATTTTTCTCCCTGATTTCTCTCTTTCAAGCTGTGTCATCATGTCTTATACTATAATCTTCCACTTTGGAGTTCAAATGAAACAAAATACAATTTTTAAAAATAGCATTATTTCAATAAAAAAGGCAACACAGTGGTGATTTGCCTCATTAAAAGACATTTTGAATATATACAAAGTTCTAAATTGGGTGTTGGCCCTCCCACCCACTCCCATCCGAGTCTTAGTCTTCAAATAACATTCCTTATGATTCCATTTAACAAAATTTAAAATGCAAAAGATAAAGAGTCATTTGCATGAACCCCCTAGTGCCAAACTTGATTGCATTCCAGATCATTTACTTAATTATTATGGAAAATCAAAACAGAAAATCAGTACAACTGATTAGCATTGCTAAAGTATTTCTATTAGAAAGAGGAAACACAGCCTGCACAGTTAACTCTTGCTACCTACACGTTGCTAAAGCTCCTTTAGGAAGGCAGGCTTTGCTGATTTTACCAGAGACGCCTCAGTAAGTAATCACGTTGAACAAAATTCTTAGAATGGAGGAGTTTGGGTTCTGATGATGCACTGTAGTTTCTTCATCAATGTAAGGAGAAATAAATAAAGGGGCATTGATTTACTAATTTATTTCTGCAATAACAGAGGGACAAATAATTCCTGACAATTCTCTCTGGTTCTAAAATCTACTCCTTTCCATGAATCATTAAGTATACACATATAAATAACTCAAGTGCCCTTGATCAGCTTTTGCCCAAGTTCTTTTCCTACCTGTAAAATTCTCCCACTGTCCTCTAAATAAAAACTATTTCTTGATTAGGAACAGCCTCATTTCCAAAAATCGTTTTCTGAGTATCAAGAGCCACCTATTTCACTTGACCAATCTATCATGTTATCTAAAGGTTGTGCTAGCTTTCTTTGAACTACTCAGATAAACGCTACCCAAATGTAGCAGAAAGACAGTGTGCAGTGTTTTTCCTAGAGCCTTGAGCCTGTGAAAAGAGTATTAACAATCCAGCTTCAGGGTATTAAAGCTGTGGAAAGGGGTAACACTTGTTGGTTGTCCTTGATACCGAGCAAAAATGGGGTATGTTGCCCAATGAGCGTCATTAATGACTAATTCCTGTGACATCGGGGGTTTCAAAAAGAGAAAGTTTTTATGGCTAGAGCATAGCAAGGAGCTCAGATGGCCTAAGGGCCTAAAAACCTGTCTCCTGGAAATGCAGTAATTCTGATAGCTTTATAGTATATAAATAACATTTTTGTAAGCAAATACACATATATGCATATATATTTATATATCATTTTGCAAATGTTTGTATGTATTGTGAGAATTTTGATTTTTACCCATAAAAAAAATTAAAAAAATAAAAAATAAAAACATATGTACATTAAAAAAAAAAAAAAAAAAAAAAACCAGGCAGGTTTATGCTAATGAGTAATTGGGGTGGGGCTGGCTCAGGTTCCTTCATTAATAAACATTAAGGGGCTGTCTAGTGATCATAAGACTACAAAGATGTTAAACAGGATAGGGGGGTGGGTACAAAATGGGGGTGAATCACAAGGTTTTTATAATCACAAGATAAATGTTATATATAACTCAGGTTAAGTCCTCGCCTTCTTGGTTTCTATCGAAACAGACACTACTCAAGAAGACACCCAGAAGAAGATACATGAGAAAAGAGAAAGAGCTTCATAGATGCCAGAGGAGAGAATTTTGTCACGATATGGAAGAGGATAGAACTTTGATCCTGCAGTCCTGGGAAGAGAGACGAGTCCTATATCAGCATTCAGCTGAGATTGGAAGAAGGTGGGCTCACGGAGCTTAAGAAGGAAGGAAGGAGAGACCAGGCAGAGACCACCCGCCATCTTGCTTCAACACATGGCAACTGACTTGGGTGAGAAAGCACCTCTGATGGTACCTTGAGCTGGATTCTTTAGGGCCTTGTAACTGTAAGCTTCTACCCCAAATAAATATCCTTTATAAAAGCCAACAGAGTTCTGGTACTTTGCATCAGCACACCTCCAGCTGATTAATACACCAGGCAACCCAACTAGCTTTCCCTATGGGACATTAAAGGATATTCTGGGGAAGATCCTGGTTACCAGCATGTCACCATCTTTGGGAAGTACTCTACAACATCCCTAAGAATCTATCACGTACAAACATAGGGAAAAAAATCCACAAGCAATAGTCATTAAGGCCCTAAGAGTGAGGAACTATGGGAACCACTGCAACTTATAAAGCGTGGTCTGTGCTCTGAATGCTCAAAATCTACTGGGGAGAAAAATTATAAGTAGATCATGATTATTTACCAAATGATCCATTTAGCAATGAATTGCCAGGGTTTTAAGAAGAGGAAAAAGCCAATATGACTTGCAAGGGCCCATGAAAGAGGCCAAAAAACAGACTTTAATCACACAGGGAATCTCATTGACTCTATGACAGCAGGTCTATATCTCCATACACTGAATTTCTCAAGTCAGACAATTAGAACAGAGCAGAGATTTGAAAGACCCTGACCGCTGACTACATACCTGTGAGCTGCCCTATGCATCACACCTGGGGAAAAAAAGGGAACCATGGGGAGGGACCCACAAGGCAAAGAGAAAAGTGTCATCAAAGGCTTGGAGGTGGAGAGCAGGAAGTTTTGTAAGGGATGGTGACAAGCAAAGCTAGGAAGTTGAATAGTGCTCAGTGATAAAGGATTTCGAGCACCAGGCAAAGGAGTTCAGACTAATTTATCCTGTATGTCATTGAATACATTTGAAGTGTTTGAGCAGGAGGCATTCTTTGACAAAAGAGGTGTTTTGGAGATACACACAGAGAAGATGTACAAAATCTGATAAAAGTTGCAGAGACTGGAGGCAAGGAAAGTGGGCAGTGGCTACTGCACTCAGGTATGGGGTAGAAGGGCCTGCCCTACCTGGTTACCTAAGGAATAGGATGGATGTGAAAAATCAATAAAAGAAAGATTTGGCAGGTCTCGGTGCCAAAGGGGCCTTGGACAAGGATGATGTCAGAGATGAGCTGAGGTTTTGAATATGATGACTGGAAAAAATAACTGAATGACTGCAAGAGCTGGTTTAAATAATTCTGAATCCCAGAATCCCATTCAGTTATATTTTAAGTTATATTTTCTGGTCTATTTATCTCCTGCTGGGAAAACAATACAGATTTTTATCAGGAAAACTTCAAACACTTGCTTCTTGTTCCAAAATTTGGTAAATAAAATTATATTTATTTTCCTAAACTTCCATGATTTTATATACCTTGACAATATTCACACTCATTCTTTTTTTTTGCTTTAGTTTTTCTTAACAAATAAAATTTATTGATATACATTAATAAAGCATAAATCCATCCAAAGAGTACAATCAATGGTATTTGGTATAATCACATAGTTGTGCAGCCATCACTTCAGTCATTATAAGAGCATTTTCATTATTCCAATAATAACAATAATAAGCAAAAACACAGACAAACTCATCACCTCTCAAACTCTCAATGCTACCTCAGCTATACACAGCTGCTATTCTGTTTCCATCTCTCTAGTTTATTTGTATTTAAATTTTGTAAAATTACATATGCAATTTTACCCATATTCGTATTTCACACGAGGATTCACATGTTATACAGTCCCATTTTATATGCTTTAGCTTTCCTTTTAGTAATATACACGACCTTAGACTTTCTCTTTCAACCACTGTCATACCCACATAATACCTCTGTTAGTTATAAACGCTATGATGTGCTTTCACCATTTCTATTCATTTCCAAAGATTTACAAACAAACTTTTTACCAAATCTGCACAGATTAGCCCTCAGCTTTCCATTCTCTACCCTCATTCTATTTTCCGGTGACCTATATTCTAATTATTAACTCCACTAGTTTACACAATATATTTAGTTCATAAGAGTACAATCATACTGTATTGTCCTTTTGTATCTGGCTTGCTTCACTCAATATAATGTCCTCCAGGTTCATCCATGTTGTCATATGCTTCACAACATCACTTCTTCTTATAGCTGCATAATATTCCATCGAGTGTTTACACCACAATTTGTTTATCCATTCATCGGTTGTTAGACATCTGGATTGTTTCCATCTTTTGGCAATCATAAATAATGCCGCTATTAACATCAGTGTATAGATGTCTATTCGTGTCACTGCTCTCAGTTCTTCTGAGAATATACTTAGTAGTGGTATTGCTGGGTCACATGGCAAGTCTGTATTCAACTTCCTTGGGAACTGCCAAACAGTCCTCCACAGTGGCTGTACCATTCTACATTCCCATTAAGAGTGGATATGTGTTCCTATATCTTCATATCCTCTCCAACACTTGTAATTTTCTGACTTTTTAATAGTGGTCATTGTAATAGGTGTGAAATGATATCTCATTGTAGTTTTGATTTGCATTTCCCTGATCATCAGAGATGTTGAACATTTTTTCATGTGTTTTTTTTTTGCCATTTGTATTTCTTCTTTTGACAATTGTCTATTACAGTTTTTGCCCATTTTTAATCAGGTGGTTTGTCTTTTTATTGTTGAGTTGTAGTATCACTTTATATATCATCGATATTAAACCCTTATCAGAAACATGATTTTCAAATATTTTCTCCCATTAAGTTGGCTGCCTTTCACCCTTTTGGCAAAGTCTTTTGAGGTGCAAAAATGTTTACTTTTGAGGAGGTCCCGTTTATCTATTTTTTTCTTTTTTGCTTGTGTGTTGGGTGTAAGGTTTAAGAAACTACCATCTACCACAAGGTCTTGAAAATATTTTCGTACATTTTCTTCTAGGAGTTTTATGGTTGTAACTTTTATATTTAGGTCCTTGATCCATTTTGAGTTAATTTTTGTATATGGTGTGAGATACGGGTCCCCTTTATTTCTTTTGGATATGGATATCCAGTTCTCCCAGCACCATTTGTTGAATAGACTATTCTGGCCAGCTAGGAGGGTTTGACAGCCTTGTCAAAAATCACTTGAACATAGATGTGAGAATCTATTTCTGAGTTCCTGATTCAGTTCCATTGGTCAATCTGTGTTTATGCCAGTACCATGCTGTTTTTACCACTGTAGCTAAGTAATATGCTTTAAAGTCAGGAAGTGAGAGTCCTCTATGTTTTTCTTTTTTAAGACATTTTTGGCTACTTGGGGCCTCCTACCCTTCCAAATAAATTTGATAATTGGCTTTTCCATTTCTGAAAAAAAAAAAAAAAAGAGGCTATTGGGATTTTTATTGGGATTGTGTTGAGTCTGTATATCAGTTTGGGTAGAACTGACATCTTAATGATATTTAGTCTTCCATTCCATGAACACAGAATGTCCTTCCTTTTATTTAAGACTTCTTCAGTCACACTCATTTTTGTCAACCTAACGAGTCTGAATTTTCTGGACCTGTCCACAAGGTAACTCCTCTTTTCGCTTTTATAAAATCCACTCTTTCTTTTCTTTTTTTACAAAAACTATGGTTTGGCAACTCTAATCATACCTTATTGTGGTAACTAGCCTCCATCCAAGATGGACTCCACTGATCCTTGCTTGTGTTATCACCTCCCATAACGAATAGAATAGACCTGTGTAACTGGCAGGATATTATAGAAACGATAGCATATAACTTCCAAACCTAGGTAATAAAAGGCATTGCAGTTTCTATCTTGCTCTCTTGGATCACCCATTTTGTGGGAAACCATCTGCCTTGTCACTGGGACACTCAATCAGTCCTATGGAAAGATAAACAGAGGAACTGAGGCCTCCTGCCAACAGTCATGGGAGTGACTCCTCTTGGAAGCAGATCCACTAGGCCCTGACAAGCCTTCAGATGACTGTAGGCCCTGCCAACATAGTGACTACAGTCCCTTAAGAGACCTTAAACCAGAACCACCCATGCAAGCTACTCTCAGATTCTTGACTCACAGAAATTGTGGGGTAATCAATTGTTTTGAGCCACTAAACTTTGAAGTAATTTGTTATCCAGCATTAGATAGCTAAGATGCTTATGTTTAAGTATTTCTATATAAAAATGTTTTACTTCTGAACTCTTTTCCAATAATGCCCATCATTTCTTTAGTAGCAGTAGCACACAGAAGAAACCAGCTGCAATGATTTTCTGAAATCTTTTTTTTACATCATAACACCTGGTAAGAGTCCATCATCTACTAAGTACAGTTTGAATTTCTCTTCCTAGAGGCATGACCTCACAGTGCCTGTGTTTTGAGGTACATCTGCTTCTTTTCTACTCAAAGCTCCATTCCAGGTTATCCTGCCATCTATCCTTAATTGCTTAGCTGTTGACTATCCAGAAGAATCTACCTATCTCATCATAACTTGGAAAGTTCATCATGTGCTCTGTGCTACAGGCCATATATATAAAATATTAAGTGAATGGAATCCAGACTCTTCTCTGAGTTACTTTTTCATCTACAAATGTTTCCTTTTATTTTCCTGCATTTGAACTGGTTTTCTATGATTATCTCTGATTAGATGGCATATAATAATTTATTTTATATTTTTTTAACTTTTACTTTGAAAAAAATTCACATTTAGTTGAAATTTACAAGAATAAAGAATACCTATAAACCCTTAACCCAGATCATTAGTTGCTAATATTTTGCCACACTTTCTTTATCGCTTTTTGTCTTCATATGTATATAGGCAATATATACATATATTTAAAGCATTTGAGAGTAATTTGCACATATCATGACCCTTGACCTCTAAATACTTCAGTGTGCATTTCCTAAGAGTAAGGATATTCACCTGTATAGTACAAATTGTATAGTACAATTTTCAAAATCAGTTAATTTAATATTGATCCTATACTACTATCTAATCCATAGAACTAATTTGAATTTCATCAATTACCCTAACAGTGTTTTTCACATGTAAAGTTTTCAAAGCCTTTGCTGGAAAACAAACATTTGTTCCTTCACTCTGCAAATATTGGTAAGACAATCTTTGCCTTCAAAGAGTTTACAGTCTCATATGGAAGTTGTAGCATGTAGATAATAATGATAAGGCAATGTAAAATGTGATTAGGGTCAAAAAAAAAAGGATACAAAATAAGTATGGGAATTCATAAAGTATTTTCCAACTAGTAGGTGGAGGATAAAAGACGGCATTATTGAAGGCTCTCCAGAAAAGGAGTTTGGTCTTTAAGGAGAGGCAGGTTTTGCTGGGTAGATAGAGCATAGGGGATCACAGGCAAAGAAACCAGTAGAAGCAAAGGCAGAAAAAGCAACTTCTCAGAAAGCAAATAGGCAAGGTTGTCTAGAGCAGGAAAAGGAAAAGGAGAAGAAGAGGAAGTTATAGTTCATGAATGGCATTGAATATCATGATTTAAGATTAACTCAAGGTAAAATATTAAAACCCTCGTGAGACCTCAGGCATTCCATCAGTGAATGGATTTAGGAAAAATGAACTAAAATTTACAACTTGATTAACCCAGGAAGAATGGGAGACATTGCTTTTGTCCTTTCTTTCTTTTAACCAACAATACTAGCTTGAGAAGCTGAGAGACTTCAGGTTTGATGAAACTCCTAACACAATACAAGCAGAAAAAACCCAATGAATATCCAATTTGAATACCCAACAGAATAAATGACAAAAGAAGACAATTTCCTTTAGAAAGGAAAAGTCAAATTACAATAAGAAGAAAGAGAAGCAAATATAATTCTCTGGTGTTAAAGAGAAAATGGAACCATGTGCAGAGGGATATTTGAATGTTATCAGAATCTAAGGTCTTCCTTAGCATATAGTGGGGAAAGGACAGGGACAATGATAGGAGGCATTAGAATTTGCATGGTCCCTCTCTCAGGAAGGTCCTTTCCAATGGTGCATGCAGTTTTAGGAGGAAGGATAAGAACACTCATTCTGTCCGTATACCTGCAAAGTCCGAGGGCATGTACAAGTCACCTGCTCTCCTAGCTCTGGATTATTCCACTAAACTTCATTACTGAGATGCTCACCCATTATTAGGGCACGGCAAAGCAATCTAAATCAATCCCTCCTTTCCTCAGATGGTGATTGCTTAGGGAATAAAACTCCATAGGGAAACAAAGATCATATTAGGAAAAGAATTTCTATGGAAACAAGAATATATAAAATCTGCTTTCAACTGAATCTATCCAGAATTCTAGAAGTTGAGGCAAATTCACACACAAGCATACACCCCCAATTTTCCTCTATTTTGACTATTTGATAATAGGCCATATGCTTTAGGTTTACAACATGCATTTGTCCTGAGATCCACGAAGCTTTTATGCTAAGAAACACTAGAATAGGTGAAAGCCTTTATAGGGGCCAATCAAAATGCTGTCATTGTAAAAATAAGATCATTGAAGCCCCAAGTTGAGATGACTTGACCCTGATCACTGAGCTAGTTTGTGGGTCATTCAAAAGTAGAACTTAGATTTCTTAACTTCCAGTCAAAACACCTCACCTTTCCATGATATAAAACAGTCATAGTCTTTCTAAAATAACGTTTTGTTTGTATATTGGAGCAATTAATGCTTCTTGAAATGCAAACGTATTCCTGGTCACAAGTGAGGATCTGAATTAGAAAATGAAGATATTTCCACATTTACACTCTACAGATGTTTCAAATGATCAGTGATGGTGACTCAACTGCCATCCCTCCCAGTAGACCCAGCTCTGAACCACACTAATCCAGACCAGGATGTGGAGTAACCACAGGTATCTCTTGCAGCAGGCATAGCCACAAAAGAGTATGAACACTATTGTCCTTATGGCTTTAAACCCACATGAGCAAAAGTTTTGAAGATTTGAGACAAATGCAAGGAAACTCCTGGCGAAGTGTAAGTAGGCGGAAGAATGTAATTATTCAAAGCTGCATTTGGCCAGGATATTCAGGAGAAGATGCTTGGGCAGCCTTCCCTCCCACTTCCACTTCCTTACCAATCGAATATATACGCAAATACCAGAAGCCACAACCCAAACCCCAACTTTATGAGGCTTAAAATAGGGGCTTGTTTTAGTAGATAAAGTGCCATATGCTGAATTAGCAACACCACTTCCTGTGGTATCTAGACAGATCCCTTATTCAAGAAGTGACCCCATCTGACCCTGGATAATAGCTGGAGGACAATCTCATATTGATGAGAAAATTAATAGCCATTCTCCATACTACTTCCTTAATTTACTTTATCTATAATCCTCTCTTCTGATTTCCCTGGGTTTCCTGATTTGTTCTTCTCTATCGTTTTTAGGGAGAGCCAGGATGTGGATGTCACAGAGGGCAGGAGAGTATAGTAATTGAGGTAAATTCTATTCTGGCTCAGTGTCAAACTTTGATCACTGATAGGCCACTCACTCTCTGCTTTATTTCCCTCTCAGAAAACCATCCAGTAAAGCACCTTTAATGCCTAGGAAACTTATAATGAGAGTCATAGTTTCCCCTTGACTTTCTAGTAGACATCTAGAAAGCCTTAAGATTCATCAACTTTTGGGTGAGCATAGTCTTTTGCAGGAACCTGGTCCTCTAATTTTACAGATGAGGAAGTTGAGGTCCAGAAAAATTAAGTGTATGTCTAAGGTCACAAAGCTACTTCCTAAGTAACTTCTCCTTAGGCCAATATTGGGTCAAAATTCAATGTCAGTTTGTCTTGCCCAATAATGTGACTTGATATACACAAAGATAATGAAGATGCAAATATGGGTTTTTTTCCCTGTGGCTAATGCCACTCTTAATAGGGTAAAAATATAAAAATAATAGGCTCTAGGGTGTGTCTAACATTTAACACTTAAAAATTGATGAGATGGCCAAAGACTTTACTAAGGCAATTTGTGAATGCCTCCTTTCATTCCAAGGAGGAGGATGTCACAGAGAATTCTGTCTGCAAGATCTGTGCATTGAAGAAGCAGATTAGGTATAAGCCTTGTAAAAGTTTTGCTAATGGACATGATGAAGGAGTTGATGGAAGGTGAATTGACATCTACCAATTTTCCTCAGTGCAATAAATGACTTTTTGGTTTTCTGCTATATCGTTGGTACAGCACGTGGCAGAGCTGATGGACTAAATGAATGAATGAATAAATGAATAAGTGAGTGAGTGAATGAAGAAATGAACTTAAAGAACAAAAATCATAGAGAAGAGTCAAGTATGTGGACTTGAAAAAAGAATTTAAGAAAAGAAAAACTAGTTTAAAGAAGAGAAAGGTTTAAGACTAGTAAGAACTCTCCAGCAAGATTTGGAATTAATGCCTAGGACAAATGAAAAAAAAAAAATCTATTGAAAAATGTGTATTTCAAGTCACAGGCTTCTCAGAGATTGGTAATTTTTATGAATCATGAGGCAGTTGTGTACTTCTTATGTACCTTAAAATATGTTTCTTTTTCTTTTTTAAAAGTTCTTGGGGGAGGACTTAGAGTTCATTTGCAATTGGGTATAATTTTACAACTCTTACAGGCTTATTAGTGTTTTAATTTTCCCCTTAACTCATTCTCAGCCAGGTATTTTTGGTCTGCTTGTTGGAAATGTTCTTTGTTCATTTACTTTTCTATTTGTTTTTCAGGTTTAAGTCAATTTTCTAATGGCAAAATTGTTGCAAAAGTTGTCAACTCTTACCTCATGTATTTTTAATCTTTGTACCATCTAGGATGATTTCCAACTTTTAAAAACATATCATTTGGCAATTTTGTCTGTTTTCCAAATTTCTTGTATATTTATTTTCAGCCAGTAGTGCTAACTGTATCCACTTACTATCTTAAATTGTTTACTTTTATATTTCAGCAAAAATTTCTATCTAGTAAGAGGGGATGACCAATTTTTTGATTGGCTATTCCTGAAAAAGCCATTAAAGTTTTAATGGTTATTTTTTAAATGTTAATTTTAACATCAGAATGTGAAATAAAGAAGTGAGAAATATTTGCCTCTAACATTTATCATTAATTCAGTTTTATTCTCACTGTTAGCACACCAGTAAATAGTTAAATAGAATTTGATCCCTTAGTTTGATTCTTTATTGTAAAGATCAGGTAGGTGTAATTGCTATCAATATATTAGGACCAATAACCATAAATACTAATTTTTTACTAGTTTTTCAGTTTGAACAATTCATCCTTTTTACCAATGCACTTTATAAAACTATCTTTTTCCATTTTCATTTGCTCATCGTACATCTCCATATGGATGTCCCACCCAGTTCCCAAGTTCAATATAAACCAGACAACCCACTTTCCTACCTCCTCCACTCTGCTCTCCTTTTGTTCCTTATCTCAACTAATGGCACTACTTCCTACATGGTCACTCAAGCCAGAAACCAGAAACCCAGAAGTCAACCTAGATATTTTACATCCCCTCGTACACACATGGGAGGACTTCTTTTTCATTCTCTCCAGTTCAGGACAGACTCCTTTTCCACCTAAGTTGCCACCATAGCTTCCTCACCTCCAGGCCATTCAACTTTCGTTTCATCCTCTATACTGCCACCAGTGTTTCCAAAGCACAAACTCCCCTAACTAAAAGCTTTCAAGAGTTACCGTCAAGGTAAAGTCCATACTGGTATTTAAGGCTTTTGAAACTCAAGGTGATCTAATCTCTCACATGTATATATCACTTGAGCAATTCTCAGCTACTTGAATTTCTCACAGTAGCCCATGTTCTCACTCCTCTATGTCGTTTGCCATGCTGTTCCTTCTTCTTAAATTCCCTTAATGATGTGGTCAACTTCATTCTTACTCATTCTTCAAGGACTAAATGTCACTTCATCTTAGAAGAGCTCTCAGGCTAAAGTAGACATCATTCTTCTTTGCTCCCATAACACCCTGATGCATCTTGGGAGTAGATGATGTGATCTTTGTCACCATTTTCTTACTCATCTGTCCACTAGCTGTGACCTCCTTAAGATTAGAACTGTACACTGTGCATCTCTACATGTGATTTACACATATTGGGGCCTTGATAATATTTCTTGACTACTGATTGACTGAATGAATGAATGAATGACACAGAAGGAAAAATAAAGCTCAGAATATGAACTCAGTTGTTTTGGATCTTGAAATATATTTCCCAATATAAAAAGGAAGAAATGGGAGACCAAGATTATCCCATTGAATTGCTTATCTATACAACTGCAGTGAAAAGCCTGAAGTTGAAAGAAATGATTGTAATACTAGTGATCATAAATATGAGAAAACAAGGAAAGTCTTCCTTGAGAAATATTTGTTTTAATTGGAGAAAAAAATTATGTAGTTTCTGAAGAGAACCTCTGGGCACTTTCAAGGGCATAATTAATATTTAATCATTCTGTAAATTCATTTAACAGCTTAAGTCTTTCTTTTCATTGACTTTCTCCTTATTCTTAAACTCAAACATGACTGCCTATGGCCATGACTTTTGTGGACCTGGAATTCATCCCAGTTGTGGGTAAGGCGAGGGACCATGAGCATGGATCTGGGAGCAGCAAAGAAAGTCAGGCAAGAGAGGCCAGCTGGAAGTTACAAAGTCACAGTACAAGGGGCAGGGATACAGGACCAAATGAACCAAATTCTCAATGGCAGCATTTTGCTGTGCTAAGATTTTTTTTTGAAGTGTCAGGTCCCCATGACTGAAAAAGCATGCTTCCTGGGGTCTGACCAGGTTTGCCGTATGTCTCAGCAAACCTCACCTAAGAAACAACATCTGGGACCAGCCCAGGATGACCCCTCAAGTAATAAAGGACAAAGTTGCGGATTATTCAGACCTGCTTTAACATGTTCATGAACTGTTGTATAAATACAGTTGAGGAAAGGGAAAGATTCCATTATATAGTGATTTAAAATATATGCTTGAAACAAGACTGAAAGGAAAAGAAAGGATTCATATATTTTTAAGGTTTAGTTTTGAGAAATAGCAAAGGTTCCTGATGGTCTTTGATGAAAGTCACATTGTGACTAAAAGTTAAAGAAAAATTTAATGGACTCCAAATGTACATAAGTGCTTGTACATTATGCAAATCAGGTAAGGAAATGAAAATCATAGGAGAGTACAAATACACACTAAGTATAATGTTAAGAAAGAATAAACTATAATGTTAATTAAAAATATTCACAGGAAATAATACTTTTAATTTTAAGTAGATTATGATAATTCTTTAAAGGCAATTTGAGCCAAGGAAGCTAAAGGTATTCGTACTAAAGCAATGAGTCCTGAACTGGGCAGGACCACAGACTTTGCAATTTATGACATTTTCCTTAATCTCTTCCCTTCTGCCCTTTTGAAATTAATTTCCTTTGCCTGTATTATAAATTGTCTCCTTCAACTCTTTCTTCCATTTCAAAGTCTTTAATAGCGACATCTTGACTTTATTGTAAATATTGGGAAATACAGGTAACAGAAAACATTCACGATTAGGTTGATCCATCACGCTGAATACAATAATTTTCTTTTTATGAAGAAGCAATTCCCATAAATTATTAACATATTACTGTTGGTGTTCAAGGTTTTAGATTTTCTAACCATTTAATTTTAAGAAGGAAAAATAAAATCTAATGGATTTAAGCTATACACAAAGACTACCTCAAACAAAGAATCTACATAGGATGGAAAGAGTTTCCTGCATGGGTCATGTTTTTCCTATCCTGCTAATAATGCTTTCAGTCAACTTATTTCTTTCTTTGCAATAATTTATTATCTCATTCTATATCTAGTTGATGTGTTCAGGACATAAGCACAAATATTCTGCAGTTTTTCATTAGAAACTGCATAGAAGTCTCTGATGGAACCAACTCTCCACATCCTTCATTTGAGACTTGTAATGTTACCTTGAGCTGCTAATCATCTTTTGATGTGACTAATCCCAACTCCTCAGCAGACTGTAAGTCCCTTGAAAGAAAAGCCGCTGTCTTAGTCCCGTCTCCTACTTCCAATCCTCCTTGATTTCTACTTCTCTACCAATCTGCAAGAATATAACAGACACCCAGTAGTTTTAATTGAGCTAGATAAAAAACTAGGGGCTATGAGGTCATGTATACTGACATCATATTGGCAGAGATCTGAGAGGCTGTGGAAGTCAGGGGATCGTATCCTGTGAGCTGCAGAGGGTAGATATGAATCCAGAGGGAATGGAGTGAGAAATAAATAACAGAGTTGGACCCATAACTGGGAAAAACAGACGCCTTAAATGGAAGCCCTGGTTAACTTTGGAAACCGATCCCTGGAGTGATCAATTCGGCCAGAAGATGGCACTTTAGCTCAGGGCCACCCTTGGCTGGCCAGGTTTCCAATTCATCTTATAAGCTGCTCCCTGAACTTATAGAAATATTTCCCCTGACAGCGGAACTGGAACTATAACATGAGCTGTATCATCCTAGAAGGTCTTGCTATCCTTAAAGAAAAATATAGTAAAACTGTGCTGAATCTTATTTAAAGTAAAGCTTTGCTATTAGGACAATGTCTTTTGCCTTGACCACAGAGCTTTCCCACTGTATCTAGAAGGTATGACTTTTAGATGCAAGGTGTCTAGAGAGAAGGTTTATTAAAACAAATTTTAAAGTGCAAAATCTTAGTCTGCACATGCTTGCTTTCCCATTTGGCATGAAACCTAGTTGGCATCAAAAACAGAAAATGTTGTTGAAATGGATAAAGGTGGTAAAAAGTGAATTATAAATATTAGGTGTCATATGAGTAAACAAATATGAAGTGCTATTAGGTTAGGACTGCTTTATATGTATTGTACATACTTGTGTGCACAAATGTTAAATACACAAAAATTATTCATACAAAGCCAATCAGAGGAACAGGTCAAGTTTATGCTTCATTAATTCAAGTACTGAAATTAAATTAAATCTTGATTCTACTCTGTGAACCATTTTGCTTCATCGGGTCAAGTTAAGAGAGCTAAATTTAAGAATCTAGTCAACTAGAAATTCTCCCAGAAACATCCTGAAAAACTCAAAGTTAGGTATTACAGTGGGATCCGGGTCCTTTTCAAAACACTTGAAATAAAATCATCTGGCAAAATCTCTATGCCTATGGCCGTAGTGGATTTGTAATTAAAAATCATTTCCATGATATAACTCAGTTGCCTTTTCCAATAGCCCCATGGTCCATAGAATCCACTCTCAACAATCTAAGATCTCAAGAGAGTTTTGAGTCATGTTCTCTTACTATTGAGAACATACACTTTTTCCACCTGTCCCAAGTCATTAAATTCTTAGATTCATTTTCTCTAATGATGAGCCAGACTCATGTTCATCATTAAAAAAGAGAAAAACAACTTTAATGAAGACATTTGACTTAGAAACTGCCACAATCAAAGACAGACCTTTTCAGATGTAATTAAAAAATTTTTCCAAGATAATTTATCCTATTAAAATATGGTAATTTGCCATGGTTTCAGGTTATCTGAAACCTTTCTAAGATTGAAAGCTAAAGTTAATTTCTTGCTATAAGCCATGTAATGTGACCCTAAGAGAATGAGGGAGCATTTTATATTCATACAAGTACACAAAAACTAAAGCTATTTATATCCAAGGACTTAAAAGAATCTGGTTGTAACCTCGGAATCTGCATACGGCTTGTTGTTGGAGTACAGAGGGCAGCCCTGAAAGAATATAGTTGCCCTCACCAAAACGGATCCATCCAACCTTCTCCTGGCAGTATCCTTGGCTGATGAGGACGTAAGAAACAAGCCCTTCCAGAGATTAATTTTTGATGACACTGGTATGCCCAATTCAAAAATCAGCATGATTGGAAGTTTAATGAGGCACTTTGTAATTCTCCGCAATAAAAACGGGAAAATAGAGACAGAGTTCTTCAGACTTAATTACCACATCTGTTATTAGGCACTTTACCATGATTGACTAGAGTGTATGTGGGATACCATGCCAAAAAAGCCTCCCCATAAAAGCAGCTTCCCACTTACTGCCTGAATGGGGTCGATCTTTGTTACAACTGGTATATCCACAGCAAACAAGCCAAGCCTGGCATCCACAAGCCCCTATACCAGCTGAAGGCACTTTTTCCTGGTGCCAGTTATGATGGAAGAAGGACCTGGGATGCTTGCTCTGGCTTTTGCTTCTCTCCCTCCCCTGGAGCTCAACCACACGTCCCTGGAGCCCATGATAAAAAGCCACAGTGAGAAGGAGCAAGGCGAGACAAGGGGGATCTAAACTATGGTTTTGTTATGATGCCTACCTGGGGACAATAAAAAGTAGGAATTTAAATGGGATGCGGCAAATTAGAGGCATTTTCTAGCTTTTGAGATAATTCTGACCCAAAAATGCAGCCAACAGACAACACCAAGAAGCCAATTTGTGTAGATGCTCAGTAGCTTGGATGTCTTGGGCCCTATGACAAAGATGATTATTTTTTTAAGGCTAACAGTCAGATGAGATTTCAGGAATTTAATATCACATTCTGTAACATATACATTAGAGAACTGTATAGCCATCATTCCTTGTCTCTGGCAAAGCTGCTCATGTAGTCCTTCAATTATTTTATGTAGGCAAAAGTGCAATTCATTCAACAAGGCTGCCTTTCTAAAGGTTCCCTCATTCACCTTTTTAAAACTGCAAATATCCAGACACCCCACAGCTCTTTGTATCCCTAAGTCAAGTTTCAGTACCGGTAGTCACACAGGGACAATTACTGGCACACAAAACCACTCTTCAGAGCAGACATACAAGCATAAAACTGTACAGTAAACAGCCTCACATCTGAACATACAGCAAGTAGGGAAATACAGAAATAGTCACCTAACCCAGGTTGTCTAAAGTAAACAACAGCACAGTGGCTCAGGAGTTCATGGTTATGACAAAAATAATGAGAAAAGACTAAAATGCCATGTAAATACATCCTTCAGGAACCATCAAGTATAAGGAAGAATATCCTTCAGGCATTCTCTACAGGCATACCTCATTTAATTGTGCTTCACTTTATTGCACTTTACGGATATTGCATTTCTTACAAATTGAAGGTTAGTGGCAACCCTGTGTCAAGGCATTTTTTCCAACAGCATATGCTCACTTCATACCTCTATGTCACACTTTGATAATTCTCGCAATATTTCAAACTTTTCCATTATTATTATATCTGTTATGATGATCTGTGATCTTTGAGGTTACTACTGTAATTGTCTTGGGGCACATGAACTACATTCATATAAGATGGTGAACTTAATCGATAAATGCTGTGTGTGTTTGGACTGCTCCACTGACCTCTCTCCCTCTCCTTGGGCCTCCCCATTCCCTAAAACACCAATATTGCATTAGGCCAATTATTAACCCTACAATGGCCTCTAAGTGTTCAAGAGAAAGGAGGAGTCACACATCTCTCACTTTAAATCAAAAGCTAGAAATGATGAAGCTTAGTGAGGAAGGCATATGGAAAGTGAGGATAGGTTGATGTTTAAGGAAAGAAGTCATTTCCATAACTTAAAAGTGCAAGGTGAATCAGCAAGTGCTGATGTAGAAGCTGCAGCAAGTTGTCCAGAAGATCTAGCTTAGATTATTGATGAAGGTGGCTACACTAAACAACTGATTTTCACTTTAGACAAAACAGTCTTCTATTGGAAGAAGAGGCCATCTAGAATTTTAATAGCTAGAGAGAAGTAAATGCCTGATTTCAAAGCTTCAAAGGACAGGCTGACCCTCTTGTTAGGGGCTAATGCAGCTGGTAACTTTAAATTGAAGCCAATGCTCACTTACCATTCTGAAAATCCTAGGGCCCTTAAGAACTATTCTAAATCTCAGCACATCTGTTTACCACACAGTTTGCTGAATATTTTAAGCCTACTGTTAAGACCTACAGTTCAGAAAAAAAGATCCCTTTCAAAATGTTACTGCTCATTGACAAATGCACCTAGTCACCCAATAGCTCTGTACAATGAGATGAATGTTGTTTTCATGCCTGCTAATACAACATCCATTCTGCAGCACATGGATCAAGGAGTCATTTTGACTTTCAAGTCTTATTAAGAAATATATTTCATGAGGCTATAGCTGCCATACATAACTATTCCTCTGATGGATCTGGTCAAAGTCCATTGAAAACCTTCTGGAAAGGATTCGCCATTATAGATGCCATTAAGAACATTCATGATTCATGGAAGGAGGCCAAAATATCAATATTAACAGGAGTTTGGAAGAAGTGAATTCCAATCTTTCTAGATGACTTTGAGGGGTTCAAGATTTTAGGAGGAAGTAACTGTAGATGTGGTGGAAATAGCAAAAGAATTAGAATTAGAAGTGGAGCCTGAAGATGTGACTGACTTGCTGCAATCTCATGATAAGACTTTAATGGATGAGGAGCTGCTTCTGTGGATGAGCAAAGGAAGTGGTTTCTTGAGACAGACTCTATTCCTGGTGAACATGTTGTGAACATTGTTGAAATGGCAACAAAGGATTTAGAATATTTTATCAATTTAGTTGATAAAGCAGTGTCAGGGTTTGAGAGGATTGACTCCAGTTTTGAAAGAAATTCAATGATGGACAAAATGCTATCAAACAGCATTGCATGCTAAAGAGAAATCTTTCATGAAAGGAAGAGTTGATCAGTGCGGCAAACTTCATTATTCTCCTATTTTAAGAAATTACCACAGCCACCCTAACCTTCAGCAACCACCATCCTGATCAGTCAGCAGCCATCAACATCAAAGCAAGTCCCTCCATCAGCAAAAAGATTAAGACTCGGTGAAGGCTCAGATGATGATTAGCATTATTTGCAATAAAGCATTTTGATTAAGGTATGTGTAGCAGTTTGGCATTATTTATGAGTTCCAAAAATAGATATTGGATTATGCTTGCAAACTGGTCTGTTCCTCTGGGCATAACTAAATTATGACTAGGGCTGTGATTGGGCCATGTCAGTAGGGCATTGAGTCCCCGCCCCTTGGTGGGTAGGGACTCACAGATAAAAGACATGGCAAAGGACAGAGTTAGAGTTTTGATGCTGGAGTTTTTGAGCTGGAGTCCCGGGAAGTAAGCACACAGAGGAGCTTGGTCATGAGGAAGGAGGGAAGGCCCTGGGAAGAGAGACAAGCTGTTCGCCTGACAGTTCACAGCTGGCCTTGTGGAGAGAGGCAAAGCCTGGAGAGCATCATAGTCTACAGATGACCTTGTGGAGGAAACAAAGGAGCAGAACCCAGACAAAGGCAAACCCCAGGAAGAGAGGAATCCAGGAAGCCTGAACCCTGGCAGACATCGGCAGACATCTTGCTCCAACACGTGGCCATAGATTTTGATGAGGGAATTAACAACACTTTATGGCCTGTTAACTGTAAGCTTCTACCCCAGATAAATACCCTTTACAAAAACTGACAGACTTCTGGTATTTTGCATCAGCATCCCTTTGGCTAACTAATATAGTATATACATTGGTTTTTAGACATTATAAGTGTGCTACTGCACACTTAATAGACTACAGTATAATGTAAACATAACTTTTACATACACTGGGAAGCTAAAAAATTCACAACTCACTTTACTGTGATACTTTGTTGCAGTGGTCTGGAACTGAACATGCAATATCTCCAAGGTATGTATATTAATTTGCTCTTAGAGGATAAAATTGTATAAATTTATGATGTACTCCCTAGATGCTTTTTTATACCAATTATTATCTGTAGTGTTTTGGATTGTGGTTACCATGTGCACAGAATATAATCCAGAAACAATAGCAAGTAAAATATGAGAAGTTCAGAATCAGGGAAAGGAATCTCTAAGCTACAAAAAGAGTCTTACCAACCCAACAAAAATAATAGGAAAATGTGGTATAAAGTGGAATGAACATTTATAAGAGTCACTGTCTTTAAACGACGAAATTTCAGATATGGAACAACTCTTTCTGTACTTGGGGTGAGGACTGACAGCCCATTTTCCAACAATCATTTCAGCCTGAGAAAAAGGGGTCTTCAGGGAAGAGATGTCAGCCTTTTCAGACAATTGGCACTCCAGTTTGATGTCACATACCTCCTCTCTGTCATGATGGCTAAAAGACCCTCTCCCATTCCCCAGACTTTCAGAAGCTTGGCCTTTCTCTTCTTCAAACTAAGCTTTCCCTTTACCCTCTCTTTTCGGTTTATCCATAAATGAGCCTTTGTGAGCCACTGGAGAAGGGAAGAAGAGGAATGGCAGAGCATGGTGAAAGTGAAATCACTCAATTCTAAAGTTACAAAAAAGCCACTCTCCAAACTAGTGAAAAAGAGCCATCTCAAAGCAAATTTCCTTCAAAAGATAAATTTCTACAAGTAATGGTTTTTGTGGTATTATAGAGAAAGGAGTTATACTTTATCAAAAAGCAAGCCAACTTCAAGTTCCAAGCAGCAAATATCTGCCTAAGAGATAGGGGACTCCTTATTTGCTTCTTTTTACTATCCATCTGCCTGATTACGCCAGATGTTCACATATATACTTTCATGGTTCATGCATGTACTCAAAATCCAGTTGCTAGAACTTCAGCAAGGAAGAAGAGAAATGTCAGTAAAACATAATAACAGCAGTGTGAGCCCTGAGTCAGCGTGGTCTCATCTCGCCCCTCTCTGAGGGATGGCCTGCCAGATATTCACCACAGGTTTCAGAGAAGGGCGTCTCTGGTTTTCTACACAGCTCTAAAACAGGTGGCAATCCCTCCAGACCTAGACAAAGAAGCCAAAATAGAACAATTTAACTTTCTCTTAACTTTATGCAAATGGAAACCAAAGGGTGTCAAACCTTGAAGCTACTCTGCAACATCAGATTCAATCTCTCAACTACTGCCTGCCTGAATTTAAAAACTTTGGTTTGATTTGTTTAACTTGGAGTGAATGGTCTTCAGGATTTGGACCTGTTTGTGCTCCTTGCATTCTCAGAGAAGTTCAACAGCATTGGAGATTTTAAAGGAACTTTCCTTTCTCGATTTCAATTCTCGCTTCTCAATTTGGATTTTCTGGGTCATAGCAAAATAACTTTGCTTTCAGTTTTCAGTTCTTCTCTCTAATTGCCAATGAAGTTAAAGTTACCCAAAACAACGCTTTTTGAGTATAAAATGCAATCCCTTCTGGCAGGTACTCCTACAGACCAGTTGTTATTTATAATACCTATAAGGAGAAAAAAGATTAAAAGATCAAGTCACACTGCACTTCCCCACAAAGCAGGACACAGCTGCACAACGGAGAATGAGCAACTGCTCCGTGAGAAGACAGCAAGACTTCTGTTTTCCTGAGGTTCTGCTCAGGTCACAGCATGTGGCATGGATTAGAGAGTAGCCTGGTGCTCTATTACCCACTGGAGCAGGACTGGGATTTACATACCACACCCCTGAACCACAGCTCCAGGCCATCACCAAATGCTCTGTTTTCAGCTTCGCTTAAGGAATCAAAGCAGATACCAGATTTTTAAAACTGGAAATAAACTAATAATTTCATTTTTTAAAAAATACTGTATATAAGTTCAAAAGAGAGGGAAAGAGAATGATTCATTTTTACACATTTCCCAAAGATGTGTTATAGTTGAGTGGAAAAGAATGGACATTGGTGGGCAGAAGAAGAAAGTTTGGACTTGATCTGAGTCAGCTAAATTTTGAAACTTTATAAAGGTTGTGCTTTAACAGGACAGAGTTCCACATTGCCGGTGTTAGGCCTGTGCCCTAATCATAAGCCAACACACAGGAAGAGCCCCAGGAAAACAGCTGCCCCAAAACTCAGCTTTTCGAGGCCATAGAAGGGAGTGGAAAGAACGGACTCTTTAAATCACCCAGTTGTGCTTCTTCCAGTTGGTGCCTGGCTCGGTGGCCATGCCTGACAGCCAACTCAGGCAGAGCTCTGCTCTGCTCTAGGTGCTGCCAGTGTGGGGCCTTGCCCAGCCCATTCCCACTGGCCACTCACCTGCACCCCTACAGCCTGGGGTACAGTCTAGAGGCTTCCTGGCATCAAGTTCACAGAGTTGGAAAGGGCCTTTTCCATCTCTTTGTTCCACAAACCAGGATTTTTTAGGTGCCTGAGATCAAACAGTGTGGTAGACTAGGATTCAAGGCCTGACTTTTGGTTCCAGATCCAGTGCCCTTTCTCTATTCTGGACTACCTCATGGAGCTCTGGGGGTGGGGGAAGCATGGTAGCATGTTCCCCTCACTCTAGAAGTATTAGTTTCATTTAAGACCCTGCCAAAAGAAAAGAAAACAAACCACATAAACTTTAATGAATTCATGACATTGACCTTGATGTCTGCATCACTGTCATTTTTTTTTCATTTGCACAGGGATTAGAAAATGTCAAAAACTACCTCAAGTCAATGCAATGTTAAAAGTGGGCAGCTGTGCTCACGAGTAATGCTGGAACTCCAAACTGAGATGATTCCACCCACTCCCACAACTTAGCACACAGTGTATTTAGGATAAAATTTGAACTAGGTGAATGAAGTGAAACTTCACAAAAGTGAATGTTGGGAAGGTGATGTGGCTCAGGGAATTGAGCTCCTGCCTACCACATGGGAGGTCTCGGGTTCAGATCCTGGTGCCTCCTGTAGAAGACAAGCAAGACAGTGAGCTGGTGTGTCAGGCAGGCATGGCGAGCAGATGTAACAAGGAGACACAAAGAGGAAAGACAATGAGAGACACAACAAAGCAGGGAGCTGAGGTGGCTCAAGAGATTGAGCATCTCTCTCCATCATGGGAGGTCCCAGGTTCAGTTCCCAGTGCCTCCTAAAGAGAAGATAAGCAGACACACAGAGCACACAGTGAATGGACACAGAGAGCAGACTGCAAGTGCAAGACAGCGAGGGGGGTGGTAAGAAATAAATAAAAATAAATTTTAAAAAAATAAAAGGGAATCTCTCTCCTTAAGTAGCTTTGCTTCCCCTGGACTTCTTTCCTCTAACCATGGGCTCCCCTCTGGGCCTTCAACAATGACTTCAGCCTAATGCTGACAGCCCCATAAGTGACCTTGCTCTCCCTAGCTGCTCAGCTGCCAACAACTGCTGGGCCAAAAAGAATGGTTGGGCCTGCTACCACACACGGTTTTCCCTTAATGGGCACAGCAGCAGGTGCCAGGCAAAGAGGCTGGATGGTCTCTTGACAGCCTTGAGAGTACACCTGGAAGAAGCCACACTGAAGGGGTTTTGCTCGGCCTGGGGTTTTACTTGTGATGCTTCCAACTCTTAACTTACCATTTCATTTGGGAGGTTGCTATTGTTTTAAAGAACTTGTTCTTAGAACTCAGTGACAAAATTCCCATGGTTTCCACAGTCCTTTCTTCACTCACTAACACTTTATACTGAACATCTTCCTGTCACGGCTTGGTTATTATCCTCTTCAGCAGTGACAGAGCCTGACATACCTACCATTTCCGATGGTTACTTTTATGTTAACTTATCTAGGCTATAGTACCCAGTTATTTAATCAAACACTAATCTAGGTGTTCTTGTAGATGTGATTAACACCTACAGTCCCTTGACTTTATGTAAAAGAGATTAAGCTCAATAATGTGAGCAGACCTCCTTCAATCAGTTGGAGGCCTTAAAAGCAAAAACTGGAGAAGAAATTCTGCCTCAAGACTGCAGCATCAACCCCTGCCTGAGTTTCCAGCCTGCTGGCTTACCCTACAGATTTCAGACTTGCTATCCCACACAATCACATGAACCAATTCCTTAAAATAAATCTTATATACATATGTATGTATGTGTATATATATATGTGTGTGTGTGTGTGTGTGTGTGTGAATCTATATACATCTATTTATCTTTCTATACTACTGGCTCTGCTTCTCTGGAGAACCCTGACTGATATACCATGAGAGGAAACAGAGAGGGCACAGTCAGCCACTAGCCAATAAAAACAGTGTGGTCTCCATCACGTGCCAGTGAATGAATCCACACACCATAGGGCCCTAATTTCATGACCTCATTTTCACAAACAGTTCAACTTGGTCAAGAAATGAAAATGCTCTTCCAAATTCTGTGTCCAGACAGGAGTTTCCTTAGCTCAAGCTATAAGGAATTCTCTTTGGATGGAGAGTATTAATGTCTCTGACAGCCACACCTGAACACTTGAAAATCCCCCCAAAACCAATGCTCTGTCCTTTAGGGAGAGGGCTACACTTAAGCATATACCACATGCTTGACATTCTAATAGCTAATTTAGGTGATCACTTTCAGAAGATCTTTGGATTTCATAACAACACAGTGATATCCTCAACCAGAGTCAATTGTACTATGAGGTGACAATGGGACCTACCGTGTTGGCTTACAGAATGATCATGATCATAAAAATTACTCTCTACAGCAGTGCATGCAGGGCTGTGTGCAACAAGGCTCTCTGAACAGTCCCCAGTGGATGCACAAACAGAACTACAAAGCATCATTTACATACTGTCTTAAAAGAAAGGTAAAGTTTTTTGTTTTGTTTTTCCTAGCCCGAGTTTGGCAGTGCTCTACATCACAAGCTTTTTGTTTTTTGTTTTTATGGTGGAAGAAACATGCCTTTGCTCCAGGTTGGTCTTCACCAAAATAAAAGTCGACCATCCGGCTCAACTATATTGAGGAACTCTCTGCTCCGGAATTCCCAGTTGGGTTCAGGCATAGTAACCACTGGCTTGAAGAAGGGTCTTTTCTCCTCGGCAGGAGGAACCACCATGGCTCTCCTGGCCTAGGCAAAGTGCTTCTAGGCTGGCTGGCCTCGATTATTTGTCCTCCCTTCACATTCTCTCCACTTCCAATCTGGCTGCATCTTATGAAAGAAATAGCTAGAAGATGAATTGTTCAAAAATGAACAGCCCAAAATATAAATTGTCCCAGCTCTTCAGTCACCTCATATTCTCCTGACAATGATTCTTCATCAGTAGGGCTCTCTAGAGAAACAGAACCAACAGGATGTGTGTGTGTGTGTGTGTGTGTGCGCGCGTTCAGACGAGTTGACGTCATAGTCTTGAGGCAGGATTTCCAGACTGCCAGCCTCCCCTACAGACTTTGGACTCAAGAACTCTAGGCAGAATTGCCAACCTGCTGCCTGCCCTATGAATTTTGGACTTGCCAGTCAGTCTCCACAATCTCATGAGCAAATTCCTTAAATAAATCTGTTTATATATATACATACATATATATATATACACACACATAGATAGATAGATGATAGATAGATGGATGGATAGATAGATAGATAGATAGATAGATAGATAGATAGACAGATAGATATAGAGATATATATATATCCTGTTGGCTTGTTGGTTCTGTTTCTCTGGAAAACCTTGACTGAAACAGACTTTGGTACCAGGAAGTTGGGTTCTCCTATAAAATACCTAAAAATATGAAAGTGCTTTGGATTTGAATAATGGGTATAGGCTGGAAGAATTTTGAGGTGCTTGATAGTGAACACCTAGATAGCACTATAGAGAATGGTGGTAGAAAAATGAGTGTTAATGGAAATTCTGATGAGAGTCCAGAAAAAAATGAGGAAAGCTGTAGAGAAAGCTTCTATTATATTAGAGAATACACAGATTGTCATGAACAGAATGTTGCTAGAAATGTAAATATTAAAGGTGCTTCTGGTGAGGCCTCAGATGGACATGAGGAACATGCTATTGGACATTGGGGAAAAGGCAATCATTGTTCTAAAGTGGCAGAGTACTCGGCAGAATTGTGTTCTGTCAGATGTAAAGAATGTGTAAATGATAAACTTGGATATTTAGCTGAAAAGAGTTCCAAGGAAAGTGTGGAAGGTGCAAGTTCATTTCTCTTTGCTGCTTACAGTAAAATGTGAGAGGTAAGAGAAACTGAAATACAGACTTCCAAGCAAAAATATCCAACATTGATTTGGAAAATTCTCAAGCTATTCAGATAGCATGCTATGGAGACAGGGCCAAGGGTGTGACTGGACAACCAAGAGCTAAGGAGATTATGCATAAACTCATAGATAATCAGCCATCTCAGAAGAAGCCAGCAATAGAGATGTGCTTATCCAGGAAATATCTCTGGATGGCCCTTTTGTCTGATGGCTAGGGCCCCTGTGAATTGTACAAAAGATTGACAAGGTTTTTGAGAATGTTATAGCAGCAGAAACACTGCCAGCCTGGATTGAAAGGGACAGATGCGGAATGAAATGAAGGCCATGTGAAGACGGAAGAGGCAGAAAGTGGAGTGGTGCATCTACAAGCCAAGGAACTCCAAGGATTCCCAGCAAACAGCAGAAGCTAGAAAGGGCAAAGAAGGATTATCCCTCCAAGTTCCAGATGGAGCAAGGTTCTGCTGACACCTTGATTTCAGACTTTTAGCCGCCAGAAATGTGAAGCAATGAATTTCAGTTTGTTTTACATGATCTAGTTTGTGGTACTTTGTTACAGCAGCCCTAGGAATTGAAGCAGGTTCTCACTAACTTTTGACTATGTCACTGCTCCTTGGTACCTCTAGTAGAGGAAATAAGGGGGCTCAGGAAAGTTTTAGTCAACCAACAGTGTTACTTTTTGGGCACTGGTGTATAGTTAGAAATAAAGTCAAAATTATCCATTTAAATGAGGATTAGGATTACTGGTCAGGTTCAGTTTTTCATGTTATTCCTATATCCCCACACCCTGAAGTATTTTGAAATTAGGTCAATAAATATTTAAGATTCTATTCTGTTTTTTTTTTTTTTTTTTTTTTTTTTTTTTAAGTCCATTGATAGACCATTTGGGGATAGAAAGGAAAAAAAAAAACATATGTCCTATATGCTCAAGAGCTTGCATTCTAGAATCAATTTATGCTAGAAGGGCTCGCAAAGTTTATCTAGTCTCTTCCCACAAGCTCCAAAGATTCTTTCCAGAATATTTCTCCAATGAAGTGATTGACAATTTCATGTGAATTCAAGGAAAGGGACACAGAGGTAAGGAGAGCTGAGGTGGCTTTTGGTATGTGTGATGAGGTGACACAAAGAAATTAAAGAATTTCCTCTGTGTCTGCAGAGGGAGATTGGATGTAGTCTGGGGTAGCAACCACATTTCTTATCACCAGACTCCTAATGCTGAAAGAGCAGAATGTTTCAGGCCAGGATGTCTCAAAAGACTTCTTGATTCAGAGTGAAGAAAGATAATTGTCTGGAAGCTTCTGCCCAAACAAAGATCAGGTTTGTGTTTTGTTAGGAAGAAGAATTTTGCTGCTTTTGTGAATGATGAGGGCAGAGTTTGTAAGCTAATTAATTCAACAAGTTTAATATCCAAAATACGGTATATTAAAGAGGGCTTAGACCTGAGATATAATAGACCAGGATTCTGGAAGTGACTACTGAATTAAAAACAGAAGTAATTCAGTCAATTCTGTGGGTAGAACTTAACTAACTAGATACCAATAAACATAAATAAAACTTACTGAGCATTTACTATATATGTCAGGCATTATCTTGAGTCCTTTCCATTTATTATTGCAAGTAATCCTCATAACAACCCTATAAGAGAGCTGTCATTACTATCTTCATTTTATTGATGAAGAAATTGAAGTATAGAGTAACTGGCCTAAGGTCCTACATCTAGTAAGCAATGGAATGAACCAAGATTCAAATCTAGGAAGTCTGGTTCCAGAACCCACACTCTGAACCAATACATTATAGCACATCTGTGCCCTTAACTTCTTCAGCTACACTTGTCTGCTGGACATAGCAATCACTGCTATTGTAATCCTTTTGTATAATCTATTATATAAACTCTCTCACCATCCCTGCCTGTCCCCACCCTCTCCACCCTCTACCCTTTCCATGTGCATTCCTGCTAACTGAGGTACTCTCTCCCTCTTCTCTGATTACCTGTAGCTCACTTATCTTTCGAAGTGAAGGCTTCAGGAAGCCTTCTCTGGTCGCTAAACTGGCAGTGATCACTCCCTTTTTTTAAAAGGATTCACCTGGTACATATCAGCTGTTCCTTCCAGCTGTTTCTTCATCCATTCCTGTCTTCATAAACAGACTAGCAATTTGCTGAGTGTAGGAGCCGTGCCTTGTCTTTTTTGGTATACTACCCAACATTCAGTAAATGGCTTGGCTCAAAGCAGAGCATAATGAACAGAGATGGATTGACAGATACAGATTTATCTTTCCTAAACATGAACCATCTGCTGATACCTTACCAGGGAAGAGAAAATTCATTAACTAGCAGCCTCATCCTAATTTTATAGTCAAGATAACTTTTCTTGTAGTAAAATACTATCTTCATTAGAAATCATTTATGCCCGTGAGTAAATTTAACTGTTTATGTATTCCAAATATTTTTAATTCTTTAAAGTTTATATTTTGTATCAGAGCCTACACTTTCTAATTTCAGTACTCAATTAATAGGATCTTACTCAAGTGCTTGAGGCATATGCCAACCTGATTCTTAGAAGGGTGAATTATTCTTCCTTATTGTAATATTATTTGGTATTAGATAATAGTAACAAATTTTTTTTGAGAGGATACTGTGTGCCTAGAACTGGGCTAAAGACAACACTCTTTGAAGTACATACTATCACCATTTCATCGGTGGTGGGAAAGAGGCTTAGAGAGCTTAAGTAGCCTGCCCAAGGTCATGAAGCTTTAAGTGGTGGAGGTGGGATCCCAGGTTGTCACATTTCACATAGTAAATGACAGAGCTAGGAGTGGGACCCAGGCAGTGGGATTCTTGCCTCTTAACCCATAGCATTAATCAAACAGTTTGTTTAAAGCAACATTTAACCTTTAAGATCAGTGCTCAAAAAGATGTGTACAAAATGGCCATACTATAACCACTCAAAGCCAAAGACCCCCAAACTATTTTTTTGGGGAAAAAAGTGCTTATGTTCTCTGACTCTCCCAGCTTTATAATGTAAAGCAATCCGGAGGTTCCATAGGTACAACGACCCACACTGATGCAGTCTTCCCAGACCCACACATATGATGACAGGTGCCCTCTAGGTAGAAAAGGGACCGCAGGCTGTTCTAGTTCCAGAAGTTTCCTTTTGCTCCTGGGGCTTTTCCACCCTCCCAGCTTTTGCTTCCATAGCTCACCATGGAGCTGAGAAAGCAATGGCTGAAAAAAGTGAAAGAAATGAGCCAAAGACCCCACATCGTCTTCAACTTTGTTCCAGTTAGATAAATGAAAAAGAAAGAAAAGTCAATCTTAGTAGTAGACTTCAAAAGAGATGTCATCTAGGGATTCAGAAAAACATTCACAATCCATAGTCCTTTTCTGATTTTTCTTGATGAAATGCAATGAACTAGAGAACAGGGAGTGGGAAAGAGAAATTTGCTAGTTGGCCAACCTGGAGGAGGATTTTTATTTTATATTCTAACAAGTGGGGTTCTGCTAACACTGTTGACCTCTGAGGCATTTGATTTGCTGCCTAGAAAAATGAAACAATCATTTAAGATAGAGCTGGTCCATTGCTTTCTAATGCAATATTCTTTCTGATATGGAAGTCAAGGTATGGTAATGCATATTTAAATTCCCACATTCTCCTAGCCTTGCCAGTATCAAAATTATATGACAGTTGGGGTCCCAGAGAGACCCACTTTCCATAACTTTCGTTTTATGTTAAACATGGGGGCTTTAGTTTTTAATTTTTGTGAGTTTTTGAACTTTATATTGAATTACAACATACATATAAAAAAGTACACATATCCAAATTGAACAGCTCAATGAATATTCACAAACTAAATACACCCATATAGCCAGCACCCACATTAAACAGAACATTATCGGCGTCCCAGAAGCCCTCCTTGTGCAGGGCTTTATTTCTGACACAAATCTATGTTCTATGCTTAAAGGAATCATTTGCATTAAATGTGCTACTTGAGACATGAACAACAACAAAAGACAGCATATAACTTTCTTAATTTTGACAAAAGCTGCACTTATGCAGAACTGCAAGTATAGCATGGTACTCACTCAGAGCACTGAGGGATGACCTATTCTAAAAAACATAAATGGAGCCAAATGAACAGGCCTAATGACAATGAACTGAAAATTAATCAACTTAACCAGGAGAGCAATTAACACAATTCTTTGCCACCTGCAAAGAACAGTCTCCTCTATCATTTCTCCATTTCAGAGGCTTTGATATCTTTGGTAGAATCAAATATCCACTTAATAAAGTATAAACAAACTGCAAATGGGGAGAGGAAGTGGAAACATCATGAAGAAAATAAAGCCACTTGTCTCTGCAATCCACAGCTTCTCCCTTCTTTAATGGATTTTAAATAATAATCTATAATCAAGGTGTGGTGGGAGACTTAATTGCAAGAAGCTCTAAGTGACCTCAAGCAAATCATATATTGCCATCTCCTGGGTACAAACCTCCTTAAGCCGAATTCTCCCAGACAGGAAACCTCTTATCTCAGAGACAAAAGGATTCCTGCAGGTGAATGAGCGCCAGCTACCTGAACACTCCGGTGAAAATGCCCTTTCCAGAATCCATTACATCCAGAAAAGGCTTTTCCCCTTCTAACTCACTCAAATCTGTACCCTGTGCCTTACTAAAAATTAAAATAAATAAAATAAAATAAAATAAATAAAAAGACTAAAAACCACCTACAAACATCCAGGGGAACTAGGAACTACATATTCCTTTGAAAGAAACCCAGAGGCAATGCCTGAATGAAAGACAGACCTTTTCATAAAGGGAATAATCAGGCTAAAAGAACAATCATGTGCAAAAAGTCTGTGACCTTTGCTAAGGCTGTGACCTCGAATTAGAATCTTCTTCTAACAGGAAGAATGTAGCCAATTGTTGAGCTCAGGATTAGATCTTTACAGGAAGTTGGAAGTTGGCATGAGGGTGATATCCACAGGACATCGGCGAGTCCCCCAATCTTTGAACTGTCTAAACATATTAATGGCTTTCTAAAGGATTTATTTGCATTTTAAACTCAAAAATTCTTCAGCTCCATACAGTCATCTGAATCTAGATTTGGAAGGAAATTATTAATTCATCAAATATACAGTAACCATTCCCTGGAACAAAGAATGATTCTCAGAGTTCATAGGTCTTGATTTAAGCTTCAGATCGGATACCTGTCTTCTATGAGTCTGGGGAAAAGAGGCTAAGAAATGTGTCTCTGCCTACCATGGACAGCAGGAAATCTTTTTTATTTTTAAAATCAATAATAAAGCCCTGCAATAAGATAAGTCAGTGGGCCATAGTAGGAAACGAGTCTTTCTTGGCCAAAGATAAATTGGGATAGACCTGGATCCCCCAAACACCACGTCCCAAGCTCTAAAACCAGCAAATAAATGATGCTTCTACAGAATTACTTTTTTCCTCCCCAAAATGCACCTCTGACACATTGCTGTGAGTAGTTTAACTGTGGAAGGCCTTGACCTCCTTTTTTTTTGTCTCTCCAATTCAAGTGTGTCTGTTTCCTTGGGGCTTCCAAGCTCAGTTGGACGGCCGGCCAGAGCAGAATGGAGCATCAGCCAACCTCAAACAATGGGCCCCTTTCTCCAGCTGTCACATGAACAGCGTTGTGTTACAGTCATTGTCCCTCCAGGCAGGGATGAAGAGGCAAGCATTCTCACAGATCAGCTATGCTCCGTGAACCCCCTGGCCAAGTCACTAAAATATTTTTAAGAATCATGCCTTTTGAATGGAGCACTATAACCCTAACAATGTTTGTCATATATCCATGGACCACCTGCATCAGAATACCTTGTTAAAAATGTACATCCTACCCAAAAGAATGGAAAGCAGGGACTAAAACAGATATTTGCATGCCAATGTTCTTAGAAAGATATTCACAATAGCCAAAAGGTAGAAGCAACCCCAGCGTCTAACAACAGATGAACTGACAAACAAAATGTGGTATATACACACAATGGAATATTACTCAGCAGTAAAAAGGAATGGAGTTCTGATCCATGCTACAACATGGATGAACCTTGAAAACATTATGTTGAGTGAAATGAGTCCGACAAAAAAAGGACAGAAAATTGTATTATTTCACTTATTTAAAATAACTAGAAAATGCAAATTCATAGAAACAGAATATGGACCACAAATTACCAGGGGCACAGATGGGGGGCAGGGGATGGAGAGCTAAATGTTTGATGGGGTGATGGGAAATTTTCAGTAATGGATAAATGGATGGTGGTGAGGGTAATACAACATTGTGAATGTAATTAATACCACTGAATTGTATACCTGAAAGTGGTTAAAATGGGGAAATTTATGTTGTATGATGTATGTATACATGTTATCACAATATATATGCTACCACCATAAAAATGCACATTCCTGGGCCTCACTACACACCTACTAAGTCAAAATCACTGAGGGTGAAAGCAGTATCTGCAGGTGATTCTCACGCCTGTAAAGTTTAAGAACTCAGGCTAAATAGATGCCTAAAACATTTCTAACCTCACTAAGGTCCTAAGGTGATAATTTTGCACATCTATTCAAGGTATCTTACAGTGGGTGGAGAGGAAATTGAGAGGCAAATACTTTATACTGTGGTTATCAAATCTTAGTGTGTAAGGGGAGGACATTTGGGGGAAAATTAAGTGAGAAAGTTGAGGATGCCAAGACATGTGGGGACAAAAGGAATTTGGAGGTGGGGTCAGCAAATGAGTAAGAGGAAAGGAGATGAAGGGAGAGTACAAGAAAGGTGCTGAAGCAACCTAGAAGAGGCTGTGGCCTTCAGAAAAGGGTGGGCAGTGAAAAAGTTCCAGTGCTGGAAAGGATAAATGCCCTTTTACAAACAATCATGTTTAATATTTAGTTTTAAGTTTTAAGATGTAAACTTCTTCCACAGCCCTAACCCTAAATTTCAGCCACTCACAGCCACATGTGGTGGTGTTTTATGAAGTAAAGGAATCAGAGTGATATCCATGGTTGGGTGGATGACTTCCTGCTAAAAGAGATAGTTCAGTAGTGTGGCAAGATAATCTTTAATTTAAACTTTAAATTAAACTTCTTAAGGGAAAACTATGAATTCAGATCTAGACAACGCTGTCCCCACCCCCACCTAAAAACTCGCCATAGTGGTTGAAAGGAGTAAGTTTTCTCATTTCGTATCTTCTCTTGGTAAGAGGGTTCCAGCCACTTTTACTGGAATCTCAGTAGGATGTCCCAAACCACATCTGGATTTTATATTTAAAAAATAATAACAGTAGTGGGTTCCTTTAATCCATATAGGACAGGCAGAACCTTGTCCTATAGCCCCACGCATGGTTGACAGAAAATGATTTTCAAATATTAACTTGCCATTCATATTGAATAGTTTAATCACTGTTTCTTGAAGCTGCCTTGCAAATTCCTGCTGTCACGTGTTTGCTCAGCCAATTCCCCTGCCTAAAATGCCCATCCATTCCAATCCTTTCTCTTTCAAAGCCCCATACTTCCAGGGACCCTCATACCATTTTTTTTTTTTTTCAATTACCCTTCTCAAGCTATCAGTGGAGGAGGGTAGATATTTGAAATTTTTTTATTGATTGGAGGATTCACCTCTAGGCCCCAAAGAAAAATTCCATAGTTTACCTTGCTCCATGCAAAACAACTTCAATTTAAGTATGTGTTTTGCTTTTCAATTTGCCATTAAAAATTATTTTTTTAAGAAGACAAACGATTTTTTACCTGAAGGTACTTAAAAGATCCATCATGGGAATGACCACCTGTGACTAGGTTTAGAACTAAAGAGATCTGTTCTGCTCATCCCTGTGGGATGGGATGTTAATGACAAGATGCTTAGTTGCCCACTAGAATGGGGCCTCCTTGCTCCCAAAGATAAGATGTTTTTAACAGATGCTAATATCCTGCACGTGTACCTATAAGGATGAGGCTTTCCATACTGAAATAGTTTTCTTTGTCTTAGAAGGGGGCACACAATTTATTGCCCTCTAAGTAGGAAATTGAGGTGGTTAAAATGCTTTTCATATTTTCTCTATCCAGTAGTATAAATCACTGGAAATGAAACAGCAGAGTAAATCATTAGAACAAACAGCAATAATAAGCAGAATATGTTATCACAGTCACATTTTTTAGACTAGCTAATGGCACACAGTATACATTAGCAGATAACATTCTTGTGGTGACCTGCAATTTTATAAGTAAAGTTCTACAAAATAAAGTAAAATGACATTGGATTGTATCTTATTTTTTCCTCGTAGTATGAGAAAGTCTTTTTACTAAGTTCTATAAACTAATTCTCTACAATAAATATCTCTTTTAAAAACAGAATGACCACAGTGAAAAATAATCTTGATGAAGAAAAAAGGGACAAGAGGGAAAATTCAAATAGAGAGAATGAATGAATGAGTGATTGAGTGACTATGAATAGGAAACTAGTTAACAGACTGTTGTAAAAGTTCAGACAGAAAATGATTCAAGCTTAAATTAAGGGAGAAAAGTTCACTTTGGAAACAATTGAAAAGGAAGGCAAATCAATAGAACCCTATGGATCTAATGTTAATTCTTAAAACTAAGCTAATTTTTAAAACTCAATGCCAGCTACACATCCTTGAGAAATTGAGAGTACAGGGAGTCCTGAACATTGCTTTGCCTGAATTCCAAACAAACAGGGTGTTTGTACTTCATGCATTGATGCTGCTACCTCCCTGCCCTAAGTCATGGGGACACTCAAACACCAACCCATGAATGGACATTTTGTGAAGTTTATTTTATGTTGGAACTGCCCACAAACCGAAAGATCAATTTTTACAGCATCAACATCTTTGTATTACCCTAGAATTTATTCACTTTTTCAAATTTCATTGCATATTTCCATTATTACAAAAAAAGTTCAGTGGGACATGGGAAAATCAAAAGAGTAATTGTTTATATGAGAAGTTTTTGTCTCATAAACTTAATATTTAGTGACACAAAGATGGAAGTTAGTGGTATATCAATTCTGAAGGAGGAAAATCTTTAGTCATTTATTGGACTTGAACAGGTCAACTGTTGTTCAAATGTGAAAGAAATGGTCAAAATAAAGGCAAGTTATGCAATTACAGGAGTGTATACCTAATGGCCTTGTCTAAATGGCAAAAGTATAATTAGAGATTTTATATGTTTGACTCTGAAGGGCAGACTTCCTTAGAGCATGTCGGCCTTTGCACAATCTTTGGACCTATTTTCAGGAATGCATCCTGCACCAAGGGATGTAAGCGGAAGAGTCAGTCACCATGTAACTGATCAAATACAAAAGTGCTTTATAAAATGAAAAGCACAGGGCAAAAATGGGTTATTTTTATTGGCATTGGCACTTCCATCCCAGCATCCCAACACTCTCTCACAACTGAAACCATCCAGAAGGATAAACTCGGCTCCTTTGCCAGCCAAGAATTGTCATAGTGCTAGCCCTAATGTTGAACAGGTAACATAATTCAGTGGCATTTGATATTTTTACAAGTCTGCTTAGGTTGTTCTATCTTGTCCATTGTCCACTGCCGGTTATTAACATTGTAGGCTCTGTCTTGACAAATTGAAAATTCTTGACTAGCTTCTCCCACAACCTTCAGTATATACTTAGTGACTGTTCTCAACCACTTTGTGTGCTAAGGAAACACCAACTATTGTTCATTCATTTGTTCTTCCATACACTTTAGGCATAATAAATGTAACTTCTATGGGCCAGCCCTTGTGTAAAGGTTTAGAATAAGGAATGATGAACTCATCAACCAAGTTGGAGAGACATTCAGATAATAAACACAGTCGATACAAAGTGATAGCTGAGATCATATTCGAGCTATATCTTGATGGATGAATGGTTAGTAAGTAGTTGAGTAGATAGAAAAGACAGGCAGAGACATTCCCAGCAGAGGGAACAGCATACACAGCTAGGTCAAGGAAGAGTGAAGGGTGCAGTATATTTAGGGAACAGAAACAAGATCAACGGGCCTGGAAGGCTGGAGAAAAGATCCAGGAGAAGACAGCATAAAAGGTGAGATTGCACAAAGGTGGGATTGTGTATCATGTTAAAGAAGCTGGGCTTTATGTTATAAGCCAGCTTTCTTCAAATGTGATCTGAGGTCCACCTCTATCAGATTCACTTGAGGATCTGCTTGATGCAGATTGTGGTCCTTACATCTGCAGTAAGGTCCTGGAACATGCATCTTCAAAATAAGCACCCGGTGACTATGATGCTCACAATTCCAGGTTAGCATTTCAGAAAATGGTTTTGTAGACCAAGCAGGCACTCGTGAGGAAGGTAAATCGACTGTTGCCAAATGAGCAACAGTGGTTTGCAAGAGAATCACCTGGGGAACTTGCAAAAATGCAGACTTTTCACACTTCACCCAAAACCTGCTATATCTAAATCATGGCAAAGGGGGGCTAGAATTTATATTTGGTTGAGCCATATGAAATTGCTATTTTATATAGGTCAAAAATGATTAAATATCGGCAAGTTCTCATGTTCAACCTAATTTTTAAAATAAGCTCCCCGCAATGATTCTGATGTATACCAAAATCTGAAAACAGCAAGCAGAACTAAATGCTTTCTCCTTTTTATTAATTACTAGTATCACTTTGATTAGCAGGCAAAGATAGAAGTGACATACTTTCTGTACCTAAAACAAATGTTAAAAGAAAAATGTAGGGGGGGTGAGTGGTTGGAAAACAACTACCAATTAAATAATACAGCTAATTTAAGGATTTTTTTTAGAGCCAGAAGGAACACTGGAAATTATCCAGCCGTTTCCCATCTCTCGACACAAGTTTATGCTCTTAGACAAAGCAACCTTCTCAAGGTCATACTAAGTACTTTGTTCAATTCCTCAACAATATGCACTCTTCATTTTAATGGTTATTGAAATCGTTAGAGTTAAAATGTATTTGGGATTTAATTTATTGAGTGCTAATGTCACACAAAGCCCTAACATGCTTAAAATGGGGAGAAAGGGGAGATGCAGAGAGGCATAAAGCAAATACCAGGCATATCCATCTTAAAGACCAAGCCAAAATCCTTAAATATTAAAGAACCTAGAATGATGATTGGACTATAATACATGCTTAATAAATATTTATTGAATGAATAGCCTTTAAAAATAGACAAAAGGAAGTATATTAATGCAAGGAGTTTCTAAGGCAGAGTAAGGCTGTAAACTGAGTGCAGATTTCCCATCTGCTAGCCTATCTTGAGCACCATTTGTTGCCAAACCATGACCACCACCACCGCCCATACAAATTCCAGCCCTACCACATGCCCTTCCTTTCCACTGAAAGTGCCCCGGAAGAAAGCAGTAAAAAGATTATGTCTGAGATAAGTTAGACAATACATCACATCCCAGGTAGGAATGAAGCCCACAGATGAAAACACAACCCATCCAAAGCCCATCCAAATAGGAATAACACCTCTACTTACTGATAGTTAATAAACTGCATAATAGCAATATAACAGCAGTTAATAATGTTAACTATATAATAATCATCATCATCATCATCATAGCTAATACTTAACTACATGCCAGACTCCTTAGCACTTCACATGCATTAATTCATTTAATTCTTATAATAGCCCTCTGATGTAATCATTATTATTATTATTCTGATTTTATAGCTAAGAATAGAAAGGTTAAGTAACTTGCCCAAAACCACACAACAGGAAAGGGGCAGAGTTGAGAGTTGAACCCAGGCTGTCTGGCCTCAGAGGTTTACACTCTAGGCCCCTGAACTCCCTGACCTCTCAACAACAAAACAAAAGGTTCCCTGCAAGCCGACCACCTGGACAGACAACAGAAAGTCATAGCAGGAAGGTGGGGTAAAATGATCTAAATCCAGTTTTTGCATCCATAGGGAATGACACATCTTTAGTTGGGAAGGCCATATGCAAAGTGAGACCCAGATATACAGGAGAAAGGCAAGAAGAACCAAGAAGGAATATCATTTTCCTCTGTCTTGGTTCAGCATTGTTTTCACTGTCTAAGAACTTTTTGGTTAATAAAATCCCAAACTTCAACTTGCTCCTAAAGAATCTAGGGTCTTCAGGTGAGGATATTTTCTAAAGAAGCATCAAAGATATCACCATACTTCATTTACTCAGTAGTACCACTAAGGAAAATACTTCACAAAGAAAAAAAAGGACAAAATATTTCCCTAAACCAGGAGGTAAAAGTCCTAGATCAAAGGACTTTAAATGAAAAAGACCAACACAGAATAAATGTTTCTTAAATAAGTAACTATGGCTTGACAAACCATCCCTTCCCATGTTTCCTGAAGAACCTGGCACTTCTGACAAGGAAGAGACCCCTCTGGTCTACATCACCCAACCTGTGACCCTTACACCCCTAAAAGACACTGGAAATACAGGAAGAGGGAGAATCTTGCAAGTGGAGTGAATTAATCTGCATAATCTGAATACTAAGTAACTGGAAGGAAAAAAAAGTTTAGAAAACAAGTCAAGATCTCAGCCTAGAAGCTGATCTGGAAGGAAGGGCCGGGTGAAACTGCTTTTCATTCTCAGTTTGATTCACACCCCAAATCTCCCTACACCCAGCTATGATAACACGGAACAAGCACAAGCAAGGTAATATAAGGGCAGATATGCAAAATAATATACCTAACGGGGCTGTTTCCCATGAAAAATACTCCAGGAATTTCCTACACAGTCCCAAGTAGCAAAACCAAATGCAAATAACGATAACAACAAACCTTTGAGACACGCGTAAACAACCCAGACAGAGCCCATCCCGCCCAATCTCACGCTTCACCAGAGTATCCCGACTACGGAAAATGTGCCCCCTCTTCCCCTGGTTAGAAGCCGTCCAGCATCTGGCTAAGGTCCAGCGGCGGCCGGAGCTGAGTTTGCCCAACTCTTACCAGGTCCCGAGATCTTGAGATTCACAGTGCAACCTTTTCCCCCCAGTCTTCTCCCAACGCCTGCCGGAAAACAAAATCTGTTCCAAACAACGTCCCAGGAGAGAGCAATGCTAGAGAGTCTTCGTTTAGGCGCAAAGGTGGAGAGGCAGGAAAGGAGGCAGGTCTCAACGAGTTAACAGCCCCCAGTTTTGCGCACTAGCAAAGTACTTGCTGCAAACTTGAACAAGGTTTACTGTCTGGCCCGAGATGATGGAGGAGGAGGAGAGTAATCCGAGCTGGTCCGGGATGCGAGCAGTTGCCACTACTGCAGCTGCTGCAGCCGGGACTGTAGCCGCTGGGGATGTGTGTATGTGTGTGGGGGCGGCGGGGAGGGCGCAGTTGCCTGGCACCGCGCGCGGTCCCCCGTGCGCCTGGCAGGACCTTCTGGGACAGGGTCCTGGGCTGCTATCGCGGGTCGCTCCTGGCCTGCGCGGTTTCAACCGCCTAAGGTTTACCCCCGCCAATTGCAAGATCACGAAGTTAACGAATCTTGCGTTCACTGCAAGGGCAGACCAAGGAGTGGCAGAGTGGACTTCCGTCTGCCCAGACTAGAAGAGATCCTGGTCCCGACCCACGTTCATTGCGAACCACCGGGTCACGGTCCTGAGAAGGCGTTCTAGACCCGCTGAGAGGATGTGCGCTAGAGCTGCGGGCTGGGGTTGACCGTGCGTCCCCAGCGGTGCCCGGGGTGGGAGTGTAAATGCGAGATGGAGAGGGATGGGTGCCCAAGCTTTGCCAGAGTATGCGATACTGCAAAGTGATTGGAAAGATGAGGCAGAGAATGGGGTTGGGGGGTGAGGGAGGCTGCTTTACGGAGGCGGAGCCCTGAGGGAACTCCCTGGACAGGCCAGAGAACTCCCCTAAACTCGCTGAGCCTCATGCGGCGATTTCTTGGGAAATGGCTCCCTCTGCTGATTCACCGGGGAGAACCAAATGCTAGAATGTTAAAATGACGAAAAGGCTTTTCTCCTTTGAGAGGTTTCACCACATGTGGATTCTGGAGTCTGCTTCTCTGCCACTTTCGTGAAGGATTCCCTGCTAAAGAACTTCCCCACATCTGGGTGACCCAAACAGATACAAACCTCTCTAATTGCTGGAAAGTTCTTTCTTTCTTATGTTCAGCTGAATTCTATCCCAAATATCTTTCAGGGGGGAAAAAGGTTTGTTCCCCAAACCAAGCCAGTTGATTCGCCGCTACCACGGCTTCTCGTTCTCACATTAGTGTGAACTTTTTCCTTTTTAGAGAGACCTCAAACACATATAAGTCCCCAGTCAGACAAATGGTCTGAACTCAAAAATTGTCCTTGAATAAACAGATGACTTGAATGAATGTGTATGTTTGAAACCCCTCAAACACACAGAGAGAGACTATTTTTATTTGTGTTTTTTTGTTTGTTTGCCAGGCTTTGTTACCCCTACTTCTGATGACAGTATCTCCGTTTTTCTTTGCCGGACCATCTCTATTACACTTGGTGCAGTCTGAGTAAGGTCAATCAGGTTGCTCCAGACCCTCTCTGCCAGGAATTTAAACTTTGATCAGAGCAACACAAGCACAAATAAATCTAGAGCTGACTGATACATATGGCAATGTTCTAAAGAGATGGCCATAAATTCCTGTGACTTATCCCCGAAGATACACTGCTTTATGCTTTATGAAACTTGGTTGCACCACTTTCCTTTGTTTTTTTTAATCAACTTTACTGAGACATCCTTGGCATTCGATGCACTGTAGTTATATTAACTGAACAGTTTGATGAGTTTTGAAAAATGTATATACGCCTGTAACTACTGCCACAATCAAGATAATGAACATTTCCATCACCCCAAAAAAGTTCCCTTTCACCCATTTGATGTAAACACCTCATTCCAACCCACTTCTGGCCCACTGTGGTGGTTTGAAGATGTTATGTACCCAAAAAAAAAAACATGTTCTTAAACTTAATCCATTCCTGTGGGTGTGAACCATAAGTAGGAACTTTTGATGAGATTACTTCAGATAAGGTGTGGCCCACCTCAATCAGGATAGGTGTCCTATTACTGGAGTCCTTTATAAGCAGAATGAAAACCAGACAGAGAAAACCATGGGAAGCAAGAAGCTGAAATTCAGTGGAACTGAGAAGAGAACAGAGAGGCCACCAAGTATCACCAGCAGCCAGACCCAGAATGCCAGTCTTCCGGAAGGAAGCGTGACCTTGATGATAACTTGATTTGGACTTTCTCTTAGCCTCATAACCACAAGCTATTAAATTTCCATTGTTTAAACCAATCCATTGTGTGGTATTTGCCTGAGCAGCCCAGGAAATGAAAACACCCACTAATCTGCTTTCTGTAATTGTAAATTAAATTTACCTTTCTAGAGTTTGTATGAATGGAATCATATAATATGTATTCTTTTGTGTTTGGCTTCCTTCACTCAGCATTTTTTTTTTTTTTTTTTTTTTTTTTTTTTTTGAGATTCATCGATGCTGTTACCTGTTTCAAAAGTTTGTTACTTTTTAATGCTGAATAGAATCCCATTTTATGGATATATCATAATTTATTTATCCATTCAACAAATGTTAATGGACATTTGGGTTCTTTCCAATTGGGGGTCATTATGAATAAAGCTGCTAGGGACATTCTTGTACAAGCCCTCTTATTTCTCTTATTGCATAGGAGTGGGATTACTGGATATTATAGTAAGTATGTGTTTATTAACTATATTAATAGACACTGTTGAACCAGATATTTGTATACCAGGCCTTTGCCAGATGTGTGTATAGCAAATATATTCTCCCAATCCACTTCTTAGCTTTTCACTTTCTTAGTAGTGTCTCTTACATAGCAGAAGTTTTTTTGTTGTTTTTCTTGTTGAAGTTCCATTTTTTTTTTTTTCCTTTTATGACTGTGCTTTTGCTCTCTTATCCCAAGATCATAAAGATTTTCTCCTATGGTTTTAGAAGTTTTATAGTTTTAACTGTTATATTTAGATCTTTGATCTAGTTGGAGTTAATTTGTGTGTGTGGAATGAGGTAATAGCTAAGGTTCATTATCTTTCATATGGGTATCTAGTTGTTTCAGTTCCATTAGATTATCTTTTTCTCATTGAATAGCTCTGGCACCTTTACTGAAAATTAATTGACCATATATGAGTGAGTCCATTTCTGGACTTATTATTCCTTTCATTTGTTCTATATTTCTAATATGCCAATACCACACTATCTTGATTACTCTTGTTTTATAATAAAGTTCCAGCCTAAACATAATGCCTTCTAACCTTGTTCTTGTTTCTTTTCAAAATTTGCTTAGCACTTCAAATTTTGTTTTTTTATTTGGTTTTCCATATGAATTTCAGAATTAGCTTGTCAATATTTTAAAATTCACTTTGGAGTTTTGATCGAAAGTGCCTTGACTGTATTGATTAATTTAAGGAGACTTGACATGTTAACTATATTGAATCCTCCAATCTAGGAACATATTATATTGCTCATTAATTTAGGTCTTCTTTCATATCTCTCAGCAATGTAATTTTCAGCCTACCAGTTCTGCACATATTTTTAAACATTTACTAGCTATTTTTAAATTTTTTGATGCTATTGTAAATAATTAATTTTGAATTTTAGTTTCTAATTGTTCATTGCTAGTATGGAGAAATACAATTTAATTTCCCACCCCCTGAGATGGCTCCCTCATCTATTTGCTCATTGTCTGATCACTGTGCTCATTATCTCTGCTCATTGTCTGCTCATTGTCTCTGCTCATTGTCTGCTTATTGTGTCTTCTCATTGTCTGCTTGTCTTCTTTAGGAGGCACCAGGAACTAAACCCAGGACCTCCCATGTGGGAGGTGAGTGCCTAACCGCTTGAGCTACATCTGCTCCCTGCTTGTTGTGTCTGATCCTTGTGCCTCCTTGTTCATCAGCTCATTGCGTCAGCTCATTGCCTCTGCTAGTCTTCCTTAGGAGGCACCAAGAACTGAACCCGGGACCTCTCATGTGGGAGGCAGGCATCCAACTGCTTGAGCCATATACACTCCCTTACAATGCAATTTTGACAATAACTTCATATTTTGCAACTTGGCTAGATTTACTTATTAGTTGTATTAGTCTGTTTTTTTAAAAAACTCTTTCGGATTTTCTTCATGCAAATAAATACAGTTTTGCTTCCATTATTTCTTTTTCTTGCCTTATTGCACTGGATAGGCTATCCAGTACACTGCTGAACATAAGTGGTGAGAGTTATTATCCTTGTCTTTGGACGATAAGGCTGATTTAAGGCAATGTAATTAAGTCAGATGCTAACTGGAGGTGTATTGTGAAACCCTTTATTAGTTGAGAAACTTCCTTTTATTTATAGTTCATTAAAAGCTTTTACTATGAATGGTTGTTGAATTTTGTCAAATGTTTTTCTGCATCTTTTGAAATGATTATATGGATTTTCTCCTTTGTTCTGTTAATTAATTGATTTGGTAAACCTGCCTTGCATTCCAGGGTTAAAGACTTCTTGGTCCATGTGTATTAAACATTTTATATGCTATTGAATTTGATTTACTACTATTTTGTTCTGGATTTTTGTGTCTATATTCATGAGGAATATTGGTCTGTATTTTTCTTTTCTTGTGATCTCATTATCTGACTAGAGTTTCAATTTTTTAAAATACATTCAATGGGCCAGGCTTTGGCTTCATTGATTTCTTTCTATTGTTTATGCATTTAATTTTTCATTGATTTTAACTCTTACCTTTATTACTTCTTTCCTTCTACATGAAGTGGATTTATTTTGTTCTTTTTTCCTTTACTTTAAGATCAAAGTTGAGATGATTGCTTTTAGACCTTGTTTACACATACATGCCTTAAAAACTGCAAATTACCTGCTAAGCTCTACTTAACCACATCCCACAAAATTTTTTTGTACAGTTCAGATTATTTCCTCTTTGACCTGTGTGTTATACAGAAGTGTGTTATGTAATTTCCAAATATTTGGGAGGTTTTTTGTTTTTGTTATTGGTTTGTAATTTAATTTTATTGTGGTTAGAGAGCATATTCTATATTGTTCCAATCCTTTTTAATTTACTGAGACTTACTTTATGGTGAACATACAGTCTTGGTGAATGGTCCATGTGCATGTGAAAAGAATGCATATGAAGCTCTTGTTGGGTAGAGTGTTCTAAAATGTCAATTGGGACACGTTAGTTGATAATGTCATTCAAGTCTTCTATTTCCTTATAGATTTTTCCACCATGTGTTCAATCAATTTTTGAGAGAAGGTGATGAAATCTTCAACAAAATTCATGGATTTCTCAATTTTTCCTTTCAGTTCACAATTTATACTTCATGTATTTTGATTGTTATGTCTTCTTCATTAATTGATCCCTTAATTATTATGAAATATTTCCTCTGATTCTGTTATAATCCTGATACTGAGTCCGTTTTGTCTGATATTAGTTTAATCACCCTAGCTTTCTTTTAATTAGTGCTTCGATGGCATATTTTTTAAATTTCTTTTTATTTATTTATTAGAGAAGTTGTGGGTTTACAGAGCAATCATGCATAAAATATAGAATTATCATACACCATCCCACCACCAACTTGAATTGGTGTGGAACATTTGTTATAATTGATAAGTCCATGGTTTAATTTAGGGTTCACTGTTTTTATAGTGTAGTTCCATGGATTTTTTTTTATTCTGTCACCATATATACAATCTAAGATTCCCCCTTTTAATCATATTCAGATATATATTTCAGTGCTATTAATTGCATTCACAATGTGTTACCAAAACATTTCTATCATTTCAAATAGGAACCCTGGATATTTTAACCTTTAATGTCCCATTCCATATCCCCACCGCATCCCCTGGTAACTTATATTCTAGATTCTGACTCTATGAGTTTGCTTATTCTAATTGTATCAAATTAGTGAGATAATACATTTTTGTCCTTTTGTGTCTGGCTTATTTTGCTCAACAAGATGTCTTCAAGTTTCATCCATATTGTTATTGTGAATCAGGACTTCATTCCTTTTTATGGTTGAATAATATGCCATATGTGTATACAATACATTTTATTTATCCATTCATCATTTGATGGGCACTTGGGTTGTTTCCATCTTTTAGCAATTGTGAATAATTCTGCTATGAATATTGGTGTGTAAATATCTGTTTGAGTCCTTGCTTTCAATTCTTTTGGGTATATGCCTAGTAATGGTATTGCCAGGTCACATGGTAGTTCTATACTTGGCTTTCTGAGGAGCCTCCAAACTGTCTTCCGCAGAAACATTTACATTCCCACTAGCAATGAATGAGTGTTCTATTTCTCTGCAGCCTCTCCAATACTTGTTATTTTCTGGTTTTTGGTTTTTTTTTTAATAGCAGTCATTCTAATTGGTGTGAAATAGTATCTCATTATGGTTTTGATTTGCATTTCCCTGATGGCTAAGGATATTGAGCATCTTTTCATGTGCTTTTTGGTCACTTGAATATCTTCATTGAAGAGATGTCTATTCAATTCTTTTGCACATTTTAAAATTGTGTTGTTTGCCCTTTTGTTGTTAAGTTGAAGGATTAATTTATATATTCTGGATATTAAACCTTTATCAAATATGTGGCTTCCAAATATTTTATTCCATTGTGTAGATTGTCATTTTATTTTCATAATAAAATCCTTTGATACACAAAAGTTTTTTTTTATTTTTATAAAGTCCTATTTATCTATTTTTTCTTTTATTGCTTGTGCTTTGGGTGTAAAGTAAGAAACCATTGCCTAACACAAGTTCCTGAAGATATTTCCCTATGTTTTCATCTAGAAATTGGACAGTTCTAGACCTTATATTTAGGTCTTTGATCCATTTTGAGTTGATTTTTGTATATGGCGCAAGATAGGAGTCCTCCTTCTTTATTTTGCAAATGGAGATTCATTTTTCCCAGCACCATTTGTTGAAGAGACTGTTCTTAATTGAAGGGATGAAGAAATTGATTAATGTCATTCAAATTTCTCATCTCCTTCTTCCACATCTTTCATATTGAGCACTTCCAATGAACCTTTGCCTTTTGTCTCCTTTTTAATTAGTTCATCAATTTCTCTGAAGCAGCCTGGGTCAATCAGACATGCAATTTCTAAATGTTGACTGTAGTCTTCACTTTCTATAACCTTGATCAATGGCTTGAGCTTTTCTTCCAGCTTCTTCCCTTCATTTGCTAGAAGAACGAACCAAAGTCTCATGAGTATGTTCTATCTTCATTTTCTCTTTTAACTTTTTTATCACTTCTGAAGCTGTTTTATATTTTTGTTGGTTTTGACTGAAAAGTGGATGTCCTCCATGGTACTCTCAAAAAGGATAACAGTGTGTGGTCTCTTTGCTTCAGGATTCACACATCGCAGACATTTGTCTGCTATGATTGTTGCAATGTCTCTAAACATGCCCCAGTTATGTGTGCCATTCTTTGTCTGATACTCCTTTAGTCAAAATCTGCTTACAGATTTCAGTTTGGTCATCTGTTCCAAGTGCACTGATCAAGTCTTCCTTCTTAGCAACTTGACAGGTCACTCCACCAGTTTATGACCTTGTTTTGTAGCAGGCAATTTCAAAGCGCTTCCCAGAATGTTTCATCTGTACAATGGCCACATTGGTTGGGTCGATCTGGTGGGGGAAGTAAAGATTGACATAGCCGCTGTTCACAGACATCAAGTCCAGCAAATTAGAGCAGACCTGCGACACACAGCCTGAGGGCCACTGGTGATGTGATGTAATGGCCCAGCAGAGCGTGGGGTAATGACAGCCCCAAAGCATGCGCTGCCTCTCTCATATTGCCTTTTATCCATTGAACAATCTTTGTTAATCAAAGTGTTCACCATTTATACTTAATGTCATCATTGACATACTTGGTTTAAATCCATTATCTTGCTATTTGTTTTCTATTTGTCCCAGCTGTTCTTTGTTCCTTTGCTCCTATTTTCTGCCTTCTTTTGGTTTTGTTGAATTTTTAATGATTCCATTGTATCTCTTCAATTGACCTACAAGCAATACCTCTGTTTTACATTTTTAGTGATTCTTCTAGAGCTCAGAATTTGCATCTTTATCTTATCACAGTTTATCTCCAAATAATATTATAACACTTCACTCATAATATAAGGTTCTTAAAACAGTATATTTCCATTTCCCTTCTTCTCCATCCTTTCTGACATTGTTGTCATACATTTTACTTCTGCTTATGTTAAAAGCCCACTGTCGAAAAAAATTAAAAAAAAAAAAAGCCCACTGTCATGGCTTTCTTATCTCTCCACTTGTCTAAGCTGAGCATTTCTAAAAATTCCTTTCCTATATGTTTAAAGTTAGGATGGTCTACAAGATAGATTCTTGTGCAAGATTTAGAAAGTGGAAGTAAAGCAGCAGCCATTTTTAGCTCACACACATTGTTGCTTTTCTGCCTATTCACCTTGTTGGTCTAAGATAGCATCCATCCCTGTAACTGCTTACTTTTCTCTGGATCCTTCTTCAACTTCTCTTACTTCTGGGCCATGTATGTAGATTTAGCACTGTGATGAAGGGCCAACTTCTACAAGACACCCACACCATCAGCATCTTAGGTAATGTGTCTTCACAGGTTTCAACTCACTTTTACAGGCGCCAGATTTTTCTTGCTCTCCCAACTTTACCTCCATCCTCTCTTTTAACAGCCTGCCCTGTGGACTTCAAGCTGCAGCATCAGACATGAAAATTACAGCTTTACAGAGACTGTTTAACCAGCTTCCACAATTATAAGGTCACATCTCTGTGAGAAACATATCTATATTTCCTAATGGTTCTGCTTCTTAATTGAACCCTGACTGACACACTCACAATCCACTGTTTTATTTTTGCTTAAACAGTCAATTATCTTTTAAATACATTAAGAAATTAAGAGAAAAAATATTTTATATTTACCTATGTGTTTCCCATTTCTGGAAATTTCCTTCTTTTGGTAGATCCAAAATGTCATCTGCTATTAATTTCCTCAGCCTAAAAAAAACTTCCTTTAATATTTCTTATAGTATATAGCAGTTGGTGATGAATTTTTACTCACTATAAATTCTACATTGACAGTTTATTTCTTTCAACATTTTAATGTTGCCATTTGATTGTCTCCTGGATTGCAGGTTTCTGACAAGTTTTCTGATACTCTTATCTTCGTTCCTTTTTATGTTCTACAATTACAGCTTATAACATTACTCTATAAGTGTTTTCAGCAACTTGATTATGTTGTGCCTTTGTGTGGTTTTCTTTATGTTCATCCTGCTTGGAGTTTGTTGAACTTCTTTAAATCTGTGACTTTAAAATTTTCAACAATTTTTTTTAATGTTGGCCATTATTTAAAATTTTTCTAGATCTTCTTTTATCACTTGCTAATCAGATTCCAATTACACATATGTTAACAGCTCAGATCAATGAGATTCTCTTGTTTTCTGTCTTCTCTCTGGGCTTCCTTTGGGATGTTTTCTATTCCTATGCCTTCAAGTTCATTTATCATTTCTAATCCAGTCTAATCTGCTCTGAAACTCACCTAGCAATTTTTTTCATTTCAGGTATTGTATTTTTCATTTCTAGAATTTCATTTTGTTCTTTTTTATATATTCTATTTCTCATTATATCCTCATTGTATTTTTACCTTTAAATATGTTAACATATTTATAATAGCTGTATTAAAATTCATGTCTTTTAATTCAATCATCTGTGTGATTTCTGGGTCTGTTTCTATTGGCTGATCTTTTTTTCCTAGTTATGGGCCACATTTTGCTGCTTCTTAATATGTTTAGTAATTTTTTGTTGGATGCTGGACAGTGTTTTGGATTGTTGGATTCCTTTAAAGAGTGTATTAGTCAGCCAAAGGGGTGCTGACGCAAAATACCAGAAATCGGTTGGTTTTTATAAAGCGTATTTATTTGTGGTAGAGGCTTACAGTTACCAGGTTATAAAGCATAAGTTACTTCCCTCACCCAACTCTGCAAGGGGTCCAGCTTCCTGGGTTCCTCTCTTCCCAGGACTTGATTCTCTCCAGGTTCAGCTGCTTGTTCTCTCCACAAGGCCATCTGTAGACTATCAGGCAAATGGCTCGTCTCTGTTCCTGGGGCCTTCTCTCTTTCCTCATGACCAAGCTCCTCTGTATGCTTATTTCCCCAGGCTCCAGCATTAAAACTCAGCTTCAGAACTCTAACTAAAAAAACTCCAACTCTGTCCTTTGCCATGTCTTTTATCTTTGAGACCCCACCTACCAAGGGGTGGGACTCAATACCCTATAGACGTGGCCCAATAAAAGCCCTAATCATAACTTAATCATGCTCAGATGAATAGACCAGTTTACAAACATAATCCAATATCTATTTTTGGAATTCATAACTATATCAAACTGCCAAACTGCTACAAAGAGTATTTTGCTTTGTATTGACAAACAGTGAATCAGCTTAATCCTTCTAGACTTGTTTTCACTCTTATTTTAGAGTGGGTTTATAATAGCTTTCATTCTAGGGCTAACTTATTCCTATATATGCCAGTTATCAATTTATTGCCTCTCAGCTCCAAATTTCCCTTCAATATATGATGTGTTGTAATGGACAGCATTCTTTTAAGTATCTCTTCTTTACAGTGTGCATGATGTTAAGCTTTCTTCATAGAGGGATTTAGAAGGACATTGCAGGAGGTAAAGATTCTCCTACTGTTTCTAGCTGCTCCATGGTGGATCAGCAGTATGGGGGAAATAACATCCAGTGGATCTCTGCCCCAGCTATGTACCCAGAATGTGTAGTCCCTCTGTGACCTTGAAAGTTTTAACCTGGAATGGGAATAAACTTCCTGAAGCTCTTTTAACACAGAAACTAGATCCTCAAAAGTCTCCTACCCACATCAGCACCTCAAATGCCTCATGCCCACACTGGCACTCCAATTCCTTCTTTAGTTTGCCCACAGCTAGGAGGTTTCCCACTGAATTCCTGTGCCTTCTGCAAGCTGCTGTACAGCTTGCTTGTGACCCAGAGGTATCTGTTGAGCTGCTACTTCCTCTATAGTCCCCTACATGGCTGATCTTTGGCCCAAAGGATTCTCACAGAGTTGCTGCTCTCTATTCATCCATACCAATACTGATCATCTTTGTCCTGCTTGCTCTCTGAAAGATTGTTCCTGCTTGCCTAGAAACTGCAGAACAGTTTCAGCTCAGCTTGGGCAAACTAGCAAACTTCTTTGCTACCCAATGGACTGAACTACACCTTCTCCAATGAGATCTGAATCCCTTCCATTTCCTGAGTTCTCTCCCTCAGCCCTAGAGTACCATACAGAGTTTCCATATATCCTATAGTCTTTTTTATTTTTTTTATCAGAGTTAATAATTCTTCATATTAAAAATTTCCTGTTTAACCCACTGTGTGCTTTCTACCTCCTGATAAGACCCATTCTGATACATTATATTAAGTAAGACATGACTCTTCTTGGGTCACTACTGAATGCTCCTAGATATTCAGTGAGAACTCTTCACCTTTCATTCTATCAATCCTGCAAGGGCTATGGAAATTGTTCAGCTTACTCTGTGTCAAGTCTTATAGAGTTTTACCTTATTCATGCATGGCTTAGTACTCTGCAGCAGAAGGGCCATATACAAATTTCTGGAGCTCTTTCCTTATATAACTTTCTTTTCTTTGTTACCCCTTCACCCCCACAAATTCCATCTGCCCCAGTGTCTCTGAGTGCCAGTTTCTGTCTTCCCACTGTGCTTACCTGCACTGTGGTCCATACATTTGCCAGAAAACCTGGTGACCCTAGGGTTCATTTCATTTGTTTCCCTTTTCTCAGTGATCACAATCTTCTTGCCCAATGTCTGAAAAGAGCTATTTTATATATTTTTCAAGCTTCCTGGTTGTTTAGAGTAGAGAAGCCCAGCTCAGTTACTTCTTTATGGCCAGAAAAAGAAGTTTTTTTCCTTTGATTTTTGGACCTACTCTTTGAATAAATTTCATTAAAATTTTTTACATGTTTATTTATTTTGTATAAGTTGGATATAGTTTCCTTGTTATTTACATCCAAGGAACCCTGGATGATACACATATGATGCCAAGAATGCACACATGAAACATTTCTGTTTCATGTTAGATAAAATCTAAACAACCTGAACTAGAGTAAGGCTTTTATTATCTTTATTCTGAACACTATAGCTTTATAAACATAGTCCAACATTAAATAGGCATTGTGTTGGTAACTATACCATTCTGTTAATGTAGAACTTATAACCTACAAAAACTCTATTTCTCATATTTGCTATTAAGCCTGACTTTTTCAAATGTCATTTATACTATTAGTTGAGACTTTCATACTAATTTTACAGGACTATTCATTTATCCCTATGAAATTCCATTTTCTATATGCAGTTCATCTTTAGAATCTGCTGAATTCTTGATGGAGCTAGTTCTCATCCATGTATATTAGCTGGACAGCTCAAAAAACATGATATTTGAAATTTGATCACAAGTTATAATTCTCTTGAACAAATCATTTAAACTAGTGAAAGCAGGTAGAAGTCAGAGGTCCAGCACATTCTAATAGAGAATTTCTTCTCCATTTATATTTATTCACATCCTCTAGAATGGGCATTCTACAACTTACAAATCCTACTAAATCTCTTACAGCCAGTATGCTTTCTTCATCTAATCCACAAGAATGTCATGGGGATATATTTTCAATTATCTTATAAATCCAAATGTATTATCATTCCTTCAATTTGCCTGACTGGTAATATTTCCAGTAAAGGAAATTGAAACTATCTAGCAAGCCTATCTCTTAGCCAATTACATTGACTTCTTATACTCATGACTTCCTTTCCTTAATGCTCTCAAACCATGTTTTTAAATCTGTGATTTAAATACATAGTTACAACAATAGACCAAAGTTCACAGGCTTTAATTTCTTCCTACTAAAAAACAGGAGTAGGGGGTAAGTGTTGCAGATTATTAACTAATAAATATAGTAGAAGCTTAACATTCTTGATTTTATTCAATCCTAACCACAATAGGCATGTATCATTATTTCTATTTTATAGATCAGGAAATGAAGGCTCAGAGAGATCAATTAACTTGCCCATGGTCACATAGCCATTAAGTGGCAAAGGCAGGGCTGATCCCAGGTCTGACTTCAAAGCCCATGCTCTCAGCTACTTTGCTTGCCTCACAGTTACATTCACCTATTCTGAAGGTCCTCTGATAGCCCCCATTGTTCTTCATATTTCACCAATGTGCAATGTTCAATCACTTTTTCCCCATGGACCTTGAAAAACAGCTGGTAGGGTTTGATTTATTGTAGAAAGAGTCTTTGCTCAGGAGTCTTAGTAACTCCTGGGTCAACAAAGCTTCATCTCTCCCCACTACACAAATACAGACAAGACTGGAATAGTTTGTACCTTTAATCATGGGTCTCAACCAAGGAATAGAGAGAGTAACAAAGGTAGAGTTCTTGGCCCATGAGTGTCCCCTCAGTCTCCTTCATTTCAGTCTCTTTTCCCTTAGATTTTCCTTGCACTCCCTTCTCAAGGAGTACATTTCTCCAGCTTTCATTTTTTTCTAAATGGTCATTGTCTTTTAATGGTATTGGAATAAAGAAGGAAGGAAACAGAATGATGGATGAAGGAAATAGTATTTGCAGAACTTGACCCTATATTAAGTTAGGGGGACATTTTTCTATTTCTCCTTTGTCTAAGAGTTCATAGATGTTATCATTGAGGAGAGAGGCGGCAGTGGGATCCCAAATTCAGCTGGATATTCCCCTTAGCTCAGTGTTTTTAAGGTGTTTTTTTTTTTTCTTTTACTGTGACCCACAGTAAGAAGTACATTTTTCATCATGATCAAATTCATATCTTCATATGTATATAATTAAAACAAATTGCATGAAATAATACTTATCCTAACTATGTGTAATATCCCCTGATGTTTTCTATCCAATGCTTCTAAAACATTAATGTGCATGTTAATCAGCTGGGATTTTTTTTAATATGAGATTCTGATTCAGTGTATCTGGTTGGGACCTGAGATTCTGCATTTTAACAAATTTCCCGGTGGATGCTTTTATTTCTCAGACTGCAATTTGAATTTATTCCATTTTATTTTTGAAAAAATACCGATTGTGACTCACTACATTACTTTTACAACTCCCTAAAGCATTGGACTGCTGATGTATTTCCTGTGTAAAAACTATGCTTGGGGCAGCTCTTGAGCTGACGGCATATCCTCCTAGGATGTTCTTATAAAAATAGATTTCCTGTGGAGTGGTATCGGGCTTGGAGGTGGTTTAACAGGAAATTGGCTTCATCTTCCATATACCAAGACCAGAAAATGATAAGTGTAAAAAGGATATCTTCCTGACTGCTTTTTTGAATTCCAACATTTGACACAAATGAATAAATCTATTCGAATTTGGAATAAAGAAATCAAAGCATCTTGCATAATGAGGACTCTCATAAGTATATGTAAGAAGAAAGTTACAGAAGATGACTGAAGGTGGCTGTGGCAGTGACATGTGTATCAGAAAAAGCCAACATTTCCTGTGGTGTGATTTCTTTTTGTCTGCAATATAGCTGCCTACTGTGTCAGTTGGGGCTCTTGTTTTTAAGTAACAGAAGCCAATTACAACTAACTTAATAAAATGAAACTGAGGGAGGTTATTGAGGGACTCCAGGAGAGGTGGGCAGCTGTGAGGCCAAAGTTGAAAATGAGCAGAAACCCCTCTGGAGGAATGGGAAGAAGAATCAAAGCTATGGTCTCAGAGCAGAAACAGCCTGGTCAGGCTGTCCCTGCTGAGATTAATGAACTTGAACCATTTCCTTCTTTAGTTCTCACATCATGCTCTCAACATCAAAGTCACAAGAAAGAATATCCATTTGGCTGAACTTAGATTCTGCTTTCCCTCCTAGCTGTCCTGGGGCAACAAGAAGAATTTGACTTTTCAGGCTTCCATGGGGGAAGCTGGTACCTGATATACCATGCCTCTAAAAAGCACAGAAAAGTGAAAAGGTGTTCCAAAAGTAAATTAGGGTGCTTTTGGAAAGAGGAAGGATGCTAGACTGTCAATAAACTACACAGGACAAAGCATTATGAATCACTCAGAGCCCTTATAGCAAGAATAACAGGATAATGAGTGGAATTTTCCAACTGTTTGGGAATTGTGGCTATAGTACCAGAGCTGAGAAGAGTAGATGCTAATTGGCCTACATTCTAAAGAGTGCATCCAAACACAACACTTGCAGGACTGAATAAGAGGCAACATAAAACCAGCTCTGATACCACCAATAAGCACTGGCTCCCACTCTTTTAAGCCCTATAAGAAAAAACTACATAATTGCAGAAGAGTTGTCAGAATTCCTCCAATATGGATTTATCACACAAGAAGAGTGGTTTGGCTTTTACCTTTCTCCATATCAGACGGAAGAGGAATATTTCTTCCCTCTCCTAGCAAGTTAAGTTAATATGGAGGTTGTAGTTGTTGAAGCTGTATGTAACCCAGAAAAACATGCTCATAAAACAGGTTACTTCAGTACAGTGTGGTACAACCCAATCAGGATGGGTCTTAATCCTATTATTAGAGTCCCTTTATAAGCAGAATGAAACTCAGACAGATGGAGGGAGAGAACCACAGATGGAGCAACCATAATCAGAACATCAACAGACCTCAGATGACAAGGAAAAGGCCAGGAGAGACAGCTATGTGCTTTGCACATGACAAAGGAGCCAAGAACCAAGGGTCACTGACAACCAGTCCCAGATGCCAGTCTTTGGGAAGAAAGCATTGCCTTGATGACATTTTATTTTGGACTTTTTCTCCCAGCCTCAAAACCATAAGGTAGTAAATTCCCATTGTTTAAGCTAACCCATTGCATGGTATTTGCTTGAGAAGACAAGGAAGCTAAAAAGAAGGTATGACAGTTTGAGGCTGGATAGACCCTAGAAAATTATGTTCTTAGACTTAATCCATTCCTGTAGGTATAAAACCTATTGTGGGTGAGACCTTTTGATTAGGTTCTTGCAGTAAGACATGGCCCAGGGTAAGTCTTAATCCTCTTACTGGATTCCTTTATAAGAGAATGAAATCAGACAAAGAGTGAGCAAAAGCTACAGAAGCAGAGAGACAAACCACAGAAGCCAGAAGTGGAAAGCAATGAAGCCTGGAGGAGAAGGGAGAGCCCAGCAGATGCTGCCATGTGCTTGCCATATGACAGAGGAGTCCAGGATTGCCAGCAGCCAGTCTTCAGGGAGAAAGCTTCGCCTGCTCTCTTGATTTGGACACTTTCATGGCCTCAGAACTGTAGGCTTACAAGCAAACAAATCCCTATTGTAAAAGCCAACCCATTTCTGGTATATTGCTCTTCAGCAGCCTAGCAAACTAAAACAGAGGGGAAGGCAAGAAAAACAATCACAAAAAAGAGAAGTGGACTTCTGCTTATGTAGGACATGCAGATCTGCTCTCTGTGCATATTTCAATAGGAGAAAGGAACTGGGAAGAGACATCAATGGGAAGCTGCTGTTCACACTGTTTGGCTAGGCAAGAGTGACTGAGTTTCCAGCCCAAGAGGAATATAGGTTTAAGCTATATTGTGGTTATCCTGCCTAAGAGGGCTGCCTGCCATTGGGAGGACAGAGAGAAGAAGTACTTGAGTTGTGATGCATCCATCACCCGTCAGAGGCTTGCACAGCTGGGGTCCCTGCAGGGCCTCAAGGAGAGCCCACTCATGTCCTGCATGACAGTCAGAATCTGACATCCACGGGGGAGTGTACCATCCAGTGTTGACCATGGTAGCCACGACTAAGCAAGAGGTGCTTGTCTCCTTCCTCACCCCTCCTCCAAGACCTCAACATTCCGGGAAAGATAGAGAGACCCAAACATAAAGGAAGAAAAGAAGAGGAGGAAAAGAGATGCAAATCACACTGAATTCACCAGGGCAGGGCCATTTGCACTATTGGTGAAACCTGGGCTAGGGTGAGGGAAAGAGTGTATATTTGGATTTGAGATTTAAGCTTTAAACTGTATTACACTGACCTTGACTTTTTAAAACATGAAAGTGTCTGGAATGCTACAGGATTTGCCTGAGATGTGATTAAGGGATAGAAAACAATTTTTCATCAAAGCTTGACTAAACACAATGTTGGAGAAATAAAATAAAAGTGCTTCAAGTAAGTATCCCACCGAGTTCAGACTTTCAAGTTGTCTAAACTGGTTAGATAAGCAAAAGAAACTGATTTTGACTAGTTTAAGCAGAAAAGGAATTTATTGAGAACTATTAGTCTGTACAGTGCTTCAGGTAAATGAGAAAAATGCAAGCCACTAATTGGCAAAATTAGAAAGAGGCTTTCCTTTCTCCAGTGGTCACAAGTCACTGTCAGGGCCCAGGAGTCAGAACATGCCTGGATTTCAGCCCCAGTTTTCCTCTCTGCTGGGAGCCTTTGTGCAGTGCACATACTGCAAAACTGTGTGCAGTAGCCCTGCTCATAACAAGAGCATTTCTCAAACACAGAAAGGGTGTGCTGCCAGAGTGGATATATGCTAAGGAAGACATCCAGCTTGGAGAGAATCACGGTTAATAAATGATGAGCATGCAGCTTGATGAAGACCAGAGGAGAAATGCTGTAATGAGACCAAGACAAGTGAAAAAACGCCAGGTAAAAACTGGTGTTTCCTGAAAAATGACTTAATGTGAAAGTGAGCCACTAGCACTATAAGTCTCTCTTCACGTCATGTGTGAAATTTGGCCTCCAATGAATGGAGGCACCAAGTGGTAGTGACAGAGGGTAGGCACATCTGAATTATCATACAGAGTTTACTTGGAACCAGTAAATATCTAAATCAGTACAGTATGTTAAAATTTATATCAACTCCCCTTCTCATCCATGAAATAATTTTCTCATGCTTAACAAATCAGAGGGAGATTTATGAACCATTTCCTATATTTTCATGCTAAAATTAATATTCATTTGTTTGCAGTTGCTACAATGATTTAGTCAAGTGTTTATGAAAGAAAAATGTAGATGTTATTTTATTATTGTATATAATTGATATATAAAATCTTTTGCCCAAGTAAGAATGATCAAATTAGAAGTAAACACTGTTATTCCTATTTTTATTCCAAAAACATTAGAAATGGAAAAGATAAGCAGATTGATTAGATCTTTTCATACTGACTAACGGGCCGGAAGGGAATGGATTTGGTTCAATTAAATGATCTGACCATAACATGGTCCAGAATCAGATCAATTCTTTTGCTCATGTATTCCACATTTAATACTTCTCAGTTGGTCAATTTCACAGTTGTATATCTGGAATTTCTTTCTACAGTGTAGTGGTGAGCTGAAATTCTATTAGGACAGGGTGCAAGACAGAATGATAGGAAAAGTATTTGACACCGAGTATTGATAACTCTTTTAAGTTTTGTTCTAAACTGCAGCCAAAAAAAAATGAGGTAGTAACTAGAAAGGGATATAAGATCTAAGGAGGGTTTTCTGAAGTGGGAGGGATTACTGTATTTTTGTATTCTGTTGGGAATGAACCAGTGGAGATTCAGCAGGGTTGGGGGTTGACTCATGGCCATGCACCATTTCTGAGAGCTCTTGGTCATTAGTATCCTGTTATGGCTGATATTTTCAATAAATCCAGACTCTCTGTTTCTGGATCTCCTCTCTTCCAATAGTCTTGTCCTCCACCCTACCTCAGTCATTCCTCCCATTGTCACACCCTATGTCTTGTCGTCACCAGTAATTGTAACCTCTCCATAAGCTCAGTGTTAAGCATCTCATTTTTCCATTATCTCCTACTTTTCCAACTCTCCTGATCACTCGGTCTGGAATGTCAACTCCTAACAATTCTTTGAATACATTACCCACAGTCCATTGATCCTACCATCCTTTTATGTCCTTCAACTCTTCAAGTCCACATATCCCTCCTTGTTGAGCTTAAATTCCATGGTTAGTCATTATGATCACTTGCTTGCATACACCTTCAACTCCTTTCCCCCTTTCTTTCTTCATTTTGCTCGCTTGGCAAAATCCCAACACTGATTCAATCCAACTCTCCACTTACTCATGGTGGCACTGGTGCAATTGAATGTGATTACAGAAAAATAAAAATCCAAACACTGATAGGCATCACTCTAAATTCATGACCTTTAGTATTAAGTAGATCCTCAGTGCTGCCCAGAAATTCAAATGTATCTCCTTATTTCATTTACTTTTACAATCTCTTAGATGTTGACCTTCTCTCTTCTCAAAATTCTAATATCTCTTCTTCCATCTTCACTCTCATTTGAAGACCCTACTTCCTATTTCTCGATTTCACTGAGAAAATTGAAGCAATGAAAAGAAACTCTCCACAAGCTTCCACAACTACTTCTAATCACCTTCCTTCATTGCTGTCTACATGCTTTGCCTTCCCTCCTGTTACTATGGATGACCTGATCACACTCCTATCTATGGCCAACTGCTCCACTTATGCACTAAATCCCACTCCCTTTGTCCATCTATCTTATGCGACTTTCCACTGTTTCCCCTGCATCATTAATTTTCCCCTCTCAACAAGATTATTACCATCAGTATTCAAAAGTGTTATTTCTTCTACTTAAAAAAAATCAAAACAAAATAAAGCACTTTGTTTGGATCTGGCCTCCCCCTTCAGCTACTGCCTGCTTTCCTTTATTGCAAAACTACTTCTTGAAACATATGTGTATATTACTATCTTTACAGTGTTCCCTCCTATTCTCTCTTAAGCCTCATCTAATCAGGGTTTTGGCCCCCAGTTCTCAATTGAAACAGCTCTTTTCAAGGTAATCAAAAGACCTCTAGTTGCTAAATCCAATGGTTAGAAACATTTGCTATCCTTCTCCTTGAATATCTTTCTTTACTTGGCTTCCAGGACACCACACTTGTCTAGTTTTCCTTTTATTTCTCTGGTTGCTCCTTCTAGTCACCCTTATTGGTTTCTTCCCACCTTTCCAATCTCTAAATGTTCAAGTGCTCAGGTATTAGTCCTTGGATCACTTCTCTTTTCTATCTATAGTTACACCCTAAAATACCTCATCCGGGCACAGAACTATAAATACCATTCATATGCTGCCTACTCCTAAATATATATCTCCAGCCTTGACCTCTTCCCATCTTCCTCCTGGACATCTTCACTTGGTTGCTAAATGGGTATCTCAAAATTAATGTGTTCAAAACCCAACTCTGACGTTTTTCCCAAAAGTCTGCCCTTCCCATAAGAAGGAGTTCTCTGTAATTGGCAACTTTATCTTTTCATTTGCTCAGACTAAAAAATTTTCTATCATCTTTGAGCTGCTTTTTCTCTTATACCTTACATCCAAATTATCAGCAAAACCTATAAGCTCCGCTTTCAAAATATATTCACCATCCTAGTCCAAACCACCATCACTCCTCATGAATTACTGCATTAGCTTCCTAATTGGTCTCCCTGTTTCTGTCCTTGTCCTTCTACCAACCATTCTCAACAGAATATCTAGAGTGATCTTGTTAAAACATAAATTATATCATGTTTCTCCCTTTCTCTAAGCCATGCCATAATCATCTTAGGGTCAAAGCCAAAGTCTTTACAATGGCCTCTGCCTTAGGTCTCGTTCTTCCAATACCACTCTAATTTTATCTCTACTGCTCTCGCCTTGCTCACTACACCCCAGAAACATTGGTCTCCTTCTGCTTTAGGGCCCTTGCTACTCCTTCTTCTTGGAATGTGTGGCTTGTTTCCTCATTTCCTTTCTGTCTTTCTCAAACTTTGCCTCCTAGTGAGCTTCCCTATTAACTATTTCAACCCATCTTCACTCTCCCAGCATATCTGATTTCCTTTAACATGCTTTTAATATCCTTTTCACCTTTGAATAGCCTATTATAATGTGCTTATTCATTACTCAGTAGAGGGTTTTTATTTTCCACATAGAAATTATCTTTTTTAAGTAGAAGATTATTTTAAGACCAGTCTTCTGAACATGAATATCTTTAATTCATTTAATACATTTGCCCAAACCACAGAGTTAGACAAATACAGCTCTCAGTAGATACAGTATTACCTCTAAGATTATACTAATCATCTCACTCCTGCTATAAAAAGTCAAAGAAAGGGAGGAGTAACTGCAGATAAAGAAGTAATCAAGTCTTTAACTTTTATGGAAACCCAGAGAATTGATATGAGCCTGTTTTGTTATTTACCTAACAAAACTCTCTGGAATATTAATATTATATTCTGAGATTTACAGCCTTATATGGTCAAGAAGAGTATGCACAAGTGAAGAACAAGTGCCCTGGAAGAGGATTTATTTATATTTCTTGTACATTAATTTACTTTGGAGCCTTAATACTCAGGAATATCATTCACAATAAAAAAACAGAAGACTATTTTACTAAAATGCTGTGCTTCACAGCCTTTTTCATGAAATACTAAGAAAAGGATAGATATATCTATATGGCATACTGGGATAAACAGGGGAATTGGAGCCCTTGGCAAGGTTTCTCTGGTTAACCAGCCTTGCTTTGCCTCCCCTAACCACCCTGGAGATGGCTGGCCCACCAGTTGGGAAGCTCTGCTAGATTAGGTGATGTCAGAGTAAACCAATTCTTACCAAGTTGTTGGGTAAAATCAATCCTTCATGACAACGTGTTTTACAAATTCAAATTATTTTTAATGAATATTCTAACGAATATGTTTTCCTATAACAAATACAGTCTGCTTTCAAGGTTATAAGTCAACAGACCTTTGAATTGTTAAAAACAACATTTGAAGATTGCAGGACATCTCTTCATCCCTTCTATTGGATTTGCTTACTGATACTCAAGTCTACTTTGCAAACCCTACTTTCTTTCCTTTGCATTGCAGAGGCTGGAAGCCAGAGAAGTGTATTTCCCTCCTACCCTAGCCAGCAGAGTTCTGGATGCATTTTTAGGGTTCATCATACAGATGCACTCGCATGATATTTGAAAGGCAGCTGGGAGGCAGAAGCCATTTTTCTTCTTTTTCTGGCAGCAGTAGAAGGCAGAATATGAGCCTTCCAGATGTGAACTTCTAGAGTGTCTTCTATGTTCCCCTGCCAGTTCAGCCAACTCAGGGCTACAAAGACCACAGATGAGTAGGAGTCTCCGGCATTTTCCTGATTGAGGGAGGCAGAGGCTTCCCAACTTTTGGTGATGGTGTATCTAAAAGTTAGAGGTGGTCCTCTGGCTTGCTTTCTTCAACCCTTGTAATGGTTATGTAACTCCCTGGTTCCTTGGATTAAATGTTCTGCTTTTAATTTTTTTTCCCAAAAAGCAACTAGAGTGCTTTTGGGTCTTGTCTGAGTCATGATGGAAACATTCTTCTTAGGAAACAGATAAACAGATATAGAAACTCAACTTTTTGATGTAAGCTATAATAAATAAACAGCTTTAGCTTTCATTTTATGGTAATAGATATGTTAACAGTCTTTAAGCTTTTCTTTATCTATTTAACAGGATATAATGGCTAGCATAGGGCTTATCTGCTCCTTTGTCAAGAGACTCCCATTCTTTCAAATTTCCTATTAAACTACCCAACAAAGGACTATGGTTTCTATTCCAGTTATTTTTTAGCCAAGAGTAAATTAAAGAATATCAGGCTTGTAACTTTCTGTTTCTGTACTACTCAAAATATGACTGAAGGATGAGAGAGGTGTGGATCCCTAAATGAAAATCAGGGGCTCTTTCTAGAACAAATGGTAAATAAATTTAGAGAAGCAAGCAGGAAACATTCACAGCCATCTAACTAGCTAAAAATAAAAGAAACCTTTATGTCATATATTACATCAAATCAAATTTCAAGTAGATAAAAGATTTAAATCTTAAAAGAAATGACCCATAAAAATACTAGAAGAAAATCTCAGTGACTATTTTTAAAACCTTTATTTGAGAAAACATTTTTAAAATATGAAACTAAAGACAGAAACCATTAAATAAGATTTAATGAGATTTAAATAAGAACATTATCATTTTAGAAATTTTCAAGTATATCAAAATTAGAAAAAAATAGTTTCTAACATCTAAATTTAACAATTGTTTACATTGTGCCATCATTGTTTTACCTCTCTATCTCTTATTATATTTCAAATTAAATTAAAATATCAAGATATTACTTTCTTAAATGCTACAGCATGAATCTTCAAAAAGTTGGAGTATACTCTTACAAAACCACAATACTTTTATTACACCCCCAAAATTAACAGAAATTCCCTAGTATCATATAATACTTGGTTCATTTTCATGTTTCCTCTTTGAACCAAAAAAAAAAAAAAAAAAAAAAGCTTTAACTGTTTTTTTTCAGATCAGGGACAAACATTACATTTTTGTAATCTAGAACAAAATCTAGAATAGTGCCCTCTCTTCCCACTTTTTTTCCCCCATGACATTGATTTTTTTTCCCCAAGAGCTCAGATAATTTGTCTTACAGAAAATATTCCTTTCTGGACAGTCTGGTTGTTTCTTTCTGGTATAAATTAATGTGATTTAAGATTGCTAGATTCTATCCAGAAGAAAAGGAAGAATTGAGATAGATATCCAGAGCTGTTCAATAAAACTTTCTATGGTGATGAAAATGTTCTACATCCGCATTGCCCATTAAGGTAGCCACTATTCACAGGGGCTGTTTAGCACTTGAAGTATGGCTACTGAGACTGAGAAACTGAATTTTAATGTAATTGTTTTTCAATATGAGATAAAGTTATTTCTTTCAATTTATTCAACTGTTTTTAAATATTCCCTAATAACATCTACTTCTAAAATCCCTTGTATATTTCCTATGAAACTAATATGCAGGCAACATATCTTACTACTGCCATGATAAATGGGATATTTTCTTCTATTTTAGTATCTAACAGGTTTGGGTAATATTTGAATATTTATTGATTTCTGGTTATTAATTTAGTAACAGACACATTGTAATTTTTTTTGCTTACAATAAAGATTTCTTTGGTTATATTTTCTACAACTGGAAGAATGTTCCTCACTTAGTTTCCTAAAGAGAATCAGTATAGGGAGCAATATTTATCTTTGGGTCTTGCAGACCCAAAACAGTGGCTATGAATTTCAGTTGCTCTTCACAAGAATCTGTCCTTTTTGGTTTCTGCCATCAGTGTAATGGGGAGTTGATCTTGTGCAGACTGTTATCACAGAATTTGGTTCTTTTTGCCTTCTCAAACCATATGAGGGGTCTCCTCTATGGACCAAAGACTTTACTAACCTTTTATAATCGTACTGGATTTAAGTTAAGTAGTTTGATAATCAGACAGAATATAATTAGCTAATCATTTACAGGATTACGTAGGCTAAAAATCAACGCAATAAAATACAATAAGCATGGTTTATGCCAGTCTAAATCCCTGCATTAACAAAGGTGATCAGATTATACAATTCAAATGCATTTTCAAGAAAATATCTCTGTCATAGAGGATTAGAAATATGTTTAAGCTAAATTTAGAATTCAGGAAAAGCAATCCTACAGCTTATTTTCTATTATTTTTTTCCCTGCAACTAAGCTCTTAAGCTGAATAAATTAAATTCTCCAAGATGTTTAAACAGTTCAGTCTATATTAGTATGCTATGGTTTATTACAAAATATGGTTATAAAATCATTGCCAAGTTACTCCTAATACCTGCTTAATCACAAACTGGAAATATCTAGCAAAGGCATAAGTGCCCTGCTTACCATTAATTTTAGCTCATTATATATAATTACTTGTCCCTCCATTGATAATCCCTCTCCCCTGCCCCAAGTCTCATTGCTACTTTTGGAGCATCTCATCACAGTCACAGAAAAATCTTTGTGATCTATCAGGCCAAGTATTGTTTCCTATTGTCTAAAAAGTCTATCTAAAATCATCTCTGGTGCTTTTAAGATTTTCTTTCATTCTTTTAAAAGTTTGCCATAGTATGTTCATTAAAAATTGTTTCAAAATTAAGAAAAGCAATACAATATATCTTTAAAGGTAAGCAGCATCTGGTACTGCATGTATTTATTATAGCAAAGGAATTTTTGGTTGATGCTGTTCTGTCTTGAACTTTATTGTTACTTTCAGCAAGTACTACAGCAATTTTCTCCACCACACCTACCTCGTCTCTATTTATACCACATCAGTAGCATGATCATGTGTGGCAGGATAAAACTTCAAAGAACTGATTGGTGCAAAATTTTCCTCATCTCTACCAAAGCCCTCCTTTTTCAGCCCAGACAGTTTGTGAGGAACCAACTCTAAGAGAGGAGATATATAGGGTTAGAGAACAAAAGCATTTTAAACAGAAATATTTGGAAAGATTAGGACAAAATTTTTCTTAGACTTGATTTTAGAATTCCCTGAACTGGGGAGAAGGAGAGAACAGAAAGGAAAGAAATAGAATAAAAAGAATTGGGGGTCCTGAATCCTGTATCCCTCCCTAGATAAATTTAGGATCTCTGAATAAAAGGAAACATGTGGTCTTCTTTCTATCTAGACATCTGGAAGACAGTAAACCCCCACAAAAACCTGATGCTTATGTTAGTTCTGTGCTGGATAATGTGAGTTGGTTCCCACCTTTCTAACCTCTTCCCTGTATCACAGGGGCTAGAAATCTGGAAACTACATTTTACCCTCTCACTTGCCAGCAGAGTTTCAGTTCAGGATGCAAATTAAAGACAAGTGCTGGGTCAACTGCATACCTACATCCAAAAGAATGAATTTGAACTCCTACTTCATACCATATACAAAAATTAACTCAAAATTGATCAAAGGCCTAAGTATAAGAGCTGAAACTATAAAATGCTTAGAAGTAAACATAGATTAAAATCTCCATAACCTTGGATTAGGTAGTGGTTTCTTAGATATGACACCAAAAGCATAAGAAACAAAAGGAAAAAAAAAAACTGGACATAACAATAATTAAAAACTTTTTTGGTTTCAACGAATACCATTAAGAAAGTGAAAAGACAACCCACCGCATGGGAGAAAATATTTGGAAATCATATATCTGAGAAGGAACTTATATTTAAAATATATAAAATAATGATTACAACTCTGTTTAAGTTTTCTGGGCTTCTCAGTCAAATACCATGCAATGTGTTGGTTTAAAGAATGGAAATTTATTAGCTCATGTTCTAAGATTAAGAGAAAGTACAAACCAAGGTGTCACCAAGGCAATGCTCTCTTCCTGAAGACTAGCATACTGGGGCTGGCTGCCGCTGATCCTTGGTCCTTGGCTTCCCTGTCATATGGCAATGCAAATAGTGGCCTCTACTGACCTCTCCATTGTTCTCTGGGTTCCACTGAATTTCAGCTTCTTGTTTCCCATGGCTTTCCCTCTATCTGTCTGAATTTCATTCTGCTTCTAAAGGACTCCAGTAATAGGATTAAAACCCATCCTGATTGAGGTGAGCCACACCTTAACTGAAGTAACCTCATCAAAAAGTCCTATTTATATTGGGTTCACACCCACAGGAATAGATTAAGAACATATTTTTATGGGGTACATATAGCTCAAAACCACCACAAACTCAATAATAAATAGACAACTCAGTTTTACAATGGGCAGAGGATCTGAATAGACAGTTTTTCAAAGGAGATATAAAAAGGGCTGTAAGCACATGAAAAGATGATTAACATCATTAGAAATAAGGGGAATGCAAATCAAAACCACAGTGAGAAACCACTTCATATACACTAAGATGGCAATAATAAAAATGACAGATAATAACAAAGGTTATCAAGGATGTGGAGAAATCAGAACACTCATACATTGCTAGTGGGAGGTAAAATAATGCAGTCATTTTGGGACAGCCTAACAGTTCTTCAAAAGGTATTAAATGTTCTTCATAAAGTTACCAAATAACCCAGAAATTATACTTGAGGGTACATACGATGAGCATTGTAAATTTATGTCCACACAAAATCTCCATAGCTGCATTATTCATAATAGCCCCAAAGTGGAAAAAATCCAAATGTCAACTAAAGAATGAATAATCAATATGTGGAATATACATATATCCAACCACAAAAAGGGATGGCATTCTGATACATGATACAACATGGTTGAACCTTGAAAACAAGCTAAGCTGAAAGAAGCCAGACACAAAGGACCACATATTATAAGATTCAGTTTATATGAAATGTCCAGAATAAGCAAACCTAAACAGATAGAAAGTAGAGTAGTAGTTGCTGAGGGCTGGGGGGAATGGAGGGAATAGGGAGTGGTTGCAAATGGATACGGGGTTTCTTTTGGGGGTAACAAAAATCTTCTAAAACTGAATGTGGTGGTGAAAGCACATATCTGTGAATATAAGAAAGGTCATTGAGTTGTACACTATATATGTGAATTATATCTTAAGAAAGCCGTTTAAAAATTAATTAATTAAAGGGAAAAAGAAAGGTGGTATGTCCTCTTTTCCTGGCATTGCTTTGGCAGCAGGATGCTCCTGCAACAACTGCACTGCCTCTGCAAGGACAAAAGAGCACAGGCTCAGACCAACGCAGGTGGATCCCTACAGTGGCAGTAGCAGCTACCTGAAGTTCCTGAATGTTGATCAACATCACCTTATCCTCCTCCCTTTATTCTCTTTCAATTCTGTCAACAATTTTGCAGCCTAAGTCCTAATGTTAAATCCCACTCTGCTTGAGACACCTACTGAGGTTTGTTTTCCTGATTGATATTAATTTCTAGAGAAGCATCCATTCTCCTCATTCACTTCTAACAAATTCCTTATTTTGTTCAGAAACCAAGTGCCTCAGCAGACAGTGATTTCAACCTCAGCTTCAGGGTTTATCCTGAATTTGGTCTAAGGGTGGTTCAATTACTTTTGCTAAAAATTGTTTCAGAAACAGGCCTGTGACACAGTTACAGCCAATGAGAGATGAAGAGGAATTTGCTAGATGCTTGTGGAAACGTTCCTCCTCACTCTTAAGAAAGAAGCATAGATGCCAACTGGACATAAAAGAGAAAGCCCTGGGGGCGGATGTGGCTCAACTGGTTGGGCGTCCGTCCGTCATATGGAGGGACCTGGGTTCGATCCCCGGGACCTTCCGGTAAAATAAAAAATACATATATAGAAGGTGCATGGGCTACCCGGCTCTGTGTGCCACTGAGCTGTCGGGCTCCGGGAGCCATGCAGCAGGATGATGACGTAACAGAGGAGAGACAAGACGAGATGCTCCGAAAGCTCCAGAAGCCAGGAGCTGAGGTGGCACAGGCAGCAGAATACCTCTCTCCTACATTGGAGGTCTCCAGGATCGAATCCTGGTGAAGACTGGAGAAGGAGGATGAGAAGAGATGGCAGGAAACACACACAGAGAATTGCCCAGCAAATGGACACAAAAACAGCAAATGGGGAAGGGGGGATTTAAAATGGATAAAGTAAATAAATAAAATCTTTAAAAAAAAAATAAAAAATAAAAATAAAAAAAGAGAAAGCCCTAATTACTGCTGACAGCTCTCATATAACCAAGACAGAAGCCAGCTTTAGAATGGGGGCACTACTACAGAATGCAACTCCCCAGTTTCCTGTAGTGCTAGAGTAGCACAAACTATCATCTAAAAGTTGTCCCTAAAAGCTGAGAAATTTAGCAGAGAGGGGGTTGGTGAATCAAGAAAGGCCTTGTAGCTATGATGAGGAACACAGCAGACTAGCTGCATGAGCCACACAAAACCAGAGACCATGTGGAAATGTGGACATCACAGTGGATATCACCACAGAGGACAAATGACAAGCAGGAACCAGATGGGCTCATCTATGCAGCAAATGTCACACAGGATGATGATGACCTGGGGCCACTCCTTCCCCACTTGACATCTCAATGCAACTTAAGGCCCCTCCCCCCAACTCTCAAACCTTGGAAGGATAATGAATTGATAGGGTTAATTTTCTACCACCAAATGGAAGGGAAGCTCAAAATAGAGATTGTTGGGTCATTTTTTTAAAAAAGAAAAGACTTATGGATTGAGAAATCATAACTCTGGGAGTATACATCTTATTTATGCAAATTTCATTCTTTAGCCAGTGTGTGGCTACCCCACCATGCATTTACCAATCCTGCCATTAGAGAGCCACAGCCGGCCCTATTGCCTCCACCTCTGCTGCCTGTTTTCAAAAGCAATTGTTCACAGTGTAGGCTTAGCCACTCTCCAGTGGCCCTCACCATCACTGTCCTCTTGATCATAAGACATTAGGTAAGAGAAATCAGAGAAATGCCCATAAAATTCTGTCCTACAACTCTATGCCTTTTTCTTTACATGTCTTCCAAAGTTCTATTGCTCCAAATCTGAAGCAGAGTCTAAACTTAACAAAAAATTGTTAATGGATTATATTCAATTCAGTTGGTATAACTTAGAACATGAAAGTACTCACCACATCTATTTTCTCTGATTAATTTTGTAGAATTAAGTGGAGCAGTACTTGAAAACAATGGCTGTCATCACACAGTTCTTTATCTCTTAACTTTCTTCATCCCCATTTGTGCCCCTACACCTGAAAACCAATCATTTTCTCAAGGTAGCCAAAGATTATCCCAAGGAGGGGCAGACTGATACTAACACATATCATTTGGTTTTAATTCTGAGATTAAGGAACTTTTTCCACTTTTCCATTCCAGAGGGAAGAGAATTTGCTATACCATGGAAGAATACTGAACACAATTGGAAAACTAAGGCTAAATAAGTAACTTTTATCTGATTTCTGTTATCATCTTTCTATTTTTAAAAAATTTAACCCATGGACTTGCAAAAAATTATTTCATCTTTGTATTTCACTATGTTAAATATATTCTTTAATTGAGCATTTCATTGAAATGACACTAAAGTAATACAGATTTTAATATTTTTAAAAATTTGAAAGATTGAGAATCTCTTTACTCCTTGCACTAGCCCTTATAACTGTATAGATAGATAAGTAATATTTAGCAAATATATATGTCCCTATTACCAATAAATTTAAAGTAAAACTATACTTATTTTATAACTTGTCACCAAAGTGTTGTTTCTATTTGTTTGCTAAGAAAGACAAATCTTTATCATAATATTTTAAGGTTTATTTTAAATATTTCTAAGAAATATTACCTTGCAATTGAATTCACCGTGTGTTACAGTTTACTATGTTAATTGGAATACTTGTTGAAAACACTGTAATATATTTACTTAAAATTATAAACTAATTCTGTCATATCAGTTTGGTTTTACCCATCAACTTGATGAGAACTAGGCTATTTTGGGATGACTCAATCCAGCTCAATTGTTTCACCTATTTAAAAGAATGAAGATTTTTTTCCCCTTAGCATTAATATTTAGAAACATAGCTTGTAAAGATGTATTTTAAGTAAAATCATCTAACAGATTAAAACCAGCTACCATTTATAACTTGCAGGCACAGGTGGCAACAGGGGCTTCTGGGTGTTGGTGGTGCCAGCGATGGCAGGGCAGAGTTCCCAGAGTGGAACTCCTGTTGCAAACATGGCATTGGTTGCTTTGAGGTAGGGGATGCAGAAGTGGGGTGGGACAGTAGCAGCAATATTTCCCCCTAGGTCAGTTCTGGGGCACAGTTCCCAACAAGTTCCTTGGAATGTACTGGATGAAATGTTCCCTCCAAACAAGGGTGTAAACCATAAAAGAAGACATGGCATCTAGCAAATGGGAGCTCCAACATAATTAAAAGAAAAGAAATGTTTCCAGTATGGTATTGAAGGGAAATTCCTGAAAAACAATTGGGCAGCAAATCTAGAGAGTAAGCAATCCATTGTGGAGTGAAAAGATGACTCCAGGATACATAGTTTCAAGAACTACTAGAATTCTTAGATTTCCTTAAAGGTATGACTGTCTGGAGAGGGTTTCTTTCTCTAGTTCTTCCCTTCCATCCGTCTTTCCTTCCTTCCTTTCTCCATCCCTCCCTCCCTTCCTTCCTTCTCTCCCTCCCTTCCTTCCTTCTCTCCCTCCCTCTCCTTCCTCTCTCTCCACCCCCACCCCAGGTTTCTTCCTCACTCACTCTCACTTTTATTTGTGTCAGTTGTGTGAATAACAAAGAAAATTTAAAAGCAAGATAATTATTAACTCCCTGAATAACAAGTTGTATATGAAAGGAAACTGTAGGATACTGTGGAGCTCAGCTATGAATAATATTTGCACAGATATACTAATTTTGACACTGGATACTGATAGAACCAAAAATACTAGAGTGAAAATAATGTGAAATATGTGTGTTTGTGGGATGTTTATTTGCATGAGGGGAGGGAGATTGGTCAGGGTTTGAGAGAACAGAGTAAGAGAGCTAAATTCTTATATTCCATAGATAATATTAAAAAATGAAAAATGAAAACAAAACTTAAGTTGCAGGAGGAGGGGAAGTATATAGGAACTCTGTATATTCTGCATGATTTTTTCTGTAAACTTACAACTTCTCTTAAAAAAAAAAAAAAAAAAAAATCCCAGGGTACCTCTTGCTACTCAATTCTTACCTCCTTTATCAAATAATAAGGGGAAAATTTTAGTGACTACCTCATAAGATTTTTACAAGGTAAATATATACTTAGAACTGGACCTAGTGAGTATTATTATATTTTATATTTTATAATGATTATTATTATTATTTTAAAATACTTAAGTAGCAGAAAACAATTCTTTTGCTTGTAAATATGAAGCAAATACCAATAAAAACTGCTAAAAGTGTTGGAAATTGTGGACAATGGGAGTGGGAATCAGAAGCTCGGAAGATAAAGCTGAGGGCTTCTTTTATAAGCTAGCAGAACTCTTTTTATTTTTAAGTGTATGTATTACTTTAACAAAAGTAAAGATTAAAATTTTAAATAAGAATCATTTTCTGAATTTCCACAAAAATTATATTATAATTCCACAAAAATTACATATATAATTATAATTGTATATTGTAATTTTCTTTTTAATATGTCTGATCTATGCATTTTCCTTGTCCTGTTGCATTGGCCAAAACTTATTGAACAGATTGGAATGCTTGAGTGTCTAGCCCCTGATTTGAATGGGAATGCTCCTAGTTTTCCTCAACGTGTGTATTATTTTCTGTTGATATCAGACAGATACTTGATCATCTACTTCTTCTATTTCTAGTACTTCCTTTATCTAAATATTCCTTCATACTTTATCATTATCATGTGTTTAATTGTCTGTTTTTCTCATGCAATTATGTTTCTGGAAGTCTAAATATTTGATTTTACACCCAGAACTGAGAATAATGTGTGACTCAATAAAAATTTGTTGAATGAATTAGGTAATCTCTAGATGGTCAGTGTATTTTCTCTTTTAATTTATGAAAAGCATTAATATTTTTCATGTTTTAAACCACTTTTGCATTTGGGGAGGAAGCACCTGATATTGTATATTGACTGAATTTGCCAGTATTTTACTTTAAATATCTGCCTTTTTACTTATAAGTGAATATGAACTGTACTTTTTGTTATGTGTTGTCTTTGTCAGGTTTGGAATTAGGAGTGTGTTAGCCATATTGAATGAATTAGAATATTTCATGTCTTTCTCTGCAACAGTTTTAAAATTACCATTTGCTGAGAAAGCAATCTGTATCCCAGTGATTTTCAACTTTTTCACTAGTTATTCATCTATTATGTACATTGCTCTTTATTTTAATATATATATAAAAGTAGTGGGAAGACAGGGCAAGATGACGCCGATTTAAGGTGGCACTCACCATCTCTCTCGCAAAAGACAGCTGATTGGGGACAGGATCCTGCCTGAATGAGCTGTTCTGGGAGCCCACAGAGCAGGAGCCTTTGGGGCATCAATCTGTAGGGAGCTGGACAGGGAGATAGATTGCTCAAGATAAAACCAGAACATGGAAAACAGCAAGGAAATAGAACAAGAAGACAAAGTGTCAAAGAGAAAACTTAACACACACACAAAACTAGCAGCTAAATAAAACTCTAGAGTAGAGAGAGAAGGCTAATCAACTGAATAAACCCATCAAGATAAAAAGATGACCAGAGGGCAACAAAATATTAAAAACCATACTAAGAAACAGGAAGACATGGACCTGTCCAATGAACAAACTAAAAACCAGGAAGAGATGCAGAACATCAAACAACTAATCAAAGCTGTCCAAACAAATATCATGGACCACCTTAATAAAGTGAAGGAAGAGATTAAGGATATTAAGAAGACACTGGGAGAACATACTGAAGAAATTGTAAACATACATAAAAAGATAATGGATATGATGGTGGTGAATGGCACAATCCAAGAAATCAAAAAGACACTGGAATCACATAACAGCAGATTTGAACCGGCAGAAGAAAGAATTAGTGATGTGGAAGACAGTACATCTGAAATCAAACATATAGTAGAACAGATAGATAAAAACATAGAAAAAATCCAGCAGGGACTTAGGGATTTAAATGACAACACAAAATGCACAAACATATGCATTATAGGCATCCCAGAGGAAGAAAAGAAGGGAAAGGGAACAGAAGGAGTGTTGAAGGAAATAATGACTGAAAAGTTCCCAACCCTATTGAGGGAGATGGATCCATGTGTCCAGGAAGCACAGTGCACCTCCAAAAGTATAAATCCCAATGAGCCTACTCCAAGCTGTATACTTGTCAAAATGTCCAATGCTCAAGACAAAAAGAAAATACTCAAGGTAGCAAGATAAAAGAGAACCATCACTTTTCAGAGAAGTGCTGATTTCTCATCTGAAACCATGGAGGCAAGAAGGCTGTAGTATGACATAGTCAAGGTACTAAAAGAAAAAACTTCCAGCCACAAATTCTCTATCCAGCAAAGCTGGCATTCAAAAATGATGGAGAGTTCAAAATATTCACAGATAAACAGAAATTAAGAGAGTATGCCAATAAGAAACCTGCCCTTCAAGAAATACTAAAGGAAGTTCTGTAGGCTGAAAGGAAAAAACAGGAGACAGAGAGTTGGAGGAGAGAGTAAAAACAACTAAAAAGACAAAAAGAGAAATAAAAACAACATATAACATACATAAACCAAAGAAAATATGGATGATGTAAGAAATTCCTTGAGAGTAATAACACTGAATGTTAATGGATTAAACTCACCAGTCAAGAGACACAAATTGGCAGAATGGATAAGGAAATGTGACCCATCTATATGTTGTCTACAAGAAACCCACCTTAGACTCAGGGATTCAAGGAGGCTGAAAGTGAATGGCTGGAAAATAATTTTACAGGCAAACAATAACCAAAAAAGGGCAGGAGTAGCTATACTAATATTGGACAAAATAGACTTTAAATGTAAAACTATAGTAAGAGACAATGACAGACACTGTATATTAGTAAAAGGGGTAATCTTTCAAGAAGAAAGAACAATCATAAACATTTTTGCACCTAATCAGGGCACCTCAAAACACACGAGGAAAACATTGGAAAGACTAAGTGGAGACATAGATGCCTCTACAATTATAGTGGGAGACTTTAATACAGTATTATCACCATTAGACAGAACATATTGACAGAAAATCAATAAAGAAACAAAGATTCTGAATAATACATTAGAGGATCTGGACCTAACAGACATATACAGAACACTACACCCAAATACAGCGGGATATACATTCTTCTCGAGTCATACTCCAAGACCACATGCTAGGCCACAAAACAACTCTGTGAATTCAGAAAGATTGAGATTAGACAAAGTAATTTCTCTGACCACAATGTAATGAAATTGGAAATCTCTAAGGGCCAGAGAACCAGATTAGACACAAAGATATGAAAGTTAAACAACATATTCTTAGACAAACAGTGGGTAAAGGAGGAAATCTCAATAGAAATCAGTAACTACCTTGAAATGAATGAAATGACAACACAACATATCAAAACCTACGGGATACAGCCAAAGCTGCACTGAGAGGGAAATTCATAGTCATAAATGCATATATCAAAAAAGAAGAAAGAGCTAAAATTGAAGACCTAAATGCCTCCACCTGGAGGAACTGGAAAAACAACAACAACCTAACCCCAAAGGAAGTAGAAAGAAGGAAATAACAAGGATTAGAGCAGAACTAAACTAAATAGAAAATAAGAAAGCACCAGAAAAAATAAACAAAACCAAAAGCTGGTTCTTTGAGAAGATCAATAAAATTGACAAACCCCTTAGCCAGACTAACAAAGAAAAAGAGAGAGCAGATGCAAATATACAAAATAAAAAATGAGAAAGGGGATATCACCACTGACCCTACAGAAATAAAGAGTATCATAAGAGGATACTTTGAAAAATTATATGCCCACAAGAATGATAATTTAGAGAAAATGGACAAATTCCTAGAAACTCACAAGCAGCCAACATTGTTGAAAGAAGAAATTGATGAACTCAACAGTCTAATTACAAGTAAAGAGATAGACTCAGTCATCAAAAACCTCCCAAATAAGAAGAGCCCAGGACCAGATGGCTTCATAGGTGAATTCTACCAAACATTCCGGAAAGAGATAACACCAATCCTGCTTTAGCTCTTCCAAAAAAATAGAAGTAGAAGGAACATTCCTAACTCATTATATGATGCCAACATACCCTAATACCAAAGCCAAACAAAGATGCCACAAGAAAGGAAAATTACAGACCAATCTCTCTAATGAACCCAGATGCTAAAATTCTCAACAAAATACTTGTTCATCGCATTCAACAACATATCAAATGAATTATATACCATGACCACATAGGTTTCATCCTGGGTATGCAAGGATGATTCAACATAAGAAAATCAATCAATGTAATATACCACATAAACAGATTGAAAGAAAAAAATCACACGATCATCTCTACAGATGAGAAAAAGCATTCGACAAAATACAGCAATCTTTCCTGATAAAAACACTGCAAAAGATAGGAATAGGGAAACGGACGTGGCTCAAGAGGTTCGGCGTCCGTCTACCATATGGAGAGACCGGGGTTCGATCCCCGGTACCTCCCGGTAAAAAAAAAAAAAAAAAGATAGGAATAGAAGAAAACTTTCTGAACATGATAAAGGGTATATATGAAAAATCCACAGCTAACATCATCTTCAATGGTGAAATCCTAAAAGCTTTACCTCTAAGATTGGGAACAAGACAAGGATGCCCACTATCACTGCTCCTATTTAACAGCGCCTTAGAAGTACTTTCTTGAGCACTGATGCAAGAAAAAGATTTTAAAAAGGCATCCAAATTGGAAAGGAAGAAGTAAAAATTTCACTATTTGCAGATGACATGATCCTATATGTAGAAAGCCCTGAGAAATCTACAACAAAATTTCTAGAACTTATAAATGAGTTCAGTAAAGTCACAGGCTGTAAGATCAATGCTCAAAAATCAGTAGCATATCTGTATACCAATAATGAGCAATCTGAGGAGAAAATCAAGAAAAAATACCATTTACAATAGTAACTAAAAGAATCAAATACCTAAGAATAAATTTAACTAAAGATGTAAAGGACTTATATGTAGAAAACTACACAACACTGTTAAAGGAAATCAAAAAAGACTTAAATCATTGGAAGAATATTACCTGTTCATGGATAGGAAAACTAAACATCATCAAGATGTCTATCCTACCCAGATTTACAGATCTACAGATTTACTGCAATCCCAATAAAAATCAACACATTATTTTTTAATGAATTGGAAAAACTAACTACAAAATTTATTTGGAAAGGTAAGGGGCCCTGAATCACCAAGGACATATTGAAAAAGAAAATTGAAATTGGAGGTATCATACTACCTGACTTTAAAACATACTACAGACTTCCGGGAAGATGGCGGACTAGTAAGACACGGGAATCTCTTCTCCAGAAGAATAGCTAGAGGACAAGCTGAAACAGCCCTGAAAAAGATCTTCTAGGGTTTAGGACAGCAGGTGAAGCCTGCACACCACCCAGAGGAGAGAGGGACAGAAGAGGGAAGTCGCGACTACAGAACTGTGAGTTGCAAGTAGCAGCTTCTGCTGCTGCCGGCACCCTACCCCACACTCTTCAGAATTCTCGGGCCCCTGGGCCTGCGACCACAGACAAAGGGGGCTTCATGGATCTGCCACTCCCAGAAAGGGGAGAGAGAGGGACACAGCCTTAGGCTGACTCAGGTGCTGACCTGAAATTTGGGCCATGGAGCCCCACAGACCCTTCCACAAGGCAGTTTGCCCTGGGAGCCTGGAAAGGACTGGAGAAATCCGATCTTCGCAACCTCCCTCTCTTCTAGCCTGGACTAATTGTTGAGGACACTACGGGAGAGGGGAGAGAGAGCCTGGGGCTGACCCTGCTTTTGAATCCCAGGTTTGGTCTGCCCTGTCCCGAGAGCCCTTCCAGGCTGGATGGGGCTGTGCCATTGTTTGCCTTGGAGCCTGCAAGGGGCTAAAGATATACAAACCTCCCAATCTCCTCCTCTACTAACAGGGACTGATTGTTGAGGATTCAGAAGGGAGTGGAAATATTTCCTAGCTGGGAAAAGGGGGGTGCTATGAGAGAAGTCTGGAGAACTGTCTCAGAAAGTTTGAATCACAGGGCTCCTAGCCCCGAGACAGGAAGCTCTATCACATTGATCTGGTCTGTGTCACAACAAATACGCTCTGACCAGGCATTTAATTACAGCAGCCAAAAAGCGCCATCTCCTGGCAGACCAAGGAAGTGCACATAAGAAAATTAAAAAGTAAGAGAGGGTTTTCCTGGCCTCTATACCCTCCCTGACCAAGGCCCTAGGAAACGACTCTACAACCAATTGTTGGGTCCAGTGACCAGTTTTGAGCAACCAGCAGAACAATCCTAACAATCAAGGTTGAGCCAAAAATCAAAGAGCTGTGGTAACTCACAGACTCTTGCCACCAAAACCCCATAAAAGAGAAAGAGATAGAGCATCTAAGTAAAATACAAACTAACCAGATGCCTAAGCACCAGCAAAAAATTACGGGCCATACTAAGAAAATAGAAGACATAGCCCAAGAAAAGGAATACAGCAAAGTCCCAGAAGAGATGCAGAATTTGAGAGAACTAATCAGTCAGATGAGCACACATTTCCAAAATCAAATTAAGGAGAGGAAAGAGAATATAGTTAAAGAGATCAATGACATCAAGAAGTCATTGCGCGAACGTAAAGAAGAATTTGAAATCATGAACAGAAAAGTAGCAGAGTTCATGGGAATGAAAGACACAATAGGTGAAGTCAAAAATACATTTGAAGCATACAATAGCAGACTCGAAATGACAGAAGAAAGAATAAGTGATACTGAAGACAGAGCAGCTAAAATTGAAGAGAGAAAAGAACAGACAGAGAAAAGAATGGAAAAAATTGAGCAGGGGCTCAGAGAGTTGAATGACAACACAAAACGCAAGAACATACGTGTCATGGGAGTTCCAGAAGGAGAAGAGAAAGGAAAAGGAGCAGAAAGAGTAATTGAGGAAATAATAGCTGAAAATTTCCCAACTCTCACGAAAGAAATGAACTTACATGTCCAAAAAGCACACTGTACCCCAATGAGAATAAATCCAAATAGATCTACGCCAAGACACATATTATTCAGAATGTCAAATGTAAAAGATAAAGAGAAAATTCTCAGAGCAGCAAGAGAGAAGCAAACAATCACGTACAAAGGACGTCCAGGAAGACTTACTGCAGATTTCTCTTCAGAAACCATGGAGGCGAGAAGACAGTGGTATGATACAATTAGGAAACTGAAAGAGAAAAATTGCCAGCCAAGAATTCTTTATCCAGCAAAACTGTCATTCAAATACAAAGGTGAATATAAAGTATTCACAAACAAACAGAAACTAAGAGAGTTTGCAAAAAAGAATCCACTTTTGCAGGAAATATTAAAGGAAGCCTTAGAACCTGAAAGAAAAAGACAGGAGGGAGAGGCTTGGAGTAGAGTATAGAAGAAAGAAAAGCAGAAAGGATAACCAAAAGAGTAAAAAGAAAGACAAAAATAAGATGACATATGAAAACCAAAGAATAAAATGGAGGAAATAAATAGTGCATTTTCAGTAATATCATTGAATATGAATGGAATAAATTCCCCAATCAAAAGATACAAACTGACAGAATGGATAAAAAAACATGAGCCATCCATATGCTGCTTACAAGAAACTCACCTCAGACACAAGGATACAAGCCGGCTGAAAGTAAAAGGTTGGAAAAAGATAATCCATGTGAATAGTAAACAGAAAAGAGCAGGGGTAGCTATACTAATATCAGACAAAACAGACTTGAAATGCAAAAAAGTGATAAGAGATATGGAAGGCCATTATATATTAATAAAAGGGACGATCCTCCAGGAAGATATAACAGTCATAAATATCTACGCACCTAACCAGGGTGCCCCAAAATATATGAGACAAACTCTGGCAAAACTGAAGGGAGAAATAGACATTTCTACAATAATCGTTGGAGACTTCAACACCCCTCTCACATCATTAGATAGAACAACTAGACAGAAGATCAACAAGGAAACAGAGAACTTGAACAATATGATAAACAAGTTAGACCTAACAGACATATACAGAACACTGCATCCAAACTCAGCGGGTTATACATTCTTCTCAAGTGCCCATGGATCGTTCTCCAGGATAGACCACATGTTAGGTCACAATCCAGCTCTCAATAAATATAAAAAGAATGAAATTATACAAAGCACCTTCTCAGATCATAATGGAATGAAACTAGAAATCAATAACAGACAGGAAAAAAGTAAATTTGCAAATGTGTGGAGACTGAACAACACACTCCTAAATATTCCGTGGGTCAAAGAAGAAATTGCAAGTGAAATCAGTAAATATATTGAGACAAATGAAAATGAGAACACAACATATCAAAACTTATGGGATACAGCAAAGGCAGCCTTGAGAGGGAAATTTATAGACCTAGATGTCTATATTAAGAAACAAGAAAGAGCTAAACTCAAAGATTTAACTGAACAACCTGAGAAACTAGAAAAAGAACAACAAACCAATCCCAAAGCAAAAAGAA
>JAKSZT010046586.1:8112174-8199974 GCA_026826555.1 Tolypeutes matacus
AAAAAAAAACATACTACAAAGCTACAGTGGTCAAAACTGCATGGTATTGGCACAAGGATAGACATAATGACCAACTGAATTGAGAGTTCTAATATAGGTCCTTGCATATACAGTCATCTGATATTTGACAAGGTCATCAAGCCCACTCAGTTGGGAGAGAATGACCTATTCAACAAATGGTGCTTGGAGAACTGGATACCCATATCCAAAAGAATGAGAGAGGAACACCATCTCACACCTTATACAAAAATCAACTCAAGATGGATCAAAGATCTAAATATAAGGGCCAAGATCATAAATACCTTGGAAGATAATGTAGGGAAGCATCTTCAGGACCTTGTAATAGGAAACGGTTTCATGAACTTCACACCCAAGGCACAAGCAGCAAAAGAAAAAATATATAAATGGGATCTCCTCAAAATTAAAAACTTTTGCACCTCAAAGGACATTACCAAGAAGGTAAAAAGGCAGCCTACCCAATGGGAGAAAATATTTGGCAATCATATATCTGATAGGAGCCTAATATCCTGCATATATAAAGAAATCATACACCTCTAAAATAAAAAGACCAACAACCCATTTTTAAAATGGGCAAGAGACCTGAAAAGACAATTCTCCAAGGAAGAAATACAAATGGCTAAAAAGCACATGAAAAGATGCTCAACAATGATGGCTATTAGGGAAATGCAAATCAAAACACAATGAGATACCATTTTACATCCATTAGAATGGCGGCTATTAAAAAAACAGCAGACTATAAATGTTGGAGAGGATGTGGAGGAATGGGAACCCTCATCTACTGCTGGTGGGAATGTAGAATGGTCCAGCCACTGTGGAGGACAGTTTGGCAGTTCCTCAAAAACCAACTATAGAACTTTCAAATGATCCAGTGATTCCCCTGCTGGGTATATACCCAGAAGAATTGAAAGCAAAAACATGAACAGATATATGCACACCAATGTTCATAGCAGCATTGTTCACTATTGCCAAAAGTTGGAATCAACCCAAGTGCCTATCAACAGATGAATGGATAAACAAAATGTGGTATATACATACAATGGAATATTACTCAGCTGTAAGAAGGAATAAAGTGCTAACACACAGGATAACATGGATGAATCTTGAAGACCTTATGTTGAGTGAAACAAGCCAGGCATTGAAGGATGAACAGTACATGACCTCACTGATATGAATTAAGGAAATTGAGCAGTCTCAGAGAGCTATTGTCTGGAAGATAGGTTTACAAGAAATAGAAAGAGAAGGTTGTGAGTCATCACCCATAGGACGTAATCTATGGTAAGGTGGTAGAGTGTAGTTGCATATTGAAGGGATAGGACAGTAGGGTAATGATATTATTGGGTTGAGTGATGCAGGGTTGACAGGTGGGTAGATTAGGAAGGGTGGGTGAGAAGGTCCAGGGTACTGGCGAGAGGGTTGGGAGAGGGACCAGGTGAACACTGGGGATTTGCAGGTATGAGGTTGAAAGTACAGAGTTGGGAATGCTCTTATGGCAATATGACAAGGAAGGGTTACTGGTTTAGGGTGTTGGTTGTGGGAGCATTCAGGACAGGGAGCACCTGGAGCAGGCTTCTAGGGAGTGTGTGAGTGTTCATTCTGTCATAGTGTGTTGTATCAGTGGGTGGAGACCCACATAATGAGTGGGAAGGAGTTGGACTCCCATCTGCAGGAAGACCGATTTGTTTAGAAATAGACAGGTGGGAGTCTCTGGAGAGCAAGGGTGGTTCCTAACAGGGGAGGACAAACCAGTGTGTCAAGACCTCATTCTTGTTGCATGTAACTGTGAATCTTGTCATCCAATGAGTCAAGCCAGGGTGTCACCATGAGCCCTGGGGGAATGGGGAGGGAGGAATAGAATAGATCGAACAGGGGGTATTTAGTGGTCAGTGGAAATGTTCTGCATTACCTTACAGTGATGGACACAGGACATGGTAAATATCATCAAAATTTATAAAAGTGTACGATCTGAAATGTAAACCATTGACAATGTTTAGTAGCTATGTTTCACTATTTGTATATCAGTTATAACAATGCTATCATCCACATATAAAAAGATATTAATATAGGGTGGGAGAAGAAAGGGGGAGGATGTTGGATATATGAGAGTCTCCTGTATTCTGTGTGTGATTTTGCTGTGACCTAAAACTTCATTGAAAACTAAATGAAAAATAGTGAGACACTGAGGAATGAGAGGGGGAAGGTGCCACAGTACAGGCTGGATACCAGATATTGCAGTGATGTAAGGCAAAATGTCAAAAAATTTTTTTTTAATTTTTCATTTTTTAAATATCCCAGTCTTTTAATTTAGGTGTTTTTTTTTTAGTTTTTTTTTTTTATTTTTATGTATTTTATCTCTTACATTTAAACTTATCATTATTATTTCATTTACCTATTAATTATATTTGGCTATTGAAATGGCTTCATCTTTGAAGAAGCTTTGGATCACAGAAGGAGGATCATTGGTGTGGGGTGTCAGGGATGGGGGATGCATGGGAGGAAGTTCACCTGAGCATACATATAAGGTATATAAAAATGTTCAAATGTTCACAGGGCATTGTCACAGTGGGTGGAGAATCACTCAATAAACGAGAGAATACTGAATTCCCATCCTGGAGAGCTCTGCCATATTCTCTAAGGGAGCAGCAACAGTCCCCCAAGTGCAGGGGCAGTAACTGGCAAAGGAGGATGATCCACTAATGGGCCCTTGATATTGATGACTAGGCTTATGAGCCTTTGCTCTTGAATTTGAAACTCAGCCTATTGCTATGGGGTGCCTAAGGGTTGCCTCCTGAGAGCCTCCTTGTTGCTCAAATGTGGTCTCTCTCTAAGCTAAACTCAGCATATGAATGCATTACCTTCCTCCCAAGTGAGGGACATGACTCCTGGGGATAAGCCTCCCTGGCACTGAGGAATTGTTACCAAGCGCCAACTAGCAATGCAACTGGAAAAAGAACCTCAAATAAAAGGGGGAAAAGGTAAAGACAAATGAGTTTATGTGGGCTAAGAGACTTTAAAATGAGTTGTGAGATCATCCCAGAGGTAACACTTATACACATCTCAGTAGGATCTCATAGACTTCCAAAGTGGATACCACCCAAAACCGTGGGACTCCTTAGAGCTCTGGAGACACCCAGGTCCTGTGTCAGGGTGTATAGCTCCAGAGTTTGGTGCCTTGCCAGTGGGCCCTACTTTTGAGTTTGTGCCCCTGAGAGTGACAGAGTTGGACTCAACTATGTCTTCCCTGCACATGAATCATCTGTCCTTTCCCTTCAAACCTATACTTGGTGCTGGAATTTGTAGGTGTACATCCAGAGACTCGAGTCTTTGGGCTGTCCATGTGCCAGCTGGGCCCAGAACCTCAGTGGAGCTGCAACTCCTACTCTACGGCTCATTGTACTCACCCAGGACAACTAGCGGGGAAATGATGATGGACAACGGCCGTCCCAGTGAATGGAGAGTCTGCAGCTGCAGGCAGGATAGTCCCATCTATCTTCCCCACGGGTTATAAGCCCCCTCTCAATAGGAGGTGGAATGGACTACGCATCCCAGACTCCTCAGGATTGAGGGAAGAGCTGTGGACTAAAGAGGACTTACTGGTATTCTACTATAGACATATTGTGATTCAAGCAATGGAAGAAATTACAACATTGATGTGGAGCCAGTGGACACTGGAGACTCTGGGGGCAGGGAGAGGGAAAATCATTTGTAATATGGGGGCTTTTTCGGGACTTGGGAATTGTCCTGAGTGACATTGCAATGTCAGATATAGGCCGTTTTGTATCATCATGTAATATGCAGGACTGTGTGGGAGAGAGTGTGGTCTACAATGTGAACTATGGTCCAAGCTTAATGGCAAAGCCCCAGGATGTGTTTATCAATTGCAATTAATGTGCCACACTAATAAAGGATGTCTAAGTGGGAGGTTGTGGGAGGTGTGGGAGGTGGGGCATATGGGAATCCCTACATTTTTTTGTGTAACATTTATGTAATCTAAGTATCTTTTAAAAACTAAAAAAGTTTTTTAAAAAGCACACTTTTATTATAAAAAGTCAAAACTATACATAAATGTAAAGACTAAGCATTTTCAAGGTCTACCTTCTCCCACCTTATTCTCACCCATCCCAGAGTTAACCAGGGTTAACTGTTTAGTACTTTCTTTTCAGTATTTTCCCTGTGCCCTCCTATATTTACATGCAAGCACAATGCAAATTTTAAAATATTATTATGAATTATTATGAAATTATTATGAAGCATTTTACTCTTTTTCACTTGATAATATGTCTTGGAAAGCTTGACACACACACATATTATAAAAGGTATATGAAACATACTTACTGCATCCTTTTTAATAGTTAAACGTTATTCAACATTATGGCCTTACTAGAATTTACTTAACTGCTCTTCCAATGATGAACATTTGGTTGTTTCCCATTTTTCAATGTCATAAGCAATACAGCATTGATCAGTCTTGCACACAGACCTTTATGCCCATGTGCATGTGCAACTATTCTTTAGAATAAACTCCTAGATATGGAATTGCTAAGTCAACAAATATGGGCAATTTTTATGTTAGTAGATACTCAAAAATTGCCCTCCAAAAGAAAGGCTTATCATTTTGCCCTCCTAAAATAGAAATGCTCTATCACATTAATCTACATTTCTCTGGTTGCCAATAAGGTTGAGCACTTTTGTAGGGTTTATTGAACATTGTATTTCTTTTTTCAGTAAACTGCTTGTTCATATCTATTGCTCCTTTTTCTATTGGAAATTTTATCTTTTTTTCTGTTGGCTCATATTGATATTAATCCTTTGTTTATAAAGCAAATAATTCTCCAGGCTGTTGGTTATATCTTAAGGTTGTTTATGAAGTCTTTTGCATCTAAAACTTTCTTTTCTAATTTTTATGTACTTAATATGCCTTGAGACCCATGCTCTTAAATACTATGCTAAATTCTAGCATGCATAAGCCTATTTCTAGATTCTATTCAATCTTGCTAATCAATACCTCTGTCTATACTTGCACCAACACTATACTTTTACAACTATATTTTCAAATGTGTTTTTAATTTCTGAAAGAATTTCCCTCATTTTTTTCCCTCAGAATCTTGCAGGTTATTACTTGTTATTTTTCCTTCTCTTTTAGCCAATAGATTCAGTTTGGCTTGTGAAATTTCAGAAATAACGATTAGGATTACATTACATTCCTATATAAATTGTGAAGGATTGATATAAAAAATATTGTCTTTTGATTTAGGAATATACTATGTAACTGCATGTCTTAGTTTGACACAGGGCTGCCAATGCAAAGTACCAGAAATGGGTTGGCTTTTATAATGGGAAATTTATTAGGGTAAAAGCTTACAGTTTGGAGGCCATGAAATGTCCAGATCAAGACACCATCAGAGATGCTTTCTCATCAAGGTCAGCTACTGATAATCCTGGCATCCTGCCACGTGGCAATCGGGCATATGGCAGGGCTCATCTTCTTAGCCACGGGCTGCTCCATGGGTCCAGTCTCTCAGACAGCTCTTTCCATGCCACTGTGCTTTGCTGGTTCCAGACTCCAGGACCTCTCTCAGCCCCTCCGGCTTCTCTGTTTTCTTGCTGTCCTCTCTCTCACATGGAAGGATCAACATAACATGGCAGCTTCCTTTCTCTGTGTGTCTCCATTTATATATGATCCAGCAAGAAGGTGGAGACTCAACCTGAATCATGTCTCACTGACATAGTACAATCAAAAGCAATCTAATCAAGGGATCTAAAGTGACTCTAATGCAATCAAAGGGTACCACAACCCCAGCAATAGATTAGTTTGTGAAGGTAATCTTATGGGATTCAAAAAAAAAAAAAAACTTAAGACTGTCACCCTGCTGTTATTTGCTCTTTTATGGTTTTACTATAGTTTGATAGATTTCAACATATAAACTTGCATTTTTATTAGTTATTTTATATTTTTTATTGTTAAGGTGAGTATAATCCCTTTTCTCTGTTTTATTTTTTAATATGTTGCTGATAATATATAGGAAAGCTATTGGTTTTTTAATGCTAATCGTGTATCTAACTATCATACTGACCTCTATTGACTCAATTTTTTTTCAGGTAATTTCTTGAATTTTCTTTTATATTTATATGTCAGATTATTCTTTCTTGTCTTATTGCATTGGTTAGAGTTAGACCCTCCATTACAATGTTAAATAGCAACAGTTGATAGGAAAAAATTATCTTTTTCTAACTTAAATGAGAATATGCCTAATGTTTCACATCAAATATGATATTTGCTCTTGATTTATGGTCTCTGTCAGCTTAAGGAAGTTGCCTTTTTTTGCTAGCTTGCCAAGACTTATTGTTTACTTGTTTTTAATCAGGAGGGATTAAAATTAGGATGGATTTTAGCAAATGCATTTTTGTCCCTATTGAAATGTCATGAGTTTTTCCTCCTTTAATCTATATACCTAATGAATTAAAGTAATGGATTTCCTTGTGTTGAGTCATACTTGCATTGATAATAGCCACATTTAAAATATTCTTACCATGTGCCAGGAACTGTTAAACATAATTACCCAGTGTATTCACATTTAGGATTGTTGTAGTCTCTTGATAAACTGACTCATTTTTAAATTATGAATGTTCTTTTTTATCACTAATAATAATCTTTGTCTTGAAGTCTATTTTGATATTCATACAGTCACATAAGTCTTTGTATGGTTACTATTTGTATGATATACTTTTTTTTCATGTCTTTTTGTTCAATGTCTCTGTGTGGTTTTATTTAAAGAGTAGCCCTTGTAGACAGTATCTAGTTGGTGCCTCCTTTTTTTAAAGTCAAATAATCTCTATCTATTAATCAGAATATTTAGTTCATTTACATCAAATATAATTATTACTATGACTGGGTTTAATTCTACTACATTTTTTTTTTCTATTTGTCCCATCTCATTTGTTTGTTCTTTCTTCTTGGGTCAATAAAATACTTTTTGATACTCCATTTTATTGCCTCTGTTAGGTTTTTTTTAGTGCTCCCTCTCTCTTTCACACATACACACACACACACATATTTAGGATTACAGTATAGAACCTTAATGTATTTACTTATAATTAATATTGTACCATTTCATAAAGAATATAAGAATCTTCCAATGTTAAAATTCAATTTACCCCAACTCAATTCTTCATGTAACTGTCATTTTTTACTTTTACACATGTTAAAAACCCTATAACACATTATTGTTATTTTTGCTTGAACAAGTCAATTATCTTTTTTTTTTTTTTTTAAGTGGTACCAGTGATTGAACCCAGGACCTCATACATGGGAAGCAGGTGCTCAACCACTGAGCTACATCTACTCCCCAATGAGAGATGGTTTTTTCATTTTTTTGTTTGTTTTTAGAAGGTACTGGGGATTGAACCTGGGACCTCATACATGGGAAGCAGGCGCTCAATCACTTGAACTACATCCACTCCCCAATCAATTATCTTTTAAAGAAATGTAATGGTGAAAAACAAAAGCCATTTATAGACTTTTATAGTTAGCCACGTATTTACCATTTTCAATGCTGTTCCTTCCTTCCAATAATTCCAAATTTGTCATCAGCCTGATGAACTTCTTTTAACATTTCTTATAGTGCATGCTTACCGTGGACAAATTCTTTGAGGTTACATTCATCTAAAAATCTTTTTAAACATTAATTCTTGAAGAATATTTTGAAATATATTCTGCTTTGGGATTTATGAGCTTCTTAGATCATAGATTGATTTTCTTTTACTATGCCTTGAATATTTTTGGCTATTACTTCTTAAAATATCTTTAACTTTTCTTTTGAGACTTCGATAACATGTGGGATCATTGATATTGTCCTAAAATAAACTGAGGCTCTGTTCCTTTAAAAAATCTATTTTCTGGACAACGAGAAAGATAGCAGCAGAGTAAGGAGCTCCGAGCAGGGCAGTTAGTAATCATGGAGACCTATCTAAAGCACTTGTTTGGGGGCTCCAGGAGACCAGACGTGCATCCTACAACATCCTTAATAGAATGGAAGGAGGAGATTGCCCATCTGCAGAGAAGGTTTGTAAGTAGAGCACTCCACACCACATAGACTGGTGTCCATTCCCCACTGGAGGCACAAGCCGTCTTGGGAGCTATTCCACAGCTGGAATTGGAAGCTTCACTTCCCAAAAATGGGGGAGGAAGAGACCTTTGGGCACCAACTTCAGCTTCTCATTAGTAAATTCGGCAGGCCAAAGTATAATCCTAAGAACAGCTAAAGTATGAACCTGTCCAAGTCAGAAAGAGGCCGGTAGCCACCATCTTAACTCTGCACCTGACACAAGGGGAAGCAGGGCTGACTGAAAAATCACAGTGCTGGTAGGGACCGGTTTCTTTCCATCTAGATCAGATTGCAGCTCTAACATAAGTCCCAGGCCCACTTCGGGCAAGGAGGAAGCTGGGGGAGCTACGCCTGCCTCTCTGGGAAACTATAGGCCACTCCACGGAGGCTGGTGATCATCCAACTTTGGCAGTGCAAGCCACTCCAGGAGCTATTCTGAGGCAGGAATTGGAAGCTCCATTTCCCAAAAACAGAGGTGGAAGAGACAGTTGGCCACTGACTTCAGCTACTGATTAGTAAATTCAACTGGCTAAAGTATAGCCCTAAGAACAGCTAGTTTGAACCTGTACAAGTCAGAAAGAGGCCGGCAGCCGCCATTTTGACTCCACCCCCAGCATGAGGGAAAGCCGGACTGACTGAAAATCACAGTGATGGTAGAGACCAGTTTCTTTCACCCAGATTGGCCTGCAGCCCTAGCCTAGGCTTCAGCCCCACCTCAAGCAGGGAGGAAGTTGGCGGGCCCTGCACCAGCCTATCCAGGTAACTGCAGGTACATTTAGCTGGCACAGACTGAATAATAAGAAGTCTACCAGGGCAACTGTGGTCATCTTGGACTTGTACTACATAGATTGCTGCCCACACCTGCAGCTCCATCCTCACACCAGGCAGGGGAAAAAGGGGTGTGAAGCTTCATAAGTCTCTCTGGGCAACTACAGTATAGGCCTGCATGAGTTGGATTATTCCACACAGCTGTGGCTCTGTCCCTACCCCTGGCAAAGGAGAAAGTTGGGAAAAGCTCCATTGGTTCTTGGGGCAATGAGGGTAGCTTGAGCCTACATAGCTTATAGCACCAACTACATCCTTGGCTCCTACTGCACAACCAGCAAGAGAGAAAGGGCAGGAAGCCCTAAACTAAAGAGAAAAACTGCACCCAGAATAAATACTCTAGTTAGCCAGATGCCAAGACACCAACAAAAAATTTCAATCCACACCAAGAAACAGGAAGATATGGCCCAGTTCAAGGAACAAGATAAGCCTCCAGGTGACATAAAGGAGTTGAGACAGTTAATCATAGATGTTCAAACAAATTTCTTTAATAAATTCAATGAGATGGCTAAAGAAATTAAGGATATTAAGAAGACATTGGATGGGCACAAAGAAGAATTTGAAAGCATACATAGAAAATTAGCAGATCTTATGGGAATGAAAGGTGCAATAAATAAAATTTAAAATACACTGGAATCCTATAATAGCAGATTTGAGGAGGCAGAAGAAAGGATTGGTGAGCTTGAAGAAATGGCCTCTGAAAGTGAACATACAAAAGAACAGATGAAGAAAAGATTGGAAAAACTTAAACAAGGTCTCAGGGAACTAAACAACAGCAAGAGACGTACAAACATATGTGTCATGGGTGTTCCAAAAGAAGAAGAGAAGGGGAAAAGGGCAGAAGGAATATTTGAAGAAATAATGGTAGAAATTTTCCCAACCCTATTGAAGGACATAGATATCCAAGTCCAAGAAGCACGATGTACTCCCATCTGAAAAAATCCAAATAGATCAACTCCGAGGCACATACTAATCAGAATGTCAAATGCCAAAGACAAAGAGAGAATTCTGAGAGCAACAAGAGAAAAACAATGCATAACATATAAGAGATACCCAATAATATTAAGTGCTGATTTCTCACCAGAAATCATGGAGGCAAGAAGACAGTGGTATGATATATTTAAGATACTGCAAGAGAAAAACTTCCAGCCAAGAATCTTATACCTGGCAAGATTGCCTTTCAAAAATGAAGGTGGGTTTAGAATATTCACAGATAAACAGAAACTGAGAGACTTTGTAACCAAGAAACCTAATTTGCAGGAAATACTAAAGGGTGTGCTACAGCCTGAAAGGAAAAGACAGGAGAGAGAGGCCTGGAAGAGAGTCTAGAAATGAAGATTATATCAATAAAAGTAACTAAAAGTGTCAAAAGAGTGGTAAAAATAAAATATGATGAATAAAACCCAAATATTCAGGAATAAACTTAACCAATGATATAAAGTACTTGTGTTTAGAAAACTACAACTCATTATTAAAAGAAATTTTAAAAAGACCTAAATAATTGGAAGAACATTCCATGCTCACAGATTGGAAGACTAAATATCATTAAGATATCAATTCTACTCAAATTGATATACAGATTCAATGCAATCCTGATAAAAATTCTACCCGCATTTTTTAAATAAATGGAAAACATGATTATCAAATTTATTTGGAAGGGTAAGTTGTCCCGAATAGCCAGAAACATCTTAAAAAGGAAAAGCAAAGCTGGAGGACTCTCATTTCCAGACTTTAAGTTGTATTACCTAGCTACAGTGGTAAAAACAGCATGGTACTGGCATGAAGACAGACACATAGACCAATGGAACTGAATTGATGGTTCAGAAACAGACCATCACATCTATCGTCAAGTGATTTTGACTAGCCTGTCAAACCCACCCAGCTCAGGCAGAACAGTCCATTCAACAAATGGTGCTGAGAAAACTGGATATCCATAGCAAAAGAAGAGGACCCCTATCTCACACATTATACAAAAATTAATTCAAAATGAATCAAAAACCTAAACATAAAAGCAAGAACCATAAAGCTTCTAGAAGAAAATGTAGGAAAATATCTTCAAGACCTGGATTCTTAAAGGCGATAAGAGGAGGACTGAGATGGACTACTGATATTTAATGTATGTAGAAGTTTTAGTTAGCTTTACTGTAAAAGTGTGGAAATGTACAGAGTTGATGGTAACATATTAGAGTGAGTAACAGCTGGTTTATAAATGGGGATGTGGCTGAAAATGGTAGTTTAGGGATGTAAATGCCAATTGACAGAAAGCTAGAGAATAATCTAGGGACTGAATAGCACAGTAAACCAGAGGTGAATAAGAATTGTGGTTGATGGTACAGATGCAAGAGTGTCCTCTGTGAGCTAGAGTAAATGTACATCACTATTGCAGGGTGGTGGGAATGTGGAGAAGCATGGGAAAAAATACAACTGGAGTGACGTATGGACTGTGGTTAACAATAATAATGTAATATTCTTGCATCTATGCCAAAGATGTACTGTGTTGATAATGGGGGATATGGAAAATGTGTGCCAAACATACACTATGGACCTGGTAACAATCGGATGATATTATTTCATAATCTGTAACAAATGTTCCACCACGGTGTGGTATGTTGATAGAGGGGTATTGTTTGGGAATTCTGCACATGTGCATGATTGTTTTATAAGTTTACAACTTCTGTCATAAAAATATATTTAAAAAACAATAATAGGGTGGGTTGGGGGAAAAATACACCAAATGTAAGATAAGGACTATAATTAGTAGTAAGATTTTGACAATATTCTTTCATAACTTGTAACAAATTCTCACAACAATGCAAGGTGCTGGTGGAGGGCTAATGTATGGGATTCCTGTATGATGTTATGAATGTTTGTTTCGTAACAAACTTTTACTATACACTTATTGTTTCTGTATGTTCATGTATAAATGATATAAATATAATAATAATGGTAGGGTGGGTTGGGGGAAAATACTTTGGTTAGTAGTGGTATTTTGAGGATGCTCGTTAATCATTAGTTAAAAGTGTTTAACAATAATGCAAGATATTGGTGGTAGGGTGAGGTATGAGAGCCCTGTATGATGTTATGTATGTTTGTTTTGTAAGTTCAAAACTATTGCTATACACTTATTGTTTATGTATGTTCATGTATGAGTAATATTCTTCAATAAATTTTTAAAAATCTATTTTCTGTTTTTCAGTTTGGATATTTTCTATTGATCTGTTTTTTATTCTGACTTTTATTCTGCAATGTGTAATCTTCTCTTAAGCCACTAAGGAAAAATGTTGTTTCTGACCTTTATATTTGGTTCCTTTTTATAGTTAGTATTTCTCTAACTATAAAATTTCAAATTTTCCACCTGTTCATTTACAAAGTCCATGTTTTCCTTTAGATCCTTGAACATGTTTATAATCCATTTTAAAAAACCGTGTGTCCTAACTCCAAAATCTGGGTCATCTAGAGATCTCTTTCTAATGCCTGTTTTTTTATCTTGATTATGGGTCACATTTCCCTGTTTCTTTGCATATGCGATAATTTTTAATTGAATATCATGTTGTGGGTAACATTCTGTAGAGGCTGGATTATATCTTCTCCTTTTCAAAGGTGAAGTGTTTTGTTCTGGCCAGCAACTAAACCATTTGCTTATTCATTTTCTTAATACTTTTGGCTTCATTTTATACCTTTTTGGGACATGTCTATATTACTTTTGACCTTAGGATTCCAGGATGTGATCTTATTCCTTATTCCTGAAGTATGGCCTTTCTGGGGTCTCAACTGAATGTCTGATATGCTTAGTGAATTGTTTTTACTCTGGTTGGACCAAACCCACAGTGTCTCCTAGCACTGTGTGACCGCTGGCATTTCCATTCAGTTCTTAACTCCTTAGCAGCTTCTGTCTTCTAGGCCTGGAGACTTTCAACCTGCACAAATAAAGCCGAGAACAGATCGTAGTCAAAGGGCCAAGGGGAATCTCCATTTTTCGTGACCTCCTTCTACACAGCTTCCTCCTTTCTAGAATCCTACCCTGCAAATTCCAGTTGCAACCCTGAGATTCAGTCTCTGCTTCCTCATCACAAATAAGATTAGTGTTCTTCATTTGGGCTTCATCTTTTTGTGCAACATTTAGGAAAGTATTCCTGCACATAAAACTAGGTTGAACGTGGTGCTCACCTCATGTATTTCAGATCTCTTAAGGACCTGCACTGGTTATCTTCCAATGCCTAAAAATTACCGCCTGTGGTGGCCTGGAGATTTGAACCCAAGAAAAACATGTTCTTAATCTTAATCCATTCTTGTGGGTGTGAAACCATTGTAAATAAGACTTTTAATGAGGTTACTTCAGTTAGGTTGTGGCCCAACTGAATCAGGATAGGTCTTAATCCTATTATCAGAGGCGCTTTAGAGAAAGCCACAAAGAGAGAGACCATGAGGAGCAGCAAGAAGCTGGACGTCAACAGAACCTGGAAGAGAAAGGAGAAGACACTGCCATGTGCATTGTCATGTGTTGACAGAAAAGCCAAGGACCAAGGATTGTTGGCAGCCAGCCCCAGAATGCCATAGTCTTTGGAGATAGCATCACCTTGCTGACACCTCGATTTTGGACTTCTCCTCTCCTCAAAACTGTGAGCCAATAAATTCCTGTTATTAAGCCAACTTGTTTTATGGTATTTGTTTATTTGTTTTAGCAATTGAGAAATTAAAACATCATCTTAAATATTTTGTTCAGCTTTATCTTGGAGGGTAAATTCAACAGCAATTACTCCATCCTGGCCTTGAAGTAAATCATAATTGAAGAACTGAAGTAATATATTTATTTTTATTCCTTCCATTATATTTCATGAATTATTTTAATTATATCCCCCACCTCCACAGTGTGCCATTCTTTGCAATAATAATAATAATTCTTTCTTTTCTAATGGGCTTACTTAATGTCAATTTTGTTTAAAAATTTTTAAAAACATGTTTTAATTTATTTCCCATCAATATCAGGAATGCAGTTACATATATGCACTACCCCATATTCAAGATGAAATTTTTATCACACTTTTACTTCCTCTTTCACCACCTTTCTACTTGCCCCACAACAGTAGGGAATTTTAAGTTGTTTTTTCTTTTTACATTATACATTTTTCTTTTAAAACCCCTGTGCTATAAATTGCACTTAAGTTTGACAATTATATTGCAAACAATTTTTTCAGATTTTATTCTAAGTTTTTATTGATCACAGCTATTTTTTTTAATAAAACATGTCTTTCCCTTTCTTAAATTCTTTATTTTGATGAGTCTTTGCTTGAAGTTACATAACTTCTTTAAGTTATATTTTTCAAAGCACATACATATATGAGTCATATCATTTCTGGTTAATTCTTACAAATCTGAATGAGTCTTTCATTTGTCCTTGCATTTACATAATAGCTTGGTTTGGTATATAATTCTAGGAACATTATGCTTTTTCTTCAGAAGCCTATACTTTTTTCTGAGGTTTGCTAGCATTAGTGTTTTATATAAAAATCTGATTTCATTCAGACTTTTTCTTTGCCAGCCTTTTTTCCCCATTGGGTGCTTCCAGTGTTTGTTATTTACCCAGGATATGGTGAAATACCTGAGTATGATTCTTTTCATTATACTTGGTAAGCCATGTTAAAACTGACTCCTTCAACCTAGAGAAATTGTCTTCTTTTATTTCTCTTATTATTGCTTCTCATTCATCCATATTGTTTTCTCCTTCCAGAACTCCTGTTATAATAATATTGTTTTGCCTGCTTCAGTCTTTTCTGCCTCTTGACTTTTCTCTTCAATTCCCAACTCTTCGAGTTCATGCTCTGAATTCTGGGAAAATGTCTCTTTTTATTATATTTTACATTTTGTTTCTAGATTTTTACTAGAAATCTAGAAACAAAATCTTTACTAGATATCTGCACTTTTTAAAAAATTAATGTAGTATCCTTTTGAATCTAAGAAAATGATATTCTCCCCCCTTAATTCTTCTCTTTATTCTATTACAATTCTGTTTCATTATAATTTATTTAATCAGAATGCTCACATTTGAGTCCCCCTCTTTTGAAACACTGAATTTCTTCATTTATCTGGCAATTTTCTCTTATCTTTATGGAAGAATTTTTTTTAAGGATGAACAGCCAAAATGAGTTGTAGGTAGTGAATAATGGTTGCTCAGGGTCTTTCCTATTCACTCCCACTTCTACCATTTCCTGCTAAAACTCCCCAGTCTCATGGACATAGGTGAGACGTTTCTGAAGATGACATAGACATTCTTTTTCATATCCCTTTCATGTTGTTTGGATTGTTTCTTTCTGAAATGGAAAAAAAGGAAGGTGTCAAACATTTGATTTGGATGCCATCTTTGTCACAGGGGTTTCCATTTATTTTCCCTAGACTGTGACAAATTTTATATTTGTTTCTCACTTAAAAAATAAAATTTGTTGAAAGAAAAATTGACTACACTTCCAAGGTCCTTCCTCATGGAGAAGTAGAAAAATTAGTTTGATTCCAACCTTATTATGAAAAGAGTTTTTTGGAGAAGAGGTGAATTTTTTAAAGTTCTTCTTTCTCACCTTACCTAAAAACATTTTGAAATATTCTCCTTGAAACCATATTTTAAAATCTTGAAATTATTGTGGACCTCTGTGTCCAACTGCCCAAACTGGGACAGGGAAACATGCCCATGGGAGCTGACTTCTGCTTAGTACAACCATGAAGTAGGAAAAACACTGGGAACATCTGTATTTTATCCTGCCAATATGTTCTTTCTTACTCTAGAAGCAAAGGATGTCTTTACTCTGTCAGCTGCAAAAATATTATCTCTCTGCAGGAATGAAACAAGCGTAGAATATATATTATGCTATCACATTACATGCATACCTAAGCAGAAAACAAAGAAAATAGCTATTTAAAATATAACTCAATTTTGCCTCCAGGGACAGATAAAAATTTTTATTATAATACCCAAATGGTATAGAACATAAATATACATGGGAAATGTGATAGGGCTAATAAGTTAGGCTCTTTTGGCTAGATGTTGGTGGCTAAAAATTCATCATCTGATGTTGCCACCTCCATCCTAATCTTTCTTTCCTATAGACATAAGGTAGGCTATCTTCTTTGTGAGGGTCAGGAAATTGGGGCAAGAGACACCAAAAGTCATCACCATTTTTCAGCAGAGCATGAATGTCTATAGAAAATAACTGTTGGCTGGTATTTTTCAGGTTCATTTCAAACATTATACTTTACACTGTTTACTTAATAAATAACCAAGAGAGTGAAAAATAATAACAGTAACTAAATTGGTAATTTAATAACTTCAGATGATTCTAGAGTCTTAGCTGTGTTTACCCCTTTTGAAATCAATAACTTTTCATTTGGAATCTTAAATCCACTCTAATGAGTATTCTCCTGGCAGCAGTTTTATTTAAGATCCATGCTCCTATGAACAGAATTAACAGAATCTTTTATCTAGATAACAATTTAACTTTTGCAGCTTATATGACTGATTTGAACGTATAAATCCCTGCAATTCCATTAGATATACTTCTTCAAATGTTCAAAATTTCAAATGTTTTAACCAGAGAAGAGGTTATATAGGAAGAGCATTCTCAAGGCAAGGAATCTTGAGGTTGTTCAGTCACTTTCAACATGTCTGAAAATGGCTCCACTAGTACAGGTGGAATCTTTGGAAGCCCATATAGAACAGTAACAGAACTAAAGGGACTTCCTTAAAGGCAGTAAAATTATCCTGTGATTATGCCACTGACTTCCTAAATAAATTGCATGTTGTACTGTACTGTCAGTTTAAATCTTTTTAAACAAACAATACCTTCTTTCCTTGTATTTTCACATTCACTTATCCCAATTTAACTCTGACAACGTTCTCTGTTTTGTTTACCTCCCTACAAGAAATCTTCTGGAATCATGTAATCTATGCATATAAAGTTAATTAGAATCACCCCCCAAAAAGCAAGGGGCTAAATCAATTGTAACTTTAATCCACACTACCCTGGTTTTGTGCCCCAGTGTCCCAACTAGCTCTGGGAGTCTCCAGAGGGTGTTCAAGGATGAAATAATAGCTTCTAGGCTCATCATTGCTTCTCTGTGAGACATTGATCCTTCTTGCCCTGATGCTGCCCCCGGAAGCATTTCAAAGCTATCATGCCCTAGTACACCAAAGCAATGCTACATTCTTTTCAGAATTTACAAGATTCTTTATTAAAACAATGATTTCACCTTCTATTATAACCACACTTTCTACAGGGTCACAAAACTAGTCTTTAAGCCAAGTAGAAGACATAGCACTCAGCAATTCTTTCACTGTGCCTCCCCTACCCTTCTCCCAGGGGCCCTGCAATAAAATTTTTCCTTAAAAAAAAAAAGTGCCAAACACACAAATAAACAACCAGACAGCCTCTAAATACCAATTTAGGCTCAGCTGGTGCCTTTTGCCCCACTTGTAACTACCCAAAGTTCACCCTGTATCGATGAATAACATACTCTGCTGCTTCATGAACATCCCTTGTCACACATAAGTAGTAAATATTTCTAAGAATTTAAGCCAGCACAGGGGAAAGCAACCAGGAGTTAAAGAGAGGACCCTATCAACCTCATCTAAGCCCCTGAAACCAGCATCCACCTTTAGTCTTTCCAGTCATGAGTGCCAGTAAATTCCCCTTTTATGGGTAAGTCATTTAGAGTTGGTTTTAATAATCTTGACTAGTATACTGTAATTACCAAATTTTAAAGGCTTATATAGATATCATTGCCTCAGAAATCAGAAATAACAAATCCTAGATATTTCTGATCATGAAAACTACAGCCTGATGAGTGATTTAATTATACATGTAGGTATAGATCACTCACTAAATCACATATATCACATATATAGAAATGAGGAAAAGGAGAAAAAAAATCTTTTGCACTTTGAAACAATGTATTAAGAAGAAGACATCTGCCCAATGTCTAGAGCTGGGAAGATAAATGATTCCATTTTATGTTGTTATTAAATTGTATTACTCTTCATTAAAGTTAAATGCATTTAGAGGAATTAAATGTATCAAAAATTTGGCAGTGTAATGTAAGTGATGATTCTTTGTTTATTTGACAACATCCCCTGTGAGTTGATTCACAATTTTAATTTTAGAAAACAATATTTCCTTGATAGGGAATGACAGAATAATATGAACTGCTGGATCATTTTGCACAAAGGCATATTGATTGTGAAAGGCAACAGAAGCCAAGTGACTTAATTTTTCAAGGAGCATTATGATGATAATGCTTCTATATTGTCAGAGTGGGTCATATCAATTTAAAAAATGAAATTAAGCTTCAGGGGATGATCTCCTATCCTTTTAAAGATAAGTACAATGGGATTCTATGAAGACAAAAATGCTAAATAATTTTTGCTATATAACTTTGACTATCTTCGTATTTATTCATTGTACAACCATGGTCAATTAGCTCAATGAGGTCAAAGTAAATTCAGTGAAAAAATAAATAACTGGACTATTAGATCAGTAACTGAGAGTATATAAGTGATAACTCTCAATTATCTATTTTTAACTATCAGTTTAAAAACACCTGCTGTGGACTGAAGACCAACAGTGAACAAAACAAATATGTAAGAGAGCTTGCAACCTGGTGAGAGAGGAAAGCAGTACTCCAACTGTAAAGAGAATTGTAATATTCATTGGGATAAAAGTCATCAGAGAAATATACCTGCTACCATCAAAGCACATTAAGGGTACTTTAACCTAAATGCCAATAGGCCAGGGAAAGATTTCATAAAGTGATACTTGAATTGATATTTGAAGAGCCAATAGGCACTAACTAGGCAAAGAGGGAAGAGAGGATTCTAGTCAGAGAGCCAAGCCTATGCATAGGTGTAGGGAGGGATGGGCTAAGAATCAGAGACTCAACACGGCCCATGAGGACAGAACCCAGAGAAAGGAGTTGGAGAGCAAGGAGGGGCCAGGCTATTTTCTGGGGCCTGGTGAGTTCCCTTCTGAAACAATGGGTAGTCCATAAGAGTTTTAAAGGAGGCTAGCATGATCGGTTTTCCATTTTTAAAAATATTACTCTGGCCTCAGACTGCATACAAGATGTTCACAGGGGAGAGGGGATCAGGCTTCAGTTGAGAGGCTACTGTAGGGTCTAGGTAAGGGAATGGTAGTGAGACTGGGATGGAGTGAGGGTGAGGGCAAAATACAAAAAGGTGCGCAAATAATCCATCATGGCCATTTATCCTCTTCAAACATTTTTTGGGAAACAGCACCATGAAATATGACTGAGTCTCGCTTTTTAAAAAATTAGAGAAAATTTCAAACAGGTAACAAAAATAGACAGAATAATATAATGAACTCTTATATACTCAATGCCCAGCTTCAACAATTACCAAGCCTGGACTAATCTTGCTTAATCTATATCCCCACTCACTTCCCCACTCCCGTATATATATATTTTTAATTATAAAAATGTAAATCCTTCAGAAAAGTTGTGAGAATGGTATGATAATCACCCATTTATCATTCATCTAGATTCACTAACATTTTGCCAACTAGTTTGCTTTCTCTCTCTCTCTCTCTCTTGCTCCTTCTCTCTTATCTAATTCCTAAGAACAAAGGCATTCTCCTATGCAACCACTATACAATTATCACACTCAAAAATTTTTAACATTATCTAATATACAGTCCCTATTAAAAATTTCCCATTTGTCCCAATAACATCCTTTATAGGTATTTTTTTCCTGATCCAGGGATCCAATCAAGGGTCATGCATTGCATTTCATTGTCATGTCTCTTTTTTCTCCTTTAATTGTAAAGAATCCTTCAGCCTTTTTATCTTTCACAACATTGATGCTTTTGAAGAGTCTAGGTAAGTTGTTTTATAAAATGTTCTTTAATATGTGTTTATCTGATTGCATCTTCTTGAATAAATTCAGGTAAAACATTTTTGGCAGGATTATCACACAGGTGATGTCATGTCCTTCTCTTTTTTTTTTTTTTTTTTTTACCGGGAGGTACTGGGGATCGAACCCTGGTCTCTCCATATGGTAGACGGATGCCGAACCTCTTGAGCCACATCCGTTTCCCAATGTCCTTCTCAATGACTCATGTCAGGAGCCATATGATGTCATATGATGTTATTAATGGTTACTGTGCAACCATAGCAGAAAGCATTTTTTTTCCCTTTCACTTTTCAACTGATTGAATTCATATCCTGTAGACATAATCCATTACTAAGGAAACCAGAAAAGGGCTGCAAAATATAATTTCTGTTTCTTTATAAGCCATCTTAATGCCAAGAGACATTTATATAGATCGTTTATACAGGCAAAGCCTTATCAATTTTATTCCCCAAAGGTGGATGTAGATCATAAATAGACGCTGAGGAGGGGCAAAACTCTGCAACAGTTTGGGGAAATTATCACACTCAGGAATCAGAAACGTAAGAAGAAGAAAAGTAAAGAGTATAGGCTCAGGAGCCAGACTTGCTGGAATTTTACCCTGGCTGTGCCATTCACAGGCTATGTGAGTTTGGGCAAGTTTCTTAACCTTTCTGTATCTGTTTCCACATCTTTAGCATTGGTAATCATAGAACTCATCTGATAGGGTTGTCGTGAGCATTGAGTTTCTACATGTGCATTGTCTGACACAGTAAGCTCTCAGTGTGATGATGATGATGATGATGATGATGATGATGATGATGTTTCTAATAAAGGACCACATACTCCATGTGTTACTTAAAGGAAGATCTCAGGTTTTCTTTATAAAAATACTGTCTGCCATTTGGCCCCTGTAAGAGATACAAAACTGGTAAAATACCAGCCTGTTTGCATAAAATTACTAACATTTTCATTTAATGAGAACAGCTTACGGTAGGAGAGTTTGATTATAACAATTATATCATCAGCATTAATATTTCCCAAATGATAAATAATCTTAACAATGAAAAATATCTAATGTCATTCCCGTTGAGGATCTTATTACTTTCCCCTTCTCTAGTGATATATACATGACCCATGTCTGGTGAGTCAGTGTATGACATTGACAATCTCACAGAAAGATCTAAATCACAAATAGAAAAATACTTGCTAAGAGATCTAGTCCAGAAACTAGTCTAGTTTTAGCATCACTCCCTAAACCCCACAATTACAATTGAGCTTTAAGATTTCAAAGATATTTTTCTGATTGGGAAACCACAATTACCATATCATTATCCACTCTCTTGTATATGTGTATTTGTGTGGGGTGGGGGAGGGGTGGTACCTAGCAGTTTTTTTCTGATTTTATTCCATTACTCCTTTTTTGGAACAGTAACTTTCTTTCCCCTATAGGATTTTTACTGTTAGGCATTTGTGAATTAGTAGAATTGTCTAATTGTTAATATACTCTTTTCTCCTTAAATGAAATTATATTTATCAAATAGGACAAAAAAGTATTTCTTAATTTTGTATTTTTGTGATATTTTCTTAAACTGTGTAACCATAGCAGAAAGCAACTTTTCCCTTGCAAGTGGAAAAAATAAATAAATTTCTCAGCTATCTCTACCAATGCCACCCTGTCTTGAATATCTTAGCTACATAGTATGCTGTAATATTGGTAGAGTGATCCTCCCACTTTATTTTTCCATTTCAAGGTTGTTTTAGCTATTCTATGCCTTGTATATTTCCATATAACTTTTAGAAAAAGCTTTTCTATTTCTCCTTTTAAAAAACTTTGTTGGGGTTTTGATAGGAATTACATTAAACCGATTGATCAGTTTGAGGAGAATTGGGCTCTTTGCTACACTGAATTATCCAATCCATGGACCTGATACATCTATCCATTTATTTAGATACTCCTTGATTTCTTTCACCAGTATTTTGTAATTTTCAGCATATAGATCTGAACACAACAAATATACATGCCTTTAAGTTTATACCTAAAGTATTTCACTTTCTTTGGAGCAATATAAATAATGTGCTTTTAATTTCAGTTTCCACATGTTAATTGTACATAGAAATACTACTTAATTTTTGTGTGTTAATCTTGTATTCTGCTTCTTTGGTCAACTCACTTTTTAGTTCTGGGAAGTTTTTTTCAACTTTTTTTTTTTGTGGGGGGGGGGTGGGGTGGGTTGTAGATTCAACCCCTTATTTTTACTATACTGTGATAGGACCCAGAATACAGAAATAAATGACATGTGTGTGGGGGGGGACCACTAGTCAGGGAATCCTGGGGTGATTCTGCTTTAATGGAGGAATGCTTGCTACATTATAGAAACAGACAGAGGACCAATAAACCCAGCATGGGAAATCACTGATGGCTTCCTGGAAGAAGTGACAGTGAGACAAATCTTGATAGAAAACTAGAAATCAGCCAAGAGAAGGGGCTGAAGGAGTGGGAAAGGATGTTTCCTGGCCATAAGAGCAGCTTGGGCAGAGTCACACTTGCAGAAGTAAACAGAATATTTTATAGAAACTGAAAATAATTCAATAAACATTTTCCCAAACATTTTTCCTCCCAGATCAGCCACAGCTCCCCAAACTTGCAAAGGCTTGATATTTACAGTAAAGTCACTCTCCAAATTAGGATATAAAGCACTGGTTTCCTATTTCATCTTCACCAATGTGTGTGCAAGAGCCTCCCTGGGCACTGATCCTACAACTAGGTTGTACCTTAGACTCAGGAAAGTGCTGGCTGTAGTATTTCTCCATCAGATTCTACAAGGGTGAGGCATGAGAGGGATGCGGTGCTTAATGGAAAATGCTATAGACTCTTATTTGAAGATACAGATTCTGACTCCTCCTCCAATAATACTTAAAGTGATTCCTCAGAATTTAATGTAGAGTTGTAGAAAGAGTGCTAGTGCCAGAAGATCTGAGTTCAGTCCTGACCCTGCTTCCAGTAGACAATTCATCTAACATTTTGGTGCCTTGGTTTTCTCAAATGTCACTTGATACACCAGACATTATTTTTGCTTTCTTTTTACTTTTCATTTTTTATTTTCAATATTCTGTTCACCCACAAACATTTCCTTTTGTACGATGCAACAGAATAAAGGCTGTACAAACATACTGTCCTGGAAAAAATCACAAAGACCTCCAATCATAATGTCTATAACCAAAACAAGAGTTCAGAAGGTGAAGCAAGTCTTGTAACTGGGCAACTTCTCTTTTACATTTTGATTTGGAATTTGTGTTTTGATGTCTTCCTTGGGGGTTTGAAACTATTGCATTTTAATTTTAAATTGCATCACACACTTTCCAGCTCATTCAGAAAATAAAAGTCATGAGTATACTTGATCAGACACAGCATAGAGAGAAAAAAGCAATAGTTTTAGCTTTACTTTTTAATTCAATATTTATTGAGTACCTTTTATAACATAGGCACAGGGCTAGATAATGCAGGTGAGAGAAGATTGCCTGTTTCCTCTTGAGGAGCTCAGTCTAGAATAGAAGACAGTTAATTAATTGAGCAAATACCCAATTACAAGGCAGAGAAGCTTCCAGAAAATGTTATGGGAACAGAGGAAGCATAAAGAAACATAAACTCAGCTACACAGGCCAGGGAAGGCTTCCAGGAGGAGGTGATTTTTAAGTTTTATCTTAAAGGGGAATAGGAGTTACCCAGTTTAAGAAGATAGAGAAGGGTGTCTCAGGCAGCATTTGCTAAGGCATGGAATCATGTGAGAGAGTGACATGTGTGGAAACGGAAAGTATCTCTATGTGGTCAGAGCACAGGAGTTTTTGGAATAGTGGGTAGGAGGAGTCTGGAGAGGTAAAGAGATGGTATGTCTGTTGGAATTTGGACAGTATTCTCTAGGCCAGGTGTCAGCAAACTATCCTTGAAGGCTAAATCCAGCCTGCACCCTGGTTTTGTAAATAAAGTTTCATTAGAACACAGCCACACTTATGTGTTTACATGTTGTTTATATCTGCTTTCATGCTATCACTGCAGAGTTAAGTAGTTGCAATAGAGACCTAGAAAGCTTAAAATACTTACTCTCCAGGCTTTTACAGAAAAAGTATCCTGACCCTGCTCTAGCCTACTTGAGGGGTATATGCACCCTCTTTAAAGAAAAAGTTTCTCATAGACCTGAAGTGCTACTTAGATATTTTTACCATATTGTTATTTAGTTATCTACAAATGAAAATGTCTTATGCTTATAGCTTTTGTGCAAATGTAAACATTGCATATTAAATTTAAACTAACAAAAACAATATCACTCAAATCAATGGTATTAATTCAATGTAATGGATGATGTCATTTTTTATGGAAATAAATTTCTGCTTGCAGCATTTGTAATTCATCAATTTATACCACATGGATCATGTGATGATTTTACTTATTTGAACTAGAGTAAATCCTTTGTTAATACAACAAAAGACACTGACATTGTGGAACGCTATCTGTCCTAAATGTTAATTTTTGGTACAAAGTCCATCTGGCTTCTTTTTACATAAGCTAATAGTAATTATAGTAATGCCCATTGATAAGATAACAACACAAATGCAAGTGCAGGCACTGAAATCACTTGTCAGTACTCAGTTCTAAGACACCCATTCATGTGATTTACAATTGTTTAAATATTTTTAAATGTCACCTAAATGAAGACAGAACAATTTTAAAACTATTACAGGGAGCTGCAGATCTGGAGCTGCAGATCTGCAGTCCTAGAAAGTTACTGGAGGAGTCTAATAGTCAGCTATTTATTGTAACAACATCATAGCTAAAATTAGCCAGTCCAAACTAGGTGAACCAAAGAGGGGGCAATGGATTAGAGAGAAGAGGACAGACTTGAGAATATGCAGTACACTATCTGGACAAGACTTCAAGACTGAGTGAGTGGTGGTGGAGGAAAGAATGTTAGAGAGAATTCAGGAATGACTCCCAGATTTCTGGCCTGCACATATATATTCATTGAGGTGAGTGAATGCAGAAGAGGTAAAAGTTTGAGAAGGAAAGATATAAGTTCATTTGAGACACATTGAATTTAAGGTGCCCGTGAGATTAAGTGTTTATTCTGAATGAAGTTGAAAATATCAGACTAGGGAATGAAGAGTGAGGACTGGCTTAGATATAAGGATCTGGGAATTGAAAGTAAGTGGCTGTTGAACTCCTGATATTAATGAGATGGTCCACATAGAATTTAGAAAATGAAAGGAGAAAAGGAGAGTATTAAAGGATGCTTGATAAAGAACTGGATGTTAGAGGCAGCCAAATAAATAACTATATATATATATATCTGTATCTACAAATAAAATCAATTCAGGATGATTTATGTTAATGGAGAGAAACTGTAATATGCATAATATGAAATAGGAATATAAAAATCACTTATATGCATTTTTTGTGGGTGCATGCAGAAGAGAAGAGTTGGTACAAGATCTTCTTAGGCTTGCTAAAACTTGGCTTGCTCTCCCAGAAGGCACATTAACTTGGATATAGGGGCAAAATGATATGGAACATGGCAGACACTGCCTCTTTTTTACTAACAGAATCTTAATTTTTCTCAGGGTGGCAATGTTTGCCAACATCCTTTGCACATATGAATGACCATATGACACAGCTCTGGCTGATGAAATACAAAAGTCACAGGCTGGAACTTCTGGGAAAGTTCTTTAAAATGTCAATAGACCCAGCTGATAGGGTCCTTTATCCTTCCTCTTTTTCCTGCCTGGAATCATAAAGCTGGAGATGTAACAACTATTCTGTGACCATGAGGTCCCAAGAACATGCTAAGGATTACTAATTGGAAATATAGGAGGATCCTGGGGGCATCCGGAGGATACTGGAGCCCCAGTATCAGCCTTGGCCTTCCTACCTCCAGATGTGTTAAGAATAATACAACCCCTAATTTTTTTTTTACATTACTGTTTTATGCATTTCTGTTTCTTGTGGCCTAGCATAACTGCTACCAACACAGAAACTCTCTTTGAAAATGGTCTCAGGTTAAAACATCCCATAGATAGCCTTCAAAGTTAATATATTGCCCAGGAAAAATAAAGAGCTGATTCCCATTTATTGCAACAGGACCCCTCTCAATCCTATTTCCAGATATACCTCCTTTGGCCATTGATTTTAAAAAGTGAGGGAAAAAAAGAAGGTGGGTAACCAGGAGATTAGCTGGCTATGATAAACGGATTCCCTGTAAGACTGTATCCATCAAATCTCCAAATTCTAGCATCTTCCATGCTTTTCTTTTCTTTTTTTACTTTTTCTCCTCCATCCTTAGCCTAATGGAAGGGAAAAGTGAAGAATAAAAGTTAATACTATTATTCATTTACCTTCAGTGGATTCTTATTGCCCACCCAATTACACATATGTGCAATAATTTATCGAACTATTAATCTTTGCTTTGTATTGCCATTCCCCACCCCCCTTCCAAGCAATTAACAGGCTAATTGCTGCCTTTCTTCAGGGGAGGTTTGTGGCAGAAGCTTAAAAGCAAACCCCATACTGTTCTTCAAAGGCTTGAGTTCCTGGGCTAGATTATGCTGGAGAAGAGGGATCAGATGAGGTAGAAACAGATGTAGCAAAGGAGAGAAAGGAGATTGCTCTAGATTGGGAAGGCAGGGTGGTTTCCACAGGCAAGGCATGAGGAACCCAAGTCCTACTCCTGGCAGTATCTGGCAAAGGGGAAGGATTCTATACTTTGGAGCTGGAACTTGAAGCACTTGAAGATGGATCCTAGGTGGGAGGTGAAGAGCCAGAGCCTCTGAAGGGTCTCACTGTGTGGTAAACCTAGGGGAGCTGTACCCTTGACAATAAATTTCCCAGTGGGAAGAAATATTACCAAGGTCCCCAAAAATCATAAAAGCCAAACCATTGGCTTTCAAATGTCTGTGACAGTGTTGACAATAAGGACTACCATGATGAGTCAATGATTGTGGCTGTATTTCAAGTAAACACAAAAGGGTCTGAGATACCTAAGGAGGGAGAGAGAGCCCCCAATGACTGAGATTCAATTTATCTCCAATAAGGTGGGATGAAAGCTCACAGGAATATCTTAATCACCTTAATTTGTGATTCAAGGGTTATTCCCATGCTATTACCAATTCCTTCTCCTGAAGTGTGAGGCCTCAACAAACATGGTCTCCTCAACCTGGGGCTCCAGCCACTTGGTTTCTCCCACATGAATCTTACACTCGCTTAAAACATGTAACAAGCTCATCATATAAAACCCACAGGGGCCAAGAAGGGCTGGGCAGGGTCTTGGGGCAGTGCTGGTCTGGCCCTGACAGAGGAAGTGGAGGCATACATTTTTGCAGCCCCAGGACGCTGACCTGCAAGGTTAGAAAATAGGAGAGATGCCTCACTGACCAGCCTTGGCAGCAGTGTCTGCTGTGGCACCGTGGACATGGGGGGAGGGTGCCACCCACACTGGCCACCCAGAGTCTCACCCTCTCCTAGGTGGACATCATACTAGGCAAGTCTGATCCACCTTAAAACACAACTTTTTCCTCCGCAACAAGGAAGATGGGATTTCATTCTACAAGTTTACCAGCCAAAATAAAATAATGTGGTAAACCAAGTAAGAATAAGATAAGGAGTTGCAGGACATGAGCTTCTTGCTGCCAGGGCTGTCCCCTGTCAGGATGGGGACATAGCCTCTGGCAGCTCCCTCAATGCAGCAGCCAGGTCCAGCCACATGCTCCTTGCCCGCAATGAAGTGTGAATTCCCTGCTGCTGCCTTTGATCAGCCCTTCCTCTGTTGAATGAATGAATGTTGCAAAACATTCAAATATATATATAATTATATATATATAATTACATATATTTTTAATATATATATATATATTTATAGAACTTCTACTCTGAACTCCGAAGACAATGACTGTTTGTTTTCAGAGTACCTAGCATAGTACCATGTATTTATTTACCCAGCAAACATTTTGCAAAAGCCTACCATGTCCTGGGCCCTGGGACGCTAAAATAAACAGAACACAGAGCCTCTCCTTGGGGTTCTTAAAGTTTGTGTATTATGTTTAAAGTTCACAGGCTTGTGCCCAGCAAAATCTCAGTGAGCAGTTGTTGAAATTACTTGTTAGTCTTTAAAATCTGCATTCCATCACTTGTAGGAAATTTAAGCAAAACAAGAAAGATAATTTTGTGGAGGAGAAGGTTTCCTGATGCTTCAGAATAAACCACTTAAACTGCAGTAGTAACTATTGGATTTAGAAGACAAAATGGCATGAAAAACTTAAAAGTATGGCTTTAATCATTTCCATTTTAAAAATAGATGAAGAGCATTTTTACTTTCAAAACAAATGTGCCAATAAAAATATTACCAATTACTTGAAATCCGTGGAAAATGCTGAGATGATGGAACTATTGCCAAAAGCTCCTCCCCAGGCTGACTTCCTTAGCCCTTCATTCTTTTCTGCTGTTACTGCTGTTTTGGAATTTGCAGTTATGTGTAACAAGACCCTATCACAAATGTTTGTAGATAAATCAAGAAACATTCACTGGAGATCTTGGCATAGGCTGCAGTCGAGACTCAATAGATGATTTCCCTTCCCACACTTCCCATCTTATATTCAGGCTCTTTCTTTTCTCCCTGGTTCTCCATTCTCCTGACTCTACTAGTCTTTGGGGGCAACTTTTCTGCTTTCAATCTCTCAAGTATTTCATGAGTCTTATTTCTTAGTAGGCTAGTAAGGGAAAAACACAGGTCTAGAATCAAGAAACCTGAGTTCATTTGGTCATTTATTCATTCAACACAAATTTTTGAGCATTTCTATGTGTCAGGGATTGGTCTAACCCCAGGAAAAAGAGAGATGAACAAGATAGTAAACTCCCTGCTCTTCAAGAAGCTTACATTCTACTGGAGAAAGCCAATAAACAATAGGTAAATTATCAAGAGATTTAGAGAGCGATAAGTGCTATGAGGCAATAAATGGGGTGATGTGACAGATAGTATCCGTAGGGCAACTTAGAGAAGGACGGTCAAGGAAGGATTTTCTGAAGATGTGATTGTTAAGCTGAGATCTGATCTGGAAAGATGCTAGCCAGATTCCAAGGAAGAGTGTTTCAGGCATCTCCCCCTGACATGAGAGAGTTTAACAAATGGAACGCACCAGAAAGGAGACAGTGTGGTAGGAGGCAGTGAACAGGAGGAAGAGGGACTCACATGAGGTCAGTAGAAAAGGATTATTCTCTCATGAAGGTCCTGGTAGCCATGGTAAGAAGTTTAGACTTTAAGAGTATGGAAATATTTGATGTGCTTTAAGCAGAACAGTCACACGTTTCCATTTTTTAAAGATCACTGTGGCTACTGGGTGAAGAGTGGAATTAGAAATGCTAATTAAGAGACTACTGCCTAGGTTCACAAAACACAAGGGAGGAGGGAAAGGATTCTATTATTTGGAGTTGGAACTCACAGGACTTGGAGATAGATCCAATGTAGGAGGTAAGGAAAAGAGAGCCGTCAAGATGGTGGCCAGGTTTTTCGATAAAAGACTTGGGTACTGAGACAGAAAATATTCCAAGTCTACCTTATCTGACACTAGGCAATTTGGTATCCCCAACTTTAAAATAAAGATGTTAAAAGAGATGGCATAGCTGGCCTCACATACTTCTTGGCTAAAACAAAACAAAACAAAACAAAAAGCTCACAGTACTGTTGCATTATCAGGGCTGACTATGTCTTTCTTGCTTCCCATTAGGAGAATAACACAAACTTTGGACTCACAGAAGCTGGAATTCAAGTCAAAGCTCCATGCAAACACGTGACTTTGATAAGCAGACTCCGTACATCTCAGCCTCGGCATCTACAAAATGAGACCCTGCCTCACTGGGTTGTTGGGAGGGATAAGAATTGACAAATGATAAAATTATATATGGCACATGGAACATGATGGTGCTCAATTAATCACACCTTCTCCTTCTCTTCTTTCATTCCCTTCATTTTGTGAATCTCTTGACTCTAACTTTTCTGAGGATAAACTAATTCCAAGATCAGAGACTCCCAAAGTGGAATTCCCTGTGACAGTGGCTCAGTCCATGACCTCTCTACCTTCCTGCCTGGGAGTTAAGCACTTAAGGGTAAAGCAGATGCAGCCAGCTCCAAGCCAGTGGACATCAAATTATCAACACAAGGGCTTCAACATTTGAGCTTAACTTTGACTTATGCACCTTTCCTGCCAGGCAGTTCCAACCCTCTCCCTATTGAATGGGGCTGGGAAAGGGAGAATGTGAATGGCAAAAACCAGTTCTGAGAAGAAAATGTTGAAAGAATGCTTTGGACTGCTGGTGAGAGCGATCTCATCCCTTCAGACCCACCAATATGTACTTTTCTTCTGCCGATGACCTACATGACCCCTGGGGAATGATGGTACACTATTAGAGGGGATATTTCCATTTTATGTGCTACAGTTTTAGTTACCAAAAACTAAAATATTTTAGCCACCATACAAATTTACTGATGAATGATCCCTTTTGCTTTTTTTACTCCTGACTGTCTTTTTCATTTATATCTTTGATCCATTTTCCCTTTCAGGGAAAAACCCAAATAATAGGATCCCCAAATGTCAAGCAAAAAGTCATGTTTTTCCAGTTCCCGGCTGACCACAGGATGAAACCTAGGCTATGTCTGTAGTTTCTGTTATGGTCCCTAGAGGGCAGTGCAAGTCTCGCTCTACCTTCCGGAAGCCTCATACATTCCCTCCCACTCCCCTCCCAGCTAAGGGCAGAGAAAGGAGACGCAATGGGGGGATGGGGGTGGGGTATATGCACAGGTACCATAGCAGCAGAGGAAGTGACTTGAAAAGAAACAAGCCATACCGGGTTCATTCGCACATTCACACCCACCTCACACACAGCCTCACCTTTCCTCAGCCTGTTCTACATTTTCTCTCCTACACCCAATTCTTCAAATGCCTCCATGAGATCATCTCAGCCTCACCCTCTCTCCCTTCCAAACTTACATACAAACTCACTCAGCACCTCCCTGAACATAATTTCAAGCCTCCCAAATCTTTCCTCCTCTACACTCTAGTTCTGGTCCCTGAGGCCGCGTGACAGCCGACTGGGAGACTGCTCTTAGGAGGTCTTGGTGTGCGATAATGAGGCAGTCTGTGCACAGCCAGAGCCTAATTCTAGAGACTGGCTGCTGGAGGGCTGCCAAGCCCCTAGGGCAGGGAGGTGGTAATTGGCGAGTGACCCAGTGACTGCTGGGCAGACACTGACAAAGCCCAATGCGCAAGTGCCCAAGGTGCCACTGCAGGCCACAGAAGAAACAGGAACAGCTGGTTTTTGTGGGCAGGGCCAGGCATGGAACTAGAGCAGGTACAAGGGAAGCAACAACATTGTCTTATATTAGCGGAGAGCTTTGTACTTTCCAAAATTCACTCCAAAATACCCTGGCAAATCTGTTCATTGATGTAAGGAGGGCATGCATTAAAATCATCTTTTTTTTACAGTTGAGAAAACCTAGCCAGAATGAAGGTTAAGCATTAACATTCAAACAGATGTTAATGATGGAGCTGGGCTGGACTCCAATGCCAAGGTGAGAGCTGTACCCAAAATATCCTTGACATATGAAATCATATATCAGAGTCGACTTATCATGTAGGAGAGCATCCCTGGTAGGGTTTAGCAAGATGAAGGTCAGATTACTCACCGTTATACATAGATTCCTTACTGTGGTCCTTGACTATGTCTAGCTGCTGTATAGGGGAGGAGCAAGGAAGGAGATTACAGCTAAGGCACAAAAGGCCAATCAAGTGTGAGGGCTTCACCCCTTACAGTAACAGCTGGGCACCAGCCTCTCACAAGAAGTTCGAAAGGTGTGATGGCCTCACTCTCTTTCCTCTCCCGGCTTGTGGAATGGAGAGTCCTACTGCCAGAATGTCATGATTGCAAGAGCAGCCTACCCACCAGAGACTTTTTCTTTTCTTTTCTTTTCTTTCTTTTTTTTTTTTTTTTTTTTGCCTGAGGAAGCTCCTTTCTTGCATCTCAAAGAAAGACTGTATTTATAGCCCTTTTCCTCCAAGATTTTTTAAGGAAAAGAAAGAAAAGCTTTAAAAAAGCAGACATTGTAGTGATAACCTGTGGTTCAGATGAGAAATACATGTGTTAATTTTGTTTTTAAATTGATTCTCCTTTTCTAAAACACTTCTTTCAAAATTTACTGGGAGTTGAGGTATTCTATATGTATTCTATATGTTTGTATCCACTCTAGGAGATTTTAATTCAATATTTTGATTCTCTTTTGAAGTTCTCTTTGACCCAGATCAGGCACCCTATTTCAGGTTCCACATTGGTAAAAATTAAGTTGTGGCTTCCATCTACAAGTGCCCACAAATATGTTATGTGGGTTGATGAGGCAAGCTACTATAAAGCCATAATTTGCAGAATGGCTAACTAAATTAAACTTCTCTAAAATGTCAGTACCTAAATGTCTTTGGGACATTTCATGAAACTATGCAAGATCCTGCTTGATTTTTTTTTTTTTTTTTAACAAACTCAGGACTTTATTTTATTCTACTTAAAAAAAAAAAAAAAAGCAACTAAATAACTTGAATTTTAGAGAACCAATGTATATGCAACGTATGAGTCATGAAATTTGTTCCCACGTAGAGATCACATTTCTTCTTTTTCCTCGGAAATGTTTCATCTGAGAAGACATCCAAGTAATCTGACTGCTTGCTGACCTTTTAGATGTACCACAGATTCTTACAAATTAGGCCTTAAAGACTTCCACTTCAAGGTGGTAGATCACCTTGAATGTTCACTTCCCCATCTCGCAAAAATCACAAGGCATTTGCAATAAAGAAATAAGGCAGGAATAAAGCAGTAACATTATCATGACTAGGATGACAGCTGTCAGTGAGAAATTACGTTTTGATGAATTTCTTGAAGAGAGGGATTGGGATCACATCATTGGATAAGCCAGAGCAAAAGAAGCTGAGGCCCACCCATTCAGAGGAGGTGACAGCAGAGGTGGGAGCCATTCTTTAAGGCAGAGTACTAGGAGACTAAATTTGTAAATGAAGAGAAACAAAAGCAGAAGTAGGATGCAGAGCAGTCATCAGTATAATTAATTAAAGGACTGTATATGGATCACCTGGTCCAGGTAGTCCCTCCCATGTCATTCCTATCCCCTAGCATCAAAGCAATTAGAGTTTGAGCAAAGCTGAAGAACTACTGCCTTTCTGTCTGGTACCCACATGCCCTAAAGTAGAGCCTTCCAGTCAGCATGTTCTACCTGTGGCCACAGAGTTCATGTTTAGCTCCCTCTGCCCTGATGACCAGAAGAGAATCTTATAAGAGAAAGGGACACATATGACCACAGGAAAAACCTGTGGTAGTGATCTTACAGGGTTGATCACTAAACACTAGAAGAAATCCAACAGCCAAGATGAGACATTTGAGAAGGTGCTCAAGGAAACTTGTTCTATATCTTGATTATGGTGGTAGTTACACGGCTGTATACATTTATCAAAAATCATCAAACTGTATATCTAAAATGGGTGAATTTTACTGCTTATAAATTATGTTTCAAATAAACTTGATTTTTTTAAAAAAAGCATAAAGCAGAAAAGAAAAAAGATTAAAACTGTTGACATCTGACTTGGTTTGCAACAGTCCTGGACAGTTTGTCCATTTTTCTAAAGCACAGAGGAGGGGCAATTGGTAAGGCTGGCTCTTTAAGTGAGCCTAATTAAATGATAAGCAGGAGGGAAATTCCTAGTATAAACCAAGTACACACTAGGAACAGGCATTCCAAGGAACCATGTTTTATTTAATTCACAACACAGTGGGTATGTCTGCCTAGGAAGATATTCTTCCCCAAGTAGAACTGGCTGGGGGTGTCTTACACCAGCCTAGGATACAACACAGTGACTAAGTAAGATATCAAAAAATGCAAAATAAATATCAGAAAACAAGAAAGGGTTACTGGAAATTTAAAATATGGTTATCTTTTATGCATATTGATCATTTCTTCTGTATGTTCCCCCAGTGTCTTTTTTTTTTTTACTTTAGTTTCCAAGAAGTTTTAGGTTACATAGTCACACAGAAAATATAGGGGATTCCCATATACCCCTCCCCTTCCCCTCCACATCCTTCCCTACCAATAGCATCTTACATGATCTTACAGTGATGAAAGGCACAATGCAAAAAAAAATTTTAATTTTAAAATTTTTATTTTTTATTTTATTATTATTACTATTGGCTTTGTTTTGGGGGAGGTTTTAGATTGCAGAAGGGTTGCAACTGTGGCAGGGGAGGATCACTGATGCAGGGTGTTGGTGGTGGGGGGACGTGTTGGGAGGGTTGCACATGGGGCATGCCTCTATGGAATATGAATGTGTTCATGTGGTCATGGAGTATTGTCTCAGTGGGTGGAGACCCACACAGTAACTGACAGAATACTGAATTCCCATCCTGGGGAGTCCTGCTACATTCTCTAGCATGGCAAAAATCTCTAGAGCACATGGACAGTGCCTAGCAAAGAGGAGAGAACAATATGCCAGGCCCTTGATTCTGATACATGTACTTATGAACCTTGTTCTTGTGAAGTTGAAACTTAGCCCAGTAATATAAATTGCCTAAGAGTTACCTCCTGAAATCCTCCATGTTCCTCAAATGTGGCCTCTCTCTAAGCCAAACTCCACGTATAAACTACCTTCCACCCGGCGTGGGACATATCTCCTGGAGATGAGACTCCTTGGCACTGAAGGAATATTACCAAACACCAACCAGTGATGCATTTGGAAAAAGACCTAGACCAAAAGGGGGAAATATTAAATACAAATAAGTTTTTATGGCTAAGAGATTTCAAAGTGAGTCATTTTGAAATGGAGGTCATTCCAGAGGTTACCCTTATGCATTATCTCAGGACAATCTCACTGACTGCCACAATAAACAGTGGTCAAGCAGAGGTGTTCCTGAGGGCTCTAGAGATATCTAGACACTGTAGGTAGGGCAGACAACCCCAGGAAATCGGCACCCCATTGGTGAGCCTTACCTTGTAATATATGACAATCTATCTCCCCAATGTATCAGAATTAGACTCATTTATAATTTCCCTACACATGGTTCTTATGTCCCTTTTATTTGAACCTATAATTAGCACTATACTCATTAAATATCTGTCTCAGACACTTAAATCTTCGGTCTGGTCATATACCGGTTGAGCTCTGAATTTCAGAAAAGTTGCAGCCAACACCTACTCTCCAGTTCATAGGACTCACCCAGGACAACTGAAAAAAGGATAATGATGGACAACGCCCATCCCAAAAAACAGAGAGTATCTACAACTGCAAACAAGACAGTTTCATACATTTTCCCCATGGGATGTAAGTCTCCTCTCAATCGGAAGCAGTTTGGGCATCAACATCCCAAAATCCTCAAGACTGAGGAACAAACATAAGATGGGAATGCAACTATGGACTAGAGTAGACTTATTATTTTTCAATTAACAGAAGAACTTGTAACATTGATATAAAGACAGTGGTCACCAGAGGTTCAGAGGGGAAGGAGAGGAAAGAATAGGTGCAACAGTGGGGCATTTTTGGGACATTGAAATTGTTTTGCATGATATTGCAATGACGGATACAAGCCATGATACCTTTTCTCAAAACCTATAAAATTCTGCAATGCAAAGGGTAAACCATAATATAAATATAGCCATGGTTAGTAGCAATGCTTCAATCAATATGTGCTCATCAGTTGTAACATATGTACCATGCTAATGCATGACGTTGTTAATGGAGGAAGTGTGGGAGGGGGTGGGGGAGGGATGTACGGGAATCCCCTATATTTTCAATGTAACATTTATGTAATCTAAAGCTTCTTTAAAAAAATAAAGACAAAATAACGATTAGGCAGTACCTAATAGAACAAAAAATATGGTCACAGAAATATTTTTATATGGAATAAAGGGGCTGAAAAATAAAATCAAGGATATTTAACAAAATGTTGAACAAAAAAGAAAGAAAAAATATGAAAAAAGTTAAAATCACAGAGGAGCTATTTAAGAAAGCCTACATCCACCTAATAGAAGTTCCAAGAAAGAAGAGAAAAAAATGTACCGGGGAAAATAAATAGTAGTTGATGAATAGATAAACAAAATGTGGTAAATCCATACAATGGAATATTATTCAGCCATAAAAATAAATGAAGTACTGATACATGCTAAAACATGGATGAACCTTGAAAACATTATGCTAAGTGAAAGAAGCCAGATACAAAAGGCCACATATTGTACAATTTCATTATATGAAATGCCCTAAATAGGCAAAGCTATAGAGACAGAAAATAGATCAGGAGTTGCCAGGGGGTGGGGGAGAGAAGAATGGTGAATGACTGCTAATGGGTACAGGGTTTCTTTCTGGGATGATGAAAATGTTCTGGAATTAGATAGTAGTGATGGTGACACAACTTTGTGAATATACTAAAAAACACTGGATTGTATACTGCAAAAGGGTGAACTTTAAGGTATGTGAATTAAATATCAATTTAAAAATAGAAGATGAAAATTTCCCAGAAGTTAAAAAAAAAAAAAAAAATCCATAAGATTTAAGATTGAGTACTAACAGAGTAAATATATAGGTGGTAATCCCCAATTCAGCCTCACAGAATTGGACACCAAGGAAAAAGAAAAAAAAAAAAAAAAAGATTCAAGAAAATTACTTACAGAAAATTTGAAATAAAACTGGCGTTAAATATCTCATCTGCAATATTGCGAGAAGACAATGGGGCAATGCTTTTTCACAGTTCTGAAGGAATAGGTTATTGATGAAATCAGAATAGGAAGTCAGACACCTCTGAAAATATTTTCCAAGGTGATTTCCATTTATTGAATTGATTTACCATTTACTATTTATTGAATTGATTTCCATTCAATAAATAGTATGATTAACAAGTACAATATCTTAGTGATATTACAAAGAACAGTTGTGCTTCCACATTTAACAAGAAAAACAGCAAGTCAATTAACAACTTAGGTTTAAAAAAAAAAAATAGTCCCCAAGAAAATCAAATACAAATATGAACAACTAATGTGTGAGAAAAGGGAATCAATTTGACTTCAATACCTACAAATTACTCTTTTGAATAGTTTAGTGGCATAGAATTACATTCCCTTTTCTAGGGATTCAACTACTTTATTTCTTTAATTAATCATTATTAGTAATATTTGCATAATAAAAATGTGAAAATGACATGTATTAATCTATAGTTATAAAGTAATAGAGAAATTCAATAAATATGGGGAGGGAGTAGAAGTTGACGATTAATACCTCAGGAACTTCTGGGAAGATGGTGGACTAGTAAGACACAGGATCTCTTCTCCAGAAAAATAGCTAGAGGACAGGCTGAAACAGCCCCGAAAAAGATCTTCTAGAGTTTAGGACAGCAGGTGAAGGCTGCATACCACCCAGAGGAGAGTGGAACAAAAAAGGGAAATCGCGACGACAAAACCGTGAGTTGGAACCAGTTGTTGCTGCTGGCACCCTCTCCCACACTCTTTAGAATTGTCAGGCATCTGGGCCTGCGACTACAGACAAAGGGGGCTCCAGGGATCTACCACTCCAGGAAAGGGGAGAGAGAGGGACACAGCCTTAGGCTGACTCAGGCTCTGACCCACAAATTTGGGCTGCAGAGCCCCAAGGACCCTTCCACACAGTGGTTTGCCATGGGAGCCTAGGAAGGACTGAAAAATCTGACCCTCCCAATCTCCCTCTCTTCTAGCCTGGACTAATTGTTGAGGACTCCACAGGAGAGGGGAGAGAGAGCCTAGGGCTAACCCTACTTTTGACTCCCAGGTTTAGTCTGCCCTGTCCTGAGAGCCATTTCAGGACGGGTGGGGCTGCGCCATTGTTTGCCTTGGAGCCTGCAAGGGGCTAAAGATATATAAACCTCCCAATCTCCTCCTCTACTAACAGGAACTGATTGTTGAGGACTCAGAGGGGAGTGGAAATATTTCCTAGCTAGGAAAAGGGAGGGGGCTGCCAGAGACAATTGGAGAACTGTCCAGAAAGTTTGAATTACAAGGCTCTTAGCACCCAGACAGGAAGCTCTATCACATTGATCTGGTCTGTGTCACAACAAATACACTCCAACCAGGCATTGAATTGAGAGCTGCCAACAAGCACCATCTCCTGGCAGACCAAGGAAGTGCACATAAGAAAATTAATAAGTAAGAGAGGCTTTTCCTGGCCTCTATAGCATCCCTGCCCAAGGCCCTAGGAAACGACTCTACAACCAATTACTGGGTCCAGTGCCCAGTTCTGAGCAACCAGCAGAACAATCCTAACAATCAAGGTTGAGCCAAAAATCAAAGAGCTGTGGTAACTCACAGACTCCTGCCACTAAAACCCCATAAAAGAAAAAGAGATAGAGCACCTAAGTAAAATACAAACTAACCAGATACCTAAGCACCAGCAAAAAATTACAAGCCATACTAAGAAAATAGAAGACATGGCCCAAGAAAAGGAATACAGCAAAGTCCCAGAAGAGATGCAGAATTTGAGAGAACTAATCAGTCAGATGAGCACACATTTCCAAAATCAAATTAAGGAGATGAAAGACAATATAGTTAAAGAGATAAATGACATCAAGAAGACATTGAGCGAACGCAAAAAAGAATTTGAAATCATGAACAGAAAAGTAACGGAGTTCATGGGAATGAAAGACACAATAGGTGAAGTCAAAAACACATTTGAGGCATACAACAGCAGACTCGAAATAATAAAAGAAAGAATAAGTGATACCGAGGACAGAGCAGCTAAAATTGAAGAGAGAAAAGAACATAGAGAGAAAAGAATGGAAAAAATTGAGCAGGGGCTCAGAGAGTTGAATGAGAGCACAAAAACACAACAACATATGTGTCATGGGAGTTCCAGAAGGGGAAGAGAAAGGAAAAGGGGCAGAAAGAGTATTTGAGGAAATAATGGCTGAAAATTTCCCAACTCTCATGAAAGAAATGAACTTGCATGTCCAAGAAGCACACTGTATCCCAATGAGAATAAATGCAAATAGACCTACACCAAGACACATATTATTCAGAATGTCAAATGTAAAAGATAAAGAGAAATTTCTCAGGGCAGCAAGAGAGAAGCAAACAATCATGTAAAAAGGACGTCCAGTAAGACTTACTGCAGATTTCTCTTCAGAAACCATTGAGGCGAGAAGATAGTGGTATGATAAAATTAGGAAACTGAAAGAGAAAAACTGCCAGCCACGAATTCTTTATCTAGCAAAACTGTCCTTCAAATATGAAGGTGAGTATAAAGTATTCACAAACAGAAACTAAGAGAGTTTGCAAAAAAGAATCCACCTTTGCAGGAAATATTAAAGGAAGCCTTAGAACCTGAAAGAAAAAGACAGGAGAGAGAGGCTTGGAGGACAGTATAGAAGAAAGAAAAGCAGAAAGGATAACCAAAAGAGTAAAAAGAAAGACAAAAATTAGATGACCTATGAAAACCAAAGAATAAAATGGAGGAAATAAATAGTGCATTTTCAGTAATATCATTGAATATGAACGAATTAAATTCCCCAATCAAAAGATACAGGCTGACAGAATGGATAAAAAAAAAATGAGCCATCCATATGCTGCTTACCAGAAACTCACCTCAGACCCAGGGATACAAAACCAGCTGAAAGTAAAAGGTTGGAAAAAGATACTCCACGTGAATAGTAAACAGAAAAGAGCAGGGGTAGCTATACTAATATCAGACAAAACAGACTTCAAATGCAAAAAAGTGATAAGAGATGCAGAAGGCCATTATATATTAATAAAAGGGATGATCCTCCAGGAAGATATAACAGTCATAAATATCTACACACCTAACCAGCGTGCCCCAAAATATATGAGACAATATATAGACATTTCTGCAATAATCGTGGGAGACTTCAACACCCCTCTCACATCATTAGATAGAACAACTAGACAGAAGATCAACAAGGAAACAGAGAACTTGAACAATATGATAAACAATTTAGATCTAACAGACATATACAGAACACTGCATCCAAACTCAGTGGGTTATACATTCTCCTCAAGTGCCCATGGATCTTTCTCCAGGATAGACCACATGTTAGGTCACAATTCAGCTCACAATAAATATAAAAAGACTGAAATTATACAAAGCACCTTCTCAGATCATAATGGAATGAAACTAGAAATCAATAACAGACAGGAAGAAAGTAAATTTGCAAATGTGTGGAGACTGAACAACACACTCCGAAAATATTCGGTGGGTCAAAGAAGAAATTGCAAGTGAAATCAGTAAATATATTGAGACAAATGAAAATGAGAACACAATGTATTAAAACTTATGGGATACAGCAAAGGCAGTCTTGAGGGGGAAATTTATAGCCCTAAAAGCCTATATTAAACAACAAGAAAGAGCTAAACTCAAAGATTTAACTGAACAACTAGAGAAACTAGAAAAAGAACAACAAACCAATCCCAAAGCAAGCAGAAGGAAAGAAATAATATAGGTTAGAGCAGAAATAAATGAAAATGAGAACAGAAAAACAATAGAGAACATCAACAAAACCAAAAGCTGGTTCTTTGAGAAGATCAATAAAATTGACAAATCCCTCGCTAGACTAACAAAGAAAAAAGAGAGAAGATGCAAATAAATACAATCAGAAATGAAAGGGGAAGAATTACAAATGACCTCACAGAAATAAAAAGAATCATAAGAGGATATTATGAGAAACTATATGCCAACAAACTAGACAACCTGGATGAAATGGACAAATTTCTAGAAACTCATAACCAACCTACACCTACACATCAAGAAATACAAGAATTTAACAAACCAATCACAATTAAGGAGATTGAATCCGTCATCAAAAATCTCCCAGCAAAGAAAAGTCCAGGACCAGATGGCTTCACAGGTGAATTCTACCAAGCATTTCTAAAAGAATTAACACCAATCCTGTTTAAACACTTCCAAAAAATTGAAGGGGAGGGAAAATTACCCAACACATTTTATGAAGCCAACATCACCCTAATACCAAAGCAAGTAAAGATTCCACAAGAAAAGAAAATTACAGACCAATCTCTCTAATGAACATAGATGCAAAAATTCTCAACAAAATACTTGCAAATCGAATCTAACAGCATATCAAAAGACTTATACATCACGACCAAGTGGGATTTATTCCTGGAATGCAAGGCTGGTTCAACATAAGAAAATCAATCAATGTAATATACCACATTAACAAATTGAAGGAAAAAAACCACATGATCATCTCAATAGATGCAGAAAAGGCATTCGACAAAATCCAACATCCTTTTTTAATAAAAATACTTTAAAAAAATAGGAATAAAAGGAAAATTCCTCAATATGATAAAAGGCATATATGAAAAACCCACAGCCAACATCATACTTAATGGGGAAAGGTTGAAAGCTTTCCCTCTAAGATCAGGAACAAGACAAGGATGCCCACTGTCACCATTGTTATTCAACATTGTACTAGAAGTTCTAGCTAGAGCAATTAAACAAGACAAAAAAATTAAAGGCGTCCAAATAGGAAAAGAGGAAGTAAAACTCTCACTGCTTGCGGATGACATGATCCTGTATTTAGAAAATCCTGAAGTAGCCACAACAAAGCTACTTGAACTAATAAATGAGTTCAGCACATCAGTAATGTTTTTGTACACTCTTACTGAACAACCTGAGGAGGAAAATTCCATTTTCAATAGCAACAAAACGACACAAATGCTTAGGAGTTAATTTAACCAAAGAAGTACAGGACCTATATGCAGAAAACTACAAAACAATGCTAAAAGAAATTTTAAAAGACCTAAACAAATGGAAAGACATTCCGTGTTCATGGATTAGAAGAATAAATATCGTGAAGGTCTCAATCTTGCCCAAACTGATTTATAAATTCAATGCAATACCAATCAAAATCCCAATAGCTTACTTTACAGAATTAGAGAAGGCAATTACCAAATTCATCTGGAAGGGTAAGTGCACCTGAATAGCCAAAAGTATTCTAAAAAAGAAGAGCAATGTGGGAGGAATTTCACTGCCTGACCTTGAAACATATTACAAAGCTACAGTGGTCAAAACAGCATGGTACTGGCATAAAAATAGACACATCGATCAGTGGAATAGAATTGAGAACCCAGAAATAAACCCTCACCTATACAGTCAACTGGTTTTTGACAAACCTACCAATCCCATGCTAATGGGAAAAAAACAGTCTCTTCAACAAATGGTGTTGGGAGAACTGGATATCTATAACCAAAAGAATGAAAGAGGACCCCTATCTCACCCCCTATACAAGAATCAACTCAAAATGGATCAAAGATCTAAATATAAAAGCCAGGACCATAAAACTACTAGAAGAAAATGTAGGGAAACATCTTCAAGACCTTGTAGCAGGTGGTAGGTTCTTGGACCTTACACCCAAAGCATGTGCAACAAAAGGAAAAATAGATAAATGGGACCTCCTCAAAATTAAACACTTGTACCTCACAGGATTTTGTCAGAAGGGTGAAAAGGCAGCCAACTCAATGGGAAAAAATATTTGGAAATCACATATCTGATAAGGGTTTAATATCCAGGATATATAAAGAGATGTTACAACTCAACAATAAAAAGACAAATGACCCAATTAAAAAATGGGCCAAAGACTTGAATAGACATTTCTCCAAAGAAGAAATACAAATGGCAAAAAAACACATGAAGAAATGCTCAGCATCACTCATGATTAGGGAAATGCAAATCAAAACTACAGTGAGATATCATTTCACACCTATCAGAATGGCCATTATGAAAAAGACAGAGAACTACAAGTGTTGGAGAGGATGTGGAGAGATAGGAACACTTCTTCACTGTTGTTGGGAATGCAGGATGGTACAGCCACTGTGGAGGACTGTTTGGCAGTTCCTAAAGAAGTTGAATATAGACTTGCCACGTGACCCTGCAATACCACTACTGGGTATATACCCAGAAGAACTGAGAGCAGTGACATGAAAAGACATCTGCACACTGATTTTCATAGCAACATTATTCGCCATTGCCAAAGTTGGAAACAATCCAGGTGTCCATCACAAGATGAATGGATAAACAAACTCTGGTCTATTCACATGATGGAATATTATGCAGCTGTAAGAAGAAATGAAGTCATAAAGCATATGCAACATGGATGAACCTGGAGGACATTATGTTGAGTGAAGCAAGCCAGACACAAAAGGACAAATACTGTATGAATGCGTTACTATGAACCAAATATATTGTGTAACATATTGTTTGATTTAAAAAAAAAAATTTATATGTATCCATTACATTTAATTGAGAAATGCATATATTTATTCATCTGTGTTTACTTTTTAGTTTTTAATTGTTTATATTTTCAATTATTAAATGTACAAAGTAAAGTAAAAACAAAAGATTAATACCTCATTTTTCATAGTGGGGAGGCAATAGATACTGTCTAAATATTATGTTGAAAATAGAATTCCTTTGAATTACAGTTGTAACCATCAGATGACTAAAAACAAATTAAAAGTGATTTCCTCTGAGGAAAGTTACTAGAAGCTGGGTCAATAGACTTTCACTTGTTATTAAATACCATTGACATTTGCTTTAACATATGCATGTATTACTTTTATAAACTAAAAAAAAATAATAGAACAATTCCTAGGCCTGCAAAATTAACTAACTGCATCAGTTAGAAATATTTCCAGCAGCAGTATACTGAAAACTTGACTAACAGTGCTGCCTTAAATCAAGGCCTCAAATTATTTGCTTAAAAAGACATCCAGGGAAGCGGCTGTGGCTCAATCAGTAGGGCTCCCGTTTACCATATGGGAGGCCCCGGGTTCGGTTCCAGGGGCCTCCTGGTGAAGGCAAGCCCGCCCGCACGGCGTGGTTAGCTGACCCAGCGAGCACAAGCAGCAAGGGGGGGGATGAATGAATAAATAAATTTTAAAAAAATCTAAAAAAAATAAAAAATAAAAAATAAAAAAAAATAAAAAGACATCCAGCGGGAGACAGGCCCACAGTTAGTTTGGTGGCTTGCTGACCTCAGCAACACCCAGGCTCTTTCCATCTTTCTGCTCTGCTACCCAAGGCACTGGCAATGGTCTTCATTCATGATTCAAGATGTCCACTGTGCTCTAAGCACCCTTTTGCTCACAACCACATCCAAAATCAGGATGGAAGTTAGCAGAGACCAAAAGGTCTAACTCCCACAGAGCTCCCTGCTCTCCTTTTATGTCTTTTCCACAAGGCCCCTTCCCCCTTACAACCCAATCAACCCCCTTCTCTTACATTTCATTGGTCAGAATTGGGTCATCTCCCATCCCTGAACCAATCACAGGCAAAGAGGAATTAGTTCATCATAATTGGCCTAGACTGATCATTATATATTACCTGGGGCTGAGCAGGTTGCTCCCTTTCATTTTTGCAAGAAATAATAGGGGAGTAGGCAGCTAAAGGGTCTGACCAACAGGCTGACTGGCCAACTAACTAACCACCTGACTACCATTCTGCATGAAGAGACTGCCACCAACATGACTGTCGGAACCACAAAATCTGAATCCTCTGATGACAAGAGGCTAGACAGTCATGAGGCATTAGCCTCATGTTGATTTAATGTGTATTAGTCTTGTGAGATAAAACCGTTAGTCATGTGTTAGCATCTGCAAATTAACACTAGCTTCCGGGGCAAAACATTTGAGAGAAAAAAAAAAAAAAAAAAAACTGCATTTTTCAAAGGTTCAACATCAAAAATTTATCAAGTGTAAAAACCCAGTCTGTTTGATGCTGTTAGAATGATTAATTTCACAAATAGCTACTAGAAATAAGGCACATCTGACAACCTGAAGAATTAGAAGAGGAGGCAAACTTTTTCCTCTCTGAATTAAGAAAAGTTACTTCCATCATTTGCATTTTTTCTTTCCTCATATCATTTTAATGACTCTGGTGCACTTCTTAAGTCAAAGATTTGAGGATTCCATTTATCAGACAAGTATTGGCTTGCTTTTCACAACTCTATCACAGCTGATTTACTAATTTATCCTATAGACTTTTTGCAAAATCTATCCAGCTAAAGCCCATTGTGCCTCATAATTCCCACCTATTTTACTCGAAGAGCTTAATGCATAGATGGGATCTGACATATAAGTTTTGCTCACCAGTTCACTGTCAGAGCAGGTCTGAATAATTAGCACCAGCAGCTCTTCTTTCCAGATATTAATACCTTATATCATAAATGTCAAGCAAAGCACAAAGATGCAACTAGAAAATCTTAGAAGGAAGAGAGCCCATAAATCATGGTGGTTTCACTCTATTTTCCTTCCATTTTACTATCAGAAAATAAACCTAGGGTGGTTTATTTTAGAATCTAAACCTCGTCTTATCCATTACAAATCACTGTGCCCTTCTCTGAAGCTGTATCCTGGAGGCGGGGCTAAGAGGGTTGGAGATAATGATGCTGTGCTGTGTGCATTTGGGACATGAAGGCTGGCAGCAGTAGAATGCAGGCCAGTGTGAGCCAGGTAAGTCTCTCAAAAACCTCAGCCCCTGACCTACTCAGTGAAAACAATCTCCTTAATGGTTAGAGAACAAGCATGAGAATGGGTTTTGCAATAAATTGTAATGAACTTGCTGAGGCTGCCAGAATTCCTAAATAAACACCTTATTCAAACTAGACACTAACTCTACAGTGAGCAAGGCTACATCCAGTACCATCTTTGATAATAGGTATGACTCTTCCAACTGCAATCACAGGATCTCCAATTTAGAGACGAGGAATTCTCTACTTCCAAAAACAACTCACACAAACTATTCCATATTTAGAAAAATGGCTATTAGAAGGCTCCCATTCTATTGAGCTGTAGTCAGTCTGTCTTGAACATCTATCTCTACACACTGGGAGACCACAGAGTAATTCTATCTCATTCTTCCCCTAGAAGTCCTTTACGTATTGGAAAAGAGTGACCTCTAAACCTCCTATTCATCAAGCTGACCAGCCCCAGGCTCTAACCATTCCTCATGTAACAAAATTTCAGTTCCTCCTCTGAATAAGGCCTGGCCTGCCTCTTGCTCTTTTTTTTTTTTTTTTTTTTTTAAAGATTTTATTTATTTATTCATTTATCCCCCCCTTGCTGCTTGTGCTCGCCGGGTCAGCCAACCACGCCGTGCGGGCGGGCCGCCCCCACCAGGAGGCCCCGGGAACCGAACCCGGGGCCTCCCATATGGTAAACGGGAGCCCCACTGATTGAGCCACAGTCTTGCTCTTAAATTGAGTTCTCCAACTGTGTTCTCCCAAACAATGAGTAAAACAATAGCAACAACAATAACAATACATTATTCTTTGAACACTTACTATGTGCCTGACCCTGTGTTAGGCATTTTATATTCATCATCTTATTCTCTTCTTAAAAATACATTCTGCAGTAAGCACTTTTACAATCTTCAACTTTATAGATGAAGAAATGGAAAACCTCTCAGCTTTACAGAGCAGAACCAGGATTAACCGGGCCTTTAACTCTGGAACCAGAGCCTTTAGCAGGGGAACAATTTTGCATCTCAGAGCCAGAACTAACACTTCTCTTATTCTAGGCTCCTTACATTTATTAATATGCTCAAAGATGGAATTCACTATTTTTATTGATTCACTGAGTTTGCTCTTAAATCTGTATCTTCAGATCAGACCACCCTCTTGGCTTCCAAATCTCAAAACCATCTCCCCCACTGGACATGAATACTTGGATGGATCCTAATCGCCTCAAACTCAGCATGTCCAAAACTGAATACATCATCTTCCCTCCCAAATATGCTCCTCTCCCATTGTTTCTCAAAATTAGAAAACAGCTTCACTGTTCATTTAACTGTCCCAAAACAGAAGCTTGAGAATCATCTTTGAAACTTCTTCTCTTGTTGGCACATCTAAACCATCACAAGGCCTTGGTTCTCCTCCTGTATGTTTTTTAGCTCTGCCTACTTCTTTCCATCTCCACTGTCACTAGTGGACAACACCAACATCTCTCTCCTGAATGACTGCAGTAATCTCCCAACAGGTTACCAGGCATCTACTTTTGTACCCTCTGCTCCTTCCTGTATTTACAATGAAGCCTGTGGGAAGCTTCCAATATAAAAACCTGATTGTCACTTCCTTATTTAAAAATTTTCATGGTTTCCCATCTCACAAAAATAACATTCAAACTCAAGTTATTTGCAAAGCCTTAAAGACCTACTGCACGCCTCCCTCTCCAGTCTCATATCTCATTATTTCCTCCACCCTTCATGTCTCATTCTTAATGAACCTGCTCCCATTCCTTCAATGTTTTATGTCTTTGTACCTCCAGGCCTTTGCACATGCTGTTCCCTCTTATTAGTACATTCTTTCCTCTCCTCGTTGCCTGGTAAATGAACTCCTACCATCCTTCAGATTTAGCTTTAATGTCATTTTCTCAAGGTGAACTTCCCAGAATGTTAAGTCTATGTATTACATAGGATCCTGTTTTCACTCTACCATTACAAGTGTCATCCTCTATTGTTATATCTTCTTTGTTTCCTCAAGAAAAGAAATTATATCTATCTTGTTCATAGTTAAAACCCCAGTACAGGGGGATGGATGTGGCTCAAATGGTTGGACGTCCATCTCCCATATGGAGGGACCCGGGTTCGATACCCGGGACCTCCCGGTTAAAAAAAAACAAACCCAGTACTGACTAGCACAAAGAAGGAGCATGAAAAATATTTGTTTTATAAATGGAGGAGGGAGTTAAAGAATGGCAGTTAAAATTCTGCTCCAACATAGTGCACCTAAGCATGTGTCCTTTGCCATGTATGTGTGAGGTTAGTGTTTTAGATTCCAGAGAGGATATCACATTAAGCTCCAACTACACTTCATTTTGTTAGGTTATTTTAGTTGCTGAGATGTTTTTAGATCCTGAGTCTGTAACCCAATGAATTAGCTATTACTACCAATTTAATGTTATCTGAAAACATAATTAGCATACTTTCTATATCTTCATCAGGCAAGGACAGAGCCCAGTGACACTCCATTAGACACCTACCTCCTTAACCAGCACCCATTGGGCATGCTAATTCAATCAGCTTCAAATAAATACACTGTATTTTATCTTATCCTCAAGTATATCATGAGTAAATTTGTGAAGATCCTTGATGAAGTCCAAATAAAAACCAATTCTCTAATACCATGATTCTCAATCTTTTTGGTCCATCACACTGATAGGTAATTTTCAGATATATAACATGTTCCCCTGGACATAATAAAGTTTTTGTGAAATCCCCAGAAGCACAACTAAAATTCTGCCTCTTTCTTACCCATTGGAGAACAAGTAAGTGACTGGGGTGCAATGACAGATCCAGCAGGAGTCATGGCTGTCCTGGATTTGGGGCTCAGATTTGTCCTGTGCCTGGCAGTTAGCCACTAGAATGGCTATTCCTACTCCTGGAAGTTTATGCAATATGGTGCTTGGGCAGTCCAAAGAGAATGGAACATTCCAACTCCCTTCCCTCGGGCCCTGACGCTGCACTCTTACTACATGATACTTTACTTCTTCCTGATCCAGTCCTCTAATGGTCTCTATACATACTGGGACAAAGAGAGCTATGTGGCTAAACTGATTCAATTAAAAGCAGTAGAAACTAAAATAGTAGTACAGGGAACTTTTACCTGAAGAACTAGATAGTCCACTGAAAGAACTGTATTACGAAGTACCGATCAACTCTGCAATGCCCTAGTTGGCTGTCTCTGAAGTCCTAGAACTACATGAAGTGATTATCCCACCATGGACTATGCACATGAATGAAGCTGAGATCAGTGAGCCAGACGTAATCCACAGCATCAAGCAAGTAAGACAGAAAAAACTATATGTTTGATTTTCTACAGTGAAACTACCTTCATTACTTGATGCTAGGTAAGATTCCTGGGGGAGAATCCTCAAAAATAAATATTAGAGTTGGATTTCCTGAGAGAACATATGTATAGAGCTGGGATATTCTAACATCCCATTTCTAATATACCAGGCTTTGTGGACCTGATTCTACCTATACACTGGCAATCAGATCAACAGCAACCAATGGCTAAGAGGAAAACAGAGAAAAACACCTAGAGCAGAGGGATGACAGATATCTGGGAGGGGGAAGCAGGGTGTAAGTGTGAAACTGGAACAAGGAAGGGCAGAGGGCTGATGTCTGGTCATTTGATCATAGGGACTTTTGATCCAAGAAATTCAGAAACAAAACTTGAGAACTTTAATCCATAAGCTCGTGGGACAGGGGAACATCAAGTTTACCTAGGTGTGACAGACATTGCTAGCTGTCTCACCAAATTCAACCTGCTCCCCTTTTTTGTAAAAGAACCCTGAAATTTTAAGCTGGATTCATTGCTATTCAGCTAAAAGACTACATTTCCCAGCTTCCCTTTCACTATGTTCCCAGGTGAGAACATAATTAAATCTTGGCCAATGATCTATAAAAAGAAGTATTCTGTGGTAATTACAGGAAATTTTCTTATAAGAAGAAATACATTTTTTTCTTTATCTTCCTCCATCCTGCTACCTGGAATGGAGATGTAATGGCTAGACCCAAGCAGCCATCTTGTACTGTGAAGTGGATTTGAAGATAGAAACCACACACAGAATATAGCAAAATATATTCAGGAATTACTGAGACTGTTGCTGCCACCTCAACCCTGGATTTCCTTGTCCATAGGTTTCTTTTAAACTATCTTGCATAAGCTATTATTTTCCAGGATTGTTAATTACAGCCAAACCCAATTCCAACTAATGGAATAACCCATGTTGGTAAGTGAATCATTCACAAATATTGGTGTTGGGATTAGTTACAAAAGCCTTATTAGACAATTTCCTTCTGATTGCAGCATATCTGTTTGTTGTCATAAAGCCACTGCTGGGAAGGCCTCTTCTGGCAAAACTGTCAGTAGGTCTAAATCATTGCTGCTCCCTCTTCTAAGTGCTCAAAAATGATTTGGGTTCTACTGTCTCTACTGTCTGGCTGCTCAGGCTTACATAGGGATGCACTGCCAGTTAGCTCAGGCCTCTTACAAAGGGACTCAATTGTAGACTTTTAGCATTTTCTCCAAATAAGATTATATATAGTCTTTGTGGTTTTTCTGGTGTTAAAAGCATTGATTTGCTGAATGTAACCATTAAAAATGTGCCACAATGTTTGGAACCTTGTTTTGGAAAATCTTCATTTTTTAATATCCAAAGAACCTCAAACAAATAGAAGTGATTCAGAGTCCAAGGGAGGCCTTGCTTGCTACCATCAGCCTCCAACCAGCAATGCTGCCAGAGATTGTCCTGAGACTTTTATATTCACTCATTTTTCCACCCCAGGACAGGGTCCTGAACAGAGGTTTTTTTTGTTTTTGTTTTTGTTTTTTGTTCTTTAATGTTCATTTCTGTTTTTTTTATAATTTAAGAATATTTTACCATGCTTTAAAAGCAAGTTTATAAAGACTATATAAAATATGCTGTAATAGTTACATAAGCAAGATGTAAAAGTTTATGCACATTACCATATTAATTATATTTCTGAAATAAAAAATAAAAACCTATATGGACCATGCCAGCTAAACTGTAGAAAGCAAAGATAAACAAGACACATTACCCACCCCCCAGAGAGCTTAATACTGAGATGTAAAACAGAAGTGTGTACACATAACCACTATATGAGGAAGAATGCAAGCACTGTCATATTCAGGGGAAAAAATGGAATCACTGGAACACAAAGGATGATGAGACTGTTAAAATAAAAAGGAAATAGGTGCATCTACAACCATTTTTGGAAGAAAAACTGAAGGGAAGTTGAACAGAGGTTTATGACACACAGGATACTAGTAAAGTTACAATCTGATCATTTAAACTTACATGTTTGAGGAAACATGTTTGAGGAAAGGGAGGTGTCTTAGTTTTCCAGGTCTGCTATGAGAAACAACACACGATAGGTTGGCATAAACAACAAGAATTTATTTTCTCATGGTTTTGGAGGGTAGAAGTCCAAATCAGACCGTGCTTTCTTCTGAGTCTGTAGCATCCTGGAAGTCCTCTACCACATGGCTCTCTCTCTCCTTGTATCTGCTTCTTGGGTTTCTACTGTCTTCAGGCTTCTGCTGACTGACTTCTACTGTGTCCAATTTCCTCTGCCTTATAAGGATTTCAGCCATATTGGCTAAGGTCCACCCTGATTCAATTTGGCCTCATCTAAACAGGATCTTCGAAGATCCTATTCACAAACAAGTCCACACCTTAACTAATAATATCTTCAAAGGTCCTATTTACAAATGGGTTCACACTCACAGCACTGGGGGTCAGGACTTGAAAATGTCTTTTGTGGGGAGCATGGTTCAATCCCCAACAGAAGGGAAGGATAGAAGTGTATTGTGACTTTGTTTTACACATCTGAACAGGGGAATATGTGAAGTAGGCACCAAGCCTCTGATGCAATGTAAGGCCAGTGGGAAGAGGCCACTCATTTAGAAGGAAGTCATGACTGGACCACAGTCTCTGCCCTCACTCAAACTCAGCCCCAGGACCCTCAACTCCATCAGCCCTTGTTGGAGCCTGCTTCTTGCTTGTTGGGACCCACAGCCATAGCCCTCTGGGAAAAGGGTGTAGATCTCAACTTCAGGTGCTATGATCTGGAGGCCCCAGAGAAACAAAAGCCAAACTCTGCACATCTATAGGGAAAAGATGCTGTGGGATCACTGTGATACATGGGATGGGACCCTCCTCCAAGTCCCCAAGTCTAACTCAGAATTCTGCGGGCCAAGTCTTTGGCAGCCTCATGTCTGAGCCAGTAGTGTCAGATGGCCATTCCCACCACCCAGCTCAGAGAGTGATAGAATTCAAACTATTATCAACCCAAAGAAAGAAAAGGTGGTTCTCCTTTATGTTAGAAAGGCTAACGACATATCCACCAAATATCTTAGTTCCCCTAATAACATATTTAGCTGTGTCATCTATGAATTTATTTAAATCTTTTTAAAAATGCTTTTATAGTTTCAATTTGTTTCAAACATGGGATAACAAGTTTCATACTATTATTATCCATAATGTAAAGGGACTGGTAGTTCTACTGATTTTGTTCTAAACTCAACATTTTCAAGCCTGAATAATGCAAACTTTTGAGTCTGGTCAGCTATCAGGTATGGCCAGGGTTATTATTTAACTTGAACTAGAGTCAAGGCCCATTTGGTACTTACAAAACAAGCTGAGCCTACGTTTAGGGACTGAATCGCACTCATTCTTTTCCACTGCATGAGAACTCTAGAGAGTTTCAGCCCCTGGACTTGGCTGAAAGAGGAAGCTGGGAATCCGTCTCTACTATAGAGAAATCACTGGGAAATTGTTCAGTACCACCTTCAACAAATAAAGATTAGTTGCTTGGGCCTTTCATCAATGTCACCCAAACACTCCTCTAGGCACCTGCTCTGTTCCCACAGCAGAAGTTAAACTCTGCACTTTCAAATTGAGAAGCAAAGTTTCTTGCTCCAAATGGGCCCGTTCTGAGCTTCTCCAACTCTCAGGTGGGCAAAAGTGAAGTCTCCCTGGTGTGAACATCTATCCTAACTCTTCTCAGGCTATTATTTTCTATGAATTTGTACAATCTAACTTTTTCAGCAGATGTCTGAACCAAAACAGGTAAATTTCTGAATCCCCAAAGAAGAGAGTAGTATTGAATTGAACTGGATTGAATGGAAGTAATTTTAAGTTGTTTCTAGATCCTAACGGTATATCATCTCTCCATATTTAACCTTCCTCTCTTTCTTTTATCTATTTTAATTGGAGAGTTATTAGAAGTGTGTACAAAAGAGGAAATATTGTGTTCCAAATTGGAATATGTAATTAAAGTATTTCTCCCAGTCTCCATAATTCTTCCCTAATGGCAAATAGGTTTTACTTTAGCTTTTAGAAATTCTCATTTGATGTATGTTCTGATCAGATACTCCAGCTGCCATGAGACAGTAGGGATGTTTCAGAAGTAGTGAATACTGTCCAGCTGGAAAAACTGATTCTGAAGTATTAGGAGGAATTGGTTAATGATGCATTTGATTCATTCAGTCTAAAAGGCGATATGCTACTCCCAGTCACTGAGTGTTGTCATTTTCTTTCAAAGTATTGGGTCTTGCCATGTGCACCAAATGCCTCATCCTGTGCTCCAGAGAGGTATTTGATGGATTAATTTCTCCTAATGAGTTTCCTGTTAGCACTTTTCACATGTAAAGCCATCTATGTCGTCCACCAGTTTCATTTGTCATTTGTTAAAATATATTCAACATGGGTTCATGTGTTTGGGGTAGCTACATAACCCAGGTCTCAAATAAGGCACTGGTGACCATGAGATCTTATGAACAACGTTTTGTGCCAAATGCTGTGCTAAAGGGGAATACAGTTTTTAAGGGTGCTGGTGCACTACTCTGGAAATTAAAGCTTAGATAGGGGAAGAGTCTAAGACCTACTGTTAATATCAATTTTTAATGAGCTCAAAGAGTCAACAGAACATAATGTAGGCTCTTTAGCGTGCTGCCCTCTATGTGAAGGATGTTCTCGACTTCTATCAGTGGGGGATTTTTCTCCAATATAGGTGAAGGCCTGGGGGAAAGGACTATAGCCACTTTGTGGTCAGGTTCCCTTTATAAAGTACATTTTGGAAGCATACATCTGGCTTCATTGTACAATCAATAATTTAATGTCACGTATCACATACACTGCCATTTCTAATTTCTTAGTAAATTTGAGATGGTTGATTTGCAGAAGTACCCATGCTGCATTTTTATTTTGAATATTACAGACTTTCTTTCATTTTGTTCCTTTTCAATGAAAAAAGTTTTTGTTGTTGTTTTTTTAAAAAATAAAAGATAGCCAGGGGAGCAGATGTGGCTGAAGCAGTTGGGTGCCCACCTCCCACATGGGAGATCCTGGTGCCTCCTAAAGAAGATAAGCAGATGCAATGGGCTGATACAACAAGCTGACAAAATGAGTAGACACAACAAGCAGGGAGTGGATGTGGCTCAAGCTGTTGGGCACCTGCTTCCCACATGGGAGGTCCCAGGTTCGGGTCCCAGTGCCTCCTAAAGAAGACAAGCGGATAAAGCTAGCAGACACAGCAAGGAGACAATGAACAGACACAGCAAGCAGACAACCAGCAAACAGACAAGGGAGACATCTAAGGGGCAGGGGATTAAAAAAAAATTTTTTTAATTATTAAAAAAAAGATAGCCAAATGATAGCTGGAATAGAGTGGGCCAAAAGAGTGGGAAAAGGACACAATAAAGACTGTCTGAAAATTCTAGTCTCTCCCGTGCACCTCTGCTTTCTCTGGGCAAACTTCCATTTGGTAAAAGGCTGCTGGCTATCAGTTTTTGCTTTGTCTTTTTATGAGCATAGCCAGCACGCCCCCAGCCCACAATAAGAGTGATTAGGGAGGTGTCAAGTGGAGAGACACTGCCAAGCCTAGCAAATGAGTCTGTAGTTAATGTCAGTGATGGTTGCTTTCCAGATGCTTTCAAATATATGAAGGACACTCCCTGAATAACGAGCTTTTAACCTTGCAGCTGGTCATTTATTTTTCTGATTAGGATATGCCACTGTTCAAAATTCCAGGTGGCTGCTCACCATAAACAATAATAGCCTCTTTTTTACTAATCTCCAAACTGCGGTATATGTTTCCTGCTCGTTATTGCGTGTGTTCCTGACTCTGAGAGCCAAACAATTGTGGATAATCACTTGTGATTCTTCTCTCCTTGTAGTGTTAGAGAAAACCAGAGAATATTTAAAATTCTAGCACTGATCAAGGAAAACAAGAATTGTGTGTATTTTTTAAAAGAACAAATTTGGAAGCAAGGAGTTCCAAAACACACAGCAAAGCCATCCAAGAAAATGTACTTTCCAAAGGAAACACAAAGAAGAAACTCCAGGTAAAAACTCTACTCCTCCAGGTAAAAACTCTATTCCTCAGCCCTAAGGGCCACACACTCCTACTTTACAGTTCAGCATTTCATTTGTTACATTTATAATTCACTTAATTTCTATCCCTCCACCTTCCACTTTCCATGTGAACTTTAATAAAATCAGGGATTTTAGCAAAATCCCCGGTGGTGGTGATTTCCAGAATTGGGCAAAATCCCTTATTCTAGTAGGCTCTGAATAATTGTTTCATTCTCTTGATGAGAGAAAGCCATGATTGCAAAGCCTACAGTGGTGTATAATATGGTAAATAAGCTTAATGATGTGTGTATAAAACTATATTAAGAAAAAAAGCTTGTTTTTCTAGATTTGAAAGGGGGAAAAAAATTCTGGATGCTTCAGGGAGGCTAAAAAATCAATACCAAAGAGTTCTAGGATTTTTTTCTTCAAAGTCTTAAAACAAAACATGAAAAAACCTGAAGTACCTTGGACAAAAGGCAGGCTCATGAATAACCCACTGGGTTTTATATTTACACATTATACCCATAAGTTAAAAAAACGTGAAAACCACCGAAGAGCCAACCTTGGTTTGGGCAGGGGCCAGAGACTGGGGGGTAGCAATCTTTTTTCCATGTCAACCTGAAATCCTAGTGTTCACTACTGTTGTCATAACAACCGTTTTTAAATAAAACTTGTATTATTCATCAAATATTGGCATCCAAAACATGGTGCTACCTAAAACTTATTACCTATGCTTACCTCCAAAAAATTGGCTCGTTGTGGTAGAGGAAATGAGAAGGTGGAATTCTACATCATGGCAGACAATTCTCAGTTAAGGAGGGAAGGCTCCTCTAATTTCCCATTTTCATGAGCCTTGCCAACCTGGGCCAGAGAAAAAATGAGGGACAGAACAGAGAAGCTTCAGCTACCAAGACAGTTCAAGCTGCTGTACACTAATGGGGAAACCCTAGTAGCTGAGACTAAGGGGATTGATTTCAGGAAACCCATATCTTGGAACTACAGAATTCTAAAAAAATCTTCTGTCGTATAGGCTATTTCAGAAGGCTTAAAAACAATGTTTAAAGAATGGCCATTCAGACTCCAACATGGCGCCTGCAGCGGCTGCCCCGTGCTAAAATGGCGGCGCGCTGCTGATCCCACGTTCCGGGGATCTCCCCACCCAGCCTTCTACGAGCTGGAAGCATGACTCTTGTCGCGGTGCACGGGTTGCCGGTCAGCCCTGGTGGTAACTGGTGGCAGATACTGCTGTGGGAGCTCCGGCGTCCCTCCAGCGGCCTGGGGGTTGCAGAGCGCAGTGGACTCTTGTGGTGTGAGGACCTCACTGCTCACCCTCTCCAAATCCAGGTTGTGTACCTGAGAGGAGGAATCCCCGCACTGCCAGATGGGCCAGGACACGTCGGCAGAAGAGGCTAATGCAGTGCTGGTTTATAATCCAAGAGATCAACCACACTCAGACTTTAACCACTTTTATGAAGTTTATTGAGCTAAGCCCGCGGGTGTCTGCAGCTCATCTCATGCAGGAGAGAACTGCAGCCCCGAGGTTCTAAAATGGCTCCCTTTTATAGGGGGTTGCAGACGCAGTTTGCAAGCAAGCAGGATGTACAGAAGCGGATTTTAGCAGTTAGCTAGCGTTTGTACAGAACGTCCTGATAGTCTGGGGCATAGCTGCAGGGTTGATACGTTCTTGCAAGATTGTTCAAGGGAGGGGAGGTTGTGTGCTTTTCAGATAGTACACTGAGGGGACAGTGGAAAATTTTCTTCTCTACGTTACTCTGGTTGCCATAAAGGCCTATGAATAGGCTAATTTAGGGTTCAACATTCCCCACTTCTCTTCTTAGTGGGTCAAATCATTGACTCATCGTAGTGGTCTCCAGTCGTTGGCAAATGTTGGTAGGGTTGGGCTAATACCATTAGTTTGACCGATTGGACTCTGTCCTTGACAAAAGCTACAAGCCCATTAATAATTATAGGTCCGCAAGTGAGACCTAAAAGTAACAGTATGAGAGGGCCTACTAGGGCTGAAATTAAAGTAGTCAGCCATGGAGACCAATTGAAAAGGTTCTGAAACCGAGACTCAGAGGATTGTTCTTCTAGATCTCTCTCTCTGAGTCTCTTTTGTAGTTCTTGCATTGATTGTTTAATAATTCCTGAATGGTTTACATAAAAACAGCAGGCTTCTCCGAGGGCGGCACATAAGCTACCCTGTTTCAGAAACAGTAAATCTAGTCCTCTTCTCTTCTGTATAGCTACTTCTGCTAAAGAGTCAACTTCTTTTTCAAGATACTGTACTTGGGTCTGAAGGAGAGCGACATCAGCAGAAAAAGTAGCTGAAAGTTTTCTAATATCAATATCAGAGGTAATCATGGCCATAGCTCCTATGGCTGCTGAACTTGCAATCCCTAAGGTGGCTAAGATAGGGACTAGAATTGGAGTCCTTTTTTGCAGTCTAAAATGTTGATCCTGAGCTAGGAAGTGGCAGTACCTGAGGGCCCAGCATATAGGTAAACCTGGGGAATTATATAAACACCAATACATAGGTCAGAAGCATTACTAGGGGCAATATAGCGGGTGATACCAGATGAACAGGCAAACCAGGTACCGTTGGGGGTGATTAAAGTCCAAGTGGATCCTGAAGCAGTGAGGGGGACAGTGTTTAGGCAATTGTCCTTATAAGGTGAGTTGCCTATGGAGTAGCTGCCACTGGTGAAACAAGACCCTTGTCCTTGGAGATCGCTGAGGGTGAGTTTTCCCTGACGAGAACAATCATACAGGTTACCAGTCCCAAAGTTGTCAGCATCGGTGTAGGAGACGTTCCGGGGGGCTATTTCTCCCGTTAGGTTGGCACCCATCCCCACGTAGTATGGTGGTGCCGGATTGACGCAGAACCAACACTCAGTGGTGATGGCCGGCTGAGTTTCATTCAGAAGGGAGAAAACAGAGTCTAGCATAGTTAGCAAAGAATTACTAAAGGAGTTTAATGGGTGCGATGGCGCTAGGAGTTGGGGATTATGGGAGGTGGCCTTCCATAGTATTTCAAAAGGGGTTAAATGTTTCAAGTAAGGGGTACATATCTGGTTTTTAGTAAGGTGAAAGGGAGAAGACTTACCCAACTCTCTCCAGCCTCCAGTTTTAATTTAGTTAAAGTCTCCTTTAAAGTCCTATTCATCCTCTCTACCTGTCCTGAGCTCTGAGGCCTGTAAATGCAATGTAATTTCCAGTCTATTTTAAGTGCCTCAGCTAGACTTTTGAATATCTTGGCTTTGAAAGCCGGGCCATTGTTGGACCCCAATGCCAAGGGTAAGCCAAATCGTGGGAGGATTCCTGTCAGGAGGTGTCTAGCGACTATATTAGCAGTCTCATAGCCATATTTGCTTTTTCCAATTTCAGTAAAATCTAATTCCCAATGTTCCCCTGGTTCATGGCCTCTGATTTGGACCCCTACACTGCGAGAGATTGGGGGCCCTGGGTTGACCTGAGCGCATGTTGAGCAACAGGTTACCTCTGAGTTGGTGATGGTCTTCAAATCTGGAACACAGAAATGTTTATTAATTAGAGCAATTAATTTCGAGGTACCAAGGTGAGTGCTATAATGGAGGTCCCGGACTAGGGCAATACCTAATGCTCTTGGCAGCAGCAGGCGCCCATCGGGCAATCGTTGCCAAAGTCCAGCCTCAGTGGTGCAATTCAGTTTTTGTCCTAATTCTTGTTCTTCTTGGTTATAGCTAGGAGAAGTAGGTAGGGCTCGTTGGGGAAGAAGTGGCAAGATTTTGAGTGGTTTCACTTCTTCCAACGCTACCTGCTTCGCAGTCAGGTCTGCAAGATCATTCCCTTTCTTGGTGCAACTTGGTTGGGTTTCATGCCCTTTGCAATGGATGATGGCTACCTCCTTAGGTTTCCATATAGCTGCTAAAAGAGCTAAAATCTCTTGCTTATTTTTTATTTCTTTTCCAGCCGATGTCAAAAGTCCTCTTTCCTGGTAGAGGGTTCCATGTACTAGGGCAGTTGCAAATGCATACCGGCTGTCAGTATAGATATTGACTTTCTTGCCTTTTGCCCAGTGAAGCGCCTGGGTCAGAGAAATTAGTTCTGCTTTCTGGGCGGAGGTTCCTTGGGGCAAGGCCTGTGACCAGAGTACTTGATTTTCCGTGGTCACCGATGCGCCTGCATATCTCAGTCCATCTTTCAGATAACTGCTTCCATCAGTATAAAGCTCATAGTCTGGGTTTTCTAGGGGAGTGTCCCGGAGGTCAGGTCTAGATCCAGTGATAGTCTCTAAAATGTCCAGACAATCATGGACAATTTCTCCATATTTAGAATCTGGCAACAGAGTAGCTGGGTTGAGAGCCATGGACTTAGAGAAAGTGACTTGAGGAGGATTTAGTAGCAGCACCTGATATTGAGTAAGACGCGCATTCAAAATCCAACGGTCAGGTGGGGATCTAAGGAGGGCCTCAGTGGTGTGGCCCCCGACAATCTGCAAGTCCTGGCCCAAGGTCAATTTCTGTGCCTCCTTGACAAGAAGAGCGGTTGCAGCAATCGCTCTCATGCATGATGGCCATCCTGTGGCTATAGGGTCTAGTTTCTTGGAGAGATAGGCCACTGGGTGTTTCCAAGGCCCTAAGGTTTGAGTGAGGACCCTTTTGGCAATCCTCTTCTTTTCAGCTACAAACAGCTGAAAAGGTTTCGTTATGTCGGGTAGGGCTAAGGCAGGGGCTGAGGCTAAGGCTTGCTTGAGGGCTATAAAGGCCTGTTCTTCCTCCCGAGTCCAATGAAACTTAGGGTCCTTTCGGCCTGTGCAGGCGTATAAGGGTTTTGCAATTTCAGCAAACCCGAGTATCCAAAGCCTGCAGTAGCCTACCACCCCTAGGAATTCCCGTACCTGGCGCTTGGTGGTTGGAGTTGGGATATTCAGGATAGCTTCTATCCATCCCAGAGATAGGGTCCTTTTACCTTCTTCCAGATGGTAGCCCAAATATGTGGCTTTTCGCACGCAGATCTGAGCCTTTTTCATGGACACTCGGTAGCCGAGGCGTGCTAGTTCAGAGAGCAATTCCTTGGTGGCGATTAGGCAATCCTCTTCTGATGCTGCTGCAAGAAGAAGGTCATCTACATATTGCAAAAAAGTTACCTGAGGGTGGGATTCCCTGAATCCCAGGAGGTCTCGGCTCAGGGCTTTATCAAAGATGGTTGGAGAATTCTTGAATCCTTGCGGGAGTCTAGTCCAGGTTAGCTGGCCTGAAAATCCCCCTTCGGGGTCTGCCCACTCAAAGGCGAGGATGGGTTGGCTCTGAGGTGCCAATGGTAAGGTGAAGAAGGCATCTTTCAGGTCCAGTACAGAATATAAAGTCCGTCCTGGAGGCAGAGAGCTCAGAAGGGTATAAGGGTTAGGTACAGTGGGGTGAATGTTTCAACCCTCCTATTAACTTCTCTTAGGTCCTGTACTGGTCTATAATCTTCGGTCCCTGGCTTTTTTACTGGTAAAAGTGGGGTATTCCAGGGTGATTGGCAGGGAGTCAGTATCCCCGCTTCTCTTAATCTCTTGATATGTTTCGCTATGCCTTCCCTTGCCTTCTGAGGTATAGGGTATTGCTTGACTTGGATAGGGAGAGCAGTACTCATGAGTTGCACAATGATAGGAGGTTGATGCAAAGCCAATCCTGGTGGGTTGCTCTCTGCCCAGACCCCGGGGATTTCAGTAAGTAGTTCCTGGATATAGCTTTCTCCTATAGCCCCCTTGGGTTCTTGTTCAAATAGAATATATTCTTCGGAGATAGGGACAGTTAAAATAATTGATTGAGGGGGCTGATCTCCTAATTGCAAAATTGTTTCACCATCTTTAAAGGAGATGGTTGCCTTTAATTTCTGCAACAAGTCTCGGCCTAAGAGGGGGAATGGGCATTCTGGCATTACTAAAAAGGAATGGGTAATAGTACCCTTTCCTAAGTCAGTAATTCGGGCTTGAGTCCAGGGGTAAGATTTAGGTTTTCCTGTTGCCCCTATGATAGAAGTCTTCTAGGATGAAAGTTCCCCGGTTGTCTCTTGGGGAACTGAAAAGGTGGCCCCCGTGTCTACTAGGAATTCAGTTGGCTTCCCTTCGACTGTTAACTTTATCATGGGTTCCGGGGGCCAAGCTCGAAGGAACCCTGACCCCCTCAATCTTCAGTTTCTACTAAGAGGCGGGCCGGTTCCTTAGGTTCCTGAGCCCTTCTGCCTATCAATTTGGGACAATCCTTTTTCCAGTGCCCCATCCCCTTGCAAAAGGCACATTGGTTCTTCTTTAGGTCTCCTCTCTCCGGCCGTCCCTTGGAGGGATGGGGTTTCTGGGTTGGTGCTGCCAGCAAGATTCGCAAGAGCTGCTTGTTCTGCTCCCGAATAGGATCTTCTCTATTTTGGAAAACTTTCTGAGCTATTTCTACCAATTCACTTCTAGCTTTTCCTTCAAACCCTTCTTGCTTTTGAAGTTTTTTTCTAATATCTGGGTCCGACTGAGAGACGAACGCCATGTTTACCATTCGTCTGTTATTTTCATCTTCTGGGTCTAAGGGGGTATACATTCGATATGGCTCCAATAATCTCTCTAAGAAAGCAGCCGAAGACTCGTCCTTACCCTGCATGACTGCACTAACCTTAGTTAAATTAGTAGGCTTTTTAGCTGCAGCCCTTAGACCCCTAAGTAGAGACTGGTGATAGTGGCGCAAGGCTGTCATCCCTACATCAGTGTTAGGGTTCCAACAAGGAGGACTCGAAGGGAGTGATTCCTCCAATTCATCCCTCCTAGTCTGGGAGTCCCCCTCATTGTCCCCCAAGATAATCTTAGCACCCTCCCGATGGATTCTCTCTCTCTCTTCAGAAGTGAACAAAGTCTGTAAATCTGTTGACAATTATCCCAGGTAGGCTGATGAGTGTGGAAAATAGTTTCCAAAAGCGAAATCAGCCTCTGGGGGTCCTCTGAAAAAGGAGGGTTCTGGTGTTTCCAATTATAGAGATCAGAGGTGGAAAATGGGACATAAATCATTCGAGTATGGCCCGGAGGTGCTCCTGGTTGTGGAGGAACTTCCCTGAGCGGCAACAGGGACACTGAAGAATCAGGCCTTGGTGGAGGGGGCTGATAGGGAGTTCCCCCTCTCGTGTGGGGAGGACTCTGGACTTCCCCTTGGGGCGAGCGCCCTGGGGCCTGTTGCTGCGAGGGAGTTCTTGGGTAAGGTGGTGGGTCAAATAAGCTTTCAGCTATATCATCAGTTTCCCCCGGCAGAACAGGATATAAACGGGGTTTCTGTTTCTCTGGTTTCTCATCTCTCTTTTCTTTCGGGGGATCCCGTGCCCCTCGAGGTTTTGGGGCAGTTACTAAAATGGTTTTTCCACCTACCCTTGCATACATATCCCCCTTCCTTGGTTTCTGGCATTTCTGGATATAATCTACTTTATCATGCACAATGTCAATCCAAACATCTATATAAACCCTCTGGTCGGGGTGGGGAACCCCATAAACAACAGACCGTACAGCAAACAACAGAGATAAATCAAATGAGCCTTCCGAAGGCCAATCTATTCGGAAGGCTGGCCATTCAAGTTCACAGAGGGTCCGTAGGAAGCCTGGATCTGCTGGCTTCCCATAGTCACAGGATCTCTTAAAGAAATCAGAAAAATTAGCAAGAATGCATTCAAGAGGAGTCTGCGGAATGGATTTTCCTTGTCCCATCCTGTTAGGGTTGAAACAGTTAAAACACCAAGAAACACTGAACATAGACAGACAAACGAACAAAACACTGGAGACTAGTCTCACTTCCACTCACACAGCCAAATACCAAAGTGAAACCTAACGGTTTCCAAAATCAGGAGAGGGCGTCCCGTCCCAGATTCGGGGTGTGCAGTACCGTGGTGTCCCGCCTGCAACAGCCCCCACAAATGTTCCGGAGCCAACACAAAAGGGAAAATCCCTTACCAGATTATTCCTCGTGGCCACTGTCCTAGTCCGAATCCGATCACGAATCGAAAGCAAAGGCGAGGAAGTGGAGGCACTTCCCGCTTAGTCTGAGGAGGTCGACCCCAATTAAGGGGGACCTCGCGGTTGATCTCGCTGGGGCATCCAAATGTTGTAACCCAGGAGATCGACCACACTCAGACTTTAACCACTTTTATGAAGTTTACTGAGCTAAGCCCGTGGGTGTCTGCAGCACCTCTCATGCAGGAGAGAACTGCAGCCCCCAGGTTCTAAAATGGCTCCCTTTTATAGGGGGTTGCAGACGCAGTTTGCAAGCAAGCAGATGTACAGAAGCGGATTTTGGCAGTTAGCTAGCGTTTGTACAGAACGTCCTGATAGTCTGGGGCATAGCTGCAGGGTTGATACGTTCTTGCAAGATTGTTCAAGGGAGGGGAGGTTGTGTGCTTTTCAGATAGTACACTTAGGGGACAGTGGAAAATTTTCTTCTCTACGTTACTCTGGTTGCCATAAAGGCCTATGAATAGGCTAATTTAGGGTTCAACACTGGGAGTGGACCCTGATGATAAACTGGTGATGTCTGTGATTCTAGGGGAAGCTGAGGACAAAATGATCTCGAAGCCCAGCGATGGTACGTGCGGGGCTGGAGGGGAGGAGAACTCCAGATGCAAAATCAGAGAGAGCCTCTTATCTCTGGACAGCACTAGAGCACACTTCCCTGATAGGGGAGTATTACACAGAGCCAGAAGCGGCAGAATCCCATCTAGTCTCAATAGAGGTCTCCAATAACACTGCCAGTCTGAAACCCCCAGAGGTGAACTGTGAGGAGAGAAATGCAATGGGATTAGAAAATCTTACTCTGGAAATTTTAAATATATCACAGGACCTCATGGACTTTCTAAACCCAAACGACAGTGACTGCACTCTAGTCCTTTTTTACACCCCTTGGTACCGATTTTCTGCCAGTTTAGCCCTTCGTTTTAATTCTCTGCCACGGGCATTTCAGTTCTTCATTTTTTGGCACTGCATGCATCTCACCACAGCAGTCTTTCTACCAGGTTTGGCACCCTAGCTGTTACTAACATTTTGTTATTGCAAGGAGCTAAACCAGTAGCTAGTTTTAATCATACAGACCCAACATTGGAAACTCTGAAAATCTTCATTTTTAATCAAACAGGTGTAGAAGCCAAGAAAAATGTGGTGGTAATTCAAGATGACCAAATAGACCACTTCTCAGCACTTTGATCAAAAGTGTGGACTGGTTGCTTGTATTTCCCTTATTCTTTTTAATTAGTTTTATTATGTATGCTACCATTCAAACTGAAGGTATTGGGCGGCTAATTCCAATACAAAAGCAGTAACATACAGAGTAGTGATAGGCTGAAAGCAGAAGTTGCAAGGTGGAATTTCAGTCCTTCATGTCAGAAATTAATGCTTTGATTTCATAATTTTCTTCAGTGAAGTGTTGACTTGCAGCTTCACTCAGATTAAAAGAATCTTGCATTTGTTCAACTACTGAATGTATAAAAAAAAATTATAAACTGGTGTTTTAACTATCATGGTAGTAAGCAAATGCAATATTCAATAGTATTTACTGTTCTTGTTTTTACTATTTGAACATAACACAATGTTTTAAGAGAGTAACCAGTTAAATATGTGAAGACGTATTCTGGTGGAACAGTGAATAAAATGATAATATGCTTGCTATATAGAAGGCAGATATGGGACTTTAGATTATAGTTTTAGAAAATTCTTGATTCCCCAAATGTCTAAGAATTTTGGTTGTCTGTTTTTTTTGCAATTTCTCTTCCAGAGTCCATAAGCTGGAATGTGCTTTGCTAGGGGAAGAGTTACTAAAATGAACAAGTGTGAGCTCCCAAGTAACAACTGCTACTTGCTGTCTTTGTTGATGGGGAAATAAAAGAGACAAAAAAGTATGGCAATTCTTGCACATGGAATAAGTTTAAAAGTTCAAACAATACAAAAGGGTGTACAGTGAATTGTGTAAGCCTCTTTCCTGTCCAGTCCCATGGTTCTTCCTAAAGCCAACCCTGATACCAGGTTTTAGGCATATGCAAACACATTTTTATTTTTCCTTTAATTTTATTCAAATAGTAGCATGGTATACATACTGTCCTACACCTGGCTCTTTTCCCTTAACATATTTAGAAGAATATTCCATGTCACTATATAGAGAGAACAGCTTTTTTTTTTCTTTTTCACATCAGCATGGCTCCATTCCTATTGCTGATATTTAGGTTATTGTTTTAAGTGTAAATAATGCCCCTGTAAATAACACTGCAACAAATATCCTTGTCCTTTTGTTTTTATTGCCATAGCCTTCTAATGCAGGGGTTCTTAACCTCTTTTGTTCCACGGACCCCTTTGCCAGTCAGGTGAAAACCACGGACCCCTTACTAAGTCCACACTATACTGTGTATTATCTAATAAATATAACACACTTGCCCCAACATGTCCCCACAAGAATAATGTTTTTTTTTTTTTATTTCAATTCAAGCTCACGGACCCCTTGTTAAGAACCGCTGTTCTAATGAATCTAATTGCATTCTATTCAAATCCTCCCCAGAAAGCAAGATTGTCACATCTCTGCTTTCACCCATCAACAGTTTTCCCATCACCCACAGAATATATCCAAATTCTTCAGCAGGCCTAAAACCCTCCATGGGGTCCCCTGTTTGCCTTTTCAGCCTTACCTCCTACCAGTCCCAAAAAAAACCATCAAACATTCCACCCATGCTGCAACAGCAGCAGTTACTAAAATATTTCCAGCTTGCTCATGCTTCCATGCTTTTGGCATTATAGCAGTTTGATATTATTGATGAATTCCAAAAAGAAATATTGTATTATGTTTGTAAACTGGTCTTTTCCTCTGGGCATATTAGAGTGTATTGGATTCAGAGGTTTTAGTTTTACTTGATTAAATAATGATTAAGGCTTTGATTGGGCCACATCAGTAGGATGTTGAGTCCCCACCCCCTTCTTCTGCAGAAAAAGAAGTTTGGAGTTTTTGAGCTGGAGCCCCAGGAAGTAAGCACACAGAGGAGCTTGGTCATGAGGAAGGAGAAAAGGCTCTGGGAAAAGAGACAAGCCATTTGCCTGATAGTCTACAGCTGGCCTTGAGGAGAGACCAAAGTAGCTGAGTCCAGAGAGAATTGAGCCCCAGAGAGAGAGACAAAGCCTAGAGCGCCTGACCATGGAGCCTTAAGAGGAAGAGGATGGCTGAACATAGGCAGCCATCTTGCTCCAACACATGGCAATAGACTGGTGAGAGAAGTAACTTATACTTTATGACCTGGTAACTGTAAAATTCTACCCCAAATAAATACCCTTTATAAAAACCAACTGATTTCTGGTATTTTGCATCAGCACCCCCTTGGCTGACTAATACAGGTATCATTTATCTTTATTCCTTCTAGGGACTGGTTGGATGTGCTAGAGGTTGATGTTAGGATCTATCTTTAGTTCTCAATTTGGATCTTCCAGGGAAGCAATATTTAGTTAGCTGTCCGCTGCCCTCTTGGTTTTCACCTGCTGGCTCCATTTGAGACTCACCATAGAAACTAGCAATAAACACACCTGGAGCTCTTTGGATGGAGTGGACCTGGACCTGTTGCTGATGTCTGCCTCTTGACAATTTGCCTGGACCTCTGACCCTGATTTGCTGTGACCTGTGCAACCCATGAGATACAGTAAGCAATTGCCTGACATATAAAGGAATACTCAGATAAGAGTTCTTCCCTGAGGGCTCTCTGGTTCCTACTCTACTACCCTGCTCTGATAAGATAAAAAAAATCCAGCAGAGCCAGGTGTAGCTCAGTGGTTGAGTGCCTACTTTGCATGTACAAGGTTCTGGGTTCAATCTCGGGTTCAATCCCAGGTATATCCTAAAAAAAATCCAGGTCCTTCTCCTGATTCTTAACTCGTTAGCCTTCTGGCCCAGTTTCAACCCAACAATATCTGGCATTTCCATTGTGGCCAGTCAGCAACTTTCCTTCAATTACCCAAGTTAAACATCATATTCCCCTCAATTCTAAAGTAGGATGATGCTGTCCAGCTGGTGAAATGCCATTTTCCACCATATGACAATATTGACACAGGAAAAATGTGTGTTCATCAAGAATGTTCAGACAAACACAAGTAATAGAAATATTCAATAGTGGGATGTCCCTTTGTTCCTTTCACAAATATAACATTATTTTGTGCCAGAGAAATTGAATAGAGGAGCCATACTCTTTAAAATATGATTGCGGCTAACTGGTGTACCAGTCATGCATTATGTTCAAGGGTACAGTTGGCATTGATACAATATGCAAAGCATATTCAGGGAGATGTTTGATCAATGCCACTTAGAGTAGATCTTGAGTCAGATTCCCCCCTTCCCTTTACAAATACTCATGTGGGAGGAAGGGAGAGAATTCTCTTTAGAGCGGCTTCACTCTCTGGGCAAATGGATGCTTTCAGGGCAATGATATAAACAATGAGAGGTCTCTTTTTAAAATGGTGGAGGGGTATTGGAACATAGTGTGTATACACTATTGAAGTTAAATTGGATCAAATGAAAGAGATTGTTACAAATTTAGGATGTTAAATTTAAGTTCCATGATAACTACAAAAAAATATCAGAGAATATGAAAGCTTATAGAGACAGAACTTAGAGTACAGGTTGCTAGGGGTGGGGGAGGGGCACGGGGAATGGGAAGTTAATGCAAAATGGGTATAGAGTTTCTGTTTGGGGAGATGGGAAAAGTTTAGTAATAGAAGTTGAGCGTTCTGCAACATAGTGAATGTGATTAATCCTATTGAATGGTACGTTTGGGAGGGGTTATAAATGTATGTAACAACGCAATTCCATTTTATCAAAGGAAACAATATACAAATGCAAGATCATCCCCCTCCCAAAAATGACTGGTAAAATAGGCTCCACAATGTTCATAGTGGTATAATACCTAAGAGGTTGAAGATGCATGTTTTTCACATCTTTTTACCTGCTGCTCTTAATTTTTAATGAGCATGCCTTTCTTTAAAATAAGAAAATATCAATAAAAGATATAATTATTGTATATATTCATGTGCTTTTCTTTATGTATCTTTCTGGGAGCCAGGTTTTTTCCATTTCTAAATTTTCTGGTTTTAATTAAAGCACATTCTCAATGGAGATAAGCATCTAACGTGAAGGAGAATGAATAAATGGGATTTGAAAGGGAGAAGTATGGGCATGCTTTGCACAAATACTTTCTCTCCTATTAGCTGAACATGCTGCATATGGAATTTTTTTTTCCTCTTGACCAAAAGATATTTGGGGCAAGTAGAGAGAGCAGAAAACACTCTGTTCCCATGCTTCAGGTGCATGGGCACTTCTTATCTTTTTCCTGAGGCGTTTCATAAAGCTAATAAAATTGGAGAGAAATTCCCTTCCTGGGCTTTGACATCCCAGCTGCAAATTTCTGAGTCATGGGAGTAGCTATATGGGTTTCTCAACAGTAGAAATATTGAGGGAAAAACAAAAATTCTCTCCAAGAAACAACAGTAGAAACTAAAATTAGGTTAAGTAGCAACTGTTTAAGGTTGATACTTATGTAATGAATTTACCACATTACAGCTAGGTTAAATTGTATATGAACTTCATTTGTATTAAGAAAATCAATATTTACTCTTTTTAAATAACACATTATATTTGAAAGGGAAAAGGCACATTTAATTGACTTTAGATTTTTACTGATAGTTAAGGCTATCCAGTACCTCTTTCCTCTCCTGATCCCCTCCAAGGTTTTCTCCTCCCTAGGGTCAAAGCAAAAAGGATACTCCACAGTTGTGCTTTCCCATTTAGGCTGGGCTGGCTTTATTTGCATGGGTTTATATTGAATGCTCTGCTAATCAAATCAAAGTGCAGGCTTTCAAAGCCTTTCGTTTGTAAACTCTGAGTAGAGTAGTGCATCAATTAATAAAAGGACAGTATTTTTTTAAATTGCACAGTATTTTTCAGTTTATAAAATGCTTTTACATTTTCTCATTTCATCTTCAAGCCACCTCAATTTAAATAGCTACTTCAAGGGGACATCTGTAGTTTTTTCCTGCTTGAAATCCATTCTCCTCATTTCTTTATGTAACAGACCATAATTTTCCTTTGATGTGGCACCTCCTCTGACTTGCACATGATTCAGATGAGACTATATCCCATCCCCAAATCCAAATGTGGACATGTAACTCAGGCTTGGACAATCATGAATACCATCTCCCTGGCCACAGTGATTGGTTCAGAGACAGGCACATGACTTAAATTAGTCCCATGAACTAAATTCTGGGATTTCCCTGAAGTTGGTAAGCCAAGAGGCTCTAAGCCAGAAGCTCCTGGGAGTCACCATGAGGGGAGAGGCTGCCTAGGATGCAGCCAACACAAAGGAAAGCAGAACTGAGAGCTGGAGACTTACAATGTCCTGAGGAAGCTATTTGAGTACCTGAGGCAGCCATACCTGAAATATACCCATATACTTCTCATTTATTTGAGCCAATAAACACCCTCTTCTCCTTAGGCCAATTGGTGTCTAGTTTGTGTCACTCACAAACAAGAGTCCCGGCAGATATAGTCTCTCCTGTTCTCCATCCCTGGGAAAAGTAGAGCCAGTTGTTGTGTGTGACCATATTCTAGTTCACCACTGGACTTCTTAAAAGAAAATGAGTATTCTAGAAAGAGCTAAAAAGCCATAACCCATGAAGTATGAGTTATCACAAACATATTAGCATCTAATAGCAGAGATTCATTTATTGAAGTCATAAGACTTGGAAAGCAGGTTCTTAAGGATATCAAGTTCTAATTAGGTGAAACCCATTGGCTTTGGAATAAAGACCGACTTGGGTTTGTCACACAGCTTCCAATCACCAGCTATGAGATCTTTGCCTAATTTCTTAACCTTTCAGAGCCCAAGTTTCCTTTGGAATAAAGTGGAAGTAATAATAGTCCCCCCGCCCCCGCAAGGTTGTTGATAAGACCTGTGATGTAACATAAAACACTTAGCACACTGCCAGGCACATAGCAGATCCTCAATTAAGAATCGCTTTAATTAATAACTTGGGATGCTTTTAATAACATTAAGAAAGTGGACTCCCCCAGTGGGACAGTCCAGCAAGATGTCCTGACCAACCAGGGAAAGCAAAAAGGCACGTAAGGGTGGCCTGCAGGTTACAGAAAGAATGTTAGAAGGCACCAAAGATTAATGTGCTGAAACTCACCGTTTTTCTTGAGGTAAATCCTGCCACAGAGTATTCTTTTGGACTTTGGGCCGAGCCAGGTGACCAACTTTGCCAGTTTGCCCAGACTGAGGTGTTTCCTGGGATGCAAGCCTTTTGGTACTAGAACTGGAAAAGTCCTGGCCAAACCAAGACAAAATGATCACCCTACCAGCCACCACCATATTCCACCACTACCATATTCCAGAATAACAAGCATTCCACAGCCAGGAAGAAGGAAAGCACCTGAACTCTCCTTCCTTACCAAGGAAACCAGGGTTATCACCCTACCCTACTGTGCTCTAAGAGAACCAGCATCCAAGGTGCCAGGCAGGAATTTTGAAGACAATAAAGCTAGCAGTGATTAGTTCCCTTATTCTATTTAATCCTTAAATGATTAGCAAAAAATAATCTTAGATCATTTTTAACAACCTCATATTTCAATTATCAAGTACTGAATTAAAATTGAATGCAAACACTGAAATTTAACACAACTGCTAAAACTGAGCGTGTCTAAAATATTAATAGCAACTCTGAATGATTTATAATGCCCTCTTGGGCATATTTTATGATTTATTGATGTCATTTTAGCTGTTCCACGGGTGACAGAGTCACCTTGGCATTTGTGTGCTTGGGTGGGTTTCTAGGCTAGTTATCAGGAAACTACACACTCAGACCTTTGCTGTATGCACATCAGAATTGAGGTGAAGTAGAAAATGTAAAGATGAGATTTTTTTTTCATAAATCAGAGAATCATAGGGCTGAAAGGGTTTTAAAAGGGGTTATTTCTCATTTTCTCAACATCATGCAGGGCCACACTGGAGCTATTTTCAAAGGATGTGAGTTTCACAACCTCCCTTGTTAATTTATAACGTCTACCTTTGTTGACGAGAAATTCAACTTTAGGTATAAACTATATCCTTTCTGTATCAAGCAAAGCCCATTTTCTGGAGAATAGCTCATGATTTCTTTGGTAGTTAACTTCCCTTCGTTGACCTAGTAATATATTTTTCAACCTTTCTGTTCATCACACAGATATTATTGTCCATCCCTCTACTTTATGAATTACTTTTAGTCTATGAATTTTCTATGACTCTCTCAGGCTGTGATACCCCAAATCTGCTCTAATTAAAATTGGGAGGGAGCAGATGTGGCTCAAGCAGTTGGGTGCTCACCTCCCACATGGGAGGTCCTAGTTTCAGTTCCCGGTACCTCCTAAAGAAGATGAGCAGACAACTAGCAGACACAATAAGCAGAGACAATGAGCAGACAAGGGAGCCATCTCCAGGGGGGAAGGGGATCTATTAAATTTTTTTTCTTTAAAATTGGGTTTGCCTTTCACTTCTTCCCTTGTTAGTCTGCCCCATCTTTTAGTCATTTCCCCCTCCCCAGATATCTAAAGATCTCATTCCCCTTTGATTCTTTTCATGTCCTCGACACTGACAGCTACACACACCCAGGAAGCATACCACACAGGACTGTGGTTCTAGAGGACTGTCCAAGTTCACATTTTACCATTTCCTCCTCCACCTTCAAAATGCCAAATCCTTCAATGTAGTGATATATTGAGATGGGGAGGTGGGGAGGGATTTGCTGAGAGCCTATCAAATTAAACCACGTCGACAACTCCCTGTCTCCCTATTTGAAATTATAACCAAGACTCAGAATTCTGTGTAACAGTAATAAACTAGCAAAATAACCCCAGAGTCTTTTACTCTATGTTTATTTTTCTGTATTCAATATTTGATTTACTTTTTGAACACCAGTATAATGTTACTGATTCATGGTCACTATTTTTTCACCATAGTCATAACTAGTCACTTCTTATCTTATTTTTGTGACATTTGTTTTTCCTCACTAGGTTGCAACACTCCAATGGTCCTAAAATGTAGTGTGTAATTGCTAAATTTAAACTCCAGCAAACAATTCACCATAGGAATCAAAGGCTAAATAGACACATGGTATATAAATTTGCCACATTCCTTCATCTCAGACATTGAGAACAGATGATTACTCTTATGAAGATTGAGTACACTGTGGTTGCTCAATATACACCTGTTTCTTAGTGACATATACAATTAATCACCTTCCTGGTCATTGTGTCTAGGGAGCACTAGGCCAGGTCTAGCCAAGCACCAGTTAGGGGTCAGTAACTTGAATTAGGTTGAGCAGGAGCTCTCACTTGAAGAGTGGGCTGTGTTGGTTGGGACCTCTGGGAAGCAGACACTGAGACAGAATTAGGAATACAACAGGCTAAGGGAAATAACATTTGTGAGAAGAAAAGGAGAAAGTGGGATTGGGCAGAGGGAGCTATCAGATCATGATGCCAACCTAACAGAGAAGCTTGAGCAAAAAGGGCCCATTAGAGTACTTCACATTGGGTAGAAATGGCCAGGCCTTGGGGAGGCCTAAAAAGCACTTGATCCAGGCTCAAAAGCTCAAGCAAACGTCAAGGAGTGAGCAGCAAGAAGCTGTCAGCTCACCCTCACCCCTACACACACGCGCGCGCACACACACACACACACAGCTGGACAGAGTGTCCCTTTTTGAAGGGGGTTCTGAGCAATGCAATTCCATGTCTGCCACATGGGCTAAGATGGAAAGTGTACAGGAAAGATAAAGATCAAAAATTAAGTATGTGGAACAAAGAATTCTAAACTCAGTGAAATGGGCCAAACTAAATAGGTCAGGACTAAAAAGGGCAGGGTGAGTCGAGTGGAGTAGCTCAAAAATGACCTGAGCATTTGGTTTATTTCAACACCAGTTGAAATCTCAGTCTTTCTTTTATGGGGAGAAAAAGGCACAAGGCATGGAGGGTCACAGCTTAAAGTGCCAGGGGTGTGATATACAATTAAAAAGATATAAAATAGTTTATAGACATCTTTGCTCTAGGCAGGGACAAGACTGAAAACTTTGGGGACATATGACATTTGCTCTCTGTTCAGCTGCTTAGTAAGAGAAGCCAAATGGCATGGTTACTACTGTGACATGTTCATGAATGGAGTCTGGTGTGGTGGTTAAGGAGTCAGGTTCTGAATAAGACAATCAGTCCAAGTCCCAGTACTACCACTTCAAAGTCTGTGACTCTGAGAAAGTTATTTATCCTCACAACTTCAGTAACCATATATAAAATATGGATAAGAAATAGTACCTTTTAGAAGAGTTGTTGTTAGGGTTAAACCCATGCTACTCAGACTTGATCAATAACATCAGCCTCATCTGAGAGCTTGTTAGAAATGTAGAACTCCAACCCCATCTCAGACCAACTAAATGAGAATTTGCATTTTTAACAATGTCCCCACATGGTTTATGTGCACATTAAAGGTCAAAAAGCACTGGATTAATGATGTAATCTATGTCAAACACTTAATGCCATGTTTGGCACCTAGTTAATACACAATAGATATTATTTTTTTATTATAATTGTTATTTTTACCCCAGATCATCTTGGGTATATCACTCGAAGCCCTGAACTCTTCTGTAAAATGGGGATCATAAAAATATCCAAGTGCCTCAGAACCAAATGATCATTTAATGTCCTTTCAAGCTCTGGGAGAACTTTCTGATTCACTCATGATCATATCTTGGTAATGACTAATGTTTCACAAGCACTGACTATGTGTCAGGTGCCATTCTCAGTGATGTTTTACATGTAGCATCTTATTTAATTATCCAACAATCCTATGAGATAGTTGCTATTTTTTAAATTATTTCTCCCCCCTCCCCCCATTGTTATGTGCTTGCTATCTGCTCTCTGTGTGTTCTTCTGTGTCTGCTTGTCTTCTCTTTAGGCAGCACCAGGAACCTATCCCGGGAACTTCCAGGGTGGGAGAGAGGCACTCAATCTCTTGTGCCACCTCAGCTCCCTGGTCTGCTATGTCTCTTATTGTCTCTCCTCTGTGTCTCTTTCTTTTGCATCATTTGCTGTGCAAGCTCTCTGTGCGGACCAGCACTCTTGCACGGACCAGTGCTTTGTGTGGGCCAGTGTTCTGTGTGGGCCAGCACTCTGTGTGGGCCAGCTTTCCACTCAGGCCAGCTTGCCTTTCACCAGGAGGCCCCAGGAACTGAACCCTGGACCTCTTATATGGTAGACAAGAGCCCAATCGCTTGAGCCACATCCACTTCCTGTAAATAGATACTATTTTATTTTTTAAGATTTATTTATTTATTTATTTCTACCCCTCCCCCAACCCTGTTGTATGCTCTCTGTGTCCATTTGCTGTGTGTTCTTCTGTGTCTGCTTGTCTTCTCTTTAGGTGGCACTGGGAATCAATCCTCGGACCTTCCAGAGTGGGAGAGAGGCGCTCAATCTCTTGTGCCACCTCAGCTCCCTGGTCTGCTGCTTCTCTTATTGTCTCTCCTCTGTGTCTCTTTCTGTTGTGTCATCTTACTGCGCCAGCTCTCCGCATAGGCCAGCATGCCACGCAGGCCAGCTCTCTGCTTGGGCCAGCTCGCTGTGCAGGCCAGCTTGCCTTCACCAGGAGGCCCCAGGAATCGAACCCTGGACCTCCTATATGGTAGATGGGAGTCCAATTACTTGAGCCACATCTGCTTTCTGGTACTATTTTTAATTCCCAGGTTACATATGAAGAAACACACAGAGGTTCAATAACTTGTCCAATAACGCACCGAGGAAGAACCAGGATTTGAACTTTGGTAGGCTGATTTAAAAACATGTACTCTTAGTTGTGCCACTATGCTGTTCCTCTTGCCAGGCCACCAAAGAGAGAGTTAAACTAAACTAACTCAGACATGACCAGTGTCATAAGGTGGAGTGTTTGACCAATCATGTCTAAAGCAGGCAACATATAAGCAGTGGTTCTTAAACCTGGCTGCACATCAGAATACTTTAAAAGTGTGGAGATTTTTTAAAAATACAGTCTTCTTGAGACTCATCCCCAGAGATTCTGTTTCAGTAGTTTAGAAGTGGGGCCCTAGTGTCTTATTTTCATAAAAGCTAAGATTAATCTGATACAGAATCAGGATTGGGAATGTATGGGAAAATGGATTAACAAGGTCCCTTGAGCATCCAGTATGGTAAATTAAACTTTTTTCCAAAGTGATTGATGTGTGTTTGGGATGAGATGGGTTGATAAGGAAAGAAGTAAGGAGGGAAAGGGGGAAGGGATGGAGGGAGGGAGAGAGGTTGGTTGGTTACGGAGGTAAGCAATTCTTAACTCCTGTAACACACAGCCTTGTGTCTAAATGGTTTTCTTGCATGCATTATAGATGGGGATCACATATCTCCTGAGCCACTGTTGCTTGGGGATGTTTAATGGCACTGAATAGCAAATGTCTTGGTACCACTCAATGGAGGAGTCCATTTTCATTTTGACTCCAATAGGCAGATATTATTTCAAAAGAAGGCAAATACAACCCTCTGCCTAACTCCAAGACAACAGAGAGGGCTACACCACACTGACAGAGAGAACATGGATGTAGGACAGTGCTCAGGTGAGAAGGAGAAAATGGAGAGCTGGGTATAGAATCTATAGTTGTTCCTAGGTGCACAGATAGAGTAGGACATCAACATTTAGAGCATTCCGACTCAACAGAAAAAGTTGATAAAGCCTGGACTTGACGTGGATGTTAGGCACTGACATATATAAAGCCTGAGAACAATCTGGAAATAGCAAAATGGGCCAATCTCAGCACAGACAGCCTGAGACATTGAAGAGCAAAGACTGTTGACAAAGAAAAGCGGAACCCAAGAAACAGATATCCAGACAGAAAATATTCCTGAGATACTCATTCACAGGAAGAAGAACTGGAAAATGAGATCAAAATTTCACTTTACAACAGCCCATAGTTTGTCATCTCTATTAATGTGGAAGTTGACAACTAGTTTTAGTTCCAGGGCTTGGTTTAAATCAGTCTCTACAAATCATTTTATTATCATTATAAAATCCTTAAATAAAGAGACTCTGATGATTATCATACAGGTAGACCTGGATCCAATAAGCCAAAGGTGAACAACACAGTTAAGAATCCAATGCCCAACTTGAGTAAACAGAAATGCTCAGACAATACCACCCTAAGTTTCATTTCCCTCTCAGTGTGAAACAGATTACACAGCTATCTCCCAAAGGCTATAGCAATATAACAAGCTAGCAAATAATGTGGAAAAATCACCCTTCCAGTGAATAGGGGATTTTGAATAGAAAAATATGGCATAATGTACTATGCCATACACAGTAAGAATCCTAGGTTTGAATGGAGTAAAATCATAGCTGAAATAGAGGAGGCATTTTGGTTAAAAATAGATGATCTTTTATAAATAAAGCTTTAATTAACACTTATTCTTAAATAAAATATTACAGATTTTACTTTCATTGTTACTTAACATCCCAGAATTCTTCAGGGATGCACTGACTACAACGGACTAACCACAGCAGTGAATAATTCATGCAGAATATAGAACCAAAGAAGAGAAGAGCAGTTGATTGGTTTTTTCCCAAGAATTTGTTAATGTTACATTACATTTTATTGAACCAGTCTCAAAAAAGAACAGAGCCTGAACATTATTATTGCAGTTATTACCTTTCCTTTCCAGGTGCCATATCTTGTTCTCTCATGAGTTGATACATTCTGATTACTTTTGCTTACTTTAGAGATTTGCTTTTTCTAGGGAAAAAATTGCTTAACTAGAACCTCTTATATTAGAACTTCTTCAAGCTATAACCACTTATTATCAAATTTAAATAATCTCCTCTATCTGCCTGGAATCAGTTTGTTCATTTCCAATCTACACCTTCTATTTAATATACGAACTGATCTTTAATGCCATATCTCCCTTAACTACAAAGGACAATGTGTCTTTCATTAGTCACAGTCATGGCTACAAGCCCCAAATTGCCCAAAGAATCAGGACAGCTGACACGACTGTGAACATATGACTCTAGCAGAATTGAGTGTGACTGAAAGATTCTGTGGGTCCAATTCACCTTGGATTAAGATACTGAACTGATTTCTAAGACCTTGAAAACAGCTGTGATGGAACAGACAAGCCATTTAGCAAGAGTCACAGATACAGAAGCTGGTTTGGGTGAGTTGCCTCTTTTCATTTCCAGGAAAGATTCAGTGGCTCATACAGTCTACATTTCTTATCAACTCTATCACTGTTTTCCAAAACTGTGTTATTCACTCTAATGTATGAATCTAATGAGGCCTTGAGTTTTTCTGTTTTGTTTTCTTTGTTCAGAGAAAGTAACAAAAAACTCACAGCTCAGCTTTAAGCTGTTAGGCTTTTCTTCCCTATCCTTGATTTAAAATTCCAATTTGGCATAGAAGAAATAGACAAATTGTATTCAAATCTATCTTTGCGAGTCATAGAAACTGAGTTGTTTCAATAGGGACAACTTGGGGTGGTCCTTTCAACAGAAAAATTATGTCAGGTACAGGGGCCCCCTGTTTGCACTTCCCAACCCCTCATCGTTAACTGCCAAAATAAATGTATAAATCACAGATAACCAGAATTGCTTGTGTCAAGAGCAGTTGAGACATAATATCATTAAAAATGATATGTATAACCAGTATGTCTTATTTCACAGGTTGGGTCTTGAATAACAGCTAGCCTTGCGGCAGGCATGTCCCTGATACAGTGTTCGAGCCCCTCAGTGCTCTTATTACAAAAAAAATAGTTTATCTCTTAGGCGCCCTCTCCCCTTCCACACATCTAGAAATTCCCAGATGCTAAATACTCTAAGGAAGGAATCGCAAGTGTTCTTACCTGACTACTTTGTTCCTTTGGAGCCAAATGCACTCTCTTAAGGCAGAGGCTGGTTGGTTTACAATGAGCCGTTATACCAAAGGCAGATGAAAATGAAGCTAAAGCCTAGACAGTCTCCAAATGGCTTGCTCTTTCCTGATGCTACTGCATCTGCTGGTGCTTAAATATGATCCAGATTCACTCCCTGCCAAGGCTACAGCAGTTCTTCTAGTTTCCATGGAGGGATTCCCTTTGGTGCTGGGATTAACCAAGAAGCTCTACATCAAGCTTTCCTGAGCTTCCAACTGCAACTTTGCAGATTCACTCCACAGCCAGTTCCCCAGGTCAGGGGTCCCATCCAGGGATACTGGTACCTGGAACCTCATAGAACTAACCCTTACTTGCCACTCCCTAAAAACAGAAGTTCCTTCTATTTTCAGGCCCAATCCCATGCTCATATCCTACAACCAAACGGGTGAAACATTTTTTCAGGGGAAGAAATTCTCAGCCATGACTGCTACTACGAGAACTCCTAGGCATGCTCCCTCTGTTCTGCTCAGGAACAAGGCAGTCATCTATCTTCACTTATAAAGCTTTTCTGAAAACGCACATGAAAGCCAAATATGAGAATGTTGAAAGACTTACTGGGATCCTTCTCCAGAGTGTTAAAATTTTATATAATTCTGCATTTTATATGCAACCATCAATGGTCCAGCATTTCATGTAAGTTTAATTTTCTCCCTTTTTCACATAATAGAATGAACAATTGACCAACTTAGGTCTAATAAGCATCCAAATTAAGCTAAAGATCCGTGCTTTATGCACATGCAATAATTTCTCCATTTGCCTCAACTGTATAAAGTTTATTAGAAACAGAGCAGGAAAATCTGAAACTGTAGTAACCCAGGAACTAGCAAGCCTATTTTGTCTGCAGAACCCCAGAAAGTGTCAGGTAATGCGGAAAATAGGGGTGCAAGTGGGGATGAACAAAGAGGACTAATTAGAATCTGTATAAGGAGTAATTGGCCCTGGAGATCACCTCTTCAATCCCATGCAGCCATGCAACTAACCCTCAACCACCCCACCAGAAGGCACAAGTAAAGTTTACTCTGACTTGCAAGATCTTCCTTTTTAATAGGATGACACACTCCACCAGAATGAGAGAATAAACTAAATCATTTCTTCTTTTAAATCCTTCAACTGATTGGATGAGACATCACTCATTGCTGAAGGCATTCTCCACAGTTGATTGTAGATGTAATCAGCTACGGATGCAGTCAACTTACTGATGATTTAAATCTACAAAATATCCTCACAGTAACAGTCAGGCCAGACCTTCTGTGAAAAACAACTGAGCACAATAACCTGGCCAAGTCGACACATGAACTTAACCATCACAATCTTCTTCCAGAAGATAAAGGAAACAGAACACCTAATATCTAAGTGTCCTGGGAGGCAATTTAGGGAATTAGTAAAGAGATTGTGTTATTGTTTAGAATATAAGAAAACAAACCAAATATATAAACTTAAACAAGAAACCTGCTGAAGCTAAGAAAGCCAAAATGTTATGTAAGAAAGGAAAAGTAATGGGGGAATGTATGTGGCTCAAGCAGTTGAGATCCTGTGTCCCACATGGGAGGTACCAGGTTTGGTTCCTGGTGCTTCCTGAAAAAACAAAAAGACAAGCAAAACAAATGAAAAAGCCAACTCAGGGAAGCTGATGTGGCTCAGTGGTTGAGCACCAGCTTCCCAGGTTCAATTCGTGGCCCCCATAACTCAAAAAAAAAAAAAAAAAAAAGGAAAGTAGTGATGGTTTACTAGAAGCTCATTTGTGGATAGCATATATATAGTTATAGTGAATAGAAACACTGAATGGTGATCTAAGGAAAATACATATAACTGACCTGAGGGCATGGGAGCATGGGAAGACTAAAGTAGAGGAGGAAAGAGAGAAGAAGCCTCATCTTCCAAACCGGAAGACTGATAAAATACCAAAAACTGAAAAATCAAGAAATAGCAATAAAGAATATTACTTAGCAACATGGAGGACAAAATCCAAAATAAGCAGTCTATAGTGGTAAAATGCTAGCCTCTGAGGATAAGAAAATAGGGGGACAAAAGCAGGAAACATCTGTTTTTCATTAAACAACTTAGAACTCTTTGACTCTTTAAAACCTCATCATCTGTAGATTTGATAATATAAAAGCAAAAAAATTATAAATAAGTACTACTTTGGAATAAAAAAAAAATTTGTGGAGAGAAGTAGTGGATTACATATATAGACTCAGGAATGGCTACAGATTTGTCAATAACACTAGAGGCCAGAGACAAGGAAAAAAATGCTTTCAAACTTTTGAGGAAAATGGTTTCTAAATTAGAATTCTATACTTAATCAAATTCTTATGTCTCACAGCAGAATAAAGACGCTTTTAGGCCTTTACTGCATACTGTCCAGGTTAGCTTAATACAAGCAGAAGTTACTTTGGCTAGTTTAATTACGAGATAGCAAGAGCTCACTGACTCAATGGAAGAAACAGGCTGTACTTCCAGGAGCAAAGTCCCAGCACCACAGCACATAGCTACCCACTGAGGGTGTCTCTACCTCTGACAGAAACCACCAAGCCAGGAGGCTGCTGCCAGGGTGCCATTTCCAACCTACTGTCTCTGCCACGAGCAGGAGGTTGTCAAATTAGGTGCTGCAACAACACTTTGGACTCCAGAACCATGTTGTGCTGCCTGGCCCAACTCTGTTCCAGCAAAATGGGAGCCTCAGGCACTTTCACTTTCACAAGTAATTCAGTTCTGGATCCAGATTCTGAATCTGGCACAGGTACAGCTAACTGGTGGCATCAAAACCACCTGTTCACAATCAAACAACTGGAAAATGACCCTAAAATATTCTCTGTTGAGATGGCAGGATTTATAATAAGGGAAAGTGTTAAAACAATGAGAGGAAAGTATTCAAAAATTAGGGGCAATCTGAATGTCAAATGTTCACTATACAAGGAAGCATATATTAACCCAATGAAAATAAGAAATTATGTAAGAAAAGAAATATAATCTTAGCATACTACATGTCTCAGGTGTGAATAGTATTTATGTGGGCATGATAGTGTAAACACATAATATTAATAACCAAAACAGTGATGTAACTATATTGTGAGGATGGAGTAAGAAGGGGAAGAGACCATGTGGGAAGGGGAAAATACAGTATGGTATGGTGTTAAATCCTCATCTTCCACTTTTGGAAGCCAAAGATATTATCTAACATTAAAAAAATAAATAGCGATGTAAACATGTTACTTTAAAATATGGAAGTTAATACCAGAAGGAACAGTAAAAAAACGTTGAAAATTATTGCCTCAGGAGAACAGAAATTTGAAGTAGTAGGGAGAGGTGGGGACTGCTATTTTCATCATAAACCTGATGGCATTACTTGATTTTTTTAATTTTACACACACACACACACACATATATATACCCATATACACAAACATACATATATACACACACATACACATATTACTTTAATTAAAATAAAAATTAAATATGAAAAGAAGCGTCTCTTGGTGCACATTTGTAGCCTCTTTCCTTAAGACTCATATATCTGCTATCTCAAATTCTCCTCTTTCTGTGGAAAACCTGCACATTCTATAAACCATTCTCTCATCCTGTCAAGATGACAAACTACAATGGCCACTGACTCCTTCTCGAAAATCAATCCTGGAGAAACTTACAGAAGCTAGAGAGAAACTTGGATTTCACAAACTAACAACAACAAAACAAAACAAAACACTGTGAGAAGTCCCCGGGGAAGCCTGAAGATTCAGAAATTGTTACGGGAGTGGGGAGGGAAAGGTGAGAGAGCCTCCAGCCTGGGGTGGTGGGGCAGCCAGAGGAGGCAACAAGAAGATAGGTCAAAGGAACTTTATGTTATGCTCTTGCTTCTTCCTCACGTGGTCCTGGACAATCCTAACCTGCCCAATCACCACAGGCATTGTTATCAACAGTCCGGATCACAGGCGTCAGGAGGGTACAAGCAGGGCAATACTAAAGCCTTGCAGGAGAAGGAAGTAATGAAAAACATGGGTGCAGACAGACCAGCTACTCTTAGGCATTCACTGCTGTCCTTCTCCCACTTCAAACCCCAAAGGCTAGGGAATATAATCTAAGGAGACTGCTTCCTCCCCATACTGCTGCTTCTAAAGAGTTCAAATGCAAAACACTCACTAGAGAAGTTGCTTGTGAAGGGTGGGCAGATGATTGTCATCAGTTCTGTGGCCCCAGAGGCTCTTTTTCCTGGGCTCTCACTTTACTCTAATTCACCTGGAACTACATAAACTGGAAGCTGAACTTTCTGTTCTTCCCCAATACATTACCAGGTGTAGTAATTGATACCTTAAGGGGAAAAGGAATTCCTGGACAAAATAATCAGAAAACCGTAAAAGGAGTACAAGTACTATATAATAAAGAAAAAAAAAAAAAAAAAAAAAACCTCAATAATATAAACCATTTAAAATTAGAATTATGGTAAGAGATGGACCAAGAAATTAAAATAATTATAGTGAATATAATTAAGAGGTTAAGGCTGCTATCATCAATATGAAGCAATAACAAAATAACATTTTAAAGGATTAAGTTAAATTGTTAGCTATGCAATATATAATAGTTGAAGTAAATAAAGCAATAGATAAGATATATAGCAAGATGAATAAAGGTGAAGATGAGTTGGAAGAGCAGATTGAGAAACTCTCCTAGAAGTCTGTAAGAAAAGTTAGAGATAGAAAACATAAAAGAAAGTTAAGAGAAATGAAGGATGGAAGTGAAAGTGCTAAAACCTGTGAGAAGTGGCTTTGTAATGTGTCAACTTGGCTAGGCTGAACATTTCTCAAAATTCCCTTTCTTGTATATTACCAGTTAGGATAAGCCACAACAAAGAGGTTTGAGAATTTTGGAGGGTGTTGTCACTTATCTGCTAGCTCACCTAGCGGTACTTAGGGGGAACACATACCTTTAAATATATTTATTAGGAAACAAGAAAAGTTGAAAAGAAATGTGCTAGGCAGAAATATGGTAAGAAGTTAGAAAAAAGAACATTGGTGTGAAGCAGCAGTGGGCCCTGCAACTACTCTACCTTTCTACATCTTCCTTAAGTCTCTAACTCCTGTGCCAGGTGTGTGTTTATCTGGGACAAAGGGCTCTGGTATCTGCAAGAAATAAAGAAGGGGAACAGAGGATATGAGAGTTTGCTAAATTACTTGTTCAGCTAGGAAGAAAATATAGACATTGATAAATTTAAGAAATTAATTAGAATAAATAAACATGAGTAAAGGTCTTAAGGGCAGCTACCCTAGAAAAAAATAGAATATGTAATTTTTTAGCCAGCAGAAAACACAGAAACAAAAAGAAAGTGCATTAAATTGAAAATATGAAATATGATAGGATAAATAAGTTCTAATATACTAGCAATTACAATAGAGGTAAATGGATTTAACTCAAATAAAAAGACAATTTCTGATGTATTTAAAAATTTTTTAAACATCCAAAAATATGTGTCTAAGAGATACTCTTTTAAAACCAAAAGACACAAAAAGTTAGAAAATGAAAGAAAGACAAAAAAGAACCAAAAGAAAGATGAAACAGCAGTCACAATATCTGTCAAAAGAGAGTTTAAGGCAAAGGGTAAGTGAAACAAAATAGAGGATATAACCATCACAAACATATATGCATGAATAGTAAGTCACAATAACTGACAAAACTACAGAAAGAACCAAATAAATAGCTGGAGTTTTTAACACCCAATTCTCAGAAATGTATAAAGCAAATAAAAATTAAGCAGACTTTTATCTGAACATACTATTAAGTAAGATCATTAATATATGTTTTCTAATGGTATGCTTTGTACAATATATATGCTTTGCTATAAATGCTATAGTAGTTCATGCAATGAATAGCAAATACATATTTTTAGAAACACACCTATTTGCATTAATAGGTTAGGTCTACAGGTAGTCCTAATAAACTCCCCAGGAACAATATCATGCAGATTATGCCTTCCAAATATGAAGGAATAATATTAGAAACTAATAACAGGAAAGCTTTTTTAAATGTCTCAAATTTTGACAATAAAATAGCGTATTACTAAATAACTCATGGGTTAAAAGTGAGAAGGTAATCAAAATGAAGAAATATCTAGAAATGAATGAACATGAAAACACAAAATTGTATGCAAATAGCTAAAGCGTATTTAGAGGGAACACATAGCTTTAAATATATTTATTAGGAACAAGAAAAGTTGAAAAGAAATATGGTAGCCAGAAATATGCTAAGAAGTTAGAAAAAAGAACATCAAAGCAACCCAAAGAAGACAAAAAATATAATAAAGAGAAGGATACAATATAATAATATTGTTAAAGTAGAGGAGATTAATAAAACTAAAACTCTATTTTTGGAAAGATTGCTAAAATAAGTCTCTGATAAGACTGACCAAGGGAAAAAAGGAGAAATCAGAGATAAATAAAGCATTGAACAAAAAATGAAAATGGGGAAATAATTACAGATTAAAAAAGAAAACTTAGATAAAATAGATAAATTCCTGTAAAACATATTAAATGCCAAACTGACACAAGAAGAAAAGGAAAGTTTAAAATAGACCCACAAGGACTATAGAAATTGAATCGTAGTTAAAACCACCCTCCCCAAAATCTCCAGGAGACTGAATGTTTTTAAAATGGATTCTACCAAATTACCAAAAACACAACTAAAACCTATCTTTCATAAATTGTTTCAGAAAATGCAAAAAGAGAGAACGATTGATTTTATCAAGCTAATATAATCTCATTTCCCTTATTCCTTCTGGATTTTGAGCCATTGTTAGAAAAGGTTTTTTACTCCTAAGTTATAGAGGAATTCATCCATGTCTTCAAGTATTTGTTTTATTTCATTTTATATTTACATTGATGTCTCTGCAATTTATTCTGGTATATGCTATAAATAATAGATCCAATTTTCTCTTTTCCCATATGGCTATACACAGTAGTATGCTGAAACTGGCTTAAAACAGCTCACAAAAGTAATTGTTAAATTTTCAAGAATTTTGTGACCTGATTGTTAAGTGCAGCCAAAGATTACAAAAGAAATTGTACAAATTTACAATGAAATAAATCATATTAAAAACAAGGTTAATAAATATTCAAAACTTATTATTTCTTATTTATTTTACTACATTTTACTATTATCAAGACTTTTGAGGTTACTTATGTCAATTGTGTCTGCATGGTAGAAATATTATATAAGGGGTGTTGCTGTGCATCTCTTCTCAACTCTGTATTCAATGACATCATGCTGATTGCTTGACATCAGCTATGGTGGGAGCATTTTCCCCATGGAAATTGGCAATGCTAAAATCAGGGCTTAATTTATGGTTTTGTTGATTTTCTAGAACAAGGGTCAGGAAGGTATGGCCCATGGACAAATCTGGCCCATCAGCTGTTTTTGTAAATAAAGTTTTATTGGAACACAGCCACACCCATTTGCTTATATATTGTCGATGGCTGCTTTGGAGCTACAATAGCACTGTTGAATAGACACAACAGAGACGAAATGGCTCAAAAAGCCTAAATTATTTACTACCTGGCCTGTTAGAAATAATTTGCCAGTCTCTAGTCTAGACTAGAGAAAGTGTGGAAAAAATGCTAACAATGTAGATTAAGCTTAAAAGTATATCATATATGCAGCTATTACATTGTGAATAGTACAAAAAATCATGAATATTCTTCCACTACTTAAAAATTATCTGAGAATTCTACTTTCTGTGGAATTTTTCTGTAAATCTAAACCTGCTCTAAAAATGAAGTTTATTATTTTAAAAAAACACTTATCTAATTCAACAGAGAAGTTATATCATTGACATACTAGGCAAAATTCTATATATGTCCTTGTTGTTTTACTTTCAGCTTATTTTTTTTTTTTTTTTTTTAAGATTTTTATTTATTCATTCATTCATCCCCCCCCTTGCTGCTTGTGCTCGCTGGGTCAGCTAACCACGCCGTGCGGGCGGACTTGCCTTCACCAGGAGGCCCCGGGACCCGAACCCGGGGCCTCCCGTATGGTAAACGGGAGCCCTACTGATTGAGCCACAGCCGCTTCCTGGCTTATTTAATAATGTAAATAAAACTATTAACCTATATTCATGTGAGATCTACACTCATCAATGTAACAATTGGTTGGCTATGGATGCAAGAGTTTGGAAAAATCAAGGCACTCATTCTGTGCAAATCAGTTGACTATATGGAATTATATATTTTATTACTATTTGTAAATTTTATGCTACACATCCTTTATATCAGTGAAATTTATAATAAACATACATACAAGTTTACCAGAACAATACTGGCTACAAACACAGCTTCCCAATTCCACTTATTTTTTTTTCGCAACATATTTTTTGTTTTGTTTTCTTTTTAACTTTATTTTTAAGGAAGTTTTAGATTACAGAAAAGCTATATCGAAAATATAGGGGATTCCCATATACCCCAACCCTTCCCCCTTTCACATTTTCCCTTCTTAGTAACATCTTTAATTAGTGTAGTACATTTGGTAAATTGATGAACATATATTGAAGCATTGCTACTAACCATGGTCTATAATTTACATTATGGTTTGCACTTTGCACCGTACAATTTTATAGGTTTTTACAAAATGTATAATGGCTTGTATCCATCACTGCAAAATCATGCAGAATAATTCCAATGCCCTGTGTTCCACCTCTTCTTCCCTCCCCCCTCACCTCAGAAACTCTGATAACCACCATCTTAATATCAATGTTACAAGTTCTTCTGTTACTACAATAATAATAAGTCTACTTTGGTCCATGGTTGCATTCTCCCCTTATGTTTGTTCATTCTTCAGTCTTGAGGATTTTGGGATAGTGATACCCGCTCTGCTTCAGACTGAGAGGGGGCTTAGATCTTTTGGGGCAGATGGAAGGAACTGTTTTGCCTGCAGTTGTAGATACATTTTGCTTTGGGGGATAGGGATTGTCCATTATCATCCTTTTGTTAGTTGTCCTGGGTAAGTCCAAAGAACTGGAGAGTAGGTGTTGGTTGCAACTTAGCTTAAAGTCAGGGCTCAGCTAACATATGAACAGACCAAAGAGTTAAGTCTCTGGCACATATATTTAACGGGTAGAGTGCTGATTATAGGTTCAAATAAAAGGGGTAGAAGAATCATGTGTGTGGAAATTATAAATAAGCCTAACTTTGTTACAGTGGGGAAATAGGTTATCATGCATTCCAAGGTAAGGTCCATCTAATAGATTTATGATATCTCATTGTAGCTGGTGATGTTGAGCATCTTTTCATGTGCTTTTTAGCTATTTGTATTTCTTTAGAAAAGTGTCTACTCAAATCTCTTGCCCGTTTTTTAAATAGGTTGTCTTTTTATTTTTGATATATAAGATTTCTTTATATATTTTCTATATTAGGCCCTTATCAGATAGGTGGTTCCCAAATATTTTCTCCCATTGAATAGGCTGCCCTTACATTTTCCTGACAAACTCCTTTGAACCACAGGCCACATATACACATACAGCAGCATATATGATATTAAAAACACAATGAAAAAAAAGAAATATGTAGAATAAGTTCTAAAACATAGTACTATTAAAAGTAAAATTAAAATATATGTATTCCCAAGAACACATGGAAATAAAAGGATCTTCACTAAATATATTGAAACAGTTCCCTATGTGCAAGGAGGGGAATAGGAATGGGGAATGTGCATAAAAGCTTTTATAAAGCTAAAAAAAAAAAAAGAAACTAAATGAAATAGAATAGCAGCTTTGTGAACCAGTGAAGATGATAATATGCCATAAACTTTTGCACCTGAGGTCCAACTAAAGACGATGATGATGATCGTGGGATAGATCAAGAGATGGTAGATGATAGGTGATAGATATATAGAGATAGAGGATAGATCAAATAGATAATAGAAAGAGAGAGAGAGAAAGAGAGAAAGAAAGAAAGAAAGAAAGAAAGAGAGAAAGAGAAAGAGAGAGAGAGAAAGA
>JAKSZT010046586.1:8200342-8210345 GCA_026826555.1 Tolypeutes matacus
AAGAAAGAAAGAAAGAAAGAAAGAAAGAAAGAAAGAAAGAAAGAAAGGAAAGAGAGAGAGAGAGAGAGAGAGAGAGAGAGAGAGAAAGAAAGGGGGAAGGGAGGGAGAAAGGGAGGGAGGAAGAAAGAGATGGAGATAAAAATTCTCTTTCCCATTACGGCCATTGAAATACCACCACATCCACAGGGGTTCCATTCTCAAACCATTTGACCTTAGTCTTGTGTTTAACTTCGAAACTCTTTATGCAAATACATTTAAGAAAACCTCTTATTTCGGCATGTAAATACCATACCACGCATTCATCTATCCTCATCTCAGTAAGTCTTCTCCAACTTACCACACCTTGTGCAATTTCTGATGTCTCCTCTTCTCATTACAACCCAATATGAACTATATAAATGGGAGAATAGAGGAAGGGTCTCCTTACATAGGGGTAGAGAGAGCATCCTAGAGGGAAAGAACACCATGTGCAAACGTATGGTAGAGTAAAAGACACATTTGGCGAACAGCATTTGGGGCCCTGGTATAACTGCAATTTAGAGTGAAAAACAGGACCTGTCAAAGATAAATCCACAGAGGAAGACAGGGCCAGAGCAGTTCGTGGATGAATTGTAAGTGAGGCTATGGAGTTTGAATTTAGACCTGAGGCAAATGCAGAGCCAGTTCAGACTTTTAACCAGAGAAGAAAGTAACTTGATTAGATTTCTGTTTTAGAAAGATCACTCTGACAGCAATGTGGAGAAAAAGGAGACTGGAAAGAGGAAGCCAGTAAGAAGGATGTTGCTGCCATCCATGCTGAAGCATTCATGAATTTAACTGAATACTATGTAGCCTGACCCTCAGTAAATTAGGCAACCAGTTGTAAAGGCAGAGGACTAAATAAAATGGTTTCCACAAATCCCTCCCAGCTCTATGATTTTCAAATTCCACCTATTTCATATTCAGTCAAAGAAGGGAGTGAAGAGGCATAAGTAGAGAAATTTGCAAATTTGTGATCAGATATGCAGAACTCACATTCAGTAGAGAGGAGGCATTAAAGGCTGTACAGGATTCTGATTACCTAGATAATGTTCTGTGATCAAGCACACTTTACAATTAATGATAATTTTGGGGGTTCAGATGATATTACTGCATTAAAAAGTTTCAGTGTTTGAAATTTCATGGCAAAACTCTCTTGAATTTAATGCTGAATATTCTAAATAGTGACAGAAATATTTTAACGTCACTAGATTTGCTTCTTAGTCTCCCATCCTAAATAAGATTGGATTTGTTAGGAAAATCTAGGGCATTGCCATGACAATTACCAGGCTTAGTCCTAGTTCCACTTAGGCTTTATAACTGCAACCACACAAAAAGCAGAGGGCCCTGAGGGGCAGAGATGAACGCTCACCTCTGCCTCTTGTTATCAGTGTTTGGACTCCAACAGTAATGCAACATGACGTTAAGCCGGTGGACTCCAACAGTAATGCAACATAACGCCATGTTGGCATTACCTGAGGATCTTTTTAAAATTACCTAGACCCTGTCCCTAGTGCTTCTGATTTAATTGCTCTGGAATTAGAAGGCTTTAAGAGCTTCCCAGTGATTTAAATGTGCATCCAGAGTCAAGAACTGCTGCGCTACATAATCATCACAGCAATTCTCAAGGTGCCACTCAGGGACCTGCAGAAAGCTGGAAACATCCTCCAGTAGCTGCCAGTCTGGACTCTTGTGTGTTTGAGTTATTTCATGGTTTGGCAAAAATAATGGACTTATCACATTGAAAAATTAAATTATAATAGTATTGATGTTCCATCTAAAGGACACCAGTATTACCATAAATCTTGTTTGGTGGCTTCAGAGATTTTTTTTTTTTTTTTTATGAGGCAAGGGGAGGTAGGTAAAGGGAAGGTAAAGAGGGAGTCTAGAGATCCCACCAAGAGGATTCTCACACAAGAGTTTAAGAACTTCTGAGCTCAAGAAAGAACCCAGTCTAGTCCAAGAAACAGCAGTTGTGCAGGATGCCACCTGTTTCCCATCATGTGTTCAGGGTACTTTGAGCTATATCATAATTTTAGTTTTCTACATTATAACAGAATTGTCAGATTTTTTTTTAAGGATCATAGGTCACAATATTGCCAAGTGGACATATTGGGACTATATGGATGGAGACTTATTTATGTCATGTATTCTTCTCAGATTATGAAAAAAAAAATAGAATTAATGTTCTACTAGGTTATATAGGGTTTCTAAAATGTACAGAATCTCATTTTTTTTTTTTTAAAGAAATTGATCCATTCTCCTCTGCATACAGAGGTAACTTTTGATGAAGCCATTCAGTTTCTGAGGCTGTTAACAAAGGGCCCTAAAGGTAAGGTAGATCTCCACATTTAAAAAATGAAATCTTTGACTAAAACATTATGTCTATGCTTTATCATTAATTTTTTTTTTTTTTTTGCGGTACCCGGGCTGGGGATTGAACCTGGGACCTCGTATGTGGGAAGTCGGCACTCAACCACTGAGCTACATTGGCTCCCCCATTAATTTTATTTTCAATTAAAGCAAAAGAGAAAAATGGAAGAAACTTCTCTCCTGGTTACCTTTTTACCAAAATTTAGCTGGGAATTCTTCTTAAATAAAACCTTTAGTCATATGATTAGAGAAGATAATGACTTTTAGGGAATTTGAAAAGTTCAGTTTAAAAATAGTGTGAAATATGAGAATCTAAAAAAAAAAAAGACTGAGGAAAACATCTACTCTAGTTTTTCAAAGCTACATTTTTTTCCTGTTTTCAGTACTCATGACAACTTGATTCAGAAAGACCTTGATGATATAAAATATTATTCCTCAAGGTTTTTTAGTGGTAAAATGACCTACCTTTTTTCTGTGTTATGAAAATGAAATTCTATCCTTCAAACTATTAAATCTAAAAGCATAGCCCTGTCAGGGATCTAATGCAACAAAACTAAAGAAAAATAAGTTTAGAATTTCTTTTCTCCTTTCATATGTACTTACATTTAAAATGCTCAACATTTAAAGATATAAATAGGGATGTAAGTAAATATCAAAATTCCAAAAATTTTGCTACTAACTCTAACAAAATCATATCTTTAAACCACTAACCAGGCAGTCCAGGACAATTTATAGTAGAGGAGTCCTCATTTGCAAAGGAGACTGCTAGGCCCTTCCTGGGCGTGGAGAAAGGGTGATCTCATCCACAGGGCCCCAGCCCTGACTCCTAGGGTGAGTGCGGTCATGTTCCTGCCTTAGAGCAGTGGTTGCAAGTGGCAGAAATCCAACTCAAACTGCCTTAAAAGGAAAAAAAAAAAGCCTCAAGTAACTAAAAATCTAATGTGATAGGCTAAGTGCTCCATAATGTCCCCAGGATTCAGTCTCTCACAGCTCTGCTTTCTGTTGTGTTAGTTTGTCTTTCCACGTGGAGATATCTGGCAGGCCTCAAGTCCGACAGAAAAGCTCTTTTCTGTAGGTTCAAGAGGGATCCCTGTAACTGGAATATGTGTCCATTCTTGAACTGTGGCCAAGGGCATGACAGCTCCTAATGGACAGGCCCAAGGTCAGTGCCTACTCCTGGAGTGAGGAGGTGGGATCAGTGTTACCTGAACCCCAAAAACTGAGAAAGGGACTGTGGCCCACAAAATCAGGAGCTGTTACCAGGGGTTCTGAGACCGCACAGGGAAATAAAATGGATTTCCTCTTCAAATGCAGACAAAGAATCCAGAAAAGAAAGGTCTACTTGGGGGAAATGAACTGGTCTTAAGTGACCTCTCTCCAAAGCTGTGATAAATACATATAATTAAATTTTACTTTTTAAAATTTAATTCCATCAGAAGTGGTGTATCAAACGATAACCACTCTAGTGCTACAACATGGATGAACCTTGAAAATATTGTGTTAAGTGAATTTATATTAAATATCCAGAATAAGTCAATCCATGGAGACAGAAGGCAGATTAGTGGTTGCCAGGGGCTGGGGAAGGAGGAGTGGGCAGTGCCTGCTTAATGGGTATGGGGTTTCCTTTGGGGGCAATGGAAATGTTTTGGAACTTGATATAGATGGTAGTTCTACAACATTTTGAATGTACTAAATTCCACTGAATTGTATACTTTAAAATGGTAATTTTATATTATGTGAATTTCACTTAAATTTAAAAATAAAGTAAAATACCTACCCCAGTCACTGCACAAGGCCTGCTTTCTATCTCTTTTCCGTTGCCTGCTTAAGTGCTGATGGAAGTTCCCCGACCTCTTTACCTTTTGTGACCTGGCCTGTGTAGCATTATATCTGCACTCTTGAGAAAGTGGCCTCCCCATCCTCACTTCTCTGTTAAAGCCAGCCATCCAGAACCCTCCTTACCATAAAATTTTAGATGGCTTTAAGGGACTTGCCCTCTGCTCACTCCCTCCCCCTTCATCCTCCCTGACTTCAGCAATTAAGGAGCTGGTACACTTGGGCTCAGGGCAGATTCTATTCCCTCATTTTCTGCTCTTTGCTAAGATGGTTCTGTTTTTTAGTGCATATAGGTTTGGGTAACATTGTATTGATAAATCCCAGTTTCACATTTTGTAAATTCCAGCAGAGTCCCAACATAAAGGCCCCACAACCTACACAGAAATGTCTCCAGCAGAGAGACCAAGCCATTTGAAGGGCATCTCTGGTGGGTTTTCCTAAAGGCTTTATTTCTGCCAAGTGTCATGTCAAATTTTTTAGACTGAACTTTTTAAACTCTACATGGATTCCAGAAAAAAATTCACTAGAATCCACAAGGAGCCAAGCAGTCTTAGTAAGACTGTGTGAATTTTTATGGGAATCCTGCCTGTGAAATTTCAACAGTTCAGACAAAGACAAGAGTAATTATCTAAAACATATTTTAGAGGAGAAAATAAATTGAATGGGTATGAATCTGAGTGAATAAATTCTGGTGTGGCAAAAGTAAAACTTTATTCTTCATAATAAAACAATTCTTATTTTGAAGGCCTATTCCTCCCAGACAGCAGGAAGTTATTCTTTTGTCAGTCGGAGACCCAGCCCCTCGCCCTAGGGTTGTGCCTAAGCCCCAGGAGATCAATGTCATGCCAAGTTTCAGGAAGGGAGTCCATGCAGGCATGGCTAGGATGGTCTCCAGTCCCATCCATTTGAGCCCACCTCCTACTCACAAGCCAAACATGCAGCTGCACAGTCATTTTGCTAATTCTTTGCTCAATTAGAACATGGAAACCTATAGGAACTTACAAAGCTGCCTCCACCTTGACTGTCTGGGCTCTCTGTTCAGACATTCTCTCTCTGGCGTCTCTCAACCTCCAGAACTCTCCCTTTGGTCTCAAAATCCTCCCTTTGTTTCAGGCTTTTAATACCTCCCCAGGACTGGGCTCAGGAATCAGTGTGCAGAGACCCTCTTACTGGAATGTACCAAACTCTCTTCTCACATCAACTTTTCTCTCCTCCTCCCACCCAGCCCCTTCCCTGCCGCACTATCTTCAGCAGGACAACACAGAACAGCCTAAGGCTTGGACGGAGGAAAGGGCAAGGGGGACAATCAATGTATATTTCACACTTTGTTTGCTTTGTTGCTTTGAAGATTGAAGACCAGGGAGGCATAGTTTTGCATGCCATCTCTTCCCCACCCCACCCCCAAAATAAGAGTGGATAAAATCCTGGACAAAAAATGCACCTGATTTCAAGACATTTACCCATACTGATTCTTTCCTCCCATCCTGAGCTGGGTCATTTATACCCTCTTGAACCATCTCCTTGACTTAGCGCCCCTGTTTTGAGACCCCACCCTAACAAGGAGATGCATTACCTCCTAAGACAATTGCACAAGTATGCACTGAAACTTGCTTGTGAGGGGGAAAGTGTCCAACCTTGGAAAATACTCAAAATAATGATTTTTGGCTCTTAAACATCTGTAAGACAATCCTGACATACCTCTCTATTTAAGAAGAAGATTTTTATACAATGAGGAATTTTGCCCACAAAGATCCTACAATACTCAACCATATCATAATTCTGATAAGTACCCTATAATGACATGTCTTATTATTAAATGTATGTTTGTGTATAGGGGAGCACCGTTTGCTCCCCAGCTGGATATTACGATCCCAGCAGGCTTGAACCATGTTTAACACTCTATTTTTCATTCCCTTATTTTATTCTGTGTGTACAATATGGTGATCTGTTTATAGAAGATACCTCAAGAAATACTTGCTAAAGAGGATGGATGGGTGAAAAGCATACACTATTAAGGCTAAAAGGATCTTGAAATTTCATCTAGTCTTTTCTGAAACCTTCAGGCAGGCCATTCTTAAACCAGCTCAAAAAAATGAGAACCTATTCAATTTTTTTTAAACCTCCAGCAAAAATGTCTAAATCCATTATCATAAAATAGTTTTAATATGGCATTCAACAACTCTGTCTAAAACTTCCTTACTACATCTAACCTGAACATAATAGAATGAGAACCTGCTGGACTGTGGCTTGGAGGCCTGGAGCGGAGCCTGGCTCTGCAATTCACTAGGCCTTGGAAAATAAATAAATGAGATTACTACGTAAAAAGAAATCTATTTTTGAAGAACAAGAGAAAATATTTTCAGAAGAGGAGTACCTCTAATGAAAACTAAGAAAGAGGGAAAGAGTTCCCCCAGATCAAAAAGAAATTAGAGGTCTTGAGCAGGGGGTGGGGAAAGAGAAGTAAGGCAGGCGCCTATAAACCTAGCTTGGGTTTACAGGTTTACAAGTTGCCCCCAAACTGAAAGATAACTACGAGTTCACAGAGGCTTATGGTAACTGAAACTCACCAGCTTCCCTGCCTTCAATTAGATGTGAACCACTCAAAACCTTTGTCCAGAGCCCTTCCCCATTGATTCTTCTGTTGGTTGCCCCAAGAGGACTGACTCTACTTCGTTTGCATCCAGCACCTCATCCACTGACCGCTCAAGTGACTGATGCCTCTCAGTGCCACAGGCCTGCATGCCCCATAGGAACAGCCCCTACACAATGCACCAGGACACCAAAAGCACAAGAAAGGAGTGGGAGCTGGGACATTGTTATGGATTGAAATGTGTACCCCCAAAAGATATAGTCAAGTCCTAATCCCCAGTCTCCTGGATGTGGTTCTATTTGGAAATAAGATCTTTGAAGAAGTTGTTAGCTAAGAAGAGAGCTTAATTGAATTAGGGTGGACCCTAATCCAAATGACTGGTGTCCTTATAAAGAGAGGAAATTTGGGCAAAGATAGAGAGAAGACAGCTTATGTGATGGAGGCACAAATAGAGCTAGACCACAAGTTACTGCCAGAACCTACGAGCTACAGAGAAAGCGTGGCCCTGCCAACACCTTAATTTTGGACCTCTGGCCTCCAGAACTGTGAGACAATAAAGTGTTCTTTTAAGCCACTCAGTTTGTGATACTTTGTACTCTAGCCCAAGCAAACTAAAACAGATATCTAGTGGGAAGGAGAAAGGGAGGCCTCCTGAGCCAGGCACTGAGGGGGTCAGTGAAACTCTTACAGGGGCAGATACAGGTTTTGTGGGGCCTGAAACAGATACAATTTGGGAGCCCTTTTTAAGAAGCTGAATATTTATTTAAAATGAGATAAATTCTAACAAATTACAAATGTTTAAAAGCTGACAAAGACCACCAACACCACAAAATCCAGAAAAATAACACAATATGTTTTGCTCATTAACTGCCTGGCACACTCCTATCACACATTTTCTACATGGATTGGTTGCATATTATTTGATCACCTCTTCCTATGAATGATTTTATAACATTTTGTATAGAGAAATTAGAAAGATAAGTCAGTCTTTCCTCTTGTATGGTTAAATTTTTTTAATTGTTTTTTGATAGTTGGACTATATAAAGTGTACTTCACACATGGACATAGTTGCTGTTTTGTAGTATTGCTATAGGCTAGTGCATACAAGTACAGAAATTCTGATATATTCTATTTTGTTCAATTCCCGTGGGGAAAAAAACGCTATACAGGTGGTGTATTTATAATTGTATGTGCTACTGTTTTAGTTTGCTAAAAGCTACTAGGAGCAATATACCAGAAATGGGTTGGCTTTTATAATGGGAATTTATTAGGTTAAAAGCTTTCGGTCCTGAGGCTATAAAAATGTCCAAATCAAGGCATCATCAGAGATGCTGTCTCACTGAAGTTCGACTGCTAGCAATCCTGGACTCCTGCCATCTAGGAAGACACAATGGCAGCACTCCAGTCTCAGTCTCTGCCTTCTCTTCCAGGCTTACTTTCTCCCTGAGCTCAGCTGTGGGCAATCAGGCATATGACTCATCTCTCTCTTCTCCTCTGTGTGTTGTCTCTTTCAGCCTCTCAGGGGCCCTTGTTCTGTGCCTCTGTGCTCAGCTGATTCCAGCCTCTGGCCTCTGGGACCTCTCTTTCAGCCTTTCCAGGCTTCTCTGTCTAAATATACCACTTTTTCTCTGTGTGTCTCTATATGTTTCTCCTACTTATAAAGGACTTCAGCAGGAAGACCAAGACCCACCCTGGGCCATGCCTCACTGAAGTAATCCAATCAAAGGGTCCCACACCTGCAGCAATGGATTCGCTTCAAGAACATGATCTTTATTGGGCTCCACAAAAGCTTCAAGCTGTTACAGCTACATTATAAAAAAATACTTCTGATAAATAAGAATTCCCGTTTTAACTAGACATCAATGAGAATCCAGTCCTCCACTTAAAATTTTACATGTCAGATGATTGAAAGAACTTTCCACAGTGTGGCTCCTGGCTCTATACATCAAATCTGGTTCTCTTCCACTCAGACACTTCCAGTATTGGATGCTGCAGGACATGTCCATATCAATCTATGACCTCTGTCCATGCACCTTCCTGTCATGATGCTAGGTCCATTTGCATAGTGGGCAGCAAATGTATTCCTAGAAGCCATTCCTACACAAGATGGCTGACTGTGCTGGTTAAATTTTATGTGTCATCTTGGCTAGGTTATGGTGTCCAGTTATTTGGTCAAATGTCATATTTATTATGGATATATTATATAGATGAGATTAGCATCTATAATCAGCTGACTTTAAATTAAGGAGATTACCTTCCATAATGTGGTGGGCCTCATCCAATCAGTCAGGTCTTAACAGCAAGAACTGAAGTGGTTCCAAGGATCAGAAAGAATTCTGCCTCAAGACTATACCCTTTACTCCTTTCTGAGTCTCCAACTTAAGGAATTCAAACTCAAGAATTCAAATCACCTTCACTGGAATTTCCAACCTCTGGCATGCCCTACAAATTCAGACTTGCCAGCCCCTGAAATAATGTAAGCCAATTCCTTATAAGAAACAAACAATCAAACAGGTACATATGTGTGTGTGTGTGTGTGTGTGTATCCTGTTTGCTCTGTTTCTCTGGAGAACTCTGACTGATACATTGGCACTTACTTAATTGAACACAGAAGTAACTGTGACTCTCATAACTATATCCCACTAAATGCAAACTAAAGGTATCTTTAATCACATTTCTAACACAAGAGAAAGTGTGACATAGAGGAAGTAGGAGAGAAAGAAACTGTGATCTAAATAAATTGTGGTTAAAATACATTTCTTTGGCATATTTTACAGAAAGTTTTTACAAAAACTTTTGCAACAATTTTAAAATTTACAATTTTTATTTTACTAAAACATAGACCATATGTCTAAGACTTCTCCTAGGACCTTGGAAGAGGCCCATGCAAATGAGGGGCCCTAAAGTGTAAATAAACTTAGTTGGCTTCTCCATAAATCCACCTCTGAACCCCCTGTTCACTTTAAAATCTTTTTTATTTCAGTACCATTCCCTCTTTGTTTGTTGTCATATGATGTGTGAACTGGCAGGTCAAAATTCTCTGTACAATAATCCTCTGGATAGACATTTTATATCACTTTTTATATTATCCCAAAATATTCCTAGTCTCTTTTTAACTTGTCTTAGCAGCTATTGTTTTTCAAATATTAGGCACTCCCATGCCTGATAAATGTATTTGGATGAGGT
>JAKSZT010046586.1:8210355-8221965 GCA_026826555.1 Tolypeutes matacus
TCTGATAAGGGTTTAATATCCAGGATATATAAAGAGATGTTACAACTCAACAATAAAAAGACAAATGACCCAATTAAATAATGGGCCAAAGACTTGAATAGACATTTCTCCAAAGAAGAAATACAAATGGCAAAAAAGCACATGAAGAAATGCTCAACATCACTCATGATTAGGGAAATGCAAATCAAAACTACAATGAGATATCATTTCACACCTATCAGAATGGCCACTATTAAAAAGACAGAGAACTACAAGTGTTGGAGAGGATATGGAGAGATAGGAACACTTCTTCACTGTTGGTGGGAATGCAGGATGGTACAGCCACTGTGGAGGACTGTTTGGCAGTTCCTAAAGAAGTTGAATATAGACTTGCCACGTGACCCTGCAATACCACTACTGGGTATATACCCAGAAGAACTGAGAGCAGTGACACGAAAAGACATCTGCACACTGATTTTCATAGCAACATTATTCGCCATTGCCAAAGTTGGAAACAATCCAGGTGTCCATCACAAGATGAATGGATAAACAAACTCTGGTCTATTCACACGATGGAATATTATGCAGCTGTAAGAAGAAATGAAGTCATAAAGCATATGACAACATGGATGAACCTGGAGGACATTATGTTGAGTGAAGCAAGCCAGACACAAAAGGACAAATACTGTATGAATTTGTTACTATGAACCAAATATATTGTGTAATATATTGTTTGATTAAAAAAAAAATTTATATGTAGCCATTAGATTTAATTGAGAAATGTATATATTTGTTCATCTGTGTTTACTTTTTAGTTTTTAATTGTTTATATTTTCAACTATTAAATGTAAAAATAAAGTTAAAAAAAAAAAAAAAGTGAGTAGTCCAAGGCCAATGTTTTAGTTTCCTAAGCTGCTCAAAGGAAATACCATGAATGTGTCGAGTTTAAACAATGGGAATTTATTCACTCATGATTGGCCAGAAAAAATGTCCAAATCAAGGTATCATCAAGGCAATGCTTTCTTTCCAAAGGCTGCCTGAAATCCTTGGCTCCTCTGTCACATGGCAAAGCACATGGCGGAATCTGCTGGCCTCTCTCTCTCCCTTCTCTTCTAGGTTTTGTTGGTTTCAGCTTCTTGCTTTCCTGGCGCTCGCTCTCTCTCTCTCTCTCTCTCTCTCTCTCTCTCTCTCTCTCTCTGTCTGAATTCATTCCATTTATAAAGGACTCTAGTAATAGGATTAAATCCCATCCTGATTGAGGTGGGACACACCTTAACTGAAGTACCCTCATGAAAAGGTCCTACTTTCAGTGGGTTCACACCCACAGGAATGGATTAGATTTAAGAACCTGTTTTTCTGGGGTACATACACCTTCAATCCACCACAGCCAGTATGGAAGTTCCCCATTGTCATCAGGCTCCTTTCAACTTTCTGTTCCAACATTGCTGGGCCTTATCTCATGCTTATAAAATGAAATGCAAGCCCTTTGTGGGCCATCATATCTGCATTCCTAAAAGAAAGAATAAAGGAGGTAGAAAGGCAAAAATGTGCCTCATGGGGCCTGTACCTGTTTTTTTACAGGTCTCATGATGCAGATAAAACTTCATCAAAGACGTCTACCTTTTTAAGGAATTTATGAATTTTCCTAGAAGTGCTACTAAGTAATTTTTGCCTTTACCTCACTGACTACCTCTGGCTGCAGTCCTGAGAGGGTAGGGATACGTGGAAGCATGGTATACATGTCTACCCAAAATAAAAATTAGGACTTTGATAACAGAGAAGAGAAAGATGGTGTTTTAATTTCCCAGCTACTAAAACAAATACCATACGATGGATTTGCTAAAACAATGGGTATTTATTGACTCATGGTTCTGAGCCTAGGAAAAGTCCAAAATTGAGAAAGTAGTCAGGCGATGTTTTCTCCCAGACTGTGATGCTCAGAGGCTGGCTGCCTGCGATCCTTGGTCCTTTGTCTTTCTATCACATGACTATGCACATGCGGACTCTTCTGGCTTTCACTCTGCCTATAAAGGACTCTGGTAATTCAAATCAAAGCCCGAGGTGATTCAGCTGGGCCACACCTTAACTGAAGTAACAACTTGAAGAGATCTTATTTACAATGTATCCACACCCACCAGAATGCAGACCAAGACCAGGAATACGTCCAAACTGGAGTACACAATTCAATCTACCACAGCTAGATATTGGGCAAATCCCCATCTTCCTGCCACAAAAACTCAGGCTGCCCTGGCCCTAAAAGATCTCTGAAGAGAGCCATGAGCTACCCATAGCCTTACCCCTCACCCTCCTATCCCCCTTAGGAACCAACATCTTCCTGTTTCAGAGAAAGAACCAGAAACTCATTCATACTTAGGAATAAATTATGAGAAATTTTAAATGCTACCTTTCCCCAGAATTTATGTTTTAAACCAGGAACAAAGCCTTGAACTAGAGAAATAAAGTCCTCTTTGCACATATTCAGCTATCAGTAAATAAGGTATGAGTCTTTGGGTTTGGGGAAGAAGGGCTTCCTTTGTCCCTAAAAACCAGGTTACACAAGACTGTTTTCCTGTTTTGCTTTTTATAAAATATTCCTGTTTTAACTACAGTGCATCTCTAAGCACTAATGGTAAATGGGTTACCCACCATGAATCCTAATGTTGGTTTGTTGATTTGCGTATAGCTCATCATTCCCCTGATTATAACTATGAAGTGCATTTTTCTTCCTGAAATGGGTGAAAGTCTTTTTAACTGTGATACTAATTTGGCTCTAGTGCCCAAAGTTTTTATTGGATGTTTATTATTCACACAGCAGTTGAGGAGGCGTGGTGGCAAAGTGCTTTCATTTCGTGTTGCAGTTACTCAATAACCGGCCTGCTTCAGCACACACTTTTACAGTAAATGAGAGATGTTAGGAGACTTTGTATTCCACAAAGTCTGTCAAGTGTGCATTAAGCAGAAAAGGAGGCTTAGTTTTCCATACTCTAATACAACATATGCTTTAAAAAGGAATACATGGAGCAGATGTGGCTCAAGCAGCTGAGTGCCCACCTCCCACATGGGAGGTCCCAGGTTCTGCTCCTGGTGCCTCCTCAAAGAAAAAAAACAAACAACGAACAGACAACGAGCAAAAAACAATGAGCAGGCAATGAGGGAAAACATCGAGCAAAAACAACGAGCAAACAGACAAGGGAGACGCGGAGTGGGAGATAAAAAAAGAATACAATTGCCTATGAGTTACTGTTGTTTTATTTTGAGTACTGTGGGGTCTTAAGGCAAGTATTTCTGCAAGCAGTCTTTCAGAAAGGATGGTAATAACTGCCATTGGTAGAGCACACTTTGCTTTATAAAGGACTTCCACATGTATTGCCAGTACCCAGGTTCTCTGATCTTGGCTGTTGCCAAGTGAAGATCTCAGTTTCACAGCTCTGAGATGGCCTTTAGGAGATGGCATTGATCCCCCTTGCTGCACTTTTAATAATGGCCCACAGGCTTCCAGAAGCAAGAGACAACTGACCATTTCCTGATCTTTTTCTACCCTAAAACAATGATATTCCCTTTGAAGAAAATAGCTCCCTGCTAGGGCAAGTTGGTGAGACAACGAGGCTTACAGAATGGGGAGGGACGCTAAAGAGTAAGAATAATTCCTTTCCACCATACTTTATCCTTTCCCCTGTTCTCATTCCATTGTTGCCTGACTCAAAATGCCAACAAATGCACTTATGTCTATTTGAGCCATCAATAAATCAATCACTGAAGCTCAAAGTTCACAGGAAATAAAAGATCATTAAGACCAATTGGCTATTTGTACTAGTCACCTTGGAAAAGAGAAAATTTTAATCTTCTAGAAGGAGTAAAAGGATCAAGATTGAGAGTTCACAGGGACAATAAGCAGTCTACGTCATAGATAACAGGGCCTTGTTCCATTCCATATCCCAGCCTGTCTTTCAGGCTATAAAATAATGTTCAAGCATCCTCTACCTAATGACTACAACAGAAAAAAAGGCTCAAGCATCTCCCATTTTAACCCCCAAAAAAGTTCCCCAGACTGTACTCATACTAGATAATGCTCAATAGCTTTCAGGACTTTTTCATTCAAACAGCTGTACACAGTGTCCCGCAATCTTTGCCACACCTGGCTTATTCCCCATCACTGTTCTCAAACTACTCTTATCCTACTCTCCAACTACTTCCTTTGCCAAATCTAATGGACGTTTTTCAATTTTTTATTGCAAGACTGTAGCATTTGCCATCTTAAAATTTTTTACTCTTTTGGCTTTTGTACCACTGGGCTCTTCTGGCCTCCTTGTGTTTCCCTTATTGTTCATTCTGACAGCTCCCCAAGCTTCTTTACCAGGTTCCCATCCTTGGCCCCCTGCATATCATTCTCTCCACCCCTCCTCTGGATTAGCTCATTCATTCCCTTGCTTTCAACTCTGACCAATGTGCTGACCCATCTGAACCTTCTGTTCAGGTTTCTTCCCCAGCTTCAGATTCAAACATTGTTTTGCTAAAAGAACATCTCCAATGAGTTGCTCTAACACATTTCTGGATCCATCTCTTCTCTTTTCCTGCTATTATGGCTTTAATTCATAATTCTATCACCTCCTGCCTTATCAACCACATCTCCTAACTCATATCCAAATTTACATCTTTTTCTGCAAGAGTGGCTAATTTGGGAGAAAATCTAAGCAACAAAGAAAGCCCAAATCCTCCCTGCACATGGTTCACCAGTCCCTTCTATTCAAACCTACATGTGATGCTGGAGTTTCTTAGGTATACTCCCAGAGACTGGAGCCTCCCGCCTACCTATGTGCCAGGTGTGCAGGAAATCTAGGTGGAGCTGCAACTCCTACCCTACAGCTCAATGGACTCATCCAAGTCACCTGGTGAGGAGACAACGATGGGAAATGGCCATCCCAGGGAATGGAGAGGGCCTGCATCTGCAGGCAGGATCATCCCACCCACCATATCCATGGGATATAAGCCCTCTCTCACTTGGAGTTGGAGTGGACATCACCATCCCAGTCGCCTCTGGATTGGGGGAAGAACTATGGACTAGAGTGGACTTGATGGTATTCTCTTGCTCACATATGGTGATTCTTGCAGTGCAAGAAATTATAACAATGAGGTGGAAAAAAAAAAAAAAAAAAAAAAAAAGAACATGTATTTGTTGGGGTACATAATTCAACCTCCCACAGGTTTGCTTTACATATATCTACCTAATATTAAAATATAAAAGAATCATAAAAAAAAAAAAAAGAAAGCCCAAGGTCCTTAATGTGTCACAAAGTCTGTGCTTTAGTCCCAACTTCTTTCTCCAGTCTTACTATTCCCTTCTACCTGTTAACTCCTTCACACTCCAGCAAAATGGAGCTGCTAACATCTCTCAGGACTCACTGTTGTGGGGCTCTCCTCGGTGTTGGTCCCTCTTCTTGGACTGCTCTGCCTCCACCTTCTTCTCCCTCTCCTTCATCTAGTTAAATAGTATTCAGGCTTTAAAATTGATCAAGGTTAATTAACCTCCTCCAGAGAGCTTTCCCTGACATCCAAGTGTGGGTTAGTTGCCTTTCCTTGGTGCCTTCATAATACTCACACCTGTTTCTACCCCAGAACTTGACCCCTTTAAAAATTGTTTATCTACACAGGTGAATTCACCATGAAGCTGATGAAACTTCAAGACCCTAACTTGCATAGACCCCTTCCAAGGCCTTTACCTACATGTGTATTTAGTTTTTGCATTCCTTTTCTTAATGAGGTCCCCCAAATTTGTATAACCTTCAGGTCCCACAAAATCTAGATCTGCCCCTTTTGGTAAATTGTATATGGGCAGAGCCTATGCCTTATCATCTTCGTATCAACAACGCATATCAGGCACCAAATAATAGGTTGTTGAATGAATGAACGACCCAGAAATCTAAGGCAAGTTGGGGAAGGAAGGAAAAGAACAGCAAGGGGTGTAGGCTGAGGCAAGATATAGAAGTACAAGTCCAGACAGAGGAGGGACCCGGTTCTCTAAGGACAGACAGGAGAGGGATATTATCCAGGTCACCAGGGTCAGCGCAAGGCTGTGAATCAGCCCTCATGCAGAGAGCACAGGTCAGAAGCCAGGCAAACACACACAGGCCTGGAAAGTGCAGAGCCCAGGCAGAGCAGGGCAGAAGGTCCAAGTCCAGGTTAACAGTCAGGAAACAGGGGAGCAAGACAAAGCTAACAGGAAGATGGAAACAAAGCAGCAACAGTGAGCGAGCACTTCCTGCTGCACAGTTCTTCTCTGAGTCTGTAGCTCCGGAAACTATGCCAGAAGGGCAGTCAAGATGGGCAGGAATTGAGAGCACCTAGCTGATCAGTGGGGAATGAGAGACAAAGGGAGCCAGCAGCTGGGGCAGCGGATTCTGACTAAAGATGTTAGTCCCACTTGGATTGGTGTCCAGGGAATATCTCTTTCCAAACCTGAACTCCTACTGAAAGTTAAATGATGAGAACACTGTTGAGTTTAGAAAGCACGCTTTAAAAAAAAAATCCGTATCTATTCCATTTTGAGATATTCCTTTAAAGATTTGCTTTCAAGGATGCAACAATGAATGGCTCTGTTGTAGTATGAAATCAGGACAGCAGTTATGTAAAGGAGGCAAAAATTGCTTCATAAAAATGCATGGAGGGAGAAGCGATGGATTATTGTATAGATCATGCTAGAGATGAGCAGATTACTGAGCACAGGGCACACAAGGGAGACAGATTAATGAAAAATAAATAAAGGGGCTTCAGAAAAACAGCATGAAGCTGAGCACTGATCTGCAGCATATCCTAGAATACAAGCAGAAATGTGTGTGGAAAATCATTTCTCTTCATTTGAAATGTCAATTTTAAAGTCAATGTTATTTTAATTTCCCTTTTAAAATTTTTTTAGATAACTAAAGCTAATTTTTAAGAATAGGAAGCATCAACATGGTGGAACATCTAATGCAGATTGCTTACCATAGGAAAATGTCAAGGGCATGGTACTGTTTCTGTAAGGATATCGATAATTACTGAAAACTGTAAATTTTAAAATGTATCCTTCTTGTCTTGACTTTACTGTGTTTTGCCTGGCAAACTTCATGGATGTTACTTTGAATGGGGAAGTTACTTAAAAGTATTGGGAGGAAAATTGGATTTGGAGTCAGATGACTCAGGGTACAAAAGCCAGCTCCTACATTTATATCGTGTGATTTGGACAAATCACCTAACTTCTTTGAGCTTCAGTTTTTGGCAGGAAAAATTGTACCTGCCTTAATTAACTCAGAGTCTTCAGTGAATCTCAAATGATATGCTATAAGAAAAAACAACTTATAAAAAGACATAAAACATAAATGATCAACTGTAGCTACAAACACTATCAGATTTCAGCTGGGTCTGGTTTTCACATAACCACTCTAATTGTTGAATAAGAAAGCATAAAGCAATCACCTGAAAATCACACTTAACTGTCATTATCGATGGTGAAAGATAGTGACTATCTTTTTAAGTAGTGTTAGTTTCTAATTATTTACTTTTAAATTTTAAATTTAAGCTTATAATTTTTATAATGTATGAGGTTAAATAAGTTGCCTCTTTCAAAGTTAATAAGCTATATTATTATAATAATTATGTATATTTCTGGACACTTACATGCTTAACAAGAGGCTAAAAAGTCTGAAGACAAATAAAAATAGCTGAACTATATGCAAGAACTCTGAGAAAGCACAGAGAACATTGAAAGCAGAGACAGAAACTTGAAATGAGAAGAGAGAAGCACCATCAGAAAAAGATTGGGAATAATTAGCAAATTGTTATTAGCATGGAAGAGCATAACATGGGAATATACGTTGCAAGTCTGAGTCTTGCAGTTTGAGGTACTAGGGACGGGAACTAAACACAAGAACAAATATACCAAATGCTAACATAAGGGAAAGCACTTACTCAACTGGTCCTCCTTTTCTATTGCTGCTCTTGAGGGATATGTATCAGTTCAGGTCTCTGAGAAGCAGATGTCAAGACAGGATTAGAAATTGGAGGGATTTATAGGGAGAAACACCTTTGAGAGTTAAAGGGAAAAGGGGCAAAAGTAGACAGAGAAAGTCATGGAAGCACAAAATAAGTTTGCCACCAGTGAGAGGAAAGAGAGAAGGAAGAATTGGGTAGAAAGAGCTTCCAACTGCAATGTATTTCTAAGACAGTCTGCAGTGTATTTCTAAGACAGAGCTCCAGAGCACAGACTGCCCATTAGAGTAGTCCAACATTGGGCAGAACAGCCAGGCTCTGGTATCCTTGCCATGCTCAGTCGTTGGCTGGGAACAGCCTGGGGAAGCAGTCTTGGCATGAATGCTGCGGCACAGCCGAAGGTGTAGCAGCTACAGGCTGACAGCAACCATGCTCTCCACAATAGGTCCTCTTGAAGAATAATCTGAGCAGCACACCTCCATGTTTGTCAGTCTACTGCTTACACCATGCAGATGGACTTCTCCATGGCATCTCACTCTTCATTCCCAGCTTCTATTTTTCCAACATTCTCTGTAGGTGGAACAGCCCCTTCCCAGTTCATGGACCACTTCCTGAGACAAAACTTAGAAGAAGAAGATTAATGGGAAGAACTACAGTTGCCATCATTGCATTTGGTCTTAAGGCCACCAATGGTATGCATCATCTCCCTTTTCTACTCTTCATTTTAAATTCCCCTCACCCGCAGCTATCACCTCTGCAATATTGGTGATTTAACTGGTGATTTTACACCCACCATGTAAAGCAGCCTTACCTATACCTGCTGATCTGGGACAATTACAATTACCCCTGCCAAGATGGCAACTTCCTTTTTTTTTTTTTTACCTGCAGATCCCTAGAATAGGTGGTCCAAAGTATCTGAGGGCAGCCATAGCTTGTAGTTCAATGGAATCTTTGATGTGTCCCCTGGCAAGAGTTTGCTCCCTTTATATCCAGGATCTTTGACCTTACAGAGCCCAGATTTGTAGGGATGGGAAGCACAAAGTCCCCTGAGGATCACTGGACCATTCATGCTTCCACCTCTTAGTTCCTATTGGGGCCATAGTTCTATATAAAGTTCTCTGATTTGATGCATATAATGCACCTGAAATGACGGCAACCCATCCTTGCAAAATATTGGCTCTAAGGTAGCATTTCGGCTAGGCCTTCAGTTCTCACTATCTGTGAAGCCAATCCCTTCTAGCTGGCACAGTATTTGATATGACCAGTGGACCCCATGGTCTTATCAGATACTGTAATCCTTTCACTATGAAGTGTGTCCAGTGGTCCAATGCTATGTCATGTGGCATTCCATGCCTGTGGATCAGATATTCTAGAAACCACTGGATAGTGGTATTGGCTGAAAACCCAAGGGAAGGAGCCCATAGCAGAAACAGATATAATAAGCATCTCTCTCTAAGAAGACAAACTGCTCATCCCTCCAGGAAGAAGGGGCCCAATGCAGTGGACTTGCCACCAAGCGGTTGGAATCTTGGAGGACAATGGTGCCGTGTAGGACAATGGTGCTCAGTGCTGGTTTCTGTTCCTGGCAGTTTGGACATTCAGAAGTGGCTCTATTGGTCTTGGTAAATAAGAGCCCATGCTTTTGCACCCATGTGTAGCCTCCTTCTCTGCCACCATAGCCATTCTACTCATGTGCCCATTGAGCTAGTTCCACAGTGGTCAGTGATTAAGGTTAGATGGACATCAGTGCCTATTCTGTGTTAGATGCTTTCTGGTGGATATTAACACATGATATAAAAATCTTTAGACCTACTTGCATATGTCCATTTATAGGCCTTCACCCTAGGCCTCCTTGTCTCCAGTGTTCCAGTTCTTTACCTTCTAGGCCTCTGACTAGTTGACCTGAGCATTGGCCACTTCTCCTTCCACACATAAGGGATGATTAGATGCACCACTTGCAGCTTTACCCCCTAGGAAGATTTTCAACTCATCGCTGTGAAGCTGCCCCTTAACATAGCTAGCCTAAATGACTTCAGATTATATTATGACACAGAGCAGGAGACTTGACATAGCCTTGAGGAAAAACTGTAAATGAATATTTCTGTCCATTTCATGTGAATATAAACTATTTCTGATCCTCCTTTCTGACTAAAACAGAGAAGAATGTTTTCACCAAATCAATGTCCACATACTATGTACTAAGGCCTTATCAATCTCCTTCTGCTACAATAACACTATCATAACAGCAGCAGCAATTGGGGCTACTACTTGGCTTAGCTTGCTCTAGACTGTAGTCATTCTCCCTCCAGTAGCCAGTTTTGGAAGATGAATTAAATGTAGATATGATGGTGAGACATACCCTTGCATCCTGTAACAGTTGGCCATTTTGATGTAATTATGAATTCCAAAAATATGATTGGATCATGCTTATAAACTGATCTGTTAATCTGGGCATGATTAGGTTATGGTTAAGGTGTTGAGCCCCGCCCCTTGGTGGGTAGGGAATCGAATATAAAAGGCAAGGCAAAGAACAGAGTAGCAGTAGTCTTTTGAGAAGCAGTTTTGATGTTGGAAAGAAGGCCCCAGGGGAAGAGAAGCAAGCCTTCACCTAATCATCTACAGCTGACCTTGTGGAGGAAACAAGAGCTAAGCCCGGAGAGAAACGCAGCCCCGGGAAGAGAGGAACCCCAGAAGCCTGAACCCTGGCAAACGCCAGCAGCTGTCTTGCTCTAACACATGGCAATGGACTGTGGTGAGAGAAGAAACTTAACGCTTTATGGCCTGGTATCTGTGAACTTCTACCCCAAATAAATACCCTTTATAATGACCAACCCATTTTTGGTATTTTACATTAGCACCCCTTTGGCTGACTAATACACATCCCTTAGGTCTTTAATGGTGGCTCTAATTCCCAATTCCCTCCATCTCCAGGATGTGATATTAGCTTTGATTTACTCTCTTGGCTAATGGGGGGGAAAGGGTAGTTTCAGAGGCTTCTACTTGACCTTCCCCATCATGATTGTGCTTATGTCACTGTCAAGGACCCAATGTGGAGGTTACTTCAACTGCCAACAATAGCAATTCTAATAACGTACTCGAACACTGGAGATATGACCACTTGGGGTGGGGGGATCAACAGACCTAGTGCTGTAGGCCAGACTTTAGCCAGGATTACATTTTATTTTCTGGTCTTCTCAGCCCACCTCTCACAAGGGAGGCCATGATGATGCTTTGGGGTTCTAGGTGTCAATTCAGACTCTGTATATAATAGACCTCCTAATATCTGGGTATTCCTCCTTTTCCAGTATACATCACCCAAGGAAATGGTCATGAGTCCCTTTGGGGAAGGACTGAGGCAATCATCACAGTATATTCTTGCTGTTTTTGCAGGATTCTTCTTCCTCAGGGACCAGTCACCCTTCAGTCAATAGATTCCAGCTCAAAAAAAATAGTTAAGATCCAAGAACAAAGCAAAGATTTATTTTTTTAACTTTTTATTTTGAAATAATTTCAAACTTGCAGTAAAGTTGCAAAGATAATGCAAAACCCATACAGAGAACTCCAACATAACCTCCACCCAGATGCCAAAATCCAGCAACCATTAATAGTTTCCCACATTTGCTCTATCTATCTATCTATCTATCTATCTATCTATCTATCTATCTATCT
>JAKSZT010046586.1:8227227-8582655 GCA_026826555.1 Tolypeutes matacus
GCGGGACAGTCAACCGGGGCTCCCGCCGACACAGCGAGAGGGATGTAAAGACAATTGACACAGACACACAGGAGAGATTTTCTACATGCTTCTGCTTTATTAAGGGAGGTGGTGATATATATATCATGAGAAAGGGGAAGTATGTGTAAGGCATATGCGGCAGGCTGGGATTGGACACAGTTGGTTGCTAGGGAGGGTTTGCTATTTGTGGAAGGCGGGAAGGTTTCGCAGGCGCTCGGGAGCAGGGTAAGCTACTTCCTCCAAGAAGGCTAAATAGGGGATCGAGCTTGTTCTTTGTTGTTGGTCGGCCATTACGTGCATTTTTAGCTTCACCTCTTTCTGACTGCCTCCAACACAACTGTACTGTAAGTTTGAAATTATTTCAAAATAAAAATTAATTTTAAAAAAATAGCAGGGACCCTGAGTTTGAGGAACTCAGTCTAAACAGTTAGACAAATGTATAAACCCACAGTTAGGGGCTATTGTAGAGACATGCATAAAGTACTCTGGGGATATACAGTGAAGACAAAAATGAATACTCTCCTGTGTGATCTTTTCTATTGAATGTCATAATATAGAAGTCCCTCACTTCTTTTACAACACCTATAGCAAACAATATCTATCGTGAGATTGGACATATACATCAGGCATTATGTAATCCTCTTCTTTAGTCATTCAACCAATCAGGTTTAATTTTTGTTGATCATTTATATCAGTAATATCTATAATGTGGATAAAAAGCCAAGAGGTTTTATATTTACTACTTGGGTAAAAGATAAAAAAGGATTCAGTATGACTAAAATCTATGCAAGATAGGATCAGTGTGTCCTGGGGGTCAAAACAGAATGCCAGAGAGAGAGTTGGTCTTTTATCTTCCAAATACTCGTTCATTCATTCATTTTTAAAAATATTAATTGAATATCTTGCATATGCCAGGCAGTGAGGACACAGCCCGAGTGAATAAACCAGACAAAAAAAAAACAAACCCATGTCCACATGGGGCTTCTATTCTGGTAGGGGAAAGAGGCAATAAACAAGTAAATGAGTATATATATATAGAGAGAGAGAGAAAGAGAGAGAGAGTATTATATGTATATGTGTATGTGTATGTGTATGTGTATATGTATATATATATGTATATGTATACACACACTATGCAAGAAAGCAATAAATGTTGTAGAGAAAAATAAGGCAAAGAAAGGAGCAGAGCATGCTGGGGATGGGGTGGATTAGAATTTTAATTAAGTTGTTCAGAATAGGCCTCCCTGAGAAGGGGACAGTGGGACAAAGACTTGATTGAAAGAAGGAGCTGTGCAAATATATGGAGCAAAAGTATTGGCACAGGCAGAGGGAAAAAACACGTCAAAAATGTCCTGAGGAGGGCGCATGCCTGAGGTGCTCCAGGAACATTGAGGCAATGGCATGGTGGGAACAGAGTGACAGAGGAACACAGTAGGAGGTGAAGTGAGAGGAAGTGGCAGGGATCCAGGCTATGTTGGGTCCCAGAGACCCTAGATAGGACTTTGGCTTTTACACTAGTGAAATGGGGGCCATGGAGGATTTTGAGTCGAGGAATGACATGATCTGACTTACTTTTTGAAGGGTAATTCTGGCTGACATGTGGAGAAAAGGCTGTAGAAGAGCAAGGGTAGAAGCAGGGTGAATCTTTCTCTTTATGACACGATGGTTTTTTAAACACCATTCATCTCTTTTGGGGGTAAATCTGTTTGCATTCCTATACATTATCTCCATTAGGCCTTTAGTACTTTTCTCTAGTCCAATAGCCATTTTACTTTGCTTGTTTAGTTTTGTCAAATCCAATGGGCTTCAAAATTCTAGGAAAAATCTGGTCCACTTTCACAATGATTTGATTATCCCACAGTTCTTACAAGTTTAATTTCTCCTAAAATATTCCAAGACATAGTTCTTTTTTTCCTTTAAAAAACAGTACTTCCCTAGAGGACTATGGCTGTTCAAGATGCCATTCCCAGCAAACATATTATTTTCCTTTTATAGTTACAGTTTTTATGTTCACTTTCCTCTTCAGTGAATTACTTTCCATAATTTCCTTTCTTTTTGCCTATAATTAGTGCTACGTGCCACTGATAAAGGATCGGCATTATCAAAAAGAAGGAAGCTGTAGAAGTATATTGTATGTTTGTGAAACAAAATATTCCAGCACATGAGTTTACAATATTCAAATAAGCCGTCCTACATACAAGAAAGTAAGCAACAAATATAATGGAAAGCTTGCTTCCTCTACAGACATTCATTTATCAGCAGTTGTTTAGGGAGCAGCTACCATAGGAAAAACATGTGGAATCCAAGTGCCATGACTGTGGCACAAATCCTGCCCTGAGGAATTTGGAGTCTAGAGGGGAGAAAATAGAGCAGTTATTGTTAAAGTGAGACACATTAAGGTGAGATTTTTTTTCAAGTAGGAACCTAAAAGAGGGCTATTAAGAAGTGACATTTGAGTGGGGTTAAGGTGGCTAAAATAAGGGGAAGAAATTTCGAGAAAGGACTTGTGTGAGCGTTAGGATCCAGGAGGGCATGGAGTCAGTGCAGGGAACCAGGGATTGCTTAGTCATATGCAGGGAGGGAAGAGGGAGAAGACAAGGCTGGAGAGGCAGGTTGGAGCCAGACTTGGTGAGCTGAGAACACCAGTAGAACAATATGGGTTTCATCCCTTAGGCAGTAAGAATAGCCCTGGGGATTTTTAAGAGAGAAAAAGCAAGATGAAAGCAAGAATATATCTGATGGGTTACAATGAGACAATACTGGAAAAGGGAGGCCAATTACAGGACTTTTTGTCACAATAGTTTGGGCCTTGATGAAGTAGTAGGATATCAGGGCAGGAGAATTAGAGAAGAGGAGGAAGATTTCAAAGGTATTTCATAGATAGAACTGATAAGACTTGGCCTCTGATTGAATGTGGCAGATGTGGATGAGGGAGGAGTCAGAGTCACCCTGAGAGTCTGAACCGGGCTGACTGAGATAAAGAAATGAGGGCTACAGAAGGAGAGAAGATTTTGGAGGAAAAATGTGTGTGGGACAGGATGTTGAAGATGCCTGGTCACTGGTGAAAAAAAAAAAATAGCATTTAAGAAAGAGTTCAGAGCTGGAAGTACAAACAAATTTGAAAATCATTTGCATGGATACGACAACCAGTTCTTGACTTTGGATGAGATTTTTAATGGAGAAAGAGACACAATTACTGTCTATACATCACAAAGTCAAATGTTGTTTTGCTAATTATCCACTTAGTTTGATGAATGGACACCGCCAATATCAGATCATTACAGCCTAGATGCTTTACAGACTAAATAGCCCAGTTTTGTAGTCCACATCAATCAAATTAAACAAATAAGTGTCAAATCTGCCCTTGACTTTGTGCCCTGTCAATGCAGTCAGAGAGTACAGGCTTAAATTGAAGCTGAAAACCAGATTCAAGAGCCTGAAGTTAGTCAGTGCCAGATCTCCATGTCCAAGTAATCTCAACTATCACCTGTCCATAATACTTTATACCAGGATTTGACTATACAGTTTACAAAGCAATTTCATGAACAGTATATCCTTTAAATGAGAGTGCAACACAATAAGTAGGTTTATTTCCATTTTATACGTGTAAAAACCTGAGATTTGGAGAGGTTGCTAATTAAATAGGGTCATATGGCTAGTAATAGGAAGAGGAAGAACTGACAACCAAGGCTTCAGACTCTTGGTAAATGGCATGTAAAAAATATATAAGTAAACACATTGCCTGAGCTTTTTTAAAAAAGTGAATGTTATAATCACTACTAATTAATACTGAAGAATGGAGCATAAGGTTACCTGTCCACTATTTTTCCCTTATAACCACTTCTTTTGCTGTCTCTGTGTTATCCTACTACTAAGTTGGGTGAGTGAATGCCACGTGAATGCACGCTCACACACACTCACACAACCACATAAACAGCTCCTTATTAATCTCCACCTAGGAGACCATCTTAGAAGGAGAATTATATCTAAAATGTCACTACTGTCAAAATTGTTAGCCCTTTGACCAATGGAACCAAATTGAGAATTCAGAAAAAGACTTCTGAATTCTATGGTCAAGTGAATTTTTACAAGGCTATCAAACCCACCCAGCTGGATCAGAACAATCTATTCAATAAATGGTGCTGGAGAACTGGATAACCAAAACTAAAAGAAAGAAGAACTGGATATCCATAGCTAAAAGAAAGAAGGACCCCTATCTCACACCTTATACAAAAATTGACTCAAAATGGATCAAAGACCCAAATATAAAAGCAACAACCATAAAACTCCTAGAAGAAAATGTAGGGAAACATCTTTAAGATCTTGTGGTAGATCCAGGAGATCCCTGGTTCAGTTCCTGGTGCCTCCTAAAGAAGACAGCAAGCTGACACAACAACATGATTCAACAAGAGACACAAGGAGAAAAAAAAAAAACATAATGAGAGACACAACAAAGCAGGGAGCAGAGGTTCCCAGTGCCTCCTAAAGAGGACCAGCAGGACAGCGAGCTGGTATGACAGGCAGGCTAGGCAAGCTGACATGACAAGATGATGCAACAAGAGACACAAGAGGAAAAACATAACAAGAGACACAACAAAGCAGAGAACAGAGGTGGCTTAAGCGATTAGGTGCCTCCCTCCCACATTGGAGGTCCTGGGTTCAGGTCCCGGTGCCTCCTAAAGAAACAAAGAAGCCGAACAGTCGCAGCAAGTGAAAAACAATGAGGGGGTGGGAGAGATAAATAAATAATAGAAAAAAATAGTTTGTAATATTAAATTTAAAAAAAAGATCTTGTGGTAGTGGTGGTTCCTTAAACCTTACTCTCAAAGCATGAGCAATGAAATTTAAAAATAGGTAAATGGGATCTCCTCAAAATTAAACAATTTAAAATTAAATAGGGGTCGGATGTGGCTCAACTGGTTGGGCGTCCGTCTCCCATATGGAGGGACCCGGGTTCAATCCCCAGGACCTCCCAGTAAAAAAAAATAATAATAATAAAAAAATAAAATTAAATAAATAAATAAATAAACAATTTTGTGTTTCAAATAACTTTGTTAAGAAGGTGAAAAGGCAGCCTACTCATTGGAAGAAAATTTTTGGAAACCACATATCCAGTAAGGATTTGATCTCCATGTTATATAAAGAGATCATACAAGTCAACAATAAAAAGACAAGCCAACACAATTTAAAAATGGGCAAAAGCCTTGAACAGAAATTTTTCCAAAGAAGAAATATAAATGGCTAAAAAGCACATGAAAGATGCTCATCATCACTAGCTATTAGGGAAATGCAGATCAGATCTACAAGGAGATATCATTTCACGCCTTACAGAATGGAAATTATTGAAAAGGCAGAAAACTACAAGTGCTGGAGAGGATGTGGAGAAATGGGATCACTCCTTCACTGTTGATGGGAATGTAAAATGGTGCAGCCTCTGAGGACAGTTTGGCAGTTCTTCAGGAAGCTAAATATAGAACTGCCATATGATCCAGCAATCCCTCTACTAGGAATATATTCAGAAGAACTGAAAGCAAGGTTATGACAGACATTTGCACACTGACATTCATAATATTATTCATGATTGCTAAAAGATGGAAATAATTCAAGTGTCCATCAACCAATGAATGGATAAATAAAATGTGGTGTATACATACTATGCACTACTATTCAGCTGTAAGAAGAAATGAATTTCGTGAATTTCGGATGCTTTTGACAACATGGATGAATCTTGAGGACATTATGTCAAGTGAAATAAGTCAGACACAAAAGGCCAAATGTTGTATGGTCTCACTCATATGAACTTAATATGATGAGTAAACTCATGGAGTTAAACTATAGAGTATAGGTTACTAAGAATTAGAATATGGGTTGAGAAGGGGGAGCTGATGCTGAAGGTGTGTAGAATGTTTAATAAGGGGGATTGTAAATGTGGGAAATGGTTAGAGTTGATAACACATTATAGTGAGTATAAACAACACTGCTGATTTATAAATGTGATTATGGCTAAAAGGGGTAGTCTAGGGAGGTAAATGTCAATTGAAAGAAAGCTAGAGGATAATCTAGGTACTGTATAATATACTGATTTTGGTTGTAGATGATTGCAGTTAATAGTACAAATACAAGAATGTTTCTCTATTACAAGGTAATAAGAATATGCAGATACATGGGGAAAAATATAACTAATGTAATATAAAGACTATAGTTAACAGTAACATTGTAATATTTTTACAGCAATGGGAAAGAAGGTAGTATATCAACGCTAAGGGTCATTAATGGGGATATGGGATTTTTCCTTTTGGGGTAATGAAAATGTTCTGAAATGGACTGAGCTGAAGTTAGCACAACTCTGTGATGAAACTGAGAGCCCCTGAGTGTACACTTTGGAAGGATTGTACAGGCAGGGGACCAGATAGCACAGCAAACCCCATAGTGAATGATGGACTGTGGTTAGCAGTACAAATATGAGAACGTTCTCTCATGAACTATAACAAATATATAATACTAATACATGGAGTTAATAATACATCGTTTGTAGGGAAAATACACCAGATATAAGCTATGGACTATAGAGAGAAGTAATATTATGATGATGATCTTTCATCATTTCTAACAAATATATCACAACAATGTAAGGTGGGGGGTAGGGAACAATGTATGGGAATCCTGTATGGCATGCATGATTGTTTTGTTAACTCACAACATCTCAAATTAAAAAAAAAAAAAGTAAACCCTATTTCTCAGTGTACTTTATATGGTTCTTTGGCTGCAGGCAACGCATACAAGCAATCACATCTCCATGAATGACATAGCACAAGATAAATCTGTAATTTGATGTAACTTTCATATCCTTCAGAACATAACTTCTAAGTTAAGCATCATATTTAATTCCAGACTTCAAAATGAAGTCCATATATTGTATAAGAAAAGATCAGTCCAAACGAAAATCAGGATGTAAGGTGGAATGGTGAGACAAACAAGGGGAGGATCTCTTTCTACCTTGCTCTATGCTTATACAGATGTACAGTATTTTTCCAAAGTCTGCTAGATCCTAACACGTGAAGTTTGTGATACCATACTTATTAACAAGTCATTTAAAAACTAGAGACAAACCTCCCTATCCTCCCACCAAGAGCAAGGTAGGAGAACCAATCTGTCATTTCTTCATTGTAACATGGAGCCCTGATTAGATAGGTGCTGAGCCCCAAATGCTTCTGGGGACTGGATGGAGTAACTAGCCTTTCTCTCCTTAACCATTCATGCCCATTTATTTTCATAGGAACTAAAGGTATCCTGAGGAAAAAAGTCTTGAACTATCAGACTAAACCATCCTGTCTGATATGCTCTAGTAAAAATCAGATTATAAAAAGGGGCAAAGCAGCTTCTAAGGACACAAGGAATCTTCCTGTATCCATTTCAACTAAAGCATAAAGCTGATAGATTTTACAGTCCACATTGTTCTATATTTTCATGCAGAAACTTCTGGGTAGGTGGTAAAAAGTGGTGAGACATCACTTAGACTTTCCATTTATACAGAGGCTGTAAAAATAGCTGGACTCAGAGAACTTGCAGAAAGAGGGTTTCTCTGAAGAGAACTATGCAATGCATCCTTTGCTTCCCCCCAGTTTGGAAGAATTAGTGGTGTCTGCTCCTCATCTCAAACTTAGTGATTAGGATTTCAACAGGACTATAGTTTAGGAAGCACATGGGCTAGTCTCTGAATCTCACTTAAAAAGTAAAATGGGCTGATGAATAAGCTGAAGAATAGTGGCTGTGATGGTCACTCAAATCTCTGAGAGTGTGTCATGGAAAAAAAAAAAAAAAGTAAGCAAGTGTTTCCTGTGGGCAGAAGTTGGTGGCATGTGAATGAACTAATATGGGATCATCGTAGGGCCTATCCACTGAGACTTCCTGGAGGTATGAACAGAACCTAGCAGGTAGAAGCTAACGGGATTTTCAGATTACTGTAGGAGGAATAAGCAATCAGCCATAGTGGAGAAGCCTCACCTGGGTCAAGGAAGCTTTAGGTGAGACGCCCGCAGCAATGGGGTTCTTCAAAGAACCAAAGCTCTGATGAGAGCATCAGTGTTAAATATCTGACAGGCCCACATCTCACAAACCCATCTTAAGACAGTTTCAATCAAGAACTTTTCTGCTTCACTTATAATTCTTCTTCTTCCCCTACCCTAGTCCAACCCCAGAAGGGTCAACTCAGATTCTAGCAAGAAAGGAAGAGAGAAAGATACTGACTCCACCCACTCCACATTTGTGGGCCTCCTCTCCCCACCCCCACCCCCCATATACCCCGTGTCAGGGTTGCACTGGGGGAAGGAAGAATATTTGACTTTAAATCAAGTTTGGATGTTGATTTTTTAATGGGCTGGGCTTTCTGAATAAAGATTGTGTTTGGCAACCTAAAGTGGCAATCTAAAATTTCCATCCAAAAGTTGGGATAGACCAAGTAAAGGTGCTTTGTGATTACACTCCATGTGTCTCACTTGTTTGCCACATCAGTTACACATACTTTTCCTTCCATGTAGCCATTTGCATCCAGTGATTTATATGGGGTCTGAGAAGCCTCCTTAGAGGGGGGAAAACCTTGAAACTTACTGGGGATTCAGCCATGAAACACAGCCATGTTTACATGTACAGCTGGGGTGGAGTGGAAGTCAGATTGCAAGAGAGTAGTTTGATTATAATCCAATATCAGTTGAGGTCATCTTGTCCTCTGAGAATTACATAAATTGGCTTGTCACTCGCTCCCATTTAATGATTGGTAGAAATCCAGTCTCCTCCTTAATAGATCGGTGAATCTCCAAAGGTTCTCCCTCTGGTTTCTCCTTCCCATAAATTTCTCAGTCTCTCCCTCAGAGCCCATCCCAAGGCATCTCTGCTAGTTTTGCATTCTGATTACTCAGATTTAGAACTTAGGCCCTTCCTCTTGATTTCCCTGAAACACCACTTGCACAAGCCCTCACTGCATGCAATTACCTTTGAGCACACAGCAAGCAGCTTAAAACAGAACACAAAACATCCTTGTCCTTAAACAGCCTTTGGCCACTGGTGTTCCCCACAGATTGACGACATTCCACTAGGTGGCTTAACCCCTTGTCTTTTCTGCTCCTTTTCTGTGCTTCTCCCCAGACATTTTTTTTTAATTAATTAATTTATTTATTTATTTATTTTTGTACTAATGGCTTTAGCTATCTATTTGTTTCAATGCTGTCTTCTAAATCATGCCTTGGGGGCCTCATCTTTGCTAAATAAAAGGCTATTTATTCCAGCGAGAAATTATGCTACTTCCTTACAGATGGAAATTACCATAGTCACTTGTGGTTTTAAATAGTAATTTCTTTATTCTGCTGTAAGACCCAGCAACAGGGCTTGAATTTGGAGAGGAGAGGTGATTACAGTTACAGTTTGGTGGCTGATTTCAGACTCATTGCTATCCAAGGAGATTGACAGCATGCTTTTGTCTTGAGGAGAAAGGGGGTTCAGTGTGTTAATTGAAATTCTATAAAAATTCTTGAACTCTTTTGGCTCTGGTGAACTCAATGTCCGTCCTTTTCACTTTTCCTGCTTCCCCACCCTTCCATCCCACTCCACCTCCATCACTGCCTAAACACACAAAGAACAAGAAAAAAAAGCATTTTCTTCATTTGGTGGCCATCAGGTTCGCTGGCCCTGAGGCACAGTGAGGATGATCCCAGTTTGTTGTGTGGGATGCACTGGATTTCCAGCTTTGCTGGCACTTATGATATATAACAAAGGCAATGGGAGAGAGCAATTCCAAAGGACACATGATTGGGCCTGGGGGTTGTAGAGTCATGGCTCTGGCATCTGTAGCAGAAAGAACTCTATCAAGAACCACTGGGGCTCAAGCAACCTTTCTGTAGCTATCCCAGCTAAGTGAAACACAAAAGATCCTATGTCCTCCCAAATGCAACAATGAGCACCTTAGGCCTTGAGGTGCAGCAGTTCTGCTCCATTTTATTTTCTATCTTCACTGGCAGCAGCAACAGCAGCAGTAACATTGATAGGGGCAAATTGGCAGCCTGGGATCACAACTCTGCAGAAGCAAAGGGACATACTGTTCCAAGTCTGGGCTCAGCAAGCAGTGACAAAGAATAATTATGGACATATATAAGCACCCCTGAGCAGGAGCTTCTATAAAAAACTGAGCTTCCCTGAGTCAACAAGAATCCAGTCAAATGGGGTTGCTCACTGCTATTGATATTTTGGGTTTAATATGATGTGGCTGCATTTGCAATCAGCAGCTGCTAACAACTGAGACACTGGGATTACATAACTATAAATGGCTTTTGTCTCTAAGTCTATGAAATTCACAGCAGTACCAGGCTACACTGCTGTAGAACTATTCTGTAGACTTTGACCCATTCTACTGGCAAATGTTTTCCAGAATGCTACAAGAGAAATTGTTATACAAAATATTAGAAGAATAACAGGTGATAATATCTGAGCACCACCTATATGTATTCTGTTAAGTGTTTTACTTATGATATCTCATTAAGTTCCTACTACGGTCCTAACGGGTGTTATTATTCCTATTTTAGAGATGAGAAAAGAGGTTCAGAGATTTTAAATAAGTTAAAGTCAGACAATTAGTAAACATTGAAACTGCTTAATTGAAAACATGAAAAGAAACCCTAGACTAAGGCAACTGAAAGATTCTGAAATACATTTCTGACACCCTTTTTCCTAGATCAGGTTCCCTAGCAGCAGAATTTGAGATGCGGATTCATGTGCAAGTGATTTCATGAGGAAATCCTCCAAGAAGACACTGACAAAGCAGTGAGGGAAGCGACTGAGAAGGGCAGGAAGTCAAGCAAGAGTATGATGTCAGGTGACGACCCACAGAGAGTGACTTCAGCCTGATCCCACAGGGGAGCTCCAGAGTGGAAGCTACACCTCAGAGTTGTCTAACCAGAGGCAATGGAGCTGGGCTTTCACACTACTGCACCTGCTGGTTAGGCTAGGCCTCTGAGAAAAAAAAGAAAAAGAAAGAAAAGAAAAGTTGTGGGCACTGGCTACTGGAAGCAGATCACATCAAATGCCCTGGCACACACAAGCAGTGCAAGGGGGTTGGCCAGAGTGCCAACATTATCCACACTACCCATTCAGTAGCAAAGCTGGCTCCTCAATGCCTCCAACGTCATCCCCAGGAAGAGCATACATAGAGGAAGTACATCCATCATTTGGGTTTAAGGCTGACTGTGTATCCAGGCAGAGTAGAAAGACTGACATAAGCCTTTTTATTGATTGAAACTGGTCTGTGATTTGGGACCACAGTATTTTCAGGTCTCTATAAGGGAGATGAGTGAGTCAGGGAGGCAGCTTGATGTGGCAAAAGGACCACCAACTATCTAGCCTAAAGATTAGGTGTGATTCCTCAACACACCCTCAACTGACTGGCTCTGTGGCCCTGGGAAAGTCACGTAACCATTGTGAGCCTCAGTTCCCTTAGGAGAAAAAGGAAGAAAACTATCTATCCCAGAGTTTGCTGGAATAATCAAATAAGATGATGTCTATGAAAGTGTTTTGTAAATGGCCAACCTGATATAAATATAAGTTATTAGTAGTATTAAGTTGTAGTTGGATTAAATAGAGAGAATCTTATATTTCCATTCAAATGGACTGCATGTGGGTTGACACAAACATGGTTAGATGTAAATTTCAGGGAAATGGAGTTTTGTCTTATTCACAAAGAACCCTGACTACTCGCTATCCAAACCATCATCCAGCTAGAGATTAAACGGATTTGGAAAGCAAGCAGCCTTGAGCTTTAGGAAATCCCAGCTCACAATGACACAGACCAGCTAGCCCCTCAGAGGGCTTGGGCCTCATTGCCTGCTCTGCCCTCACACCTCTGGCACATCCCATGGCCTTGGCCCTCCCTGACTCCCTAAGAAAGCTTCAACACCTGATGAGAATTTGGCATGATAAACACATTCACAGGAAGGTGCAAATGACCTGATGGAATAAATGTTCCCTCCCCCGTCCCAACTGGGCACAGCCTTAACCCAAAGGAATAGCTCTTAAATGTCAGTGAAAAGCTGGTTGGGGAGTCTAGGGTAGATATTTGGGGACCCAGGGCAATGGTCTGGATATTGTGCCAGAAACGTGATTTGGGGTGGAAAGATAGTATTGTTTATATGAAGAATGCTCCTCTTGATAGCAACTCCTGAGAGCAGGGCACAAGGTTTTAAGTTATCACAGAATGTTTCTTTCTTAACTATCTTTTGGGCAATTGGATAAATAAAAAATAGACTTTGGGATCAAAACAACCTAAGTTTGATTCCTGGCTTCAGCATTTACCAGCTGAGTGACTTTGAGCACTATCTGAACTTCAATTTTCTCATCTGTCAAATGGAGATAAGGGTACCTCCCTCATAAGGTTGCTGTGGGAATAAAATACATGCAAATTGCTTAGCACAGTTTCTGCTACAAAGCAGGCACTCAACAAATGTTAGCAATAAAATTAATAATAATATGTAAAGGGCCTAGACCAGTGCCTATGACATAATAAAACATTAACGATTATTATGTTTCCTGAGAGTGTTTCCATGATTTGCACTCGACAGACATGCAGTACATGTTAGTTAAATTAATGAATACACAAATGTTACAGCCAGTGAGATTCTAAATCCATAGAAGAGAGACATGTCAAATCCCATGTTTTTAAGATGAAACATATTTTTCATATTAAGATAAACATTAAGAAACATAATAAGAAACATATTAAGATAAAAACCTATTTTAAGATGTTTTAAGTCCTAAACATCTTAAAAGTAGTCCCTGTACCTCAGCTCAGGTCATGTGCCATGCCATTGTCAGAGAACCTCTTCTCTACCAAAGAAGCAGAGCCACTTAGCAGCAGGCATGGCCTTCCCAGGCGAGCTGAACGTGAGGCTAGCATACACACAAGCAGGACTGTGAGTCACAAAAAGTTTCTGCCTAGAATTGGAGCAGGAAGTGTTGTGACCCTGGGATTGTGCTAATTTACCCGGCTCCAAATCCAAACGTTAGAATTGGGAGCACATCACAGATGCTTGTGTTTGTATCCTAGATGACACCTATTTTGACTTTGCACAAAATATGGAGCCATTTGGTAACCAAACAGCAATACATGTCAATAGGAAAAGTCAGAAATACAGGGCACTATCAATATCACAATGTGATGTTCCACATCTCTCTTTACAGCTACTCCTTCCACTGGCAGGTAGTCCTTCCATTGTAGATTCTGAAGGGGCAGAAGAAGGTAGATTTGCCTATTCAGGAGCCATTGACACCTTGAGCCAGGCCTTAAAAAAGTCAGAGGAGAAAACCTGGGAAAGGACTAAGGAAGGCAGCTGAGGAATGGTGGCTGACACTCCAAGAAAAGGTTGTGTTAACCTAGCATCCTCCTGGACAAAAGGGAAAGAATCATACTGCCTGAAGTCCAATTTCAAATAGATGTTACAAGAGGCACGGCTGAGGAATCCTGAGAAATGACAACCTCTCCAGTGAGGAAGGGATAAGAGATATAATATTTACTGAATACCTACATGATAATACCAGAACTGCTATTTATTGAGGACAAATGCCAAGTTATAAGCAAAAATTATCTCATTCCTCTGTACAATAACCCAATGATAGGTACTATGACTCCCATTTTAATGATGAGGATTTTAAGGTCCGCCATGTGCAAAATAGCTAGTGTGACAATTTGAACTTCTTTTGTGAATCCCAGAAAAAAATTATGTTTTTTGAACTAAACCATTCCTGTGGGTATGAGACCCTTTGGTTGCATTCGATTCAATTAAGGGATCTTGACTAGATTAATTGATTAGATCTCTTGTGATTGGACTATATCAGTGAGACGTTAACTCAAGTTGGATCTCAGCCATCTTGCTGGGTAAAATATAAAATATAAAATGAGAGCACACAGAGAGAGACAGAGGAAAACGGCTGCCATTTTGACCCTGCCATGTGAGAGAGGCCTTGAGCATAATGAGCAGCTGAAGCTGAAGCATGAGGTCCTCAAGAGGCTGGGCCCACTGAGCAGCTCAAGGCTGAAGAGATGAGCCACATGCCTGATTGCCCACAGCTGAGCTCTAGGAGAAAGTAGAGAGAGACCAGCAGACCTGCCATCTTGCCTCACCACATGGCAGGACGTCAGTATCACCACTAACTGACTTTGGTGAGAAAGCATTTCTGGTGGTGCCTTGATTTGGACATTTCATAGTCTTGGAACTGTAAGATTTTCCCCTAATAAAATTCTCTTTCTAAAAGTCAACCCATTTCTGGTATTTCTACATTGGCAGCCTTTAGCAAACTAAGACAGCTAGTAAATGGTGAAGACAGGATTTGAGTTCAGGTGTATTTGACTCAAAGCCTGTTTTTCCCACCATATAACACTGCCTCTAAAAGTTGATGAGCAGTGCAAAGAGATGAGGCTAAGAGTGACATAAACATCAGTATTTATAGGTTACTGACATGTCTAGAAAGTATTGGTAGGTGTTTTACTTAGAAGTCTGCTTTGAAATGCATAATAAAAGTAAATCCTGCAGTTGTGGATTAATTTACATTTTGTTCCTTTGTTACTATAGAAAATTTCTCTAAGCAACAGAAAATTCCATAATCTGCACCTGCACAGGCATATACTTGCCCTGGCTAATTATTTAAGATATTGTTCAAAGCTATGCTCCTAATTAACAGTATGCAATGTCTACGCCAAAACATGAGCCCAGCATCACTCACAGTCTGGGATCCATCTGGTCTCCAGGCCCATACTGCCAGTGTCAGGTATGGCTGCCGTCCCCACCAGCACCTCTACTCCCACATCACATTGGGGAGGAGGCGTCCACGGTGGGTAATGAATCAATAATGCTCAGCCATTTCCCCAGACTCCATTGACAAGCATGGCCAGTTTTCTTTCATGATTAATTGCACTGGCTTTTACATGAGGATTAATTCACTTTTCTGGAGAGCTTCTCTGATTTTCTGCAATTAAAAAGCAAATCTCAACAATTCCCTAGCTCAGAAGGACTAGAGTCCATTCAGTGTAGGTGATCACAGTTGTCAAAATCCACAGCTTTGGTTGATAGCATGGTTACAAACAGAAGGAAGGATTGATGTGTGCATGTATGTGCATGTGTGTGTAAATTCATGTAAAAGGCACATCCATGAATATAAACATAAATCTCATACAATTTTAATTTTTATCACTGAGGTGAACTATGTGTCTCTTTGTTCCTGGTTGCCACCTATTTCAAAAAGCCTACTAAAATAAATGTAAAAACAAATCAGGTACTGCACATTTCAGATACTATTCTAGTAGAAAAAAGAGGAGCAGATAATTGGAGACATATTCACAATTAGACATAACACTCTTCAAAGAACAAACCCCAGTTAATTAATGTTTGTCAAGCACTTTTAAAATCATATAATTCAACATACTAGACATTCCCACCTAAAGACAGGAAGACAAAAGGAGGGCAATCCAGCTGAGGCTAGTCTGGGTCTTATCTTGCTCAGTTATTCATCAGATTTACCAAAGTGGTGGGGGGTAGGGGAGGGCCACATGAACACAGAGACGCTAGAACTAAATTTCCTTAAAAGCTATTGCTCTGTCTCTACTTCTCATTTTTCTTTATGAGGGAATGGGTAATAATTCCTCTGAAAGTCATTCCACAGGAGCAGTAACATCAATTCCTAATTATTAATATCACGATTTGTTATTTATTGAGCATCAACAGTGCATTAGATGTTGTACAAAACACAGATAGCTCCAAGTCTTAAATCAAGCAGACTCACTGAGGAATACAGGTCTTTAGCTTTTTTTCCTTTTTTCTTTTTTGACTGGTTTTTGGCAGTGAGCAAGATAATGAGGTGCTGCCTACCTTGGAGGGAAGTGTCGTCCTAGTATTTGGGTTGATATCACCAACCAAATAGGAGCAGAGCATTTACCTGAGAATCAAAGACTCTGAGCTAGGTAAGGACCTTGAAGAATGTCAAGTTCAGTGTTCTTTGAATTCATTTGAACATGCACCCATATTTAGTAAAATATTTGATCATGTATCCTGTTTTTATATTTTCAATCATAAGTTATGTACATATACTATTGTGATGATACATTATGATTATTATAAAGCATACAAATTTAGAAATTTTTAAAAGATGGTGTGAGGATAAAAAATGTTTTAAAGTAATTTTGATTTTAAAAGAATCAAAGAGTTTTTGCTATCACTAAAAAGACACTAATCATTGATAAAATTTCTTACAGAGAATACTGTGATTGAGTATGATTGGTTACTTTTCTAAATTTTGGTTTAATACTTTGTGATACAGGGTTTCTAAAAGTTTGGTGCAGTTTTAATGATGGTCATTGCTAAGAAAGATGCCTCTCCTTTGAGAAGCATGTCAATCCAAATGGGGAAAAATGTATTGTTGGCTGGACTTACTAAATCATGAAGCTTATTTTTCATCCCATCCACCAATTACGTGAAAATTTTTGTTGAAATTTGCTAGTAAATTACCATGTTTCCTGCTCTGTCATTTGTTCTTACAAACAAATGGGAATTGAATATCTTTTAATACATTTAATTTGTTCAAAATATACTGAAACTCTTCATTTTAAAATCAATTTTTTTTCAAGATTTATTTATTTACTTTCTATCCATTTTTAACTCCCCTCCTCCTGTTTCTGCTGTTTTGGTGTCCGTTTGCTGGGTAATTCCTTGTGTCCGTTTCCTGCCTTCTCTTCTCATCCTGCTGTCTTCACCAGGATTCGATCCTGGGAACCTCTGATGCAGAAGAGAGGTGTTCTGTCACCTGCACCATCTCAGTTCCTGGTTTTTTCAACGAATCTTGTCTTGGCTTTCCCCTGCATCACTCTCCTACTATGGCACTCTCCTGTTACTTCATCATCTTGCTGCCATCACGTGGGGCCTGGGGGTGGGGCCTGGGGGTGGGGCCTGGCGGTGTGTCCGCACACCTTGTATATTTTTTCTTTATTTTACCAGGAGGTCCTAGGGATGGAACCCAAGTCCCTCCATATGGGAGATGAACGCCCAACCATTTGAGCCACATCCGCACCCTTAAAATCAATTTTGAAATGCTATTACTAAGTTTTCTAAATTTGCAATGTTGTGGTTTTTAAAGGTTATATACACTTATACAGTTTTGGCAACAAAAATCACATTAATAATGGAAATGCTTCCAGCCATTATTTTCAAAATGCTTTCTCCATAGCACAAGTTTCTTTCAAACAAAGCAACTGATTTCTCACCTTAGAGAAGGAGTATATTAGTTTAGTTGACTTGATTAAAGGCCTTCATTTAGGTCCCGCTCTTTCAATGATTAACTGACTGACCTTGGGAAAGTCCCTTCACAGTTTTGTGCCTCACTATCCTCATCTGTAAAATGGAGTTAATAGTCCCTGCCTTCTAGGGCTGTGTGAAGAGTCAGTTAATTAACTCATTTAAAGCAGAACATTGCCTGGTCCATACTAAACCCTAAAAAATGGTACATGTGAAATGTGTTTATATTCTTTTCAAAAATTTCTGCTAAAAGGCATATCAGCAGCTAATAATTGGACACATGTCTTTTGTAAAAGAAAAATGTACACCAGCTTTAAGTTTTACTATACTAATTATTTCAGCTGAAGACAATCCACAAACCTCTCTGTGACACAAAAGATTGTCATGATTATTTCTCGCTTTTTTCAAAATATCATAAAGATTCTGCTATTTAACATTCTGTTTTTAAGATATTATAATCTGTAAATTTCTTTAATAGGGCATATTGAACCACAATATACGGAAAACACTGATGTCAATGAACAAGTAGAGATACCACACCAGCTTTTCAGTATTGGAGGACTCCCAGTACTCCTCTGGTATCCTATGTGACTTCTCAAATGTCACACAAGACTGTCTGATTCACTAGATACCAACTATTAGTAAGCTTACTTTCAGATAAAATGCAAATATACAGGGCATGTGATTTTTCTTCTGAACTCCATTGTGGAGTCCACTCATCTGGTCCAATGGTCTCCTAAAAGAGATTCTCTGGATTTCACTCAGAGCTACTAAATCAAGACTCTCAGGGGTGAGGCTGCTTCTCAACAAGCTCCCAGCTCTGCTTTGTCCGACAATCAGATGACTTTCTAACCTCCCCACATGGGAGGCTCTTTTACCGTATCCATTTCTAATGATGGAGAATCAATTAAACTAATATACTCCTTCTCTAAGGTGAGAAATCAGTTGCTTTGTTTCAAAGAAACTTGTGCTATGGAGAAAGCATTTTGAAAATAATGGCTAGAAGCATTTTCCATTATCTCCCAGTATAGCCATCTCATTTTTTATTCCTGTTATTGTCAAAAAGAGTTTTCTTCTACCTCATTGTGATTTTGCCAACTGGTTTGAGTATTTTGCTCTCTGATGTGTTACAGAAAATAATTCTCCACTATCTCTTCTACTCCCACTCTCCTCCCTTGGCCCTTCAATTAATCCCTGTTTGACTTGATTGCTAGGATGGTTCCCCATCCAGATTTCCCTGCCCTGGTAGCTCTCCTCCTTGAAAATATTGCCCAAAGTCCTATATATCGTTAGACGAGGGCAGAGCGCTGTGGATGTGCAGCTTCCTTGATTGGGTTGCAGTGGCATTGTTAGTGCCAAAGAGGTTCATCATGCCCAGCCAAGGTCCATGTGTTCTCTCCATTTGGCATGCTTCATGGATTCATTGATTAACCATAGAGATTGCTTTCAAAATTGAGCTGAGGTATTCTCAAACACTTTTAAAGACTCCCTCTATGTCTACATGCATATAATACACTGGTTCACAGTGCGAGGCACTAAAGATCTGATGGTGTCTATTATGTTTGTCTTAGTTTTGTTTCTTACCATAAAAAACATGGCATCAGGACAAACATTGAACCTAGAGTCAGGTCACTGGTATCATTTAGTCCCAACTGTGCTGTGTGACTTTAAGCAGGACACTTACCCTCTCCACCCTTCTCATTCCTCACCAGTAAAACGCAACTATCGTTGCCAACCCTCCCAGCCTCAGAAAGCTTTAGTAAGAATTAAATGAGTTAAAAATTGTGAAAGCCTTTTATAGTGGTAAAAAAAAATTATAATATATATTATTATTACAGTGTAAATTGTAGGCACTTAATAAATATTAATGGGGAAATGAAACAGATAGATAAATGATAGAGAGCAGTCTGAATAATGACAAGAAGGGAGGATTAAGGAAAGATAAGACACAACATCAATTCAAGCTCTTGGCACCTTAAAGCCAAGATGGCGGCACAGAAAAAATCAAAATGCTTTAAGTCCAGCACAGTGTTTCAAGAATGCAGGGTTTGGTTTCCAGCAAGGGATCAGCTCACCCAAGATTTCTATAGCTCTGTGCAGTTAATGAGGCATCTCGTAGCACCTGTTCAGAATTTATGTAGGAAGAAATGTAATGGGTAAGATGCAGGAGCTAAGAGGCTAGGTTCACATTCATCAAAGAGCATTGCTAGTCTTATGGGGACAGCAACATATTTAACTGCTGAGCAGCAAATCCCATTTGACTGTTAAAGTAAAAAGTAATGATTAATATCAAGCTAGAGTGTGTCTTTATACATTTTATTAAATAAAATGTGCTAATGGCATATATATGAAATAAAAGTGCATTTTCAACAAGTTTTTCATTCTCCTGTGAATTAAGCGTCACAGGATATTTGGTCCTATGCATTTAGTCATCCATCCACTTATTCAAACAGACATCTCTCAAGTGAAGATTGTGTGCCAGGCTTTATCCCAGGTACAGCAGGACTAAAAAATGAATAACCTTACAGTCTTGTGGGGGATAGAAAACAAAATGTAATAAGATGATAAGGCAGGCTCAGAGTGTGGTGGAATCACAGAGGAAGGGCTCCCTGGAGAGGTGAGCTTTGAGCAGCAGGTCAGGATTTGGTTACACATAACAGAGTCCATTCTAGCTAGTTTAAGTAGAAAAGGATCTAATACAGGGAAATAGGCATTAACAAAATCATTGAAAGATTAGGAAGCATAGTTTCTATGCTGATCATGGATAATCATCAGATAATAGAATAATACTGCATTACTCCCCAAGGAGAACTGCCCTCTCTGCTACATTCAGGAAGCTGATGCTTCTGCCAATGCAGCTGTTGACTAGGAACATACCTCATTAGCAGCTATCCAGAGATCACTACAACTGTTGGTTCCTGTTAGATCTCTACTGGTGGAGGGACAGAAGGAAGGAAGGAAGGGAGGGAGGGAGGGGAAAGGAGGGAGGAAGAAAAAGACTAACACATCACCATTGCCCTTGCCATTTAACTCAGTTCTGGATAAGTCTTGTGTGAATGCATCTGATTAGCAGAGCCCTGAATCATGTCTGGAACCATAGCTGCAAGAGAGTCTCTTTGCAGCCTCTGCAGTACAGGAGCACCAGGAGAAGGTGTGGGCACCTGTGAGTGAACCCATCTACCACACCCATAAGGTAAAATGAAGAGATTTCAGGGCAGAGAAGATGAAAGGGCTGAAGGTAGGAGGAAGAGCATTTGCAGAAATTTAACCAGCACTGGAACTATGCCCCTGATGAGTTATGAACAGAGCCAAAGACAGTATGTGAAATGTTAAAATCTTCTTGGTCTTCATTATTACTGACATTGCAATATTAAAATAAAATCTTTGGAAACAACCCAGGTGTCCATCAACAGATGAATGGATAAACAAACTGTGGTCTATTCACACGATGGAATATTATGCAGCTGTAAGAAGAAATGAAGTCATAAAGCATATGGCAACATGGATGAATCTGGAGGACATTATGTTGAGTGAAGCAAGCCAGACACAAAAGGACAAATACTGTATGAATGCATTACTATGAACCAAATATATTATGTAATATATTGTTTGATTCACACACAAAAAAAAACAAAAAAAAAAAACAAACAAAAAACAAAACAACAAAAAAATTACATGTATCCATTACATTTAATTGAGAAATGTATATATTTATTCAAAATATATATATATATATATATGGAAATGGAGACAAAGAGTAGACTAGTGTTTGCCAGGGAATAGGGAATGACTACTAATTGGGCGATAGAAATGTTCAGGAATTAGATAGTAGTGATGGTTGCATAAAATTGTAAATATACTAAAAGCCAGTTAATTGTACACTTTAAAATGGTTAAAATGATGATTCTATGTTATATGAATTTTATCTCAGTAAAAAAATATATACAGGAGTCTGAAAAAAAAAATAGATTAAGGAGAATACCACGGGACCTTTTCAATAGATGCAGAAAATATTTTATAAAATTTAACATCTATTAATGATGAATATTCTCATCAAAGAAAGTAAATAAAAAAAAGGAAATTGCTCCATTGGATAGACATCTAAGAGAAATCTATAGCTAGTGTTATCCTACTTCATGATGTATTAGATATGACAACCCCTAAAATGGGAACAAGATGTCAAGACATGGATATCTTCTCTCATGACTTCTATTCAGAATTGTACTATCAGTCCAAACCAATGCAATCAGGAAATGAAAAGAAATAAAATTCATAAATATTGGAAAGAAGAAATAAAAACTGTCTTAATTCCCAGAAGGCATGAAGTAGATATAAGGGATTATATATAAAAAAAAGAAACACAAATGCTACTAGAATTAATAAAAGAAATTTCCAAGTGTTCAAGACAGAAAGCTTATATTCACTATTCAAGTATTATAAACCCTAGCAACAAATAGATATGGAATAGAAAATGAGACATAAGTTTTCTCATCACCTTACAGTCCCACATTCCTGTTTTTTCTTGAGATCCAGCTGCATCCTACTCCTTGGGTGCCATGAGATATGTTCTATGCTCATAATAAATTCTCTTGTTCACGTAAAAAAAAAAAAAAATAAAAATAAAAAAAAAAAAATCCACCTGAGTGCTGTGTTCTAGAGGCATGAATATGAACTCAGTCAAGAGACCCTAATACTCTTCCCGGCTCTCTCACTACAACGGTGTTCCCTTGGGTGGGTCACTTAATATCTCTTGCTTCATTTTTCCCATCTCTAAGACAAGGAGAGTTTTCATGAATCTCTGCTAATAAAACAGGAATTAATGAGAAATAGGAACAACAAAACTCACACTATCCTGGTATGAGTAATTTTATACACATAGTTTGACATCCTACTTAATGGGAGCAAGGAGGATCTTTATGGTATTAGCAGAAATTCATCTTATGACCAGTAAATTCCTTTCCTAATAATACAATATTACAGTTTTTAGAATGTTAGAATAGTGGACACCCAATAAATACATGTTGATATGAAATAAAAATATAATAATTATGAAATTCAGTTTCCCTTAGAAATACAGGACACTTCCCAGCTTTCCTCTCCTGGAATGTTGTTGAAACTTGTAATTGTGCAGCACATATGGACTTGCAAGGTAATAAATGAGAAAGCCAGAGCTTTGCATTGTTTACTGGGCCTTATGCTCAGCCAAGGTTTGTGCTTGGCAAGCAGAGTTGTCTTCCGTTTCACAGTTTTCATGAATATGTAATTCTAGTTACAATAGATGTATTTCATGCAATTTGGAAAGCCACATGTTATTTCTTTGCTGTAATGGCCTCCTCTGCCCCTGCTTAGAGGTGAAGAGGCTCAGCAGCTGTTGAAGGTCAAGCTGCCACTGAGTTACTGAGTTACAGCACACAGACGGTGGACACAATGTGGGGTGTAAATCACCTGCAAGAGCACAGGTGACATTAGATGGTGACTAACTTTAAATATTGTGAGTGTGGACCAAGAGGAAAAAAGGAATCCAAACAAGGTATGAGAGATGATATATAATCAGATAATCTTTTAAAACAAGTGATGGGCAGAGAAAATACAAAGAAATATGAACTAACAATTCCATTTGATTAGAATAGATTTTCTCCTTCATTGTCCCCACCTACTTGAGAGTCAATGATGATCAGAACAGAGGCCAATGCTAAACCAGAAAGCCACAAATAACCCCAGAATAAGACCCTGGGAGCTGAAAAACTGAGTAAGTGTCTTCAAAGTCACCATCTCCTGCATGCTAGAAGAAGGGGACTGTGATTCTGGGTTTTGAGCAACCTCCAGACAAATAGAGTTAGTAATGTAGGTCTCTGCTTTATCTCCGTTTCCTCATTTTTATACACACACACACATACACATACATAAATGCCTGGGAAGAAAAAGAGAAATTTCATAGGAATGCTCTGTGCTTTAATTAATTAATAACTACGAAATAAGAAATATGACTATACTATAATTGAATTGTCACCAGCAGTACAAGAGGGCAATGCCAAAGTTTCCTTGTACTTATAATGAGCTTTTTTCCTTATATTAAATTTATTTTCTTTCTCCAAGCTTATGCCAATTATCCCTGTCTTGTCTCTTTGACTAATTAGAATAACTGATCCCCACTTTCTTCCTAACATTCATAGTGTTATCTTCTGGTCTTACTGCTTTTTCTCAGAAAGTAGCTACCACTCCTGATTTTATAAAGAATCTTTTCAAATATATTACCATTTCAAGATATTTCTTCTTGGGGGCCAGATGTGGCTCAACTGGTTGGGCGTCCGTCTCCCATATGGAGGGCCCTGGGTTCGATCCCCGGGACCTCCCGGTAAAAACAAAACAAAACAAAAAAAAAGAGATTTCTTCTGAATCCTGGTCATCTTGACTTGATGTTATTTTAAAAATGAAGTGTTTAAAGTTCTTTATGTCTGCAGGGTAATGAACAGTAATGACATCTGTGTGGCTAGTTCAAGGTGAGAATTTTTTCCTCTGCTTTAATCTCCTTAATATGTGGTAGCCATTAAGAGTTTATAAAGAGAGGGAAGCGGCTGTGGCTCAATCAGTAGGGCTCCCGTTTACCATATGGGAGGCCCCGGGTTCGGTTCCCGGGGCCTCCTGGTGAAGGCAAGCCCGCCCGCACGGCGTGGTTAGCTGACCCAGCGAGCACAAGCAGCAAGGGGGGGATAAATGAATAAATAAATAAATAAAATCTTTAAAAAAAAAAAAAAGAGTTTATAAAGAGCTATGAGGAGATGGTCTTGGATTTGGTGTATGGTCAAAACAAGGGTGTTACAGAAGACTGACAACTCTTAAATTGGCTAATAAACTGTCTTTAAAGGGCAGGAAAGGAACTGTGGAAATAGAAGAACACAAAAAAGTTATGGAAAAGAATCGTACACTAAAATAGAGACTCTGACACATGGTGTAGGTCCTTGGTCAAAGGGAATCTCAGAGGCCATTTTCCCAGCATTCCCTGGGGTTATCGCAGGTCCTCACCCTGACATTATTGCCTTCGCTATGGAGGACATGTTTCCTCAGCAAGCAGTAATCACGTAGACATGGCTTGGTTCAAGAGAGTTACCAGCTGGTTCTCTAAGCCTGAAGAGAATGACTATCAGGTTCACCAAGAAGTCTTCCCTCAGCAGCCAGAGGACCCAAATTACCCTGACATAATGCCGGTGAATGGATGGGTTAGCCAGTTCCTTCAGGAGATAAGAAGAGCATTCTCCAGTCATTTCAACCAACACCTCATGCAGGATTCACAAAGTGAGAGAAGATCCTAGAGATTTCTTATCTAAATATCCAAAACACAACCTCATATTGTATTCACAGTCTCTGGATAATTGCTCTTCTTTTTGTTTCATTTTGCCTGAACAGACTCAGTGCTCATGAAATACCTAAGATTTGGGGAGAAACTTCCACAGAGATGCGATGTATTAACCACAAACAATACCTTTGACAACCGCAAATTTTCTCATTTTCCTCAAGCAGCTTACAGAAGAAAATTGTCTTATTAATTATTCTAACCATTTGCCAGTCATTTGGGATTTAAGTAGGTTTTTATGTGTTTTAAAACCACATTTGTGTTAAATACTAATGTAAATGAAGCACAGAAATGAACAGAAATGCCATAGTGTAGGATTACAGTTCAAGAAGTTGGTAGTTTCTTCCCCCATTTCAGGCTAGTTCACTCTGAAGACATTAAGCTATTTTTAAGACATTCTTCCCATCCAGGCCTCAAGGACAGATTTAATTTTGTACAACTCTCAGACTTGGTGGCTAATAGCAAGAATGCTGAGCGCAAACATCTGGACTCACTATGGGAAATCATTTCCTTCATTTTGAAAGTTGGAGCACAAACCTGAGTGAAAGGCATGGAAAAGCTTCTGTGCCTCAGTCACGGATTAAGAAATTGAAAAGTGTTCCTATGAAGTAAGGAGTGAGACTGACAAGAAATAAAAACTGCATTTCAGAGAGCATTCTCCCACCATCAAAGTGATATTTGACTTGGAATTTGTGTATTTAGAAAATGGTAGGGCAAGAGACATAGAATACAGCATTTTTACTCTTTTTTTTTCAAATTTCATCTCACTGAATTCTTTTTTTTTTTTTTTAAGATTTATTTATTTATCCCCACACACACACATGGCTTGTTGTTTTTGCACTCGCTGTCTAGCTCTCTGTGTCCATTCGCTGTGTACTCTCTGTGTCTGCTCATCTTCTCTTCTCGTCTTCTCTTTAGGAGGCACCGGGAACCGATGTGGGAGAGAGGCCCTCAATCGCTTAGCCACCTCAGCTTGCTGGTTTGTTTTCATCTTTGAGCCTTTACTGAATTGATGCTCTTTGTGAGGTTACCTGCGGTTACACTCTTTATGTCAGTGACCCTAACATAGCTAACATGGACCCAAATCTTTCTCAGTGACTCTACTTGTCACTTGTCCCCTCACCTCCATCACCAACACATCAAGAAATACATGTAGTAGAATGTGGGAGAAACTATCAAGGGCAGAGTGGAAGGGAGGGTAATGTAGGCTATCACCTCTGATATTTTAAAAATCCCATGGTAGTCCTTTCAGCCATCCCACCACTAGCGATTTCTTTCCGGTTAACCCCCCTAGTTATTTTCACCTCCCACAATTCTACTGATCCTTCTCACCTCTCTCCCTTTACAGCTCCCTTTCTTCTCTGTACTCCCTCTCAGCAGAGATATTTAGCATCTATTTTAATATCTTGATACCTACCCTCAGATTCTCACCTAAGACCCACAAGCAGTTGACCAATGTATTTTTCTAAATAAAAACAGTTTCCACCCTAAGGAAAATTCTGGCATGAGATGTTAAGAAATATTTTTTCTCCACTACAGATAGTGTATTTAGATTATATAGACAAACAATCCAAGTGCCTGAATTAGATCTAAGCTCTACAAAGTTGCTGTTGCTCTCTTGTCACTAGGGATGAAGAAAGAAGATCCTCAGTAGAGCCTAAGGCCGGCATGAACTGGCCTGTATCTCTCTTGGCCTCAGCCTGGACCACTGCCCCTCTCCGTCTCTCTGCTATAGCCACACTAGCTTCTTTCAGTTCATTTTCAATACATACTCCCTCCAACCTCATAATCTCATGGCATTGACCCTGCTGTTCCTCCTGCCTGGAACACTCTTCTCTTTCATCCCTGCCCAGTCCCTCTCTGAGCTAACTCCCAATCATCCTTCAAATCTCAGCTCAGTTCTCAAGTCATCTGCAATGCCTTTTCCAAGCCCCAAGACTGGGTCACATGCCCTTATTACAGACCTTTATGGCACCCAACCATCTTCCTTCGTGATATTTATTAGTTTTTAATTACAACAGAAGCTCTTTTAATTGAGCTCTTCAGGGCATTAACTGATGTTTTCAAATCCCTCTGTAAAGTGTATTGACTGTTTGCCCAGAACATGATAAATGCTTGTGGCTTGTGCTGTCTAGTGCCCTCATCTCTTCTGTTTCCACCAACTCAGCTGTGTGCTTCTAACGAATCAGTTGCTTTTGTTCCCAAACCTGCTTATGGCAGTTGTACTTGATTACTATGATTATGTAGTTTAATTAAATAGTACACAAACTAATCAAATATGAAGCATAAAAAGGAGAGCTGCTGTTTCCATGAAAACTAACTTAAATGTGTTGAAGAGACCTGAAAAGGCTGGGGGGAAATGCTGTTAAATTAGTTGCAGCAGGCAAGACAATTGTTTAAGATTGGGAAAAAATAATAAAAGTCCAAATGAATTCTGCCTTCAAATTACTTCACAAGTGTCTTGAAGTTTTCCCTCTGCTTTAAAGAATCTGAAACTGGAAATTGTAGATGATAACACATTTTGAGAGTGCTTTATGTAAGAAAGATGACATAAAACTGCAATCACTGGATTGTTCTTCAAAGAAAATACCTTGGCCTATCAAATTTTCCAAGTCAATGTTCATTTATGTATTTTAGGCAAAAATAAAATGTTTAACTATATATATTTTGTTATGATGTCTCACTTTAACTGCCTTATCCAAATAACTAACCAAATACTGGTCTTGATCTCATTTGAAAGGGGGACTTCTACAGTAATTATTTATTGATGTGATCACTTGATTTATCTCCTCCAGTTGACTGTAGGTTCCATCACAACAAGGCACATTTCTCATTGATTCTCCGGTAGAATTTCTAGGGCCCAGCACCTGGCATAAAATAGGCACTCAGTATTATGTTGAATAAACAAATGAAAAATAATTCACTTCGGTGTTGGGACATGTTTGAGGACAACGGTATCTTTTCTTTTCTACTGACAAGCTAGCTGCCCTGTTTAATCTGAACAGGACTCCCTGGGTCTGTGTGACTCTGAACTAGGGGAAAACGAAAGGCCTTTTTACTTTACTCTCCTTACCTTACACTGTAAGAAATCTATCTTCTACCATGATCCAGGCTTAGTGAACATAACAGATGGGTTTAATCCATTAAAATGGGAAAAACTTTTCCCATTTCAACTCCATTTCCTGTGTCTCTAGGTAAAATAAAAACTTTCCCTGAGGAAATAATGCAAATATGCTTAGTGATTCCTCAAAGATCCCACAAAGCACAAAACATTGCTATGAACTAAACAATGTTTCATTTACATTTAAAAAGAAATATGAATGGGGTAATGGAAAAAATAGATAGGGGTTAGGAAATGCTTTCAAATCCCTGCTTCATTGTGATCTCCCTACCTAAGCTTCAATTTCCTTGTCTGTAAAATGGGGCTGATAAAAATACATGCCCTTCCTATTTTACAGAATAATTGTGAAGGATCAAATTAAATAATATATATGAAAGCCCATAAAATCCTACAAAGGGTGAAATAAATGTATACTATTATTATTTCTACAAGGTCCCCAAAGCGTATTTTCTCCACAGATTCAGGCCCTGCCCTTCTTTGTGTCTGGCAGACAATACATGATTCATTTCTTTTAGCACAGATACAAATAATCTTTTGTTATTGCACTTGAGAAGAGTTTAGAGGCTACTGATTTTAGAGGAGATAGCGATGGTCCTGCTCCAACAAACCTTCTGGGGAAAGCCATGAACACTCATCCTGAATCTACCCCCAGTCTTTTTAAGACAGATATAGAGGGAGGCCCCTGTGAAAACTGTAATTTCATTGCCAGTATGGGTTTAAACTTGAACAGCTTTGGTATCCATCTGTAAAATGTCATTCCTGTCAGTTCCATCCTAGTAGCTCAAATAATAGGAAATCACACATCCACCTTCCTCAATAAAATGTAAAAGTCTACAGTCTCTCTATAATATATGTGCACTCAAGCTATACTAATTTATTATACAATTACTTTTATGTTTTAGCATTTTATTTGGCTCTTATACTACATAATTAATGGTGTTTACAAGGAAATGTTGTTTAACTAATGTAAATGGCATAAGTGGATTACTGAGCAAGCCTTAAAACAAATAAACATTTTTCTCCTTTTAAAATTTTCTTCACTCTCCTCTGAATGTCTGGCAGGAGCAGGATTTTTAAATTGCCAAAGAGGATATAGAAATTAGGCTTCTGAGGTCCATTTTCCTCTATAAGACAGGCTTATAATTCAGTTTCCTATAATGGTTGGCCTGGGGGAAGTCAACAGTGACCCAACTGACCCAACACATCCAGACTCAGAAGCCCTGACTTTTCTTTGGGAGGTTGCTACTGTTTTTCTCCATGACCTTAAACATATAATAATATCTGGACCTTACAGACCATTTCCTGCAGGTTGCAGTAGTGGGGATGAGAGTCTCCTGAGATAAATAAATAAGCTCACTATTAAGACTGGGAAAAGCACTAGGGAGGAAAACCCACCAGGTTTCTGAATAACTCTTCCATCGTGATTATGCCACCCAACTGTGGCAACTACTGGGATTGTTCCTCCTAGTCAAAGTTCATGTTACATGTTCTTTGAGAGGCAGCACAGAGCCAGGTCACTGTGAAATAAAGTTGACATGATAGTCGTTACCTGTTAGACATACTTTATTTTTCTAAGGTATTCGGAAGGGAAAGCATTGACATCAATGGCTATTTCTTTACTCCTGCTCTCCTGGAGGCAAAGTGAGGGATGGAGCAGTGTATCTCCCTCCATACCCATACATCCAGCCCTTTGTTGACTTTAGGAAGGAAGCCTGGCTCCATGTCATCTCTGACTGTAATGCAGAACATTAGAAAGAACAGGTAATGTGTCCTGTAAAGTTCCCTTGGAGTTATCTCAGGTGTTGCAGACCAGTCTGGCCCAGCAGGCTTCCTCTAGAACAGGGTTCAGACTCAGAACTGATCATGGAGTTGACAGGGCCTTGAAAACTCAACCCAGGGTAGTTCTGAACAAATATTCCAGAAGACAGTGCTATCCAGATTCCCAGGGAAAAGCTTTCGAGGACAAAATGCAGGTCAAATGCCCATGGACAAGTATGATTTGAATGAACAAAATTATACAAGGCTTAAGTCTATATCAACACCTTCATACCCTGTAGATACTCTCATGTTCAGGTCCTCATCCTACATCAGTTGAAACATACTAAATATTTACACAATCCACATTTAATATTTATGCTGTGAAAGAATTTTCATAATTTTGCTTTGGAAATTACTTGGCTAAAGTAACTAATTTAAAATATGTTTGTGACTTCTCAACATTCATCCCATTTATATTCTACTTTGTGGGAGCATTTCATCTAAAATCTGTATTCAGATGTAATGAAATTGTTATGAACGTTAAGTCCAGCAGCAAATGTTATGTTTTGTGGCCATTAGTAAAAGTTTGTTAATTTCTATTTTGAAGGTTTTTTTTTTTTTCACATTTTAGAGACAATTTTTTCCTGGTCAGATTCAAGACATTTTCCCAAGGAAAAGCTCATATGCCCAGCACTTGATATCCTGTACCAAGAGGCTAAACTGGTCCTGCTGGGCTCGTGGCTCTCAACCAGACACCTCACACTCCCAGTACCTCCAAAGAGCATCAACTATAGTGAGGTCTCAGGGATTTCCAGCCATTTTGCAAGACTCCTGCCTTCAGCCAAAACAATAACAAGGAAGTAGCAAGTCTTATGCCATGTGCTTAATAACCCAAAAAATTCTTACTAATTAAAGTCTGAAAAGTTGCAAATCTGCGGCTCCTTAAAGAAATTTACCCATTATGAATGCTCAAAGCCTTCATTGTTGGCCTTTGGTGTAGGAATACTCTGTCTTCAGTGCACAAAATCAGGTTTCATAAATCCAATTTGTTTTATGAAGCCTTGTTTTCCAACAAAAAATGGAATTCAAAAACTGATCTGAAATTGCATTTCGTGCCACAAAATGTAAGTTAAGCATGTGTTTATTGACTAGACCCAAAATTATTTCTTTAAAGATATTCTATCAGCAATTGTTAGATGGAATATACTTTATGGATTGACTTTTTTCTTGGATAAATTAAGTCTTACCAGAGTATATTAACTCAAAAATAATCATAGATATCCTGCTGACAGTCACAAAACCCTTGTTTTAGCTATCAGCAAATATTTTTTTTTTTTTTTTTTTTTTACCGGGAGGTCCCAGGGATCGAACCCGGGTCCCTCCATATGGGAGACGGACACCCAACCAGTTGAGCCACATCCAACCCCCTATCAGCAAATATTGAAGCAGTAAAATAAGAACTTGAAAACTTCACATTTTAAATGTCTTCTGGTAATATCACATAGTCAATGTTAATTCCTGAACTTGGTTTGCTTTGTTTTTTGTTTTTGTATTTTTTTTAAATCCCTGAGTACATATTGAACGTATAGCAGTAATCTCATGATATAATCCCCTTTCTGCCATTTGCTAGCCTGAGAACTTGGACAAGTTATTAAGCTTCCATTTCTTCACTTTTAAAATGGTACTAATAAACAATACTTAGTAGGATTGTTCTGAGTAGTAAACAAGTTAATGAGTATAAAGCTTATGGACAGCAAATCAATAAATGCTACCTTTGGGTATTACTATTACTAATCATTTTCTCACTATTTACACTGCCACCATTCAAGTAGCCACCTGGAGTACTTAGTAGCCTCCTTAACTTCCCTGCTTTTAATCTGAACCCACCGTCCTCCACCCTGTCTCATCTCCTTATTGTAGCTGAGTAATCCTTTCAGAATGGAAACACATATCAGTTCATCTTCCCCACATACAAACAAAAACACAGTAAAACAAAAATTTCTCCAGCTGCCCTTAGCACAAACCTCAAAGGCCCTGCACGGCCTGTATCCATCTCTCTCCTCCAACTCCTCTATATCCCAGCCTTACTAAGTCAGTCTTCCTATCACTGCCCAGGCCGCGCACTTACAGCTACATGGTTTCCTAAGGCTAGAGGGCTCTATCCCCAACCCATCCCCTTCCTCTCAGTCCAGAATCTACCTCCTCAATTAGATCACATATCTTTTCATAGGTCCATATCCATTCCCTTTAAAGCACTTAGTTTAGTAAAAGTTGACATATTTAAAGAATTATTTACTAATGTCTGACTCAACAACACGATTTTAAGTTAGCGAAGGCTGCCAGTTGTACACATCATCACCTAACCCAGAGAAAGAAAGTAGTAAATATTAAATAATACATGAATGAATGAATACAGGCAGGGAGGGGTTGAAAATATAGACAGTACATTCTCAGAAAGTTGGGTCCCACAGCACAGGCTCTCAAACACGCGGGGTCACTTTTCATTGACTTTTTTTTTTTCCTACAGTTTGGTCTTGTTTTACTGCCACTCTTTTCATGCGTAATAGCCCTGGCGTGGCCACCTTGATAGGGACGATTGGGACACGTCTGAAGTGAACGATTACCAGCCCAGCCCCCTGCGGCGGGCGCGGGGCGGAAGCGCCGGCAGGCGGGGGGCGGAAGCGCCCGCTTGGGGCGGAAGCGGCGACATTGGCCGTTGGCGACTGGAGACTGAGGTGGGTGCCCGTGGCCTGGGCGCGTCGGGTGTTTGCACGCGACCGCAACGTAGGCGGCAGAGGGAAGCCCGTAAGCGCTTTGCTATGCCCTACGCTGCCAATTTCGAACTTAATTAAACTGGGAGCTTTAAATCTGTAAACCGCGCCCACGCCGCGCTTGTGTGTACGTGTGTGTGATGGCACTCTGGGAAATGAACAAAATAACGAGAGGAAAAGATAGCTTTTTAAGAGAAAAATCTCAGCTTCATGCTTTTAACAGATGTCCGGTCCCGGATTTAATTGAATTCTATGAAGTGGCAATATAATCACACTTGGCAGCCCAACTGAGATAACTGCCTTTTTAAATAAATATTTTTGCGCAGCTACATTATTGACCTTTAATTGAGGGTGAAAAGGTTGAAAGGTTCGGTAAGAAACGATGTAAGTGCTGGGACTCCCTGGACCTCCCCTCTGCCTTAATGGGTAAAAGCAACCCTCTGGGTGCTGAGCAATGAGTGAATTAGAGACTGTACAATGCCCAGCAAATACTAAGCCTTAATCAGTCACCCCTGTCGAATATCAGCTCAAACCATTTTAAAATAAGTCCAGGGATAGAAAAATCCCCACTAAATTGGTACTAACATGGATAAGTAAGTGACTGTTTCTAAGGTTGTTTATCAACAACTTCTTTTTTTTTGGGGGGGGGGGGCGCTTACTTATCTTTATTCTTGTTCCTTAATAGCGTTTTATATAATACTTTATATTATAGTATCTTTTAAAAAAAAATCTAGAGGTGTGGCCTGCATGGCCCCAAGATTCTCCACTCCTCAACGACAGGGATAGTGTCTAATAATTTCTAGCATATTTCCCAGCATAAACATGGCTCCTCTTTACATTGCCTTTGTTAAACAACCACTAGAGCCTTGTCTCAGTGTGCTTAATGACACTGAACAGGTTGAGGTGGCTGTTAGAGGCTAGTCTTCTCATTTAGTGATTGTCTTTCTGAGGAATATCTTATAAAAATGCATTTGAAGCCACTACCAATATTTGGACCTGTATGCATTGAGGTGCATTGTAGGTAAATAACAGGAAGAAATTTAAAACAGTTGGAAAAAGAAATATACCTTGGACGTATTGAGAGATTATAGTAATAGTCAGGCAAGGCACAACTAATCATGATTCTGTGTGAAATGTTTTAGCCTAATAACCCAGGTCCTGCTCTGCTGAGGAATTGCCTAAGAACAGAAAAGCTGGCTTGTGAAAATTAAGATTGGTGAGGCTGGTTCTTTAGACAGGCAGAATCCCCAGATTTTCTTTCTTTCCTGTTTGCTTTGTTGAGTAGTGGCTGCCTGCCAAGGAAGGATCAATATATTTTTGTCTCCTTCATCAGAGGAATATGTAGCTAGGTAGTTTTATGTAGATGGACTGATGGCAGGTAAGTTAATGGAAATGAGGGTTTTCCAACTTGGGAATGTATTGTATTTCTTTTCAGATGCCTGGCTCTATCATACTGTTAAGTAGTCATAGGCACTGTGGAAAGATGCCTTCAAAAATTTATTTTTTTTATTGTTAGTTTTTGTATTTCACACAGTTGTGTATATTCTAGCTGGCTGATACACTCAGTTACTCTAATGCCAGTACTTGGGGTTTCAAACATAACAGAACATTAAGGTGATCTGATATCAGTAGTGGGTTTTTTTATGCTCCTTATTTTAAATCTAATTTTTGCCATTGCTTTATTCAAGGAGTGAACATCAGAGGAAGCCAAAAGGCACTTGGAATAGTTCCTGCATGCAATTTTTTTTTTTTTTTTTCAAAGATCTTATTTATCTATTCATTCATCCCCCCCTGCTGCCCATGCTCTCTGGGTCAGCCAACCATGCTGTGCGGGCCCACCCCCACCAGGAGGCCCCGGGAACCGAACCCGGGGCCCCCCATACGGCAAACGGGAGCCCCACTGACCGAGCCACAGCCGCCTCCCCCTGCATGCAATTTTAATCTTGTTTCCAATTATTTTGAAGGGTAGAAACCATCTGGACCAGGATATGTAGCTACACAGGTAGCAGGGACGAGGCGAGCTTCCTTCATCCTTCCCCCCAGTATCATACAGCATGTTCTAGGGACAAATTCATTTTGGGAAGAATATGCAAAATGAAAGGCTTTGGCTAAATTTAGCATAGGTATTATCCCACATTCTTAACTCCCCATCCCAATCACAGCCATAAGGAGTAGGAGACATGAATGTATTGCTCTCTATTACATTCTTTACCAAAGTTAAACTTTCTAGAAATGTAGGCAAAACTCAAAAGTACTTTCTGTTTTCAGAAGGTATCCATCTCCAAGGATTTTGGAGCATTTCACCAATAATATCTGTTAGCAGCCATTTTACTGCTATGGCCTTCATCAATACGGTATTATATTATTTGTTTGTAAATCTTTCTCCTGCCCAAGGTGTGAGTCCCTTAAGGGCAAGGACGGTATCATAATCACTTTTATAATTCTAGCACTGCCAATAGCTAGTACATACCACAGAAATAAAAAGACAATGTCCCTGAAGGGAGGCTGGATCTATAAGGAGCACTGAAACATCATTGAGAATGCATTAAAGTAGAGAAAGGAATATTTGCTAGAACTCCTTTCAGGGGTTAGAGGGAATGTGTTTGCTAAAGGCTGCTAAGGCAATATACTAGAAATGCTTTGGCTTTTACAATGGGGATTTATTAACTTATAAGCTTACAGTTCTGGAGCCATGAAAGTATCCACATCAAGGCATCATCGGGAGATGCTTTCGCTATGAACTACAGCTCTGGGTGATCAGGTACATGGCAGTGTCTGCTGGTTTCTGCCTTCTCTTCTGGGCTCCTTTGCTTTCAGCTTCTGGCTGCTCCTTCTGGGGCTTTCTCTCTCCTGGGTTCTGTTAATTTCAGCTCCTTTTGTGGCTTTCTCTTTCAGCTTCTGTGAGTTCCTCTATGAGATCTTGGATCTTTTATCTCTGCTTTCTCTCCATATCCATCCCATTTATAAAGGACTCTAGTAAGAGAATCAAGACCCACCCTGTGTCACACCCCAAAGAAGTAATCTAATCCAAGAGCCTTAAGTGAAGTGATCTAATCAAAAGGCCCCACCTACAATAAGTTCACACCCACAGGAATGGATTAATTTAAGAACATAATTTTCTGGGATCCACAGAAACCTCAAACTACCACAAATAGCTTTGATAAACAGCCAGGAGTGGGGAGGGGCATATTTAAGAATCCTTAAAATGTCACCAAACTGACTTCCAAGGATCTGGCCTGGTCACTTGCAGGGCCTTTGTTGTATTGAATGAAGTATGCAAGCTGAAGTTCTCTTATTCACTCTTCCTCCAGGCCTTACATAAACACCTGTTGAGCAAATACTTGAAGAATATACATTTGAAGGAGTACCAAATTATTAGCCTACCCAGGACACCCATATCTTGATTTGGTCCTGCCTTAAAGATAGATAGAGGACCTATATATAGTCACTTTTTAAAGGCTGGGTTGCCAAAAAAATATTGAGGGAAATCCACAATCATCTTTTCTACTTTACTAGCATCATTCCTGAGGAATTCCAAATTGACAGCTTATTGTGCTGTCATAGAACAGGCATGTGCTATAACATACTTCATTCAATTGCCAGTGGAATTGCAGCAGAAACCAGAATGTTACAGCTGAAAACAAATGAACTTCCTCTCGTTGTTTCACCACTTTTTCATGTTAATCATGAAAAAGGGAAAATGGCTCCTAGTTTAGTCAAGAGGGAGTACGTGAGTGTGAAATTGAATTATTTAACTTTTTAACTCTATTTCTTCAATCATGTAAGAGAAAAAGATACTGTTATTTAATAGAAACTCAGCTGAGGCAGCTTAAAACATATGACTGAAAAGTAGATCTAAATTAAGCTGTTTCTCCAGGCTCAAAATTGAAATTATTCTGAATTTTCATAGATTTAAAGATCAGAACCTTAATTCTTATGGTAAAAGAATTCTGCCATCCAAGGCTCCAACTTAAAATTAAGCCTTATATGAAATATGTTACTTGTTATTTGTTATGTGGTGAAGACTAATATGTAAAGCTTTTTGGGATTATTGGAAGAAAGGGTGTTGAACTTGGAGCTCACTTCTAGTTCTGAATATACCATGTCGGTCCCATTATGTGTAAAATTATGCCTTTGTTAAGGGAGAGAGTATTGGGAAATGGATTTAAAAATGCATGATGAAGAACTAAGGTTAAACAGTTTCTTATCAACAAAGCAAGTGAATCTCCAGAGTCACTGTCAAGGTCCAAAATATTAAGATATTCTATCAGTGATAGTTGTTAAATAACAGAATAGGATACAGAGGATTCTAGAATCTCATATAACTGATTCTACAATTAGGAGCTGGTACCTCAAGAATAGATGGTTCCCAAAATTCAGATTGAGGATGGATTCTGTGGGCATAGGTCTTGTTGTTATCACAAGTCTAGGGCAGTGCTGGATTTAGTAACTTAGATGTCCAAAGCCATTTGCCACAACATGGCTAAAAGTGAGTGACACCTTTTTCAGGTCTTATGTGGTCATGAGATAACTTCATCTCTTTGGCAAGATAAATTGAAATTGGGTGACATGTTAGCAAAGAGTGGAAGACATTGCCTAGGTAGACGGATTTTGAACAGCAAACATTTGTTTTTTGAAATGACTTATGTACTTTTAAAATAGAGAAACCAGCATTACTATATAGGTACAATAAGGTTAAGATGTTTTCATGAAATTGCCTTCTTTCTGGGTCAGTATTAAGTATTGTAGATATCTTCAAAAGGAATGGGTCATTTCGGTTGAAAAAGATAATGTGGAAAAGAGTCTGCATAATTCCTTATGTACTTTGTTCCCATCCCTTGAACTAGAATGATTTTGCCCTCCTCTTAATACTATCTTTATGGAATGAAAGAATTTTAAAATTGGTTTTTAAACTCTATTAAGCCCTCATGTATGATATAACCTAACCACATTATTCAAGTTTTCTTGGCTTTCAGGAACAGCTTCACAACCATTAGGTTGTAATTGCACTGAACATTGTAGCACACTCTGAATTTGGAGTATGCTGCTCTGGCTACAGGCCAGATGCTGAGTCAGTGTCTTTGGAGTTGAGGATGGAGAGGAGGAGTGCCATGTACACTATATGCAAGCTCCTTTGTGTTAACAGGAATTAGTCCAGAATCCCCTTTGAACTCCTGGGTTCAAGAAGGAGTGTATAGTGGATGTACATTACTATTCTTGATTAGCACCACCATTTTATTTTTCTCAACTGAATGTTATTCTGGAAATTCTTCCTTGACATTGTCATATGCACCAACTCTATTACCTAGTAGACTCCTCTGAAGCAATGATCTGGAAAGTATGTCTGCTAAGATTTAAAGATTCTAAAAACAAACTGTTGCTTACACCAACAATTCCTCTCCCCTTCTACTTCACATTTGTCAGCTTGCTACACACCTAGGCAAGGACAGAGGTGCTTTAGGGCATGGAGGAGAGTTCCAAGATGAAGAGGGTATGTCACTAAAAATAATTTTTAAAATGTTTCTATTAATAAATAAAAGTGCTTTATTATTCCTTTTGAGAATTGTTTTTTCATCTTGGATGCTTAGGCTGTTGCGAGATGAGTTCCTGGCCATGCTAGTGTCACCTTCCCCATTTCCCTTCTGTGTCCTTTCTGACACCAGAGCTTCCCAGTTATGATGGAAGAGCTAGTGAAGAGAGGTTGCAATTGAGGAAGCATCTTTACACTTCCACCTGGATTTATGCATGAATTGTGGTCCTCTTTCAAGGACCTAGCATTTTAAGCTCCTACAAGTGAAAACTAATTCAATTCTTTGTTCAGGGCTGTAGTGTACCCCAGAAAAACATGTTCTTAAACTTAATCTATTCCTTTGAGTGTGACCCTATTGTAATTAGGACCTTTTGATGAGGTTCCTTCAATTAAGGTGTGGCTCACCTCAATCAGGATGAGTCTTAATCCTATGAAAAGTCCTATTAAGCAGAATGAAATTCAGACAGAGTGAGAGATAATGCCACAGAGGGAGCAGCAAGAAGCTAAACATAAACGGAACCTGGAAGAGAAGGGAGAGACCAGGAGATGCCTTCATGTGCCTTGCCATGTGACAAGCTGAGGACCAAGGATCACTAGCAGCTAGCAAGTGGCAGTTTGATACTATTTATGAATTCCAAAAAGGTATATATTATGTTTGTAAACCGGTCTTTTCCTCTGGGTTTGATAACCTTTTGATTGTATTAGATTCAGCTGAGATGTCTGATTAAATTATGTTAAGATTAGGGCTTTGATTCAACTACATCATTGGAGTGGACTCAGAGTTGAGTCCCAGCTCCCTTGGTAGGCTGAAAAAAATAGACTCTCACATAGAAGTAGACACAGACAGAGAAGATACACAGAGGATCCTTCAGCCCCAGGAAGAGAGATGAGCCTGATAGTTTACAGCTGACCTTGTGAAGAGACCAGAACAGCTGAGCCTGGAAAAAAATGAGCCCCAGTGAAAAAGAGATAAGCCCTATGCCAGCCTATAGCTGAGATTGGAAGAAGCTGCGACCATGGAGCCTTAAGAAGAAAGAGGAAGGCTGAATCCTCACAAGATGACATCCTGCCATCTTGCCTCAATGCGTGGCAACAAACTTTGGGTGAGGCAGTACCTCTTATGGTACCTTGAGTTGGACTCTTCAGGGCCTTGTGACTGTAAGCTTCTACCCCAAATAAATACCCTTTATAAAAGCCAACAGATTTCTGGTACTTTGCATCAGCACCCCTTTTTGGCTGACTAATACACAGAACCCTACCATCTTTGGGGAGAAAGCATCACCTTATTGGTGCCTTGATTTGGACTTTTTTTCTAACCTCAAAACTGTGAGCAAATAAATTTCCATTGTTTAAGTCGAACATTGCTTGAGCAGCCAAGGAAACTAAAATAAGGGCTTTTAGCAGTTGTAGACTATTCCCATGGCATTTCTTCAGAGTGTGATTTCTGATCAGGAGGACATTTGAAGCCCAAGGCTGTGAGCACGATTCCTCTGGGGCTCTGTAAATGAGCTACTCGGTGGTATAGAGGACAAGTGATATAGCCTTTCTATTTTACAGTTGAAACTGAGGCTTAATGAGATGAAGATTTGTCCAGTATCTCAAAACTAGTTAGTGGCAGTTGCCTATGGATTTGGGGCTAATTTTTATGAAATCTTAACTGAAAAACTCACTCAAGGAATTCAAAGATGCTGAATTCTTACTGAAACTCTACATGAAAAGTAACTTTAAGGCTCTAAATGAAAAATTAAACCATTTGTGCCCTATTCCCCTAATTGATGAGTTAGTGGGAGCTGTGTTCATTTAAATTTATTTTGATCTCTCTAGACAATTTATTCGAAACTACTTGTAACAAAATTTGTCTTTAAAGATTATCAATAATATACAACTTTACTATTATGTAGGCAGCTTCAGTTTTGACATATATGGACTGAGGATATCATTGGTAAAATAATAACAGTAATGAATTTTCCCCTCTTTGATAAATAAAGGGAAGTATTGGGAAAGAGCAACTGGAAGGTAACTGGCCTTTGTTTTCTGCCTATCAAGGGAATACCTCAGTTCCTCACCAATTAAATTTCAGTGTACTGCTCTGTAGTTTCTTGAAGCCTGAGTAAGCTAAGCTATGTGGTGCTGAGATAGTTCAGTCTTACCTAGACTTAGTGACATGGTTACTAGCAGATAAATATGATAAATACCTTGGATCTCTAATCAGTGATATCCTGTCTCAGAAATTCCTATGTAAGTAATGTTCACAATCTGAAACTTTCAGCTTTTTATTTTTGAAATATTTTCTAGTTCTACAGTTCCCTATTTCTGAGACTGTTATTACCAGAGATCTAAACCTTCCATTTGAGAACAGTAAAAGGACTTTTCAATCAATAGAATCATTACTGTTCTTTTAACAATAGCTTACTTTTAGTAATATTTGGTAATTAGTAGTTAAGCCTTATTTCTCTATACTGCTTTATAACTTAGAAAATAATTTTTACATTTATCTCATTTTAAGATACTCAGTGTTTTAGTTTCCTAGGCTGCTTAAAACAAATACCATGAAAAAGTTTGTGTTGAACAATGGGAATTTATTAGTTTACAGTTTTGAGGCCAAGAAAGTGTCCAAATCAAGGCATCATCAAGGCAATGCTTTCTGCTGAAAGATGGGCTGCCGGCAATCCTTGGCTCCTCTGCCACATGGCAAGGAATATGGCAGCGCCTGCTAGTGTTTCCCTTCTCTTCTGGGTTTTGTTGGTTTCACCTTCTTGCTTCGGTGGCTTGCTTTCTCTCTTTGTCTGAATTTCATTCCAATTATAAAGAACTCCAGTAAGAGGATTAAGACCCATCCTGAATGAAGTGGGACACACCTTAACTGAAGTAGCCTCATCAAAAGGTTCTACTTACAGTGGATTTACACACACAGGAATGGATTTGATTTAAGAACATGTTTTTCTGGGGTACATCCAGCTTCAAACCAGCACACCCAGCCAACTTTTGCCTCCACTTTTTTCCCCCAACCCACTACCGCTGTCCTCATGAGAAACATCTTTTGGTTAAGATGCTAAATTAGGCAAGAACCAGATGAAATATTTCATTTCAGGGGTAGGCATTGGTTGAAAGATTTAGTTCCTTTGGAACTACATCAGTAACACCCTGTCTTATCTGATTTGTGATAGATTATCTCACTGCCCCTATTCTAGTCCAAATCCTCATCACTGTACTTGACAATGGACCATTCACTCCTGGAAACACTTTCTCCCCTTGGCCTCTGTGATGACACACTCCTGGTTTTCCTCCTATCTCACCAATCATCTTTGCTTCCCTTGCTGGCTCCTCTCTACCCAACCTATTAATGTTGAACTGCCTTGGACCTTTGTCCTGGCCCTTTTTTCTTTTTCTATACTAGTTAGATGACCTCATCTACTTCCATTACTATAAATATAATCCTCAAACTGATGGAGTCTCAAATTTTTTGTTGTTGTTGCTGTTGTTTTTTTATTCCCCTACCCTACCTACCCTCCGAGATGGCTTCCTCTTCTGTCTGCTCATTGTCTGCTTGTCTTCTTTAGGAGGCACCAGAACTGAACCTGGGACCTCCCATGTGGGAGGTGAGTGCCCAATTAATTGAGCCACTTCCGCTTCCTGTTGGTTGCATATCTGCTGATTGCATTGTCTGCTGGTTGCGGCATCTTGCTGGTTGTGGCGTCTGCTTATTGCAGTGTCTGCTTGTTATGGCACCTGCTTGTTGCGGCGTCTTGCTGGCTGTGGCATCTGCTCCTTTTGGCGCTTCCTTGTCTTCTTTAGGAGGCACTGGGAACCAAACCCGGGACCTCCTGTGTAGGAGGTGGGTGCCCCCCAAATTTTTGTCTTCCATCCTGGCTTCTCTCTTAAGTACTCAGTCTGTGTATGCCACTCTCTACTTGAGCTCCAACATGTCCCAAACCAAGCTTTTGGTTCCACACATCCCTCAATCTGCTCCTGCCTCAGTCCTTCTCATTTTAGTAAATGATGCCATCATCCACCCGGAGGCTGAAGACCAGAGACTGGGATGGTCCTGATGGTCATCCTTTTGTTAATCCCTAATATCCAATTCATGGTAAATCTTGTCATCTCCATTTCCACCCTTGTCTATGCACCATCTTCTCTCACCTGGGCCTACTGCGGTAGTAGCTTCCCAGTACTGGGAAGTACTTCCCACTGGGCCCAGTACTTCCCACTGGGCCCCGCTTCCACTTTTGCCCCCCAACAATCCATTCTCCACACAGCAGCTAAAACCATCTTTTAAAAATGTATATGAGATCATGTCACTTCCCTCTTATAAATTTGATTGTACTTAAGATAAAAATTTCAATGCCTTAATATAATCCATAGGCCTTACATGATCTGACCCCTGATTTTTCTAACCCCATCACCTACCACTTTGTAACCTGTGCTTCAGCCACACTGTCCTTTCTGTATTTTACAATAAGGAAAGTTTGTCTTCACCTTAGGGCCATTAGACTTACTATTCCCTCTCTCTGAAATGTTCCTCCTTCAGATCTTTGCACCTTTTCATCTTTTAGTCTCAGCTCAAACAGCACCTGCTCAGAGAGTACCCTCCTAAAAGAACCTGTGTTAGTCATCATCACATCACTCTGTTTTACTCCCTCCCCTATACTTTTCGCTATCTGATCTTGTCTGACTTTAAAGAGTCTCTTCACTAAAATGTATACGCCATGAAGGCATGGACATTGCTTTCTTGTTCACCACTGTACTCCAGCACATATAATAGTACATGAAAAACATTAGCTAGTAGTTGAATGAATGAAGCACTCTTACTCCACACCTACATTATTGCAACAGACCTCTAATTCTTTCCCACCTCCATTCTCTTTGCCTTTGCAGTCCATCCTGCATGCTGCTCCCAGATTACTCTTCCAAAACACTGTTTCTATCACATTGCTCTCTTGTTCAGAATCCTTCATTAGTTCACAAGACATATATGACAAGTCACTTATTGCTTTGCCGAAAAAAGATCCTCCACAGTCACTCCTAGTCCATCTCCCAAATTTATTTTCCATTTTTCTTCAACAGAAATATCTACCCCATTCATGTTTTCCCCAAAACAGCCATGGCATTTCCACCTCAGCACCTTTATGTCTAACCTCAAACTGGAATGCTTCTTTTTTTCCACATATCCACATCCTAAATTACTTAAGATCTTTCTCTTCTGTGAAACCACCTCCCATCTTGCTCACAGTACTCTTCTTTACCTTTCTCTTATAACATTTGAAGCCGCCTGTCATCTGCCCCTCTTGGAATCTCTCCTGTATTTCTAATTTACCTCTATAGATACATATCTCCTGGCTAGATTTTTTTTCAGCTCTTCATGGTTTAGGATCATCTGTTATTCATTAAAAACCCTTCCTTCCCCACTGTGGAACAAATGAGAGAATGACATCACTAGTTTACTAATCACCATGAAGTGACACAATTTATATCGTTTCAGTTAAGAATTTTACTCTCTTCTCCCGAAATACTTCTTTGTTGTTCCTTTTTCTTGTACCTAGCATGGGTAGTTGATTTCTCCATGTGAAAGATTTCTCTGTGAGGGAAAGAAATGGGTTGAATACCAGACAGGGTGAAGAAAAATTCTAGTGGCTTAATTTAACTGAGAATTAGGAGGGGAGGAAGGGGGATACATGTACTAAATGGTGGACATGTAAAAGCAGAATACCTTTAGTGAAATTATAATCTTACTGGATAGGCAAGACCCATACTTCAAATGGCTAAATAACTTTTTCACGGAGCAGTGTTTTGAATACAGATCAGTCTAGTACCCATTGCGTAAAAATAGTGTAAGAGAGATGTCCACATACTTGGAATCCTGCAGTCATGGTAATAATTTGAAGGGAAATTTAAAAAGGGCCCCTAGACACTCATGTGACCAATCATTCCTTTCTGGAAGCTGATCCTGTGTCACCTTTGGTGTCCCATGTGATGGACCTGTTGGTACTGAAATCTAGAAACAGAGGCTTCGGGGAGTGTGGTAGATGTTACTATGAGGAACTGCTTCTCTCTCCCTCGGGGATGGGGCATGATGTAGGCCTACTCATGGTTTAATGTGCTATGTGGGAAGAAATCAATAGCCCAAACTGAATAGTCAGAATAAAGCTGAGCATGACACCATATACAGTTGGGCCCAGAGGGGAAAGGTTAGCTCAAGATCTTGGTTGCAACGTCTTGTCTGAGCTGGCTCCACCTCCTGAGCAGTTCCCCTGAGCAGGTACCCTGATTGAGGCTGAGGCACTGGAAAAAACACCTGGGACCCTACCTATTCCAGTGAGTTAAGGCCCCACTTCAGTTTGGGCCTTTGAGGCAGTTTGATATTATTTATGAATTCCAAAAAGAGATAGAGATTGTTTGTAACTGATCTGTTCCTCTGAGCATGATACCCTTTGATTGATTTAAATCCAAAGGCTTTACACTTACTTGATTAAATCAGGATTAGGGCTTTGATTTGACTCCATCATTAGGGTATGCAGGGTTGAGTCCTCTTCCCCTTGGTGGGCTATATAAAAAGTCACTCAATCAAGAACACAGAAGAAATACACAGGGGAGTAGAGCTCCATAGACACAGCAGAGGAGAGATCCTGTGGCCTCAGGGAGAGAGATGAGCCATTTGCCTGATAGTTTACAGGGACCTTGTGAACAGAACAGAGCAGCTGACCCAGAAAGAAACGAGCCCTCCAGCCTACAGCTAAAATCGGAAGAAGATGGGCCCGCGGAGCCTTAAGAGAAAGAGGAAGGCTGAACCCTCACAGACATCGCCCGCCATCTTTCTTCAACACGTGGCAAATGACTCTGGGTGAGAAATCAACCTTGAGTTGGACTCTTTAGGGCCTTGTTTGTAACTGTAAGCTCTTACCCCAGATAAATACCCTTTATAAAAGCCAACAGATTTCTGGTACTTTGCATCAGCACCCCTTTGGCAACTAATACAGCCTTCTGCCTTCCTTTCTATACCGTTTCTGTCCTGCAGTCTCATTCTCCCCCTGCTTGAACCCTTGGGATTGACACCTCAAAGTATCTGCTCAATTTCCAGTTTTGATTTTTGTCCCTGTATACTGCCTCTCCTTGTCACTCGTGGCTCCATAAGGGCCACTCTCCCTCTCACCCCTGCAGCCATGATCCCAAGCTAGGCTCCCACTTATTTGGGGAGTAGGTTTGGATACAGCTTACTGACCAAAAGCTTAGAGAAGCACTGGGCAACATCATTTGTACCTGTTTCTTTGGAGTGAGTAGAGCCCAGTGACCCATGTGAGTCTCCTAAGAGAAACCCTACCTCATTACATAAACTTCCAGTAAACTGAATATTGAGTTTTGTTCCCAAAAGAGAAGGGTGTATGTGTGTATTTCCAGCCATTTGGTGAAAATAGGAACCATTTTACTTAGATGGTAATGAATGTGAAATGGAGCACTTAACATCTCACATGGCACAAATGACTAAAAGGAATCCCAGAGCCTGTCTGTATGGAATACATGTTCAGAGAGAACTATGGTAATAGTGTTTGGTTAATGTCCGCTCAGCTTTAAATTTACATTTTACTCTTTTGAAGAAGCTCCAGCATAACCTGTTAATAACCAAGGCAGTGCCTGGGCTTACACAGACTTTTTTATTTTGCTCATGAACTAAACTGCACCTTGCTGATGAGGGATCATATGAGCGTGGAGACTCGGTGTGCCAAAGGATTCTTTGTATGAATAAAAATTCTGGTCAGTGAAGGTCAGTTTCTCTACTCAGGCGAGAACAATGTTGTTTCCCTTCTAATCAGACACATGCAGTGTTTGAAGAATCCAGGAGTCCCACATAAGTGCTGTGCAGCCATAGCCTGGCAGCTCCTCATGTAAGAAATGAATAATCCTTAATAAAGTCTCAAACAATCCTGGTCTCTTTCTGTACTGTAATCAGTTGCTTTAATGGTATGCCCTTCAGTGCTTCGCAGCAAAAATGCTATAAAGTTATCTTCTTTATCTTACTTCAAGGAGGGCTGAATTGGTATAATCAGTCCTCCCCCCATGCTGTATTTGATTCTGTCATAAAGACCACTGAAGTCGGCCTCAGTTTTGTTGAAAGGCCAACATTCATATTCTCTTTTAGGGTGATCCGTGCATGTGAACGGCACTGTACTTGAAACAGCAGGAAGTCACCATCTTTATTGTTAGGCACTGGAATGTGTTTCAGGCACATTCTAAATCCAGTTGTATGCCGTCTGCTGTATTATTATTATTTTATGACAAAGGTGAGCCAGTTGTACTTCTTTGATATTATGAACAAAACCCTTTTTTTTTCTCCTATCACAGGCATATAACAAAATACAAAGAATAAAATTTTGTCCATGTGTGAGTAAGAATAGATATTCCATGACTAAATTCAATGGCATAATCAAAAAAAGTATTGTCTCTCACAGTCATGAGCTAATAGGCAGAGACTGCTTTTCAGGATATTTTTTAATAATGCCAAGATACTGTTCAAGAATAATAGAACTAATGAAAATGTCACAATGACAGAGTAGCCCATGTTGAGATTTTACTTCAAGAAGGCATGATTTGGTGAATGTGACATTGATAGTAATGGTGTTAGGGTTTACAGATTTAGTAAAATATTCTAAGAAGAATATTATACAGTTCCAATTAGAGTATCATTTTTTCACTTTTTTTTTCTTTTCTAGAATTAACTGGACACCAGTGTTCAGGATTTTAGCCTTAACATCTTACTATGCCTAGGAGAGGTGTAGGGACCTTTGCTTTATATCAGACACTAATTTTATAATAAAATGCTCCCAAAGAAATAAGTTAATTTTACAATATGGTAAAATGTATGTGCCTTAGAGCATTTGCAGATACGCAGTTAGTAGAACTGCATAATGCTGATTCATTCCTCAGTAAGCAAATGTACCATGCTTAAGTGATTTAAACCATGTGAAAAAGTAGAAATGGACAACATCAGTGGAAGAGAGGACTAGTTGAAAATAAAATGGTTGCGGAATCACTGAAGACTTTACTTAGCTCTCTGGTCTGGTTGAATATATACTCCAACAAATCTGGAATGAATAGCAACTATGTTTACTATGACAGGTTTTATTTGTCTTGGGCGCAACCAGGACCACATGCTGTGTTTTGTCGTGTTAGAAATACTGAAGCGGGTTTCTATTGTGAATGTGGATTTTTTTTTTTAAAGCCTTAACACCTCAGTCTCAACTCAGCTGGATAAAAGCAATAAAATTTTCTTTCCTTACCAGCCAGACATCAATAAATCTTAAATCCCTCCACCAAAATCATGTAGCTTTGGTTCACTGCCTGTGTGACAGTCTTAGGTCACTGCCATAGATGGCCTGATCCTTCTCATTTCCAAGGGCTCTCTTTCTGCCTTTACTCTATCAAACTAATTTAAATTTTTTCTTTATTCTCCATACTTAGTATGGTTTCTTTAACTCAATAATAGGGGGTTGTGCCACTTTGGGCATAAATTCTACCCAAATCCAGTGATGCAGAAATTTCTACCTAGCCTAAACATGGCCAACATCCTGTTTTCCTCTATCATTTATATCCTGTGTAGACAACGTTGTGTTTAGAAGCTGGGTCTCCAACCACATTCACCTCCTGGAATTGTTATTCTCCTGAATTTATCAAAAATCTTTATACCAGGGCTTAACACTTACTTGAGAGTACAGCAGCATTTTGTTAAATTGTTTAGATCCAATTTTCACCTTGGAACAATGCTTGGTAGCAGATCCTTGCAAAATTCTCGCCACATTCCTAGTTTATGAATTATTAGGATCCTTGAGTTAGCAGAGAGATTGGGAGAAGTAGATGAGTAAGAGTTTAAGAGTAAAGGAAAGATTGTTTTCATGGATTATTATCCAGTTGATTTGCTCCTGTGATCTTTACTGCAGTTTGATATGAGTTGATGTTTTTCTCTAGTCATTATCAGTCTGTTTGAAATGACCTTAAGACTAATCTGTCGGGAAACGGATGTGGCTCAAGAGGTTCGGCGTCCGTCTACCATATGGAGAGACCGGGGTTCGATCCCTGGTACCTCCCGGTAAAAAAAAAAAGACTAATCTGTCATTGAGCCCAGTAGCCAGTGGAAATTTGGCACTTAATTAATATAGTCATGCTCTGTGGAGCAGAGTAGGGGGAGGTTTGAAATAGTGGTAGAGATATTAGAACAAGCTGCAGTGTCCTGACCCCAAAATCTTGTAGAAGCCCTGAGGAACACTGCCATTTCATAATGATAGAAAATAGACCCATAGAGTGACTATCATGCATACTTGTGAATGTCTAATCAGGGTTAGAGGTGAGACTAGAGGGTGAGAAAGGTGTATCCAATACTTTTAACATTTAGACAAATACTGGAGCAACTAATATGTGCCAGGCATAATTGTGGGAGCTAGGGGATACAGGGGTGAACAAGTTCCTGCTCTTATGTAACTTATACTTGAGGGGACATATAAATAAATAAATAAATAAATAAAGTTTAGATAATTTAGAATAAAGAAAAACTATAGCAAGGTATGAAGATGGAGAGTGATAGGCTGGCCAACACTCATAGTTGGTCCACTCTAGGGAAGAGACATGAGCCCAGGCCAAATGAGGAGAAACTCCTTAAGAGTTTTTCAGGTAGAGGGACAGAAAAGCAAGTACAAAGGTCTTGATGAAGAAATGATCTTTGGGTATTCAAGGAACAGAAAGAGGATCTTTGTGACCAAAGCACCATAAAGTGAGGGGAAAGTGGTAGATAAGGGGCGGTGGGGAGGGGGGAAGCGAAGTTAATAAATTAACACCCCAGGAATGAATTCATCTTTGGAAGATGGATAAATGATCATATTGCAGTGCACATTTGTTTTAAAAGTGAAATTATTGTATTTGTAATTTTAAGGACAAAGTTGGAGGCTGATTAGAGTAACTAGGAATAAGTAGGATGTCTTACGTCAAGCCAAGTAGCAGGAATAGGGAGCTTCGTTTGACATCCTGTTACTACTAAGTTGTCCTTATTGGAAAATCTCCAGTAGAGACACTAGTACATTTGCATATGAGGCTTTCAAAAATGTCGGCAATCTCCTTTTGAAATACTTTTTAAACAGTTGATTTGGTTTTTTGTTTGTTTATTTTTTTCCTGGCAGATTAACTCAGCCTGATTTTCCCCTGTAGTTCTTCTAAGTACAACTCTGTTTTTCTCCTATTTTCTTGTAGCTGAAGGGAAGCGATGTCATAAGATACAGGTTGAACCTTCAGCTGGGGACTTGGGCTGCTTACTAATTGTTTTGTTTTGTTTTGTTTTGTTTTTACGTGGCAGGATACTACTGAATGCTTGCCAATAAGAGAATCTATCCCTTTGAATAAAAACTGTCTACATCTTAGGAGATTTCAGGATGCTGGCAAAATCTGCTGGTGAAATTTAATTTTATATCCTAACTAACAAACATATGCAGTTTACTCATAGAAACCAAGTGATTAGACACACAGCTATTCCATTTACATGCATAAATATGGATTTTTTTCCATTATAAATTCTGTTTTGTTTGGAATACAGTGAATGCTGAGGCATTGTGGAGACCTGCCAAAATATGGACCTTTGTTGTACTCCTGGATTCCAAGAAGCAATTCTGAAGTCTTCAAATTCCATCATATAGCTTGTAACTTACTGTTTATATTGTAAAGAACAAAGTCTAGGGCATGTAAATTTACAGGTTTACCTTTCTTTTGGCAGAATTAAGATGCTTTGGTTTCAAGGCCATAGAATACAACTTGCCAGACTTCTCTCGGGAAATCTTCCTACTTCTAAGACTACTCTACCTGTGCTGACCTTATTCACAAAGGTACAGAATGAAAATATAAAATTACTACTTTAAAAAGTATTAAAATTGTTGGGTGAAGAAAGTTTTACACTTAAGAAGGGGGGAAAATTTGAAAGGAAAGGCAATGAACTGTCTTTAGACCTGCTCCTCATCGGCACAATGGTAGTAACTTTATTCCCTACCCAGATACTTCATTGTCTCACAATTATGAGAAGCTAAATTAATGTATTTAATGATCATCTGACCCTACATGAAAAAAAAAGGACTATCACGTTTTAATATGATGTTTACAAATGTATCATTTATCATTTAGAAATGTTGGTTTTCCTATCCCCCAACTCACACTGGCTTTAAGCCAAAAAGTTAGCTTAAGATTTTTTTCTTAACTGTGTTCTTCCCCCTGAAATTTATAGTAAAAGTATTACTGATTTCCTTTTTTTTTCTATTTTAAACTTTTTATTTTGAAATACTTTCAAACTTACAGGACAGTTACAAAATAAATACAAACCCTACAGTGAGAGCACCAACAGAGCCCTATCTCCCTAGATACCCAGATCAACCAATATTGATTTCCTTTTACTGGTTGACATTACTTTGTGTGATTTGTAATCATAAAAGAAATAAAACATAGTATAATAGGATTAACTTTAGTGAATAATACTGCAATTCAAACAAAAAAGCCCTCTTTAATAGATGTTTCAGATTTCAGGTATTTTAACATTTTGAAAATCTGACAGTTATCTTAAAGTTTAAATAGTTTTTAAAAATGAATTTTTTGTTGAAGGTACTTAATCTAAACTACTGTTCATATCTTTATATATTGCACTGTTGGAAATTATGGAACAAAAATATTTCATCTGAGGGTCTACAATGGAAAATGCATGTAAGAATTAACCACAAAAATAAAACCATCCTTTAAGGAACAGTAGTGTTCACTCAGCCTAACTGTTCTGCACTGTTTTCCAGGTGGAGCAGCTGAGATAGCCAAAAACATTTGAGAGAGAAACAGAGAAAAAAAAAAACCCACACACTTGCCTGCTATTCAGCTCAATATCTGTACTGAACCCTGATTTGTGCCATGAGGCATAAAATAAGCTCACATTCCCCTCTTTAGAAGTACACAGTCCAGTGAAAGAAATACTTGAAATATGTATATATATCAGGTCTCTTTCAGTTAAAATAATAGAAAGAACTTCCCAGAGTGGCTTAAACAAAAAAGTGGTTTTGTAGGTTGGTCTGGTTTCAGAAGTAGCTTCATTCAAGGACTAAGCATATTACTGATCTCTTCAGCTTTGCTTCCTCTGAGTTAAATGCATCCTCATTCTGGCTGTTTCCATTGATGACCCCATAATCCCAAGCCCCAGATCTCACATCTCTGACATCTACAGAAACTCCAGCAAAAGGCTCATGGTTTTGCACTGGCTCTGATTGGTCCATCCCTGAGCTAATCGTAGCCAAGAGGAATAGGATGTGCTGACTGCTTCAGCCTATCAGGTGTTCCATCCTTGCTGCTCTGGGCTGGAGTCAGCTTCATGCTGAGAGTAGTTTTGTGAAGCAAAATCCAGGCACTCTTGCTACAGGAAAGGGGAGTGAGTGGGTGGTAGACAGCCAACCCAACAAATGTCCGGATGGAGTAAATAGCAAATGCTCTATTGGTACCATGGAAAATCCTGGTGAAGGATGATAATAATGCTGCCTGGCATGTGCTCTTGTTACAGAATTTTTAGAAGATAAAAAGCTCACTTGCCTTCAAAACTGTAACTTCTAGTTAATTCCTTCTCTTCTCAGTAGACACAAAAGTAATCCTATGGAAGCTTTACTAATTTAGCCTATAAAACAGATTCAAGTAGTAGCCTTTAAAAAAACTAAAAGTCACCTAAATCTTTAGACCAGTTTGATTTTCACATGAATTAAAGCTTTTGTTAAATATTTTTTTGGGTCCTAAACCTCTTTAAAATTTGATGAACCTCTCCATAAAAACACATACACAATTTGCATGGACTTCCATCATGGATCTCAGGTTAAAGACTGAAAAAAAAATGGGTCTAGGTTCTTTAAAAGTTTTTAATATAAAAGCAAAATTTTGGTATATTTGGTACTTCTGCAATTTTGCATGTTTTTATTTTGCTTTTAAGATCTTGTGTTGACTCTTTGAAACTTCTCAAAAAATTTGAGCATGATTACCTTAAAACATCACAGACTATCCATAATAATCTGTTTGATAATGTTAATAATAACATAATGAGCCTAATTCTCTGATCCAGGAAATTAGGGCCAGAAAGACAACCTCCTTCTAAAGGAAAACCACTGTTTGGTGATCTTGGTCCTTATTTCTAAACAAGCTGTCAGTTAAAATGGAGGGAGGGCTGCTCTTTTATTTAACAGCTTATCTTGTCATGTTAAAAAGCAGGTTTTATATAAGCATCAGTAATTTTGATTCTGTTTTGAGCTCATGCACAAGAACCTATAGCTAGTCCCTGTTTATATAGAGTCAAGGGCTGAGAAGTCTTTAAAACCCCCAATGATCCAGATAGAGTATTCTTGACAGATTTCTCCAGTAGGTGGTTAGGATGAAACAGTGGGCACTGAAACTTGGTGTTCCTCCTGTGAACAATCCAGGAAGCCTATTCCTGATATTCCTAACGAGAAAACAGGGAAAATATTAATGAGTTGGTACAGTCATCATCCAAAGTAAATAAGAGATTTTTCACTTTATAATGATATCTCTCCCTCTATCCTCATGGGTTTTCGTCCTGTTGACTGATCAGTGACCCCTGCAATCAGCACAGACTTTAAGCCGTTCTGATTGTGTCAGCCAGGACCAACTTATGTAAGGCAGGAAGGGGCTCCTGACCTACAAAGGACAAAGCCCCACATCTGGGTCTGTGGAAAGTAACCTGCCCACATAGCAATTAGATAAAGGCACTGACAAATGTAAACATATACATTTATTATATATTTATTAATAAATTTATGAAGGAAAAATAAAACAACTGAAAAAATAGTGAGAGCCAATCTACCATGAAATACTGTTTATTCTGTGGCAGTGTTTGCTTTGGAAGTAGAGCAATGTATGACCTGGTAGAAAACTGTCCTTTAAAATAAGTATAATCTGCTTCTTATGGTTTTTTGCTGGCCATCTAACTAACCATCCTTTGGGTTTAATGGCTTTATTTTTTGTTTCTTGTAGGATCCATGCCCCCTTTGCGATGAAGCCAAGGAAGTAATCAAGCCTTATAAAAACAGAGTAATATAATGCAGTGTGGCTTTTATGTATATGGAATGGATAATGTGTGTGGTGTAAAGTATTTGCCTGGATCCTTTCTTTAGGAAAAGAGATTAAATGATTTTTCATTTAAATTTTTGTTCTATTCTTCAGAGAGAGATTTTAGGGCTGATTTCCATAAAACTCATTATCCCTAAGTGTTTTTCTCTGAGCAGTACTGGTTTTCTTACTTTGACTCTTAACATGAGTCAGAGTTAACTAGCAGGTGCTGCATTTGTGCTTTCTCTAAACTTTTGGCCCCATTCTTTTTTTCTTGTTTTGTATTTTCCATGGAAGTATTTTCATGTAGAATAACATCACACCTTTTCTATTCTTACAACCAAAACACTTCTGGCCTGGTTCTCAGGCAGCTTCATGGTTGGGACACATTTTATTCCATTGGGAAATGAGTAGTGTCTTGATGCTGAATGTAACAGGTGTAACAGAAGAGTAGCAAGATTAGGAGTTAGGGGATGGAATGAGAGTGGTCAAGTTATAGAAATCAGGATTATCTGATCATTGTGGACCTTAAAAAACAAAAAACTCAGCATTAGAAGAGGTCTAGGGATTAGTATATTAAAGCAGTCATTACATGATTCTGTGTTCTCTGAAATACAGAACTTTAGTCTTTCTGTTTTTCAGTTTATCTTACAGGAGGTGGACATCACACTTCCACAAAACTCTGCATGGTATGAAAGGTATAAATTTGACATTCCTGTCTTCCATTTGAATGGCCAGTTTCTGATGATGCATCGAGTAAACATCTCAAAACTTGAAAAACAGCTTCAGAAACTTGAGCAGCAAGGTGCTGGAGATTGACTCATGGCCTCATACTCCTTTTGTCAATTTCACACAGACTGAAGACTCTTCTATATTCAATGAGTGCCGAATGTTGACGTTCCTCTTCTAAATGATAAAAGAACCAATGTGGGAACTGCCTACCTGTTGGCATTTTATAAAGTAAGACAAGTGTGTTGACAGGGAGGGGGGTGATGAAGGGAAAAAGAGGTACATTTGACTTATTTACTTTCCCTTTTGTATTAATATGGAAGCACTTCACATTTGCTGGACGGTGCCATTTATGGGAAGAGCACTCTGCATCCCTGCTGCTGCCCTGGAGGGCTTAACTTTTTAATGAAGAATAAATGCTCTTCCACTCAGTAGATAAAGTGAAATGTGAATTGTTAATACACTGTGTATAGTCAATAAAAGATATTTTAATGAATATATCTGCATGAAGTCTATTGCAGTGAGATTTAATAATACCTGTTTAAAATTAAAGTTCATTTTTGTTGGGTAGAAGAGAATAATTATCCTAGCTGACAAGGCTTCATTTGAGGAAAAGAAGAAAGACTTATACCCTCAAAATGTATATAAGAATCTCAACAGGCTTTACACATGATCAGTGAATTGATTCATAACATTTGAGAACTGGCTTTATTAGTTATTCTGTTATCATCAATCAAGTTCATTCAACTTATTATAATATCTTGGTGAAAATTCACTTCTGACCATAACTGGACAGATTTTTCATCTAAAGACAAAATACTGATTTTACATTGTAAAATATTAAAAGTTTAGGTGTGTTCCCTTATTTATATTTAGTCAGATTTAGCCAGTATACAAATGGATTCATTTAAAAACAACTGCCTTTTTCCTCTTAAAATTGCATTATTACAATTTCATCTAAAATGAACTTCTTTTATGAACTATTTTAATGAATTTGAATTCTGTGAGTCATTTGGTTAGATTTTAATTTTATCAGTATGAGTTAGTCTTGGGAATTATAGAATACTAGAGCTGGCAGAGACTGTAGACATTGTCTGGTCCCACCCCCTCACTTTTCACACAAGGGGGAATCTGACATTGACAGAATATCAGGAACTTAACCTGAGGTCACACAGTCAGTCAGCTATAGGGGCCAGGTTTAACCCTCCAACCCCTAATTTTCAATACCACCTGGGCTCACTGCAGAGGCCTCATTGTGTTATCTCACATCCAGCATCCTCAGCTATCCAGATACACCACAAATTTGGAAGCAACTTTAAATGCCCTCCAAAGTGATGATAGAACAAAAAGATCTTAAAATTGAATAGCAGTTTTTATAGTTTACAAATTTCTGGAATACATTTTATTTGATATTATAAATATTCATTGACCTTGATAGTAGGCAGAATTCTAAGATAATCCCTAGTGACCCTCTCTTTTGTAGAATTCCCTCCACTATGAGTGTGGTAGGACCTGTGAATATGATGAACTACAACTCCCTCGATTATGTTAACATTTTAATGCAAAAGGGAGATTATCCTGGGTGGGCCTGACCTAATCAAGTGAGCTTTTAAAGTGGAATAATCCCTGGTTGCAGAGCACGAAATCAGAGAAACATGCTCCAGTAGCTTGAAAGAACACAAACATCCATGTGAATTTCCAGGGGGACTACATGATAAGGAACTGAGGGCAGCTTCTAGGAGCTGAGAATAGTTCTTAGCCAACAACTAACAGGAAAATGGGGATGTCAGTCCCACAGCTTCAAGGAAATGAATTCTGCCAACATTCAGTGAGCTTGAAGAAGCACCCCAAAAGCAGCCCTGGCCAACACCTTGACTTCAGTCCAGCCACACCATGCCTGGACTTCTGATTTATAAAACCTGTGAGATAATAAAGGTGTTCATTAAGCCATTAAGTTTATGGTAATTCATTTTGCAGCAATAGAAAACTATTACAAGTCCTTTCAACATTGAAGCACAATAGTAGGTGTTAGGAGTACAAAAATGAATAAGGCACAGTCCTGGTCTTTGAAACACTCAATATTTCTTGAGGAGCAGGGAGAGACAAGTTTAACAAGGCACCACACAAAATGGTACAGGAGGATGGGGAAAGTAGCCAGAAGGCTTCACAGAGAATTAGACTTAAACTAGGTCTTGGGGTTGGGGATAAGGAGGGCATTCCTGAAGGAAAAGCATGTGCAAAGTATGAGAGTGAGGAGGGGTATGGCACATTCAGGAAATAACAGGTGGTTGTGTGTGGCTGGAATGAAGGGGAGGGGGGTGAAGGAGATGACATGGCAAGATAGATTGGAGTCCATATGTGAAGGCCCTTATCGAATGTGCTTTTTTCCCAGCAGGTGACCTTCCTTGCTTCCTTCCCTCATTGAGTCCCTCCTGGCTTCTGATTCCTCAAGGGCATCTGGCCTCCCTACCCCAGTACAGCCCTTCCAGTCCTTAAGCACATTAAGCTCAGCAGTCACCTCCGGGGGCCCTGCGGGACCTTCACATCCTCAGTCCACCAGGAGCACCAAAGGTAGGATTGCCCACTCTGGTGCCTGGGCATCCCGTGCTCCAAACAGGGTGAGAGCTGTGTGATCTCTTAGTCCTAGGGTTGCTGACCTTTCTTTCTCCTGAGCCACCAGATGGAAAAGCTCTAAGAATTTCGGGGTCTACTGAGCTACGAGGGAGACAATCCATTGGTTCCCTTCAGGAAGCAGGGATTGCCAGAGAGATCCTGAGATTTGTTCTTTTGTAGCACTTCTTTCCTGAGTATAACCTCATGGTTATAGGTAATCAGGAATTGAGAGACTAAAGGTAAGATAGCACTTCATCCAGATTTGTCAGCAAGTTTCCGACGTTCAAATTTCAAGCAAAACATAATATATTTATATATTTTTAGGATGTTAAAGTGTTGGCAAAAGTACAAAAAAAAAAATAGCTGCTATATTCCTAAGGGAATACTAGATCACATTCAGGATTGTTGGAGATCGGGAAAAGGGAGGATATTCAGTGGATTTTTTTTTTTTTTTTTTCAAGAAAAGCATGCTCTCAGTTCCCACCAAAGTGAAGGGTTGGGGATCATCTCGTGTCAAGAGAGAGGGACATAAGTAGGATTTATCAGAAAGTCTAACATGTGTCCATGAGTTTTTCCTAAAACAGTGGTTTAACTCCCTCCTGGGAAATCTGGATTGCAAGAGAGGGGCGAGCAAGCCGCTTTGGCTGCAGAGTGAAGGAGAGCTGCTGTTGCTCCAAGTTTGTCCAGAGGAAGAATGTGTTTGTGTGTTTTTCCATGGACCAGATTTGGGCCAAACATAAGAGAGGGCAGTGTGGGGGCACCTTCAGCGCAGGTAGGCCTCAGAAGAGAAGCAGAGATTGAGAACACTGAGTTCCTAGGAGCTGAGGAGGCAGTAATTGCTGCCCAAATGGAAAGCTCACTTGCCTGAATCAAGAGAACTGCAGGTGAGATATCAGAGGTGCAATCTCCCAAGAATGCACAAAAGAACCTCTGTGAAAAGTGGTCTACTTTAAAAGTTTACCAGGCCCAGAAAGCTGGAAGTAATTTTATAAGTCTACCAATCAAGTCAGAGCATTCTTGCCTCTTCCCACTTCCCTCCCTTGCCCCATCCCAAACCTAGAAGGATCAGAAGCTACCAGGACAGGACCTTTCTTTCTTTCTTTTTTTTTTTTTTTTTAAAAGATTTTATTTATTTATTCATTTATCCCCCCCTTGCTGCTTGTGCTCGCTGGGTCAGCTAACCACGCCGTGCGGGCGGGCTTGCCTTCACCAGGAGGCTCCGGGAACTGAACCTCCTGGTAAACGGGACATATGGTAAACGGGATGGTAAACAGGAGCCCTACTGATTGAGCCACAGCCGCTTCCCAGGACAGGACCTTTCTGAGAGGCTGCCTACCTGCATATGGCCACTCCTCAGTGGAGATCATGTGACCAAGATCTTTCTCAAGAATAATTTAAAAAAATAATAATAATACATTTCCTGAAGATTTATAAGTTAAAATATAGCATTAGGTACATGCAGTTAAGGCTCTGAACATGGAATACAATCAGAAAGCATCTTTATTTTTCTCTCCCCCTATCCCTATAAAACTTATTCAGTGAGGAATTTCTTCCTCCATTTAGGATAAAAATCTGGGTGTGCCATCTTTCTTTTGGACACTCTCAGGCAAAAGAGTGTCTTGTGGGCATTTCTAATTGTGTTTGGTATATCTGATCCTCTGTCATAATCAAAATTTAGAACTTGGATTTTTAACGTTGTTTTACCCCTCCCCCCACTGAGATCTTCAGTAATCCCTCTAATCCCAACAGCTGGCAAACTGAAAGGAAGCTCTTTAGAAGGTGGTTTGATTATCCCACTGTTGGTATGTATCAAAAAATGTTTTGTCACTTACTATAGTCATTTTCATGTCATTTGTAGCAGCAATTATTTTTTCTGAAATGATTTTTGTAGGGATCAATTTGTTCTTACATAAAAACTAATTTTGATGCAAGAAACTCATAATATTCCCTCCTCCAAAGGTAAATGTGACACAGCCTTTCTTTTTTCCCCTAAGCTAATGCTTTAAGAAAGACTAGAATAAATATCGAGTTTGGGGCTTCATATTGCTGCTCTTAGAGAAGTCACAGTGCTTTATTCCTCATCAGTACGTTATAAGGGCTTGCTAAAGCATACATCTTTGACCAGTTTATTGCAGGAAGTGGGGTTCATTCAGACTGGTGTGGGGGGAGGGGATAGTTGGTAATAATGCAGAAGTCTCATGGAAATTTGACAACAGGAATCACAAATGGCTAGGTCTCAGGAAGTACTATTAAGAAACTACCAGAAACTGAGGCGGCACTCTTCTCATCCCTATCTTTTCTCAGCTCCCCACCCGCTCCCCGGCTAACGTGTGGTATCTGCTTCCTTCTAACTGCAGCTTGCTCGTGCCCATGATTCCTGCTCACCTTTCTGTTCAGCAATACAGTGATCTGGGTCCCTTAGCTTCTCTATTCTGAAATCCTAAAAGGGGAATTTTACTCACTTGCATTTTACAACCAGTCACCCATGTCATAGGTTGGCTCTTCAAGCCAATAGAAGGAGCCATGCTTAGGTCAGGTGCCCATCCCTGGCCCAATCAGCTAATGGGGGCAAGGTCATGTGAGACACAAATTATGGTCACTGCCCACTCAACAAAGACTGGGAGTAGGGCTGGCAATGATCAGTAACTCTGGTACTCATCCAAAAAGTTAAAAGGCATGTCATTCTATAATAATAAAGAGACGGTAAGAGGTACAGTTTGTGAAGATTATTAATATCTTACTCCATAAAGTTCCCCATGGGAGTAATGAGGACTTAAACTAGGGCAATAGCAATGTACAGAAAGGGATATCAGGAAATACTTATAAGTGACATTGGCACAACTTCATGACTGACTGTATTGTGGTGGTGGGGAGGGTAGAATGGAGTCTAGAATGACTCCCAGTCTTCTTGCTTTGGTTACTGGGTATATCCTGGTACTTACTATTCCCTGACACATAGAGTATAAGAGGAAGGAGAAGTTAATACTTGGATGTGTTTGGTGGATGGGAAAAATGGTACACAGTGAATGTGTCATGCTCGTGGCACATCGAAGTAAAGATTAAAGTTAGAAGTGCAAAACAGAGGTACGGGCTTGAGATGCAGATCTGTTGGCCCTCAGAATAGGGGTGAAACTGTGTCCACAGGCATATGAGGAGAAAAGAGAGCTAGGACCAAGCCCTGGGGAACACCATTCTCAACCACATGGGTAGAAGAAGAGCCAGTGAAAGAGAATAAGAATGAGAGGTGATAGAAATCGGAATGGAAGAAGTTCATCCAATTTACATTTTTTGATTCCCTATACTATTTGATAGCACCGGGCACTATTCTAAGCACTGGAGAAAGAGTAGTAAACGAGATAGCGTACTCTCATGAGCTTGCTTCTAGGGGGAGAGACAGAAAATAAAGATCTTACATCAATGGAATGTAACCACAGATGTCCTTTTAAGAGGGAGGCAGAGGGAGAAGTAGGAGATGTGACAATGAAAGCAAGATGTTGGTAAAATGTAAAGAAGGGATCATGAGCCAAGAAATGCAAGTGGCCTCCAGAAGCTAGAAAAGGTCCGGAAATGGAATCTCCTCTAGAGCTTCCAGAGGAGACATCTTGACATGCTGACATCTTAACTTTAGCCCAGTGAAACTTATTTCAGACTTCTGTCCTCCAAAACTGTAAAAGAATAAGCCACCAAGTTCATGGTAATTTGATCCAGCAGCAATAGCAATGTCATACAAATGGTGATTTGACTTTACTGAGAACAATTTTTGCAGGGGTGAGGAGCATATGGACTGAAAGGACATTGCAGTAGAATATGAGAGGTTCTAAAAAGATAACAGTGTCTATCTTTCTGGAAGTTTTCCTATGTATCTAGTTTGACCCTCTAAGAAACAGCATCAGAGGGAAGAGCTGAAGACCTGATGTAATTGATTAGCTCAACACCCAAAATGGCAGGCAGGGTTGGGGCAGTACGGGAACAAGGCAACCATAATCTTCAGCCTATCTCAGAAGAGGTAGCAGGGTTCAAGGCCAATGTTTGACCCTGGAGACAGCATAACATCGCAACATATCCTAGCCTGCTGACACCACACGCACCAGACCCAGGGCCCTTGTTCACCATGAAGACCATAATACTTTGATACTGTGACCCTAAATGCCCCACCTGACACAGAATCTTATAATTCTCCATTGACACAAAAATGTTCAACTGTGAAGTGGAGCCAGTCGAGAATGGCCTCCTTTGACCAGTCTTCAGTTTAGGCCACTGATATTTTGCACATTACCTCCCCTCTCAGATTCAAAAGATATGATTACCAAAAGGCAAAAGTTGAGAATTCTAAAGCTTAGAATGGCAGAAAAAGCTTCTAGGAAAGGAAAAAAAAAAAAATTAAAAATCATATAAGAGATGTAGAACAGCACACAGGAGTAGTGACAGCCAAGAGCTTAGACGCAATAAGACAAATCCAGTCATAGGCCAATACTGAGTGTCAAGGAAATCCCCTCCTCATGCTGAAATGTTATATTTGAACTATTTCTGATGGAAAATGTTCTACCCTCAGAAACAAAGAGCCTAATATAATTAGAACTTTCCTTGACTCAGGAACATCAACAAGTAGAAAGGAGACAAGTTAAAAGGCAAGTCCAGCCTTTGGCCTCATTGTGCTAATCACAAGAAATCAAGGTGACCCAACTCTCCTCAGAAACCCTGATAGCCTTACTGTTGCACTGCATTGTACAGAAGACCCCAGCACTGACCCCAAATCCTCATGAAAGGTCAACCCATACCCTCACCACTAAGGCAGGAAAGAGAGGGAAAAACTTTAGAAAACATTAGCCTCAAAAATGGGTTAAAATATGCAATTCCATCATGGGGCTAGATTAACTGTCAGCTGGAAACTCTCTTATTCAGAACGACTTGTTCCTGGACCAGATAAGTGAAGCATTATGTGTTCTTTGTTATGAATTTAATGCTAAGAAGAGAAAATAGACATCAATTCCTAATTTGGATAATAAAGAGGCATTACAAGTTGGGAAATAACTGCCTGAGGAGCTAAGTTTTAAGATTTACCTCCAACTCATCCTGTTTTCTTTATAAAGTTATTCTCAATATAAGGCCAACACAACTCTTTTGAGGTCAGAGGAGACTAAGACATTCAGAAACCACAAACCGTGGGACTTATTCCCATTGTGATCACTGACTTCTAGTATCAGCCTTTTGTTCTACATGACAGCTCTTGTCTTGCAAACTAGCAAGAATCCTGAATTTGGCAAGGATCCTGCTCTGAGAAGCATTTTCAACTTAGAGTTTTTAGCAATGTCAGATTTCTCTAAGCTAGTAATAAAGGGTTGAAAGGGCAAAGGACGCCACCAAGTTCTCATGTAACAGCACAAAACAAGAACCTTTCAGCTGGCAGGTGCAGGCCAACATGTCCAGGGTGGTCATAGCCATTAGGATAGAAAAGTATTTTAAAAAATCTCTTTGTCTTACCAAATATATTTAATGGACAAATATAATTTGGATATTCCCCCCTTTGTGTCTATTTAAAGTGATTTTCTATTATTTGTATATGTGTGACTACATGGAAAATGCAATATTGTGTTTCTTGGTATCTTTTGTAACCTGTCCACAAAGTGTGACCAAAGGATGCTTTCAAGAGAAATAAAGGACACTGCTATCGTTCTAAATTGTCCAGAGGAGGAAGAAAGAGTGGAACAGATGATTATAAATACTTAGGGAGAGGCAGCACTTTGCCACTATGGTGCAGAGCCTATAATTACGTGCAATTCCCCCTTAGACTTTTTAGTTATGCTAAACATTGAAAAAAGCTAAATCACGAGGAGGAAGAAAGAGAAAAGGGGGAATTTAAACATTTGACATAAGGTGCCCATTTAAATGGAGACATCCTCTCACTATCAGGGGGCAGGTAAGTTTGATAGTCTCGTCTGGCATGCTATTGTCAAATCATTTTTTTAAACCACAGATTTGGGATCCTTATCTTTATTATTTTAACGTCAAGAGTGTTTCCTTCTGGTCACAAAACATCGATATCATTGCTATTTTTTAATGCTCTGACGAGTTTTGCATATCTGGAAAAGATAAACCTTCAAACCTTAGAAATAAATCTTTTTCCTCCCTGCCAAATCCATATGATCCTTTTATATCACTGACATGGCATCAGATAAGTGGATGTGCCTTGCCTGGTTAAGAGTGTGCCGATTTTCGGCAGGAGCAAGAATGTAGTTAGAGACCCAGTCTATGACACCTTCAGCACACGTTACAATTTTTTTGTTTTGTTCTGGAAGTGTCCCTTCAAGTGCCAATTGCCTGTGGGAATGCTTGTTCAGGGCTGACAGCTCCCCAATGCCCCATGGAGGGGAGGGAGGAGGCCTTTAAAAAAGACTTGGGCTGCAGCAGGAGACAGAAGACTGGAGACTGATGGATGCGACTGCTGGGCCTCTTCAGATTCCTAGAGTCGGCCTCCACCCCTCAAAATGGAGATGAATTTACACCAGAATTTGTACTCTGAACAAAATGGGGAAGGGGAGCCTCATATGAAGATGAGCAAACCACAGAACTACTCAGAGGCATCAGAAGATGAAGTTCGAGATTCTAAAACGGCACCAATTTATTTTTCTTGTTCCCTTTCATCTTTCATAAGTAAAATGTGGAAAACAAGAACAGCTATACTCCTATATCCTACAGTTGTATAGCCTTTTCTATTTTTCCCCAGCTTTTGTTTTTGAAAATATCTTACTCTTTTCTTTCAGAAATCCTGTGTTATAAATAAGGCCACAATTATCTTTATTTTTAAGTAAAGAACAATGAGGCCCAGAAAAGAGAAGTGACCTCCATAAAGTCATGCAGTGAGTCAAAGACAGCCCAAGGAGTAAAACCCAATTCTGCTCTCATTTAATCCAGAACTTTTACCCTGTTGGCTTTATGTATCCCTTTCCTCCTTATCCCTTTGGTCATTCTCTTTTGGACATGAACCCTCACCAACTGTGGAGTGGATCCATGTTCAGAGTTGCAGAGAACTGTTGTTTAAAGATTTCCCAACAAGCCGTTTCCATTGCTTACCTGCAAAGCCGCTGTTTGAACCTGTGATAGAAGCCCCACAGAGTAGGTGCTGGGATTCCTTCCACCTGAGACTGCTGTAATTAGCTCTGCTAACAACTGTGGTTGAACATGGCTTGTGGTAGTCACTGCTCACTGACAGGCACAATAAGAGCCACATTTCAGCAGTGGTGTTCTAAATGGTGTTCCCTGTTTGGTAAACTCATGTAAGGCATGCTGTTCCCAAACCTTGCTAGTAGCAGGCAGTGTCATTGTGATACCTTCCAAAGCCCACAAAGAAGGCCTTACCAGATCCCCAGGGAGGATACTGCCTTGCACTGGGGGAGACTTTCTATTTTGACCTTTCCCAGGGTCTGACTGCCCTTCCTTCTTTGGGTAAACATAGGTGTAGCCCTTGCATGATTAGGAGAAAAGGCAGTCTTTGTCTTCCATCCCCTTAACGGCTCCCACCATTTCAGATCTTCCTGATAAGAACACTTGTAAGTGAAAGTTACAATATATGCATATTCAGCCCATGCTTTTCAGAGTCTGTGCTCTTATTAGAAGCAAAACAAAATGCTGCTTACAAACCCCTGCCCTTGAGGACTAAGCCAAGAAGCAGTGTGGGTGTTGGATGGGAGGTGTTGCCCTGACAGTAAATCCAAGTTTCTCACACCAAAGGAAGTGTTTCTAGGGAAGCTATCTGAGCAAGCTGTAAATACTTAGTCATTCAGAACAGGTCATAAATGACTGTTTCATCTCCAACAAGGGAAATCTTTCAAATCAGTTTGAAAGAGCTTGCAGAATGGCAGGAGAGCATTTCTCTCTTCCAATCCATCCTTTATTCACAATACACATTCCCTTGTTAAGAAACTTGAGTCTCTATAATCAAACCCTTGTCAAAAAAAGTGTTAAAGAGCTATAATTTTGGCTGGTTGGTGATATTTCACCAATAGTTTTTGCATTATGAGTCTAAATAACTTATCAAAAAAGAATCCAAGCTTATTTGGTCAAAGATGCTACACTACATATAACCTATGCCTTTTCACCTACTCTTCATGGTACCCAAGTTTTATGACTCTACTTCATAGCTGTAAATGGTCTCCCCTACTCGCTACCTTCCCACCCCATCACCCATTTGCTGTGTCATCCCCTCCAGTTATCTTCCCAAATCACAGGTCTGGTCAGGCCATGCACAAACCCACTGTGGCTCCCCGCTGCCAACAAAATGAAAACCAAAGGACAGAACTTAGTCTGGCAGTAAAAAGCCTTGCACCAAGCCCCCATCTACTTTACCCTTTATCCATCTTAAATTTCATCTTGCCCAGATAACTTGCCCTTGCATGAAAGCACTATGACTTTTTATCTTTGAGCATGGCTTTCCCTCCCTCCTCCCATTCCCACAAAATCACCCAAATTGGTTCAGCTCAAATGCCATTTCCTCCAGGAAATTTTCTACCACCTTCTTCCTGTTTGAATTAATCACTCCTTTTCCTTCCTCCAATTTCATATAGCACTATATATATTGTGTATATATATATATATACACCCACTCTAGATATCAGCTTTATTGATATTTATTGATATTTATTTATTGATATTGATATTTATTTATTCATACAACATACAATTAACCCATATAAAGTGTACAGTTCACTAGTTTCTAATACAGTCACAGAATTGTGCAACTCTTGCCACAATCTATAGAACATTCTCATTACCCCAAAGGGAAATCTCATTGCCATTAGCAGTCACTTCCCATTTTCCTCCAATTTCCTAGCCCTCGGTGACCACTAATCTGCTTTCTGTCTCGATGGATATCCCTATTCTGGATACATAATATAAATGGAACCATACAATATATGGTCCTTTGTGACTGGCTTCTTCACTTAGCTTAATGTTTTCAAGGTTCATCCATGTTGTAACATGTATCAGCCCTTCATTCCATTTTATTTTTCAATAACATTTCATATACCACATTTTATTTATCCATTTATCAGTTGATGGATATATGGGTTGTTCCCAATTTGTAGGTGTTAGGAATAATGCTTTGTGTCAAACTTTGATTATATTTTTTATCATTTACTATGTGTGGCTTTGTATTAGAGCAGGGGTTCTTAACCTTTTTTGTTCCATGGACCCCTTTGCCAGTCAGGTGAAAACCATGGACCACTTACTAAGTCCACACTATACTGTGTATTATTTAATAAATATATCACACCTGCACAAACACATCACCACAAGAATATTTTTTTTTATTTCAATTCAAGCTCATGGACCCGTTAAGAACCCCTGTATTAGAGCATTTGTATGTGTTTGTTTCTGCCTGTGTCTGTTTCATCACTAGATTATAAACTCCTTGTAGACAAAGAACATTATTTTCACTCTGAAATCTCCACATAGCAAGTATTCAACAAGTGTCTAGCAGATGGACAGATATGGACAGGTAATACAGGTTCTTACTATATCGATTATCATAAAACACAAGGCACTCGGAATAAAAACATTACCCAAGAGTGGACAGTACATTGTAATATTCAAAAACTGGTGATTCTTAATAAATTTTAATCTATGCACTATTTCCTGAAATTCCACACAAGGATGCTACAGTTGATTATATCATGGAGGATAGTTCCTTTGCTAATAACAGTTGTGAACGGGGTGGACAGAATCTTGGAAGATGCCTGTCTTTCTCTCCTGAATTACCTCCACAATGTCTTGTCGTTGCTCTTGGCTTGACTGAAGTTAGCCTTCTAGTTTGGAGCAGTAGATCTCAGCTCTGGTTGAGCATCAGAATTTCCTGTGGAGCTTCTGAGTTCTGATCAAGTTCTAATAGGGGGGGGCGGATGTGGCTCAAATGGTTGGGTGTCTGTCTGCCATATGGAGGGACCTGGGTTCGATCCCTGGGACCTCCCGGTAAAATTAAAAAAAAAAAAAAGTTCTAATAGGTGTCACAGATTATGATTCCATAGGTCAGATAGGGGCCCAGATGCCCACATGTTCTAAAAACTCTAGAAATAGTTCTGATGCATAGCCAGGTTTGAGAATTACTATTTTAAAACTCACCTTGAGGTTAAAAAAAAAAAAAGGAAACTTATAGGGCATGTATGAGTACATGTTACTCCCAGAGAGCTTTTTACTCATCCTAGGATCATGCCCATTAATACTATTTCAAATTTATAAGGCATTTTTTTTATTTGGAAAGAGCTATGCAGTCATCTTTCATTAGGTAGGTCACTGCATGTTGGGTGACTTCATACAAATCACATAATCTCTTTGTGTCTTAAATTTTCTCAAATGAAACTGTAGGCGGTAATACTGACCTGCCCTCAAGGGGTATTGTGGAGCCCAATAGGAGACTATAAAGCACTCAGCAAGCATAAAAATGTTACACCCATACTTATTAGACAGGTATGAAGCCTTTTAAAATGAAACAAACATGAAAATAAACTCTTAAACGAGCCTTCCTGCAACATTGATCATCTGAAAGATCCTTCTCCCCACCAAAGTATGGCAATTCCCCTTAATCACCAGACTAATAAGCAGAAACAGTCTACAGTCACCAAGGAAGACAGTGCCAAGGATGACAGGAAAAAACAATATAAAACAGCCCTGAAAAAGAGTTTGTTAACCTTCTCTTACCATTTATAATGCAATTAGAGACTACGCTTAATACACTATTTTGAAAAATATTCTTAGAAAACATTTGTGCATGTTCACACAAGTCTTTAAGCTGCCGCTACTTACCCACTGTTGATGCTGAGCCTGAAGTTGTTTTCTAGTATTATTGACGGGTTTTGCATGACTATATTTAGCCTCTTCTCATCTTCCACTTGAGACTGAAAAAATACGTGGTCAAAATGAGACCTATCGGGAAGCGGCTGTGGCTCAATCAGTAGGGCTCCCGTTTACCATATGGGAGGCCCCGGGTTCGGCGGGCAGGCCCGCCCGCACGCCGTGGTTGGCTGACCCAGCGAGCACAAGCAGCAAGGAGGGGATAAATGAATAAATAAAATAAAAAATCTTTAAAAAAAAAAAAAAAATGAGACCTATCTGAATTAGGGGTGGGTGAGAATGGAGAGGCAGGGGAGGGATCTCTCACCTTGGAACCAGAGACCTGTCTTCTGATAAGCCCACAATTAAGGGCTCATTAGCACTATATATTCAGCTGCTTGGAAAGAGAGGCAGAAAACAAACATGCTTTTCCCTTTTAATCATTTTGCTTTGAAAGGGCCATATGATTTAAAGGGCCAGATCCATTTTCCATATCTCACTTCATTTACAATTAATTGGTTTATGTGACTCTAAATGAGAATTAGTGTCCTGATCCCCACCAGAGCTGATGTGTCCATGAACCCTAAGCAAGCATGGCCTTCCTGGAGGTCTCTGACCTTGACCATGCTCTTTCCTCTTTGGCCTCCTTAGAGTTTTTGTTGTGTTCCTGAGGGCAGTTGTCTGTTTCAGTAAGGCTTGGGACTTGCTAATAATTAAATCCTATTTAACAAATATTTATTGAGTACTTATCTCTGTGGATAATACTGTAGTGCTTGCTATAGAGGTTACTGAAAGTTCCTTGAGATGCTTACAGTGTTGCTGTAACTCAATGACCTTGGGTCCCTGAGTCAGGACAAGAGAAACAATCTCCCCTTGGAGACTCCCAGGTTTGGTCAGCTGACCCGCAGGTTTCCTGGGAAATTCTAGGTTGGCCTTTCAGCAGCCAGCAAGCTCAAATGCCTTGCAACTTTTTACACACATTTTCTACCTGTGACACCTATTAGACCTTGATCAGAACTCAGAAGCTCCTGCAATTAGAGCCTCAATGCAGTGAGTCTCATTGGTTGGGGAAATTATCTATATGCAAAGTTATTGTTTTTAAAATAAGGTTAATTCCAGAATATTTCTATCTCAATAAACTTTGAGAGTCACAGCATTTTTGCTGATCATTCTAGGGGAAGAAAAAGCCTCATAGGCTTTGTTTCAATAGTTAGGTCAAATTTTAATGCTAATATATGTCTTTAATGGGATTCACTTAAGTATCCTGAACACCTTCTTCCATCAATATGGATAATCCCCTGAAGTGTGGGTTGTGGATTTGTCTCCTGTAAAGAGAGGCAAAAGGTTACAGTAAGTTATATGATTTCCTGATCCTTTCAAAGTCCTGTTTTCCTAATATCTCCAGGTAAGCATTCCCCTGCCTTGCAGATCTAGCAGCTGAGGCATCATGAATTAGTTTCAGCAATCTCCTCAGTGAAACACAGGCCACTCACGTCCCAGCTCATTGCTCACCTTCAAACCAGAGGAAAAGGTCATGGAGTTTTAAAACAGAAGAATCAGGTATAATGTTCTGTTCTCGTGCTTGCTTTCCATATCTTTTTGAGGGGATCCTTAAGATCTTAGGTGAAACTTGATCATTTTTACATGTTAACTCTGGTTTCTTTCTTTCAACTTCCTAAAACAATAACAACAAAACATGGAGAACCATTCAATGATGTATCCATGAATCTCCATGCCTTGGGTCATAAAGTACAGCGGGGGCAACACCAATTAGGCACTGGAGGAGTGTGAGACAGAAGAATGTTGTCTATTGGACTTGGGGTTTTAAAATGCCCCATTTCAGTGGTTTCCCATTTGTGTTCAGGCAGATGGTCACATTGGCTATCATTCATGATAGATATTTGTTATAGACAAAGACATTTCTGACTGATCATGGACAGGCATTTTCCAAAAATCTCTTCCACACAAATAGATCAATGAAAAGCACCCTATTTAACAGATGTTAACATTTTCACTGTTTTAATTTTTATGTCACCTAAGTGTCCACCCACCTCCTTAGAGCATCTCTTTATTTCATAATAGGAAGATTTAAATAAGCAATATGTTCCCTTTCTAAATATTTTTGAGTTAAGAATAATATTCTCTCTCACTCACTTGTATTTTAGTCCTGATGATTAAACAGTAAAAATGCTAATTAGTAGCCTATATCTAGAGAGAAAAACCTATTTGCTGATGGGCACAGCTTCAAGCTGAGATGGAGACCTCATAGGGCTCTAAGATTAATGTGTTAGGTTGCAATGCTAAGGAGAAGGGATTAGGGACCAGAATTGACCAACTCCAGAGAGAGATTCTGGCTTAGTGGAAAGACTAAGCTAAGATCAGAATGCATTAAAGATACCTACAAGACTAAAGTTATCAAAATGTAGACATGTGTTGTTAATTGTAGGGCAGAGACTACAAGGGAAAACACCCTTTGTCTTTCTTTTTGACCTGAAACTGACTTTAGACATAAAATAACCTACATGTTGAGGAATAAATAATTCCTATGTAATTATTTCTAGTGAGACACTGAGCGGGAGTAAAGGGCAGATTAGATGGGCATCCTGAGTACACTGCCCAGAGTCTGCACTAATTCTTCCCATTTTTCTCCTTGAGAAAGCCAGGAGTCCCGCTTTCAAATCCTACCTCTGTCAGTTACAAGCTACACGATCTTGGGCAAATCTCAACCTCTAAGGACATCAGTTTTATTCATCCTTTGAAGGAGGAATTATGTATCTCATTGGAATGCTGTGGTTAGAAAAGCCTATGTATGGGAAAATACCCATAGACTAAGCACAGATTAGTACTGAGTACACAATAGATTAATGAGCTAACTGGGGGAAGTCAGGGATTGAGACCAGCCCCATTGCCCACAGGCTGAAATCCATATATGTTAGGTGGGCAACCAGAGTCCTGTAAAATCTCCTCTTTTCCACTCTCCAGCCCTTTCTCCTCTTACCTGCTATAGTCTAACGTTCTCTGATACATCTTGGATTTGCCCAGCTTCATGTCTCTCATTCTCACCACCCACAGATATTCTCTTTATCAAAATCTACTGGTCTCTCCAGGGCCTGTCTCAAACTCCACTGTCTCCAGGAATCTTTGGGATCTCTCACCTTCTCCTCCTCTAAACCCTGGTTCTTGCTATCTAGAGCACTCCTGGATACATAATCCATGGACTGCTTACTGCCCCAGCAGACTGCAAGGCAGAGGCCCAACTACCTACCTCTATACATCTCCAGCACACAGACCATGGTGCCTTGCCAAGAGTAGGTGCTGAATAGACATGATTAAATGAAAGAAGATTTCTCACTCTGCCCCAGTTATGCTCTTGGACAAAACATTTTGCCTCTTTCAGTCTCAGGTGCCTCAGCTGTGAACAGAGGATAACAGAAGGGATGTACTCTCCAGGTGTGCTGGGAAGAATAGACCGATGACTGAAAAGCAATTTGAAAATGTAATATGAAATGCTATATATAAATACTATATAATCAAAATCATTTCCCTCTGTATTATGTTTTATTTGGCTTTATATCTTGGAATCCTTTGTGGGTTCCAGAATTTCACAGATGCACTAACATCCCCATTAGCACCTAAATTCTCCTGGGTAATAAATGATTCTGTGTATTACAGCTCACGGCTACTTTTCTCTGGCATACTTACATGTGAATCTGTTATGATTTGGGGCATTCATAATAACTAATGATAAAATTCATTTCTAAGGCATAATCCATTTTTTATATCTTTGGCTGGCCAATTATTGTTCCCCTATTACTGCCTCAAGGGAACTTATCCCACTAAATCCAAAATGCAGACAATGAGCATAATATTTAGAGCCCAAATTTTCTAGTACCTTGCAATCTGAAACCTGGAAAGTGGTTTAGGGTTTTGAACCATATCTTGTTTTTTCTATGGTTCTCTTTGTCTCAAATTCGGAATCCCCTGTGCACTTTATTGTAATAAACATGCTACCAAGAGCTCACTGCAACCTGGCCATTTAAGTACCAGAAAAGGTGTGCATTATCCCTTTGTATAAAAGCAAGGCTATTCTGGTTTAAAATGCTACTTTCTTTCTTAATATGTTCAAGAAAGAGGTTGTCCGATAGAAAAATGTCCTTGGAATATCTCCAGTTCCTATAAAAAGAGGCTTTGACGTATAGTGCATAGTGGATATACTCCTAGTACAGTCCTTAAACTTAGACGAAAACTCTGAGGAAGAAGAGATGGAAGTAACATCATAGGGTTAGGATGAGGATCGAGTCATTCAATGTAAAAGGTTTAGAAAAGTGCATAGCACATAGTAAGTGTTCAATAAATATTAGGTTCTGTTATTACCAGTAGAGGGCCTACACTGAGCCTGGCCTGTGCTAGGAGTTAGAGCCTCTCATTTGAGGTTCACAAGAAAACAATGAGAAAAATCTACTCATCCCCAATCCTTACCCCATTTGACTCAGAGGAGCTAAGCTAAGCAACTTGTCCAAGGTCTCAAAGTTAGCAATGAGTGGAGAGAAAATCCAAGTTCCAGTCTGTAGTGTTTCCAAAGCTCATACTTTTTGTATTGTTTCTGAGAACTCCCTACTGTTCTCATTTTTGGCTTATTTTGGGATCCATTCCCCGCCCCCCCAGCACATGATCCTCCTTTCCCAAATGGCTGTCTAATTCCCCAGTGTTACTTATTTTGTTATGAAATTTTAAAATTAAGGGTATTTTAATCTCTCCTGGTAGATTCCTAACCAATTTGTCTAGTTTTATAATAGGCCATCATTTCCCAAGTTCACTCTATCTTTCAATAGGCTTGTCCTTACTTCATGGCAACCATTTTTTAAAGTTCAAAGTAAATTTTCTCCTGGGGCATGTATGAGGAAACCCCAAATTTTTGAGGAATAGATACTTCCCCTACCCACCCATTTCTGATAGCATATTTTAACTTGTTTGACTCATGACAATAGAACTCTCAAATGGACCAATTGCTTTGTCATTCAAACACAATGAGGTATCATTTTTTTATGGGTAGCATAACCCCAGCTGCAGATACTGTGCAAGAGTAATCTGTTACAAAAATATCTCCTAGTTGTGTACAAACTAACAGCATACTTTACTTTGCCAAAAACACCTATAGGACATTTTGTAGTCTACACAGCAATAATTCAAGTAATAATTCAAAGTTCCTTATCATTAATTATCTCTCTCTGTGAAATTGGGCAGAAATATCACTGCAGTTTCATAGATGGAAACCAAGACATGGGGAAGTTAATGACTTGCTCAAGTTCTCAGAACGAACCCACAGCAGATCGACAGCTTCTGACTTTGCATTTCTTTGCTAAGACCTTTATCTCCACCTCCTCAAAATGTGAAGAATTTTCGAAGTGAATATATGTTGAGTGAGATAGTGGTGGTGGTGGGGGGTATTGGAAATAGAATTCACATTAAAATCTTCCTCAACCGTAGGTCTGCTTCTACAACCCTTCGAAAACATTTGATAATCAGAGAATAAAGATAGTAAGTGTCCTTTTCCCTCATTTCCATTTACAGAATGAAAGGACAATATTCTAATGAGAGTGAAATAAATGGAAATTGCAATTTAAAAAGGAATTGTTCAGACTGGACTCTTTTCCCATTTCAACATCATGTTGTTCTCCTTTTCAGCAGTCATTAAAGCTATAAATGCCATGCATTTGCAGTGCTTTGTAACCAGTCACAGTGTCCCCCTTAAGCAGCTAAATACAGTGGGCTAATTTTGCCACTGCTGTTTTATGGCCAAGGGACCAAGTATAAATGGAGGTTAAGTGACTGCCAGGAGTACTCACCACGGCGGCTGCTTAGATTAGAATCCATGGCTTCCTATCAATCACCCTAGTGAAATTAAAGACAGTTCCCAAATATTGTTTCAGTGTTAGAACGGGGTGACTGAAGGCAGATTTCCTCAATGCTGGCAAAGGGACCAGCCATGCTTCCACGGTCCCAGATCTCAGTCTTTTCATTTCATGAAATAGATTAGAACTAAACTTCCATATCCAGGTTTTCATGGTTTTCCGTTTGTTTCATGCGGACAGGGCCATTGTGGGTTCTTGGACAAGTAACAGATCTCATTTTCCTTTATACAATGGATGATATGGAAGAGACAGAGTAAATATAGACTATTTATATTTCCATACCATCTTCTGTTGTCACTGGTATTGATAGTGACAATAGCTTATCACTTGGACATGAGACATTTTTTGGTTGCTAGTTTCCCTAACAATCTCTTGGGTATGGGCCATTCCCATAATCTACTAGAAAAAATAAGATGTTACTTGTCTAAGAAACCACGGATGGTCATATCTGTATGAAACAATAAACAAGCAGAAAACCATGGAAACCAGGATGTGAAAGTAATTTGTTTAGTTCTAATTTGTTTCATGAAAGGAAATCTCTTTTATGTCCTTTTTTCATCATCTATTGTAAATACTATGATAAGTACAGTCACCAGCCTGTGTTTGACTCCTATTTCTAAGGTGATTTTTAAAATAATCATTAGCAACTGTGAAAAACAGCGTTGGCAAACTTTTTCTCTCCTTAGATCCAGGAGTGAGAAAAAAAAATTTTTTTTTTAAATTTCCTTCATTAGAATTTCCTGATAATTCCACCCAAAGGAGAGAAGTTTCATGGAAGTGTTCAAGGAAGAGGCTTACAGAAGTTCATGAAAGCAAACAGAAATGCACAATTTTTAAAACAGATCAAGGATAGGGAGCCGAGTATTCCCTCCCCTTGGCCTTCTCTTCCCCTCTGTCTGGCACCTCTAGCCTCCTATCCAGACCTGGACAGAGACCCAGTGGGTATTCCATTCATGTTCTCTACATCTCACTTCCTGTGGACAAACACCATTTCCCAGGCCACTCAGCAGCACACTAAGCAACCCCTGGAATACAATCAGACCTGTACCAGTCCTTTGGTTCACTAGATGAGGAAGGGTTCATATATGTGCAATTTCTGTATCATTGATCAATTTTTCCAGGTCTTTTAAGGATTGTCCAGGTTCCAATCTTCTTGTCCTTCTGACCTCCTGCCTTAACGATGCTTCCCCATTGAGAAAGGGAGTGAAGAGACAGAATTGAAACCCAATCCAGGGCAGAGCCGCCTTAGAGCTGCAGTCTTCCCTACAGAGGGGTCATTTCACTCCTTTTCAGTCACAGGCCTCTTGCCTTCCTTGGTGGGCCCCATCAGAACCTACTCATGAGAAGTCTGCTACAGTGCAGGACGTCGGGGGGAGGGGGGCCTGGAAATAACCCCTGCCAAGGTCCATACCCCCTCATCATGTCCCTTAATATTTGCCCACTCTGAGAGACTAAAACCTTCAGGACTTCTGGCATCTAAGTGAGATAAATGGCCTTTTAAGTGAAGAGGACTGAGCAGGAAGCAAGCAGGGCAGTGGTAAAGGTATCAGGGTACCAGCAAGCCTGACCCCTTTTCTGCCATGCATCCCTTCATTCTAACATGGGTTGTGTGCCCACCTACAGCCGGTTCAGGTTTAAGCACAGAGAGGCCCCTGCCCACTTGGTTGGAGCTTAACAGTCTAAGGCTTGCTTACATTGTAGGCCTCAGTGGAAAGGAAGAACACCCAAACCTCTGTCGTTTGACCCGCCGTAACAGCATCCACAGCGCTGTGTATGCTGCAGTGAGAGAAAGAGACCAGCCGCCGGCAAGATAAACAGCAGTGACCTGGTCAGTAGGGGCGGGTAGAGCCCACGTAGCCATGTTCCACGACTACTCGGCCACAAGTGACCCTGTGATCGGAGGAGCTCAGATTCCCGGCGCCTGTTCCATTACCGAGGTTTCTGAGCTTACTCCCTGTCGCCATCCATGATGAGGACTTCAAAGAGGAAGGGGTCGAGAGCACGCAGAGGAAACAGATGTGGCTCGCTCTGCGGTGTTCCTGCCAGCGAAGATGGCCCCTCCGGATTCCTGGAGGGCGCCACCGCCGCGGACGCAACTCCGCGGCAGCCCGACCGGGAGGTAGGATCTCACCGGTTCCTGAGCCGTCGAGCGCTCAGCTTCCCGCTCGCCCCGGCTCTGTACAGGTGCCCAGGACGCCAGCGGCGGGTAAAAGAGGCCAAGACGCCCGGTAAGTTCCCCCGCTGCAGGTGCTGAGGTAGGCAGCGGGCGAAGCGCACGTAATGAACTTTCCCGGAAGAGTACGGGACTGAAGTTTTGTTTCAGTGATAACCCCTAGATCGAAATCACAACCTTATCCCTGAAGCCCGGAACTCCAGTCCCAGGCCCCGGCCTCTTCGGGTCCTAGATTTCCTCCAACTGCTGCAGCTCCTTTGGGGCCGCCAAGTTCTGCGACTCCCGCGGGAGCCAGGTACCGGCGCTGTAGACATGGCTGGGCTTTCCGCTCCACAGCGCGCCAAGACGCGGCGGCTCCGGGGCTCCCCGCGGCGCGCAGGCCTCTTTCAGTCAGGGGCCGTCTGGAGCGGCCACGTCCCTCCGAAGGCGCCCAGGTCCCGGGGCAGACCACCCCCCACAACCCTCCGCCCCAGCTAAGGCACGAAGCCTCCGCCCATCTCCGCCGCGAACTTCCCTGCAGCGGGTGGGTCTCCCCATTCAGCCTCCGGCCTCAGGCGATTGGACCGCAGCTGTGGGGAGGATCCGGACGTTCGGTACCGCCCACGGCCGCGCACTGACGCCGCCGCGATTGGTTGCCCACTCCGCCAGTCACAGGGACGCTGGATGCCCTGCCCTGCGGGGGCCGGCCTGGGGCTGGCTCCGCCCCCGCCATACGCCTGGCCCCGCTTCCCTCCCCAGCTGGGTCAGCTCAGCCCCGCGTTTTGCCTCATTCGCTGAGCAGGTCCGTGAACTGTCAGCGCGTTCCGGGCGGCTTCTGAGCCGAGACGAGCCACCGGGCTTGTCGTGTTTCCCCCGAGGTGCCTGCCCAAGCCAATGTGTACCAGTCCTTTGGGGCGAGAGCAGCCGCCGATTCCGGGCAACTTGGGATTCAGGACCCGGAGCAGGGGCGTCAGTGTGCGATTGGGACTCGGCGAGGAGGGTGAGTGGTCGCGCGCAGGGCAAGCGGCTCGTCTTGGTGCTGTTCCGCGGCCAGCGAGCCGGCGTCCTGGCGCGCGTCTTTCGGTCGGTCAGTCCGAGTGTGGCCGCTCTGGGGAGGTCAGGGCTGGGCGGGATGTACTCGGTGCCAATATCCCCACTCCCGAACTTCTTGGTTTCAAAGCATCCTGACTCGGCCCGGGACGCGGCTCTGCGTACGCACGCCCTTGTCTTGTAATTATCATTAGGTGGCTACCGGGGACGCGTCCCCTGCTCCTCGGCGGCGGCGACAGCGCGCGCTGGGGGGGCTACAGTGCTGGGTGGAGTGCGGGCGGCAGTTTCTAGGTGGCGTGCGGACGGGTTTCTGAAAAATTAACCGACGCCGGAGCCGATGCGGTGCAGTGATTCGGCGCCGGAGTCTGAATCCGTAGGCTGAGCTAGAGGTTTTAGTGCTCGGGGTAGGGCTTCGGCGGTCAGAGAACTTAAGTAACCATCTGGGTTCTGTAGCAGGGGCTTCAGTGCTTTGTAATGATCGAAAGGAATTGACAGCACGGATATTAAAACTTTGTAAAGTAATTACTTTCTATTAGTAGTTGAATCTACATCCCTTATGAGGTGTTCGGGTCTCCACATCCACCCGCAAGGTGTGTCCCAAGGACTTCATTAGGGCCAGTGGGGGGTAGCTGCCCGTCCCAGTGCTTAGAGTCCCGGAGAATCCATGACGAGACTGTGAAAGGGGCCGCCTGACTGGTCGGCTGGTGTTTGTTTAAGCACCTGTGTGTTAAAGAGATGAAGTTGTGACAGTGACTGACAACAGAAGATTCAAGTTAAACCTGATACTTCATTTGTGACTCGGTTTGGGATCGATTTTTTTCCCCCTTGATGGTGAGGGGGCAAAAGCATCTTGCTTTTCTGAGGGCAGTTACATGCATGTAGTTCATATTATGTATGGACTAAATATAATTCATTGTACCAAGTCTTAGAATTCTTATTTGACTCTGATGAGACCTTATTGAGATTACTAGATAAGAGACTTGAGTACAGACTTTGGTAGTATTTTGATCTTTGGAAATATATAAAAACGTTGAGATTTATATAGCTAAACGTGTTTGGTGTGTGTGTGTGTGTGTGTGTGTGTGTGTGTAACTGATAGGTGGAAAAGATAAAAATACACAAAGGGAAAGCTCAGCCTTAAACTTGCCCTGGTTGATGGACCTTCTGAGCTGTGGGGCATATGGCAAAAGTGTATGTGTGTTTGTATATGTGTGTAAGCATGTTGGTTTGGATGTGCCTCGTCTGTCTGGGTCAGCGCATGTCCATGAACTTTATGAGCATTCAGTCCAGTACCATTATGTGCAGATTCCACTTTCCTGTTTTACAGCCCAGCAGCCGCCAGCCAGCCCATCTGTTAAAACAGAACATGTACACTTCAGTCAGAGCACTGGAGTGGAGAGTGGGTAGGGGGCAACGCTTAGAAGGAACAACAAGCTACATACAAAACCTACCTCTCAAGTTCTATTTTCATTCACTGTTGGGCTTGAACTTGTGATTTTGGTGAGGGCCAAAGGAAATGCTTGTCTTTTCAGAAATCACAAACTGCATCTTGTAAAATAATTATAGCCACATTTGGAGAGGGAGTAGCTTATAGGAGGGAAAAAAAATCCCTCTAAAAAAGAAATGAGGTGCTTGTCATCAAGCAACACTGGTTTACTACTTCACAGTAACATGTATATCAGACACTTTTCTTTGCTTCTTAAGAGAATGCATTAAAACTGTATTGTTTTGCACCAGGAAAAAAAACAACAATGCTTAATAGAAGTAAACAGAGCTTTAATGCAGAGGCTATTTAGTCTACCCACATTAAGACTTAGTAATTCCAATAAAATATGCTTTTAGGAATTTATAAGTAGGATATAAATTCATATTCAGCCTAATCACTAGTTGCAATGGTTCAGAATTTATAGTTTAAAAAGTAATAAAAGGCCTTTATCACAAAAATCCTTATGACTAAAAGGTTATGGGAGGGGTAGAACAGCTTAATAAGTTCCTGCACTCAAGTAACCAATACTTGAAATAACTATAAATTTCTTTAATAGCGCAATTACTTTTGATGACAAAATAAAGGCAATATTTTTGAGAAGTATAGTTGATATTTTTCCCAATAATTTTATGCTCATAAACACATTTTGATACTGGTGTTCATTATCTATGGGCAGAATAAATTGAAATGGCTTTTAGGAACTCATCACAAGAAGAATTTTTTTATGGTATTTTAACAATTTGGGGACAATATGCAAATCCCTAATCTGTGACTGTCTTTAAATTTCTGATGGACTATATAGATATAGATACAATAATTCTCCCAGGTTTGTATGTGTCATCAGAATCAACTGGGTTGCTCCTACGAAATTTGTTTCTTAGGCTGGTCTCCAGTCCAAGAGATTCAGATTCAGGAGTCTGGGGTGAAGTGTTTTTAACAAACACCCCCCAGGTGGTTCTGATGCAGGTGGGGTCCCCTTACCATATTGGGAGAAACACTAGAATGGTGCTCATGAGATAAAAGAACAGTTGTAGAATATGAGTTGATTTAACAAATAACAAATGCTAGGTGGCATTTACTGGCATTGTGAAATTAATATGCATTACGTCTCTCTGTCTTCAACAATGGGCATCTTTTGTCCTGTGTTTGGAAGTGTTTTGGGATCCTCAATGGTCCCTATTCCAGGTTGACCCCAATTCTAAGGAAGTGTATATGGGGAAGCCAGGTAATTCAAGATCCATCCCCATTCTTAGCTGTTCCACCCCCACCCCACTCGGAGTCCACTGGGTTCCCGGGGTGCCCTGGGGTGACTTTGCTGGTCCTAACTGGAAATTGGTAAGCATTTCTCCCTGGAGGTTAGGAAGATCCTAGTCCTTGGGAGGCACCTTTGTCTCTTTGATAGCCATTCCAGGCTTGGGGGCCAGAACCAAAGTGAGAACCTTAGCTGGGCTGGTAGAGACTTATAAGAGATGAAGGATCTTCTGAGGAAGCTGTAGCTGGCCTACCACCTGCCCAGAAGCCCAGGGATTCTCATTTTCTGAGTCACCTTAGAATTTTTTTGAGCTATCCATGTAACTGAGTAAATACATTTTTTCAGCATTACAGAGAGATGTGTTGAGAACTGATTGCTACCTCTCCTTCCACTGAAATCAGTGGGAATTTTGATTTATTAATTATTGCCAATTAATTTTTTTAATTTATAGTTTGATATTGACATTTGGGTTCTACTCTCCCATTTTGGACTGGCATAATTCTTAATTTAAGACTCCTACACAAAGTTTAAAAGACAAAGGATCTATCAGAAGTTGTTATCCTTCCCTCTTTCTACTAGTTTAATACCTAAAAAACAAATGACTTCTTCTCAGAGGTAAGAAGTGCCCAGAATATTTACTTCCCTGATGACAAATAGAGGAAGGATATTGCGCTTAAGCTTGGATTGTTCCAAACCACTGGATCATCACTAGGACTTTCAGGGAGCACTTTCTGCTTTAAGGAGCACTTGCAACGCATGTTTATAGGTCGCTTATCTTAACAATCCTTTGAGTATAATACTTTTTTTCCAATTTTGTTACACATGAGCAAACAGCAGGCACAAAAGGATAATAATATTTAGATCTTTTCCTTCATATTCAAAGATGACAAATAACTGAGAAGTGGACCTTGTGACCTTGTGTTTTTTTTGTTTTTTTTTTTTAATTTATTAATTAATTAATTAATTTTTTACCAGGAGGTCCCAGAGATCGAACCCGGGTCCCTCCATATGGGAGATGGATGCCCAACCATTTGAGCCACATCCATCCCCCATGACCTTGTGTTTTGAATTGTTTTTATTTAGCATCGCGGTGATCGTATTATGCTTAGTCATTCATGTCATCTACAATTTTTTTTACCTCATAGAATTTTTTTTTATATTGAATATGAACTTGTAACAGTTTTACTTATAAAGTTAGCCAACCTATATGATACTTGGTTCAATGACCCTGACCTTAACTAGCCAGCGGTGACCCAGAGAGGCAAATAATTTGCTAAAGGTTGCAGAGCACAACAGCTGTAAAGCCTACATGTAGAATTTTCTGGACTTGTGTTTTAGACCTGTGCTGTTTGCCTGTGGAGTCATGTTATACTGCTAATGATGTGTTTACTCTGACAAAATATAGTTGCTTATATTTCATTTGCCCAGCTTCTGCATGATTGGATGAAATCAGAAAAATTAAAAAGCCACAGCCCTTGAGCCATTGGTCATTTAGAAACTGGCCATTGGTCATTGCAAACCTCCAAACTACAATTCTTGTTCCTTTTTTTTTTTTTTTTTTTTTTTTTTTTGCCATGCTGTACTTCAAGTTTTTGATGTGTCTTTCCTTACCCTTTTCTCCATGGGCAAATCTTATAAAAATTTCACTTTTCAAGTCCAGTTACCTCCTTAGCATTTCCTAATTTTTAACTTTTTGCCATGTGTGCTATTTCTCCTCCAAGATGCCCCCTTTAGTGTTTGGGATCTAGTAACCTCCATTAATCTAGAAGAATGGTCATTGTAGAAGTTTTACTCTAGTTTTGATTTAACTATAGTAATAGTAAGAAAAGGAAAAAGGAGAAGGATAGTATTAAAGTCATTTTGATTTGTGTTTCATATTCGATATTCCAAGCTTATAGTTTCAGTGAGGAATTGTTTTTTTTTAAGATTTATGTTCTTTATTTCTCTCCCCCTCCCGCCCCCCGCCAGCGCCCACACCCACCCACCCCTGGTTGTTTTCACTCGCTGTCTGCTCTCTGTTTGCCTTCTTTTTTTAGGAGGCACTAGGAACCGAACTGGGACCTCCCTTGTGGGAGGGACGCACCCATCACTTGAGCCACCTCTGCTCCCTGCTTGTGTCTCTTATTGTGATTCCTTGCTGTGTCTCTTCATTGCATCATCTTGCTGTGTCATCTTGTTGTGTCAGCTCACCGCACCAGCCCATTGTGTCAGCTTGCTTTCCTGCTTGTCTTCTTTAGGAGGCACTGGGAACTGAACCTGGGACCTCCCATGTGATACGCGGGCGCCCAGCTGCTTGAGTCACATCCACTTCCCTCAGTGGGAAATTTAAGATCCAGATGAATGAAGTGACAGATGTACTCATCTGTGATCTTACAGACACTCTTCTGATATATTCTGAAAAATATTACTAAGACAACATCCTGGGTTACAGAAGAAAAACAAATATTAAACTCTGGGAAGAGAACTGGGCAAACAGTGAATGGTCAAGGGTGGGGTTGGGATGGGAGAATGGTGGGAAAGAAATACCTTATTAAAATACCAACAGGGTGGTAAGAAATTTATAGAGGTTCTGATGGTTTGGGTTTCTTGGGGGCATCAATTCTGTTTTATATTGTATTCACAACCCACTCACCCTGCTTGTTTTAAATAATTTATTATAGCAGCAGACCTTCCCCTGGTTAGTTTCTTTTTTATAACTTTTTCCTTCTCATCTCTGGGTCTAATCAGATACATACATAATAGTGTGGCTGCTCTACAGTACTTAGGAAAATCCGTGATCAATATCACCACATTATAAACCTGTGACTGTTCTGTTCTGTTTTGCAGTGTTTCTTCCCTGTTATATTAACTCAGTATCTATGTTTTAAACAATATTTTATTAATCTTTGCACAATGAGACTTCTGGGCTTATTCTTCTTGGCTGGAACTATCTTTTCAGTAATCCATCATCAGACTACGATTGATCTAATGATGTATTTATTGCTCACTATTGCAACTCTGGCAAGAAACCCAGTATGGTTCTAAAAAATTTGATTAAAAAGAAATCAACTTTTTGAAAGGCAAAGCCATCCAATTATGTTAGAAGCTGCCAAGTATATTTTATGCTAAAATATACACATATATTTCAAGTGAGCAAAATGTGTTCTGGGCTTTTAAAACTTTTTGCTATGCAAAAATGCATAAGATGCCTTTTCCAGTTACGAGCAGAGTGCACTCCCCTCCCCAGCCACCCCCATCCAAAGGTAAGGCATGGTATTTTTTCAGTTTATACCCCTGAACACTAAGGTGGGTAGAGTTACCATTTGACTGACAATAATAAGAACTGTTATTATGATAATACCAGATAATACCCGTCCTTAAAGGATTTCTCCAGGTAATTATTACAAACCAAAATAAACTGAAATTAATCATTAAATATTAATTAACTATCATAGGTAGCACCTCTTCTCTGCTTAGCTAACTCAGAAGTCAGTTCAAGCATTAGCACCTTTGGGAAGCCTTTCCAGGCCCTCTTTTTGGTGTGGTGCCTTCTGCTGGCAGAGCCCTTATCTCCTTTTCTGTAATCTCCCTGCCCCAGACTGAGAGCCCTTTGAGGGCAGGGACCACACCTTTCTTTCTGAGTAGCTTCTCAAGAAAGAGTCCTCAAGAAATTGTTGCTAGGTGCACTAGAGACTAGAAGAAATAACAAGTGAATATTGCAAGGCCTCAAAAGGAATATGCATAAAGATATTCACCAAAAATTTGAATGGAAGCAATAACTAGAATCCTAGGGTAGGAATTTTTGCTTAAGCACCAGTCTTAGTGCGTCACATAACTGTCATCCAGTCTTGCCTTTTCCATCTTCAAAGCCCCCCAACTTTATTCCTGTCTTGCCTCCTTCTCTATACTTCCCTGTTGTGTCTTCTTCAAGGATGTCTCCAACTCCCACCCTATTCTAGGCCATCTTCCCCAGTTCTTAGTCCCCAAACCCCAGCTGACTCATTGGGCTCCACTTTAAGGCCTGGGACAACCTCACTCAAGTCTTTTGAAATCTTAGATGGCTTGGCTCCTTTTTCCATTGAATCCAGATGGCTAGCTGGCTTTGACCTTTGAAGAGCAAGATGTGCTGGGTCTAGAGGCTGCTGATGTCTAAAGCTTGGCAAGATAGGAAAGCTTGACATTTGTTGAGGGCAGTTTTAAAAAAAAATAATGATAGTAATTCGAGAAGATCATTTTAATTTCAGAGACTAACATTTGTGATAGTTTTTAATTCTAAAACTCCTTTTGTTCAGGAAGTTCCCCAATGTCACGTTTATCAGATAGTCTGATTGGCTTAAGACAAGCACCAGTCCTAGGAGCCAGGTTGCTCAAGTCCTGTAGAGACCTTGTGTCTAGGCAGAGCTTGTGGATCAGATGAATTAAGCATAACTGCTTGAGGCAATTACCATAGCCCTTTTCTCTTAGATCTCTTGAAAGTTTGAATGACTGCAAGACACCAAGGACCCTGATTTTCTGTCTTACCTGGGAGACAGAGCCTCACTTAACAGAGGCACTTACTTCTCATACCTGCTAAGAAAATATCATTAGAAAATTGGGTGATAAATCTAAAAAGCATGTGGATGCACATAGCAACAGAGAAGTTTGCAGCCCTAGATTGGGTCATGGGCACAATGGTTTCATTTGGACCCTGTAAATCAGGAGCACCTGTTCCTGCATAGCCCAAGGCTTTCACCTTGGGTCTGGGAACGTTGGAGGACTTCAGTGAGGGTCCAGGTAAGGATGCAGAGGCAAACGTCCTTGAATCAAATCATTTGTCCCCTTCCCTGCAGCTAGTGGAGATTCTCTTTTGATACTTTGCTTTGGTATTTTCTCAAATCTGCTTTTCACTGTCCTAAATACCAAATCTTCTTCCTCTTACACATTGCAAATCTGTTACATAGACAGGGGTTCTCACAGTCAGAAAGTTCTTACGTATTAATCGTTGGTTTCCCTAATTTCATTTTCTCCTTAATTTAGATCCCACCCTTTTATAATGTTTTCCTTTAATATTCTCTTTCCCTTCTTTTCAGATAAGAACTCTACTTTATAAAAACCTCTATCATAATCAGTGTTATCATTCATCTTTTACTTCTGGAAGTAACTGTATTTTTGACCATTATCAAAGGACTTTCCTAAAGTTTTCCCATGTATCTTTCTGATGTGAAGAGAAAGATCACTATAATACAGCTTCTCCTCTTCTGGGATACTCTGTGCTCTGACACACTATACAGGACAAAAGCAATTAGTCTCACAAAACCTTCCTTTTCACCCCCTTACCCATACTTGGCAGTGACACCCCTTACCTGCCTAACCACTCTTACTGCCTCCTGCTCCCATATTATATCCTTAAGAAATAAGATCACAAAGCTTTACTAGCAACAGACATATTCATTACAACTAAGGAATTGCAGCTTTCCACAGAAACCAAAGCCAGATATACATAGAATAGTGAACAGAAGGGTAGCCCTATCTTGACTTCTTTAAAATCAGGACATGTGGACTTTACATCCTTTATTGGTAAGTTCTTAATTTGTTGTTCTAACTCGCCATGCCTATTTTTAATATTTTTATTTTTAAGGCTGGGTTATTACCTTGCTGCTAATGTCAACAGTTGTCACTTTATTTTCCCCTTCAGAATTATTGCTGCTGATGAGTTTTGGTCTTCTTATTCTTCATTTATTTTACTTTATGTTTTACTACTGGTGTTTCAGGTTGTTTTTCTGATCTGCCTAATTAAGCTGTGTTGTTTCTAATCTCTTCAGATATTTTTCTACCATTTTCCTGCCCCGGGCAACCTCTCACAGTTAAATTTCATCCACAGGTTGAATGAATTTCCATTTCTGTTGCAGATTAGTAATGAAGACATTAAATGGAATCCTGATAGTGACCCTTTCAAAAGCTAAGGCACCATTTACTATTCTGTTTTAATTATGGTGTCTTAACACATTTTCACTAGTTAAAATGTTCACCTCATTTTAGAAGTAATGTTTCTCAAATACTGTACAGAATTATGAAATCTGTGTGCATTATATTTTCAGCTCTCCATTATGTGTTAAATTTACAATTCTATAATTTTTTTGTAGGAAAAAATGCTTATTAGACTAGAATGGTTAATTTGGTTTCAAGCCATACTGCTTTTTGCTTATTATGAACCATTAGAAATTGATGTCATCTTTTATTTTACCCTATTCCCGCCCCGCGCCGTCGGGCCCCCAAGCAATAATCCTGTTCAGTCTCCTCCTTCCACAGTCAGTTATCGTCCTTCCTTTTGATAAGATGGATATTTTATTTTACTGATCCCTAATATTTTCAATTTTAAAATAACTAAAAAAGAAAGAAAGAAAAAAAAAATGGCTGATGCCTACCCCATCTCCTTCCTTTTCAGCTAAGTCTGCCTTCTGTGAATCACTGTGTTGTACTTATTCTCTGGAGTGCTTCTCCCCCTTAATCCTTTTGTCTCAGTCGAGTGTGAAGCTGCTTCTTCCTCCTTAACATCTGGCCTGTCCCTGAGATTTGTGATAGTCCTGTGTGATAGCTTTATTGAAACTCTTATAATTGGATAACAGCTCAGAATTATGGAACAAATGGCCGATGAAAAATATGCTTCATTTAGGTCCTGAGGGAAGAACACATGTCCCAGGCAAGCTGAAGGTGAAGGTCAAAGTTTTTTTGTTTTTTTTTTTACCGGGAGGTACCAGGGATCGAACCCCGGTCTCTCCATATGGTAGACGGACGCCGAACCTCTTGAGCCACATCTGTTTCCCGAGGTCAAAGTTTTTAAACAGGTAAGGAGACCCTTTGGTACTGGCTACCATGTCAAAATACTGTCTTCCTCTCATGGCTTCTAGGGTGTTTTTCCCTTGGACTTTTCCAGGTGACTGTCCCAGTGTTATAAAGTAAAAACACTATATCATCCATAGTCAAACATTCTTAGAGTTTACTGAGCTAGAGTCATAAGTCCTAGTTGTAGTCCTAGACCTTATCTGAGACAGAAAAATGAGTGATATTTCCAAATGGAAATGTCTGCATGGAGGTACTGTGCTACACTTGCTAGGAAACCTTCTGCTGCTTGAACCAAAAGACCCCAGTTCAAATTGACATAAACAGTAAGGAAATTTATTTCCCCATGTGAGAAGTAGGATGAGTGGCAGGGTTCATTGATTCAGTGGCACAGTGACACCATCAAGGATACAAATTCCTTTGATCTCTCTGCCTCTGTTGTCCTTAGGGACCGCTTCACTCTAGCACTGGTTTGCTTCTTGGATGCAGGATGGCTGCAGCATTTCAGGCTAAGTCCCTTGCAGTCACTTGCAGACACGGCAATATCTAGAGCACAGAAAAGGGATCCCACTCCACTCCCCACAGCCCCGTGCCCCCTTTTCAAGGACGTGAAACCATTACTAAGAAGAATTGCAGATGAGTTCTCTTCTAATCTCAGTCAGAACTGGATCATGTGTCCATCTCTAAGCCAAGCACTGGCAAGGGGATCACCATGATTACGTAAGAGAGGGAGGAGGTAGAACTTAAACAGAATCAAGATTCTGTTAGCAAGAAAGACATATGTGTGTGAGGGCAGTGGGGGAGCAATAGATGTTGGCAGGCAATTGTAAGTTGTGACTGGGAAAGTAACTATGAAGTTCCTTTTCTAACTGCTGTGTTAGAACTGCTATAGATTTCTGGACACAAATTAGCTAGCAAGGCCTAGGTAGACAATGCACTTTGATTAAGAACAGAGAAATGAGCCAAGATCAATATTTATTCTGATTAGAACCACAGTAAACCCTAATGAGTTTGAATGCACTAATTTATGTCTATTTGTACTCAGTAAGTATATGATCTTCACTGAATAAAAAAGATGAAAATAATGTGTTCATTTCTCAATAATTCTGTATTTCTGATATATATTTTTTTGCAGTGTAGGCCTATTTTCAAAAAATTTTAATAACTTTATATATCATAGCATTAACAACAATTATTGATGATTGTAATTGTCTATTATCGACACCCTTTTATAAATTAGGAATTAGAAATTTGCTTAGGTCACATAGCTAATAGGTGGTTAAGCTAGGATTTGAATTCAGTTCCATCTGATCATTCTGTTCCCTGCTCTCCATTGCTTCCCTTTGGCTTGGGCCTTAGGTGATTGGGCCCTGCCCATCTCTTTGACCCCATTAATACCCTCTTGCCCTCACTCAGCCTTCTAACCACACTGGCTTCCTTGTCATTTGACTGATGAGCCAGTCTCATTCCCATCTCTAGCCCTTTGCATTTGCTGTTCCCTCTGCATGGGCTATTCATCCTCTTCTTAGGGCTACATCCTTCCACTCAGGCCTTGGCTTAAATGTCTCCTCTTCATGGACTGCTCCTGAGACTAGTTCATCTAATTTATTTAGGTTTCACCTCACCCTCAATTCTCTGTTTCTGCCCCATTTTTGTTTCCTTGCCACAATCTTATAATTAAATATTTTACTCATTTGTCTTCTTTATTTTTGTCTGTCTCTCCCACTAAAATATAAGTTCCATGAGACTCTGGCTAAATTTGTAAAATGAATGAATGAACAAGTGACTAAGTTAACAAAGAATGAGTATTTAGAAGTTGTGATCTCTAATAGCCCGTAGTCAATCTTTTTATCTCTTGCACTTGAATTAAAGTCGGATGCCAATTGTGATTTGAACTGAGTACGTGCACTTCAGAATCTTTCCTGTAAAAGAAAACTTACAAAACGTACTTTTCTTTGTTTTTAAATTTTTATTAGAGAAGTTGAGGGCTTACAGAAAAATCATGTTTTAACTACAGGATTCCCATATCCTGCCTTATTATTAACACCTTGCATTTGTGATACATTTGATGAAAGCACATTTTATAATTGTACTATTAACTCTAATCCATGGTTTAATTTAGGGTTTACTGTATAGTGCAGTTCCATGAATTTTTTTTTTAATTACCATATGTACAACCTAACATTTCCCCTTTTAACCACATTCTGATTATTTATTTCAGTGCTGTTAATTATGTTCACAATGTTGTGCTACCATTACCATCATCCATTACCAAAACATTCCCATTGTTCCAAATAGGAACTCTGTACATTTTAAGCCTTAATTCCTTATTCCCTGTTTTTCTTTCTTTCTCTCTTTGAGGGTAAACTAAGATATAGATAGCAAAGTTATTTGGAGAAAAAGATACGATAGTAGAATTATGTAAGAGTTTCAAGAGAGCTTGATACCACTGGCGGAAATATTCTTAAGTTTAGTTTTGTTATTGATTACAATTTTAGGAATGCCAAGTACTTTAATTGAGCATAAACCCTTAAAAAATGAAGGTATAAATTTATAAGACTAAATTGTAAATTGGGAGAATCATAGTTAACTGATAATTTGTAGTGGTAAATTAACTTAAAATAAGATGGTTTTCCCTGCTTACACATAATTTTTCATCTGAGCTCATGTATCTACTAAAATGATTTATTCTTGGAACTGTGTTCTTAATTATTCTGAGGTAATTATGAAGTTTGCAAGTGGAAAAATCACTTTACCACCTATATTAATTTGGAAGGGATTGACAGGAACCAGGGAGAGTGCCTTCCTCCAAAGACTCTGCTTTTCTGGTTTTCAGCTCAGGACCTTCTCCACTAAAGTACATGCTTTCCTGCTTTTTTGTTTGTTTGTTTTCTTTCCCTGTCATGCTGTGGGTTGCTGTGTCATTTGCTAAATATGTTGTGAGGCATTTTCTAAAGTTTGCAACTTTGATGCCAATGTGACTTTACCAGTCAACTAAATAAATCATCATTTCAAGTTTGACAAGAACTTCTCATTCCCCTCCTACCTGCTCATCTTTCCCATGTCTTTCCCCACGTGACCTCGTAAGCTACTGTCTGTCGGCATAGTGGCCGAAACCCACTTGATACTGTTTCTGGCTTCTAGGGTCCCCACTATCAGAAAAATATGTTGAAGTCACTTACTATGAAATATACTTCTCAGCTAAACTCCCCATATCCTATTTTCAAAACAAATATAAATTTTATGATGGGTAAAATAGATATGTAGTTGGGAGTAAGTTTTAATCTAGTTCTTCCAGATAATTTTTATGTTTGCATCAAAGGTATGTCAGAAAAAAATGAAGGGAAAAGAAAGGGAAGAGGATATTTTGATGTTGTTACCATTGTAGTTTCTTCCTGTGTGTCTGGGCTGAGAACCCTTTATAACTTGGGTATGGTTAGATGTGTAACTGTGTATGCAGTAGCATCCAGATAAAAATGAGATCGTTAATTAGAGGGCTTGGGTCAATGTATCATTATTATTATTGAAGTTAGACAGGTACGTGGTCTATATAAGCCCTTGAGAGACTCCCTTTGACAAGGTAGTTTTCTTATACAGTAGATTGGCCCTTCTATGTCTGAACAAAGGCTTGGCTCTCTCTTTTTTGCTTTCTAAGCTGTGTGGGTGGGAAACAGCATGAGGTTATAGAAAATGTATAGCAAAAGCAGTCACAATGAGAAGGAATCCATAATGGATACGCACACATTGTTGGAATACTCCTAAGTACTTGGGGGGTAATGGGCGATGAGGCTTCTTTGGCAGAGGCAAAGTAGAACATGTGCTTTTCCATGTGTGAACACTGTGCTTTGAAAGGTCTTTTATGATTCACAAAAGCAGCTGCTTTTGAGCTGGTGTGGCTACAGAATTTTGGAAACTTACTTAAATTGGTGTATTGCAGACTCCGACATCATCAGTTTGGGAAATTTGGTTGAATGTTGAGAGTGTGCTTATTCACAAGTGACATGAAACTACTATTTCTCATTAGACTGTTGGGCTCTTTGTTCATTTCCTTAGGGTTTGTGGATCAAAGCTAAAAAGAAATGACTTAAAATTTTGAACAGCCACTTGCTATGTTATATACATACATAGATAAATTTGCAAATATAGCTTTTTCTTAATTTTGAAAAGTATGAGTGGCAATTTTACTTTGCCTAGTAAGCCAACTTTCCCAAATTACTCTCAGGCATATTTTGTTTTACTATAAGGCTTTTTTGCTAGGTGTTTACAATCCTATTGTATATTGTTTTGTTTGTCGTGTATTGAAGTTTTTTGTTTTGTTTTAGTGCCTACTTTTTTTTAAAGATTTTATAATTATTTATTGGGGGGGGGCCCCCGCTGCTTGTACTCGCTGTGTCCATTTGCTTTGCGTTTTTCTGTGTCTGCTTGTCTCTCTTTGTTGCGTCATCTTGCTGTCCCAGCTCACCGCACCACACAGGCCATCAGCTCACCACGCCGCGTGAGCCGTCAGCTTGCGGGCTGGCTTGCCTTCACCAGGAGGTTCTGGGAATTGAACCCGGGGCCTCCCATGTGGTAAACAGGAGCCCAACCAATTGAGCCACAGCTGCTTCCTGTGCCTACTTTTACCTAACAAATCCTGTGTCTATTTTTGTACACTTCTGTTTCGTCTCTGAGTATGAGTTTTTGTCTACTCTTTTATCATTAATAAGTTATTTTCACTTTTCTAAGAATTTCAAACCTAAATGATACCAGCAGTTATAAGATGTTTCCTGTACTTTCAACAAGGATTATTTGAGGCCTGTTCTTCAACTATGGCATGATTCTTTCACTTTTTGCTAGTTAGTTTTCAATTTATTAGATACCGACATAATGTAGCATTTTCTTAGGTTCCTTTTAAAAACGTGAAAGCTTTATTTTTAACAGGTCATAACTGTTATTAAGTTTCTAAATAAAAAAGCAGAAGTAAAATTTACTACAAGACAAAATTATTGTGGCTATCTTAAACTGGAAGTTATTTGAAATGTTTCATGGCTACATTTTGTGCTAAATATAAAAATAATTGTGTTTCCCATGTGTGAGTATCAAAAGCCCCAGTTGGAAAAATCACATGGTATAACAAGTAGGTCACTATTGATGGTAGAACATGAGACAGAAAGTGTCACAGCTAAGTTAAGAGGCCCAAGCAATGTATCTCACCATGCTTGCTGCATTGTTCGTTCTAAGAAGTGGAAGGACTCAACAGAGTATAACTAACTTTAGCCTAATTTGAAAGTATTAGCAAGGATAGTCTTTTAATCTGTTATTCCCATTTGTTTCTAGATAACTCATTTCCTCAATTGGGCAAAATAATTGAACTGCTTGGGTTTTGCCCATTGGCAGACCTCTGAATGCCAGTTAAAATGGCATTATAAAAGTATAAATGGGAAGCAATAATCAGCTATACACAGTTGTATCTACAGATTTACCTGGTGTTTGAAATTGCTGACAAAGAATAACCAACCAGTTAAAAATGAATTTTCTCAAAATCTCATTTTTCTTTGTATTTGAAGGTGAGGTGGCATGGGGGTTGGGGGGAGTTACGGGAGAAAAGTACACTTTTAGGGAATCCAGTCACCTTTTCCTTTTCTATGTGGGCAAAATGAGGAGAATTTAGAACTTATACTTTGGAATTTTCACCACAGACGGTGGCTTATTTTTTGCAAATATGTTTGCATATTCCTTTTTAAGCAAAAGGCTAGGAGTCTAGGCAGTGCTCTCCTGCATCTCCCCCAATGAGAGATAACATTTTGGGGGGCCTGACCAAGATGGAGCCTTGGAATATGAGAGAAGCCATCCCCTCATGCTACATTGAGCAGTTGAACACATGCCCAGAAAGCCCATGGTTATTTGGATGAGAAGTTGGGGGTGTGCCATGATGATTGAATTTGGATCTGTTGTTAGAGCAGCAAGTATTCATTCATTTCTAGCACAGAGTCCCTCACAGAAGTACCCTGGCTTATTAATTCAGTATACTCTGCGTGGGTAGTTTATTGCTTGGATCTCAGAGGCCTTTGAGGCTTATGCTTTCGAAGGTTATTAATGCAGATTAAAACGTTCTACTTTCAAATTAGGATTATTTCATTTATTATAACTTTTAAGAAGGGAAGTGAATGGTGTAGAGGCTCGATGGAAAAAATAAGTTTTCTTGGCTGGGTTTCTAGTCTTTATTCCCTCTCCAGCTTAAACACAGAGCCTTGATTTTCATGCCTGAACTAGGCATAGCATATTGGAAAAGGGGTTGGAAGGCACAACCCTCACAGGCATGCTTCCAGAATGAAAATTCTGAGAGTTTCCAATTGGCAGTAAGACGCCTGATTGGAGAAAACACAAGAGGTGTGGCAGTTGGGCCTGGTTGCACTATTGTGTGGGCCTGGTACTCTCCTACCATGAAGTGAGCCAGTTGTGAACTACATAGTTACCTCATTTTCTAGGCCTCTGTCATGGAGTGTCAGTTGACAGAGGTTGGTGAGAACATCCTGAAAAATATATAGGAGTATCTAATAATTTTTGTTGTGGAATCAAAGTTTAGCTTTTGGTTCCTCTTTCATTTCTGGACTGTATGGCTAACTAGTAAATATTTAAAATTTTTATGCTTTTTGGAACCCCCTTACCACATTATGAAATTGGCCATCTAATTTTATTTACTGCTGTGAGACTCCTCTTTGAAGTTAATGTAAATGGCCATTCTGCTTGGACCCCAATCAGAAAACTGAACCTGGTGCTTATTCTGCATCCAACTGGAAAAGGATGCCTGTGAGTCACCCAGCTGCTTCCTTTCTGAGCCTTACGCTCCTCTACTGGGAAAGGAGTAAAGAACTGGATCATTTCTGTGAAATTGCTCTGGTGCTAATATGATTGTATTCATCTTTCAAACCTCTTTGTTTTTCCTTTTAATAGAGTTAAGATGTAAATTTTCTAGTTGGTAACTTTTAATTTTAAGGGCAGCAGTCACCAGGTTTCTAATTGGTTGCTTATGTTGCTACACTGGCTAATTCTGTTGTCTGTGTTGTATGGAAGAGCTCTAATGAATGTGTCTGATCACAGATTCTAAGGGTAAAAAGTAGCATGCCTTTTCTTTTGGGGAGGGGGAGGTTGGAGTTGGTAGAGTGTGGAGTTCCATGGGAAAATAAAGAGCCGGGATCTACTATGCAAACATGTAACAGAAACCCAGACAGCATTCACACAATTAATAACATCTGTCTCCTCATATGGGAAATACAATACCAGTGCTTATAAACCTGTGTACAAGGAAGTAGCACAAATAGGTAACTTGTAAGAACCACCTGGTCATTTTCTAAAAGGCCTAATGGAAAGGGTGTTATAACTTGAAATGGGATACAAATAGCCCTTTATTATTTTTAGTCTCTCTTATGATAGATAATATTGATGGAATCTCTAAAACACGGAAGGCAACCTACATGGGCTTATTTTCTTTGTTTTTCTTTTTTTTTTTTTTAATACTGAAACTTTTCCCAAGGAATACTGCATGGTGTCTATATTCAATATGCTTCCCTTTCCTCAAACACAGAGATAGCCAATGAACTTAAATTTCCCAAGGATGCATTGTCCTTCAGCTTTCATGGAGAACTCTCTGGTTGTGAGAGAAGTTAATCTCTGAAGGAATTGGAGGCTTTGACATCTCTTTCTTGGGACCTCTCCAAGAACAGGATAGAAACTAGTTTTTATGGAGGAAATTCTACTAGACAAATTCTGGATCTTACTTGTGGGTCCTGTCATTCTTTGATTATTTAAAAAGCTACCCTTTTTATTGGAAGTTAGTACCTTGAGAGATTTTACTTTGGGTAACCAGATCTTGTGGCTATAGAAATAATTTCTTCTAAATGTTTGACTCTTCTTTCATACCCTTGAAATGTACTTTGGTCACTGGACCAGGTTGACTGGCCCACTGCCTAGCATATGACTTTGCTAAGCACTGCCTAGAATCATACACACTGAATTTCCTGAGCTCCTACCCCTCAGGATAGCAAATGTAGAAAACTATGTTCAAAGAAAATAATCTAGGTGATAAAGACTCTAAATTTAGAAAACTTTTACTTTCCACATAGTAGAATTCAGTTTGTTTCTTCCTCCCACACAAAGTAAGCTGTCCCAAAAAACAGCCATGAAAACATATGACCCCATCACATCCCTCCCACTTGCAGCTGTTAAGGCTTCCAAATGCAGTTTGTGTGTGCTGACTGATTTTGCTTTGAGACACATCACAATCTCATGTTTTGATGTTTGTTGAGGCCAATAACTGCTTGGCATTTGAGGAGTAAATGAATGCAAGCTAATAGGGACACAGAGGCTTGTTGACATTATCCAGTTCTTCTCCCAACCCTGGATGGATTCAGTCAGGCTCTCTTCCAAATGACAGCAGGAGAAAACTCACCCTAGTAACATTCCTTGATTACTCACTCAGTAGGCTTTTGGATGGAAGGTTTCTCCAGAGCCACCAGTAAATGTAAGTTTGGGGATTATCCAGGAGTTTTTTGACCAGTCACAACGAGAACCAAGGCCTGTCTAGTAGAACACATATTAATTTTTTATTTTTGAGTTGGAAATTATACCAGAGATTATATAGACCAGGGTTTCTAGAGTGGAGTTTGCAAGATAAAACACTAGGGTATATAAAGAAAATACTAGAACTTTACTATTCTCCCCTTCCATACCACCTTCAGCCTCGGGAACTAGTTGTTCTTTAATGCATTGTCCTGCCCTGTTTTGTAAGTTGCCAATAGACCTACCCAAAGGATCACATCTGTAGACTTTTACCCAAATGATTATCTCTAGGACCTTCTTTCTAGTTGTGGTCCCCTTGATGTGCCTAATTAATCATATACATCTTCATTTGCTTCTGTAAGTTTGTGTAGCAGCCCAGGGTTGGTAAGGGAGGCAGGTAGCATGGAGGTCAGTCTCATCAAGGAGACTGTGTCATTGTCACGAGGCCCTTTCTCTCCTTTCTGGATCCTTGGGCTGCATCTCCTTAAAAAAAGGGAAATGGATGTGGCTCAAGCGATTGGGCTCCCATCTACCATATAGGTCCAGGGTTCGATTCCTTGGGGCCTCCTGGTGAAAGGCAAGCTGGCCCATGCAGCAGGCTGGCCCGAGCTGAAAGCTGGCCCACGTGGAGTGTTGGCCCACGCAGAATGCTGGCCCGTGCAGGAGTGCTGGCCCGCGCAGAGAGCTGGCGCAGCAAGATGATGCAATAAAAAGAGACACAGAGGAGAGACAATAAGAGACACAGCAGACCAGGGAGCTGAGGTGGCTCAAGAGATTGAGCACTTCTCTCCTGCTCCAGAAGGTCCCAGGATCAGTTCCTGGTGCCTCCTAAAGAGAAGACAAGCAGACACAAAAGAACACGCAGAGAGCAGACAGCACAAAACAATGAGGGGGACGGAAATAAATAAAAATAAATCTTAAAAAAAAAAAAAAAAAGTGATTGGCCCAGAGTGTTTTGCAGGTGAGAGTTTCTCCATTTTCCAAATAAATCTCTCTGATTATTTAATGTTACATGTGCGCAAAGACATGCATCCAAGGATGTAGTTGTCCTGCACTTCCCAGACTTTCCTTTCTCATTCTCCCAGGCCGCTAGGCTGTTGAGGACTCACAGCTGAGTCCCTCCCTTGGGCTTGTCCTTGGCTGAAAGGAACTGCCTCACCCACAGTTATATCCTAGGGTGGCCCACATCCAAGGCCATGACCCCTTGTTTTTTTTTTTTGTTTTTTTTTTAAAGACTTTATTTATTCATTTATCCCCCCCCTGCTGCCCATGCCCGCTGGGTCAGCCAACCACGCCGTGCAGGCGGGCCCGCCCTCACCAGGAGGCCCCGGGAACCGAACCCGGGGCCCCCCATATGGTAAACGGGAGCTCCACTGACTGAGCCACAGCCGCCTCCCTTATTTTATTTTTTTATTTTTTTATTTTACCGGGAGGTCCCGGGAATCGAACCCAGGTCCCTCCATATGGCAGACGGACACCCAACCATTTGAGCCACATCCATCCCCCATGACCCCTTGTTTTGACTGGTGACAACTTTGAAGGGCTCTGACAGCTCCAGCGCTTCTGTGAAATCAGCTAAGGTCTCTGTTGTCACTGCAACAGAGTTTATTCTCCCATTGCCCTGTACTATTGATACAACTTCCCTATAGGTGTTGCTTCTACATACACTCCCCAATAAACATCCTGCACACAATTTGGGTCTATAATTTTCTGCCTTTCCTGTGTGTCAACAAAATTCTTCTTTACACTTTGGCCTACTGATAAGACCTGCAGATGTCATTTTAAGTTTAAAACCAACCCTTAATATTGCCCCCCAGTCTGTTATTGTCTCTGTCTAAAATCTCTTTCTTCTCCATAGCCTTATTTTTATACAAGCCTTTAAACACCCAATCCAGGCTGGTATTGCTCTCATGGGGGTAATTCTCTGATAGAGGAGACAGGCAACAAACAAAAAGTGTCCAGAACTGCAGTTGTGATAAGTCTTGTGAAGCAAAAAAGGGTAAACCTTCTCACTGAAAGTGGCATTTAAGTGGGCCCTGAAATATTGGAAATGTTGGAAGGTGTTAATTAGGCAAGTTTCTGTTGGTCATTTCAGGAATGAAGAACATTGAGGCAGAAATTCAAAGACTAGATACCTGAAATGTTATGGTAAAAACAGGACATTTGCATTAGTGCATGTGCACTTTCCAATTGATAAATCCCAAGGGGGCTTCCCACAGGGTCCGCCCATTCTCCACAGGGTTCTACTATTCATTTTTTATATTAAAAAAAAAAAAAAGAAAATTAAATATACTAATATATAATCTATAAATTGCCATTTGCACCCTCCTCTGTTCTTTCGGTCAGAAGGCTGTGTGTTAAGATATACATGGTGTTCTGAGGGGGAGAGTGGATTTCCCTCAACAGTGTAGGAGTCAACAGTGATTCCTTTCTGTGCAGCATGTTGTGATGTATTTCTGTGTGTCCACTGAAATTAATTTGCAGAATATTATTTACTTTCAACGGAACTAAACTTCAACAAATAAGCAAGTAGCTTCGAAAGATTCTAGCAAAGAAATGAGGATTGGAGAGAACACACGCTGTGCAGGCAAGCACAAAGGAGCAACATGAAAATGGAAGAGTTGACATATCCATTCTAGTACAAGCTCTTTGTCAGCCACATTATAAGTTATACACACAATAACAACATACTACTATCTGACAAGAATCTAGCTCCAAAATCTCAAAATTATCAAGACAACTAATTAAAATAGGGATTTACATACACTATCATTAAGAATGATCATTGAAATGAAGGGTACGATTTGCCTTGAGAAATTTCCTAATGATGATATGAAGCCACCATGATTAGAAAGACATAGAGAATAACTTCTATAAAATTTTCATTGGTGTTTAAAAGTCAGCTAGTATTCTTTATAAAGTTTCACTAAACTAAGTGGTAAGTGTTTGGAGTCTCTTTTGAAGTGTTTTACTTGTATCCAAAACTAAGAAGTCCACATATCTTTAGGAAACACATGTTCTTCCTCCTACTGCAAGGCAAGATGAAATATTACGTTGAAAACAATATCTGTCTAAAAGGAGTTTGTCAGCAAATACTGTTGAAAAATTTATAGAAAATATCGCTGAAATTTTAAAGAAACAATTACAGTATTAGAACAAATGATGTAGGATGAATTGTCTTACATTTGGATGATGTTAGATCTGTACCAAACATGTTAACCTCTCATATTTGTTAGATTCTGTTTCACTAATGAAGATCAAAGAGCTTCTTTTTGGTGAGCCACCACTGGAGAATATTTGCTTACAATATATATATGGAAATGTTTTCTTGAAAAAAAAAAAAGAATCGTGTTTTGTCTTAAGGAGCAGCTGTTTCTTAAGAACAATTCCAGGGTAAGATTACACGAGATAAATTCATTCACTGCATCATTCATAAGCAAAGACACGGAAAGCAGGGGTCTATAAAATGCCACAGAATGTCATTGATGTAGTTAATTTATAAAAACAAACATTTAATACACTGTAGAATACATGCAACACATTGTATTGAGATGAGGAGTGACCATGAAAATCTTTTGTACCCAACGGAGGTTTCCTAGTTATACTGTTGAAAAATGATAAAGAGGTGTCAGAGTTACAAATAAGTTATTCATTTTCCTTTTCATAAAATAAAGCTTCCATGTTTTGCTAACCATTTCTGTGATAAGTAACTTCAGTAGCATGCTACTTAGCAGTCATTTTAATTTGTCCCTTCCAGATAAAGGTGTCATTTTAAGAATAAATAATAAAAGAACTGAATTTTCAAGAGACTTGTATTATAGAGAAAACATTGTAAGAGAACTGTGTTTGGAAATGTGTACATTGTGTGTGATTTTACTGCTTAAAATGATGACAGCCAAAAAACCCAGCTATATAAAATAAATTGATCTTAGAATGAGACCTTCAGATTAACATGTTTAAAATAAGGGGTCGGATGTGGCTCAACTGGTTGGGCGTCCGTCTCCCATAGGGAGGGACCCGGGTTCAATCCCTGGGACCTCCCAGTAAAAAATAAATAAATAAATAAAATAAAATAATTAAGCCTAGATTTTCAAAAGTAATGAAGCACATTCACTTATATTGCTCTCAGTAAAAAGAATGATTATTTAGTAAGATATAAAAGGGTTTGTACTATTAGATATGTTTAAAGAAAAATATTATAGGTATTCTTTATTTCATATTTACTTCATACCTCTGTAATTTCTATGTTTGTTTTAAAATATATCTAATACAGTACTGTACATATATTTAGTACATGAGCATGGCATTTATGCCCAAAAGTTTTCTAGTGTTGGGTTTCATGATCCAGTAACTGGGAGAGTATTACACTAGATCCAAGACTCTTAAGACTTTCAGGGGGCAAGAAACAGTCACAGACTCTTTTGAGGCAATAAAATATATGCACCTACTTCTTAGAAAAATGTACACACATTCTGCCAAACAAAATTTTGCCCAGAATCTCAGGGCAATCACATACCCACCAATGACTGCTATCATGGACTCAAGTTAACCCCTCTTGTGGCAATTTGAAATTCTTTTATGAATCCCCAAGAGAGAAAGTTTTGGTTTCTCAACTACTCCATTACTGTGGGTTTGAGACTCGTTTGATTGGACTACATCAGTGAGGTGTGACTCAGGTTGAGTTTCTACCCTCTTACTGGAGCTGATTTAAACAGAGACACAGAGAAAGTGCCAGAGGAAAAGGGAGCCGCCATATTATATTGATCCTGCCATGTGCGATAGAGGACTGCAAGATAACAGAAGCCCCGAGAGGCTCAAGTAGCCAAGAGGCCCAGGGAGAGATGAGCCACATGCCTGATAACTCATAGCTGAACTAGGGATGAAAGTGGAGTAGCCGAAACTGATAGAGGAGGCCCCGGAAATAGACAAGTCCCATGCCTGGTTGCCTACAGCTGAGCTCTGGGAGACTGCGGTAGATTCTGGAGGGAAAGGCAGAGATTGGAGGCCATCTCGCTTTGCCACATGGCCAGACGACAGGATCAACAGTTGCTGACTTTGGTGAGAAAGCACCTCTGTGGTGCCTTGATTTGGACATTTCACAGCCTCGGACCTGTAATCTTTTACCCAGATAAATTTCCTCTTGGAAAAGTACCGTTTCTGGTACTTTGTATCAGCAGTCTTTGGCAAACTGAAACAACCCCGGACATGGGCGTGAACCCTAGGGGGTTATTCATCTCACTCAGGATCATGCACTGATATAGTCTGATCTTTCAACTAAGATTTCCTGAGCATTCATCTCATTGCAGAGTTTGGTCTGGTTGTTGAGGATGCAAACATGAACAGCAATTCTGTCTGGGCCCCCAAGGAGTTCAATAATTCACTGGGAACTCCAGCATGCAACAAATAATCACAATATGCTTTGTATTTAGGAGAAACATGTTTTTTATTTGTCCAGCATTTGAGCATCAACTGTGTGAGAACATTATGCTGAACTTCATAGGAAACATTGAAACACAGAAATGGGTAAGGTAGCCCCTGCAGAGATTCAAGTCCCAATTACTTGCTTCAGCATCCAGTGCTTTTTCTAAAGCACCTGATGTTTTATATTGCTGAACTCCACAATGTCTCTGATGGTGGTTTTGCAACTTTGATTCCTTCCTGCACTATGATGATGTACAAGTAAAGGAAAGTGAGGCAGAAAGACATATGCCTTCCTATTTCTGAGCTACCCAGAGCTCTCTCTTTAGGCTTATATGCACTAACATGTGCTTCTTTCTTTGCCCCTGGCATAGAGATATGCACTTTTAGATAAATTGGCAAATGGAAGAAAACAGGGAGTAATAAAGGAGATGTGGAATTTTATAAGCTTCATGATCTTTTTCCCCAAAGGCCTGAATCTGTGTAATGAGGTAGTAGAACAAATTCCTGTCGAGTATGAATTTATTCTTATAAAAAAGGAATGATAGGAATAAAATTAATTAAAATTTTTTTTCTGCCATGGTCATTACCTTACAAGTTCTTGAAGGTGATAGGGAGTTTTTCCTACAAATATTGGACTCTGTGTAGGGCCTAAAATAAACAGAGCAGCACAGCGAAGTGGGCAAGCATTATTGATCTATGTCAGGGCCATTTCCACTTTAATGTTTCTAAAAGGCACAGACCAGTTTTTCAAACCTATTTATACAGAGCTGGTCATTCATTGCTATATATAAATTATAAGCTCATGAAAACAAGGCAAGTTGTTAGGTTGTTTTTGGTTTATATTACTAAATAGGACTAGAAGTTATCTCCTTTGGAATTAGTAAAGGGAGTTCATCCATCGTGTTTCTGTGGAACAAAGGAAAGAGCCATGGAGTCGAGTGTCTGGAGGGCATAGCAGTAGATGTGCTGCCTCCAATGGGGTTTACCTTCCGTGGCTGTTCCAGCCTCCCTTAGCCACCCCCTGTCCTGGCAGTGGGGGTCAAACAGGCAACCAGGGTGCCTCCAGACCCCTTCTGTTCTTCAGTCCCTTTCACAAGTCCCAGTTCCCCAGTGGTGATTGTATCCGTTTGTGTGCACATGTGTGTGCCTGCATGTATGTAATATTTTGTGTGATTCTCTTTTGACATTTAATTCTCCATCTGTTTTTGTACATTTTTCTCTCTGTTCCCAGAGTTGTTTCCTCCTCTCATACCCCTAAACTCACCCCCTCACCAAACTTCTACCCTGGGATTTTTTGTTTTTAAACTCCTGTCATTTCAGTTCAATAAGCATTTAGTAAATGCTGGGCACCTGGTAGGTTCTGGGGCTAAAGAGACAAATAAGACAGAATCTCTGTTCTCCCGTTGCTCAGTCCTCTGGGTCTTGCAGTTGTTCTGCTCTCTTCTCCCTACTCTAGTTATCGATCTCTCCCTCCAGGCAGAGTTTCCTGCCAGTTTATCCATTGTAGTAATAGCTAAGCATTGGTTCAGTAGAAATTAATTCCATCTTAAACCCCAGTAAAGTCTAATTTATGAAAGGAACTGGGGCCTGTAGAAAAGGGCTCCCCCAAATGCCAATCGAAGGGAGACTAATATGTCCAGCCACTGTGTGAGGGCTCCGTAGTGAAGTTGTTCCACTTGAGGCAAAGTTGTCCAGGCTCTGGGAAATGGCTTGTTGACAGTTTCCCCTCTGATGTGATGATCTTAGTGCCAAAGCAGCAGTAGACTGAAATGCTAAAATAACCTCTCTTAAAGCAGTACAGAAAAACAACAATGGAAAACAAACAAAAAATACCCTGATGATCCATAGTAACTGGTTTTGTTATTTTATTTTAATTTAATTAATTAATTAATTAATTAATTAATATTAGGAGGTACGCGATTGAACCCAGGACCTCATACATGGGAAGCAAGTGCTTAACCGCTGAGCTACACCCACTCCCCAGTAACTGGTTTTGAACTGGTGAAATTGCTTTCCATTCTGTGCCCATCTCTTTTCTTTAGATCTTTTATATATATACATTTCTTAGCTAATTCAAATACAGCAGAAGCATTTTTAAATGAAGGAGCCACCAAGAATAGTGATAGACAGGCTCATCTAGCATAGCAACAAAACTATGTCTGTTCTATAGAGGCTAGTCTTAAAACTAGTAGTGGAGAAGGAACTTGAAAACTAACAAACATTTTAAATTCACCCTCATCTGTATTGTTCTCTTTTCTGATAATCACCAAGCATATGATATCAGGGCTGAGAGAATGAGATCTTCTCCTTCAAGGCCTTGCTATTCTGATGAAATTCTTAGTGGGTTTCATCACTTGTGATAGGGTTAACGTCTTCTTGGTGGCTGGGTATCATTGGCTTCACAGCTTCATTCTTTAATTCCTTTTGCACCATGTCATTCTTCACTAAGTCTACTTGATTCATCCTTGGTCTTCCGCTGTTTCTCATTCCATACCCTCTGGAATGTGTCACTATGAGTAGCATCCATTCTGTAATGTCTCTACGTGGCATGCATCCAAATGATTACAGCTGTCTTTCTTGAGCCTTTTAGAAAGTAATCCATTCTTGCCTTTTCAAAGTGTAGTGATACTATGAGATCACTGGTACTACCAAATCCAAAATTATTCCTCATCTTCCTGCATGTAATATCATTGCCCAGAGCTTAGGGCCTCATAAAAGTTGCTGAGACCAAACCTGAGATGACTTACTTGCATGCTAACCAGCACCCTGACCACTAGCTGTTGTATAGAGAATAGATTGTAGAGGGACAAAACTGTAAGCAAGGCAACCAGCTTAGAGGTTATTGCAGTAATTCAGGTATGACCTGATGATGACTTGGGTAAGGTAGTAGCACTGGGAATGACTCTTAAGATTTTATTTTGCATGGGTAGTAGTAGTTATGGGTAAGGGGATGGAGAGAAGTGACTTATTTTGGTGATAGAGCCAAGAGGACTTGATACTGAATTGGTATGTGGGGTGAGGAATGGACAGGAAGTAAGGGTGACTCAAGTTTTTGGCCTGAGCAAGTGTGTGCACAGTGGTACCATTTCTTAACAGGGGAAAGCTTGCGGCGGGGGGGATAGGTTTGTTGGTGGAGTCAATAATTATGTTTTGACAGTAAGAAGTTGTAGCATTTTACAGACAACAATAAAGTTTAATCTAATATAGAATTTAGATTTGAAGCCTTAAATTAGGATATTGAAACAAAAGCAGAATAAGCTTTTACTCATTATTGTAAGATGGCATAAGTAAACCTGAATTAACAAATTCCTTCTTCTTATGTCAAATAGCATTAAAAATCCTCTGTTGTTCTCCCAAAAGAACTTTTAAAAAGGCAAACCCAGAGTCATGAATCACCACCTCATTTGCTCAGTGATGGTTACAAATTCCTTTTGTTTTGCACCATTGGTGTTATAAGCCTGCATGGGCTAGGCTATCAGATGCTCTTTGCTATAGCTTTAATGAGCCTATGTAGTGAAGATTGTTTCAGCAGCATATATTTCTCCTTTGTCCCACTTGATACCCTCTCCAGTGGATGACATGATACTGTTAGGTTTATCTGGGGCTGTAAGAGATCATAGAGGGACCCTGAGCACCCTTACATCTGCTACCATCTAACTTAGTGACCTTCATCAAGTCACTTGGCCACTTTGAGCCCATTGAACTCTCCAATTTAGATCTGATCTGTCAAGTCACTTTGGGCCCTAAAATGCTGTTTATTCTAGCATGGAGAGGCAGGGTGTGAAGAGAAGCATTAAAAAGAAGAGGATTAGGAAACATGTTTCCAAAAGATTATTATCAGGGCTACAGAAAGAGGGAGGTTAAAGAGGAAGATATACTAAAGGGAAGGGAAGGGGGATAGAGATTGCACGAATAAAGTTTATTAAATGATGTTAAGGATCTCTTTTAATTCACTATCAAGAGTTCAACTTAAGAGCATTAATACTAAAATATATAAAAGCCCTTTGAAAACTATAAAGCTTGGATTGACTCTAAGGTATTATTTTGCAACTTTTTATTCCTTTGTTCCATAAAATGGCTTCAATGGTGTGGGCTGATACCTACCCACTGCCGTGCATTAGTAATGGGTAAGTGCTTTGAGAGTTAGGACAGTGCCTTATTTGTTGTACCTTCAGCACTAACAGTCTTATAAGGGTAGGAGTTTAGTGTGTTTGTTGAATAAATAAGTTATGCCAGATATTTGATATATAGAGAAGTTGGCCATCTGGAGACAAATGAGATGTTTTGAAAATACATCTCTCTCTGAGGGGGAATGCTGCTGCCCTGGAGTGGCCAGGTGCCAGAGTACAAGGGACTGAGTCAGCTGGGAGACATTACCACAAGGTGACTGGGTGGGCAGGTGAAACTGTAAAGGAGGTATGGCAAATTTATGTCTTATACTAGAACTGTGAGGGTCAAATATGGAAGTCACCAAGAAAGTAGCCTTGGAAAACAAGGATTGAAGTCGGCTGCTTGGAGGCCCAGGATGTCAAGCAATCCAGGACTTGGCCCTGTAAACAGACTCTATGCCCCTAAGGGGCAGGCTGCCCAGGAGTTGTGCTGGGCTGGCCAGCTCTAATGGACTCATAAGCCATTCTGGGCATAATTGCCATACAAATGGGCATTGTATAAGAAAAAAAGAAGTCCATCATTTAGAGAAAGGAAGAAAATGGACCATTTTCTGCATCATTTACATTAGATAAAAATTTATTTTCTGGGTTGGTAATATTTTATGTTTGCCTGACTGAGGCCTGTAGTTCACCAACCTGCCAGTATTACAGAATCAATATAAAAATTCCTGTTGTTTTGCTGAGTTAGATATTCACTTAGGGATTATTTGGGAGACAGACCTGAAAAGCAATTATGTGGAAAGTATAATATGCTGGTTCTCCTTGAGAGGGGTTGCTGAGAGGGAACTTTCTGATTTTTTGGCGTGCACATTTTCCTCCTAATGTCCATTTCTTAGTCACAGCTTTTACTTCAGTCCATCAATTTGGGGTCTCTTTAGGTAACATCCACAGAAATTTTGGAGCTTATACTTTTAACCACAAATTTTTATAGCCTCTCAATTTGTTTTGGCATGGCCTGGGGATAGGCAGAGAGGGAGTGGTGCAGGGGAATGGGTGAGACTCTTGTTTTTTAAAAGATGGCTTTTCCCATTTTGCTTTCCATGGAAAATCTTCTCTGGGGTGAATTTTAAAAGGTTTATGAGGCACCCTCCTTACCATCCTGTTCTTGACCTTCTCCCACCCCATCTCCCCGCCAATACAATATGCCTTTTCTCCACAATGTTAGAAAGTGCATTTGTGGCCATCTCTACCTCATGGCTTCTGTGGCCTCCAGCATGGAATGCTGAAGCTGCTGCTTTTGTACCTCTACAATTTCCCCTCTTCCCTCTGCACATGGCGTTTTCTAACTTACTTTGATACCTAAACAAAATAAGACCAAAACAAAGAAACAAAACTGTCGAGGCCTAAGATTTCCCACATTGTGAGATATATTATTTCCTGCAATTGAAGAGGTTGTTTTATGATTCTATCCCAGAGAGTTTAGGAATAGAATAATATTCTTTTTTTCTCTCTTAATATTTCCTCACCTGTTCTTAGACTGCTTATAGCCTCCAAAGGGTTTCTGTAATAAAAGTGCTTCAATATTTTCTTCCTAGTGATAAACAATCAGCCAACTATTTATTATGACCATATACCAAAGCAATGGCTTGTGCTTCTTTGCTAAATTGATACTATTGCACAGATGGTTAATTTCCCAAGAGTAGGATCAGTGAAGCCTAGGTTGACTAGATATACCAAATGGACAAAGAATTATTGGTGATCTGGCATGATTTCTCAAAAGAGAAAGGGAAGAGGTCTGAAAAAAAGGATGATCTTACTAAAAAATAAGGTATCCAATTATCTTGTGTAAACTGGCATTTAGAAAAATGAACTGAATAGGCTATTCTGCTGTTCCTGTTAGACACAGGATCTGAATCTATGGACAGACTGTCCTGCGGCCCCTGAACCACCCCTTTTGGGATACTAATAAGATGAGAGATATCAAGCCTATTGATTAGGAAGGAAAGTCTTCTCTCCTTACTTCAACCCTTATATTTACAGAAGGAGAACAACGTGTTTTCTCAAGGGGGGTCTTAGAATAGAGCACCAAGCAAATACATTGATAAATAATCCTTTAAAGGCAGAGGGCTGACTACTTTAGTCAAATATTCTTTCAAATATGTGGCAAACCTCTGACAAAAACAAGGAGTTAGGAATTTGTTTCAAAGTATGCGTGAGAGAGAGCACGCACACATGCTCAGGCATGCGTGTGGGGGCGGATAGGGAATTCCTTAGTTAAGTGTTTTCTCATCATTAAGGCTAGTTCATGTTCTTGGCCCATGTTGCTTCAGTCTTTGGTGGAAAAAGTATCCCCTTTATGATGAAAGTTGTTGAGATTTTAGATTTTGGGGTTCTTTCTTACTTCCACTATTAATCAGATCTGAAACAGAATTGAGAAATAGAAATGTCGATTTGTCTAGGGTTATGTCTTCAGAGACAAGGCTGGTTGGAATCAGGACCTCTGTAACACTTCCCAGGATCATGTAGAGCAGATCCACACACACTTTGGTAAGCCCCATGGAAAGGGTATGAGTCTTAATCCTAAAACTCAAGGGTTTTAGATACTGCATCTTTTATTTTCTTTAAGTCAATTGACATCACACTCTAAATACCTAATCTTTAGATTGATTAAATTTATCATTATTGGGATTTCCTCCCGTACCCCAGTTATAAAAATTTCCCTGGTTACTTAGAGAGTGCCCACGTATTGGGAGGCCTCTCCTTGATGCCAGTCCAATCCTGGTCACGCTTTTAATATTGGCTGTCCAGTCTCCCCACCCCCATATTCCTTTCTGGTTCAGGGTACTCAGGCATATCAGTGCAGAGGAAGTGGTCCAGGAGCTCAGTCTGGGGGCCTAGCCTCCCTAGTGCAACATTCTATCATCCCTTCTAAGGTGGGTCCTCACCACACTGTCGTCTCTGCTTTGCTAGCTAAAGGGCTTACTGCGATTTTTTTTCCTTTTCTTCTCATTTTGTTGCCCTTTCTGTGCTTCTGCTTCACCAGTCCAGTTCCTAATCTTCGTCTCCAACAGGAAGTCTTCTCTGACTGCTCAGCTTTCTTACTCATTCCCATCATGTCTGTTACCTTTCTCTCTGTGGTCACTTGTCGCTGCACTCTATCGTTAGATGCTCAAGGATTGGTACGGTGGGTACTCATTACTATGTATTGAATTAAACTGTTTGCGAGTCATTAAATTGAACTTCTTGTCCCTATTAGATTTTTTGTAACAGTAGCCACAGGTCCTCATACTAAATTAATAATAATTATTATAGCAAGCATATGCACAAATGGTTAAAAATAAACCCAGTATTTTGTTAAAACCTATACAATTGTACAGTGCAAAGTGTAAGCCATAATGAAAACTATAGACCATGGGTAGTTGCAATGCTTCAATGTGTGTTCATCAATTGTAATAAAAGTACCACACTAAAAATAAATAAATAAATAAAATAAAATACATAAAAAAAATAAAATAAAATAAAATAAACCCAGTTACAGAAGTATATAAATTGAAAAGTAAAATTTTCTCTTTCTGCTACCCCAATTTTTCACTCCCCAGTTAACAGTTTTTATGTATTCTCCTAGAAGTTTGTGTCCATATACATACATAAATAGGCAAAATTATAGGGTCAGAAAACTGGTCAGTAGTTGCCAGGAAATGGGGATGGGAGGAAGAGTTGACCACAAGAGGATATGAGAGAAGTTTTTTTGGGGGGTGGTGGGGGTGGTGGTGACAGCACTGTTCTATATCTTGATTTGCTGGTAATTACACAACTTTATGCATTTGTCAAAATGCACAGAACTGTATGCTATAAAGGGTGAATTTTACTTACAAAAGTTATACCTCAATAAGCCCCACTTAAAAAAGAAATCATTGAAATGCTCAATGATTAAAGAAAGGCAGGCTTCAAAACAGCTGATTAACTTCTCACCTACATCAAAATGGGGTGACCTTCTGCCAAGCTGAGCCTGGTAATACCCGGAAACCAGGCACTCAGTTACTCTTGGACACACAACTTACATGAAGTATGAATAAGTAAATCAATCGAGCCATTATACCCACTGCAAAGTATGCTTATTGGGTTAGTCATTTAGGATGTTTCCAAGCCTGTTCTTCATGAGATCACTTCTGACATTCTGACATTAGGGCACTGGTCATTTTGCACAGTGCTTCATGTGTTCCTACCTTGTTTTGTCTAGAGTTCTAACTGCCTGGATGCCACTGCTTTCATCAACATTGGAGTCAAGAAATTATTTCAGACTGAGAATTGGAGGCTGCCCTGCATTTGTGTTTTCTGTGATGAAGCAAACTAATCTGTATTATTCCTACTGGGCATAACCCAGAGAAAAGGGACTTCCTAATTCAGTGATATTCTCATAGACTAATTATACCGACTTATTTTTGAGAGAAATTATTCATGTCATTCAAAGATTTTTGGTTAACCTTTCATTGGATGCAGAGACCTTAATATACTGTCTCCATTTTGAAAGGCTATAACTTGAAACTAGCCTTGATTTACCCTTATCCCTTTCCCAATAAGCAATCCAGCCAAACATTTACTGAGAATCCACTATATAGAAATAATTGCTCAGGGCAGAAGGAGTGACAAATTCAAACACAGAGCCCTTCAGCACCCCACTATAGTTAACCAAATACCTCAAATGGAAGGCAGAGTGTGACGTATTATAAACACAGGCACATACGTAGTGCTATGACAGCAAGCTGGGCCGGGCTGGGGTGGGATACTGCAACAATCTGGGAACGTGGAATTTAAGCTGGGCCCTTGAAGGGTAAGATGTGGGATAGCAGACATTCCAGACTGAGGGACTGCTTTGAATAAAAGGCCGCACGAGTGCAGATTTGTTTGCCAGGAATCATCAGCTGGTACGCTGAAGCCTGAAAGCTATGCTGTATTTAAATTTGGGGGCGATTTTCAATGTCTGCAGCTCTCAGGCTTTTCCATTTCTCCATGTTATAGTTTCATATATTTAAGTTACCCGCCTTGCCCATAAAGGCATTTTAGCAGGGGACTCTTGTTTAAGCAGATTGCTTGTGGTCATGTATGGGGTTATGGAGAGTCAAGTGTGAAAAAAAAAACAGGAAAAAGAGAAGAAGGTATATTGGTGGCAGCCTTAAGAGAGGCTGGAGCTCTTGGCCTTCTGCAGTGAGGTAAGGATCTGTGGTCTTTAATCCCCTCAGGCAGTGGCAGTATCAAAAAACACTAATAATGAATGCAGGAGAACGTTCATTATAATGTTATCGTTACTAACAAACCAGAAACTAAATGTTCATCAAAAGGGGCTACTTAAATCAATGATATTTATACAATGGCCAGTAAAGAGAAAAAAACAGTGTAAAGAGGTGGAAAGATCTCTAGGATATTATTGAAATTATTTTAAAATTGGGGTGCAGAAAAGTATGTATAATGCATATATAATATATAGCCTTTTCTTTCCCATAGCAAATGAAATTGAGATCCCTCCATGTTGTGGCATCTATCAGTGGTTAACTCCTTTTTATTGCTGAATAGTATTCCATTGTATGGATGTACCACAGTTATCCATTCACTAGTTGGACATTTGGGTTGTTTCCAGTTTTAAGTCATTATGAATTAAGCTGCTATGTACATTCACATACAGAGTCTTATGTGAATGTATGTTTTCATTTCTCTTGTGTAAATACTTAGGAATGGGATTGCCAGGTTGAATGGGCTTGCATGTTTAACTTTATAAGAAAGAGCTGGATTGTGTCCAAAGTGGCTGTACTGTTTTGCATACCTATAATATTCACTGAGAATTTCAAGGTCTAGGATTAAAGTTACAGCTATACCATCTTATACCATTTCAATAGGATTACATGCTTCAGGTAATTTGAAAGACCCTTTAAAGTTCTGATTAGATTGTTTTGACTTCACTGAAGGTACTGTGAAAGGTGGGGGTTGAAGAGAATTGGAATAGGGATTGTTTTAGTATGGTGTCTGAAAACAGATACAATAAAATGGGTTGACTTTTAACAATGGGAATTTATTAGCTTACAGTTTTGAGGCTGAGAAAAATGTCCTAATTAAGGTGATGCTTTTTTCCCAAAGACCGGCTGCAGGCAATCCTTGGGTCCTCTGCCACATGGCAAGGCACATGCCAGCATCTGCTGGTCTCTCCCTTCTCTTCAGGGTTTTGTTGCTTTCAGCTTCTTGCTTCCATGGCTTTTTCTCTCTGTATTCATCCTGTTTATAAAGATCTCCAATAAGAAGATTAAAAACCACCCTGGGCCACACCTTAAGTGAAGTAATCTCATGAAAACCTACATAAAATAGGTTTGCACTCACAGGAATGGATTTGCTTTAAGAACATGATTTTCTAGGGTACATATAGTTCCAAACCACCACGGGGATGTAGATCCCATCTCTTATTTATATACAGAACATTTTCTTCTCCCTGAAAACGATAAAATGGGTGTTTGGCTAATCTCCTTGATATTCAAGGGAGATTAGAGTAGCTTTACAGATAAGCCTAGAAAATCTACTGGACCACTAAGTCATTTCCCAGGCCCTTCAGGCAGTCACCAGTGTTGTGGCATTGATGGCATCTGATAAGGTCCAGCATTGGAAACCTGAAGATGGACACATCTTTTTGAGGGTGATTGTTCCAAGTTTTGTTCAAATTCTCAATTGCTTAATAACAAATTTCTTTTAGCTTCTGAATGCTTTCAGATTCTGGCCATCAAAGCAAGATGCTTTGCTTGTAAGACTTCTTAACATCTATATTTCATATGGTTGCAAAAAGGGGATTATGGACTTGGCCTCCTTGGAACCTCGGGCCTAATTCAAGAGCTGTTCTTTCTGGCCATTGTTACAGTCAGCACCTTTCGTACTAAACAGAATTGTCAGTTCAAAAGCTTTTTGGGTTAGATCCCTGGTCCTGCTTTGTCCTACCGGGGGTCATGGATGTCTGCTTTAGAATCAGCTGGGTATCAGAAATAGGAAGGAAAAAAATCAATGATTCATGGACCTGTGATGTCCTCTCATAACCTTCTGAGTTCTGTGGTAACTATCTCAGCACCCTGACCTGGAATCTTCCTAAGACTTCCAGGAACCAGTAATGCACAGGGCTTAAATAGGAGCTAACAGAATGATCCTGACTAACGGCACCTTTTAGCCAAGAGCACTAGCAGCAGTGGAGTTTGTGTAATTTTATTCATAATTCTACTTAAATAGAGAGGAGACTACAGTTGAGTCAAATTCAGCCCCTGTTTCTCCATAGCAGGGGCTGGCACAGATGGCTGCCACAGGGAGCTCTATAGCTCATGAGCCCCAAGTCCTCTGACCCGAGGCCTGGAGATGAGTTTGGCTGCAGACATTGCACTCTAGGTACGGGTGTCACTGGGGTGGAAAAAGAGGCGGGTCCTACACAGATGGGCTTGTGTTTAGTGAGCTCAGGTCCACTTGAAAAAAGGGAAAAAAATAGAAAGGAAAAGAGAAAGCAAATGAAAAATGATTATTTTGTGTCTGAATTTGCTTCAGGGGAATGCCCATTTAAGACACCTGCCTATCAGCTACTAGGCTACAAGCAACCATTCCCTTAGCTTGCAGCTCCTCAGAGTTGCTGCGGAAGGGGTTTGCAGCATCATTAAGGAGATGCTTGTGTTTCGGGCTGATTTGACGTTCTTATGAAAGTCAGTTTGGACAGTGTGGTAAAGACCAATAAATATGACATCCTGTGGTATCGGGAGGAAGAAGTTTGTTTTGTTTTCAGCTCTGTGTTTGACTGCAGGTGAACTCTTTTGAGCTAAACTGTCAGAATGTGAGAGCAGAAGAGACGCTGGGGAAAAATTATCAGATGTTTTCATTGTACTATATACCCTGGGGCATACAGCACTTTCGTGACTCTTCACTTAGCATTAAATAAACCCACAGACACTTTTCCCTTTTATCATATGGTAAATTGTTTTCCCAGAGTGCCAATGACTGCAGGCCAAGGGAAGTGCTCAACTTTGTATATTCCATGGGCCCTGAGCAAGACCCAGTTGGAAGGCAGATAAGTATATGGAAATATCTTTGGGGACTCTTTCTTGCTAAACATACAGAGAGTTCACAAAGCTAGACATTTTATCAGGCCAAAGAATACATTTACCAAGGAAAGGAATATACTGATAATGAATGTACGGAGATGAAAATACAGTAATGGAAGACACTGTCATACCGTTTGATTTCTTTCTTAATAAACGCAAGCTGATATTATTACAGAAGACCCAGAAGATCATAACATAATAGGAAGCTATTCATAATTATCATTGATGTGCTTTAAGTATTGTAATTAATATATTCATACTGGTGTTATCAGTAAAAAAAAATTCCTTTCCTCTGTGTGTGCTACAGTTTATGGCTGGCTAGGTCGCAATAGTACTGCACTCCACAGGTCTCACTTCCCAGCCAAGGGAAGGTGTCAAGATGAACTTGTGCCCCAGCTCATGAAGCATTTGGTCCGATTTTACACTTAAATCTACAGTGGACTGGCATTCACACACGGACAAGATACACGGCATCTGGGAGGAGGCTGGTTACTAAATTGTTGCTTAATTTTCTTTTGTAAAAAACTTCCTTTGCTTTCTGACAAAGAGGATAATTTAGAAATTTCCAAATTGCCTTGCTGCTTGAGCCTCTAAATCTGTATTTGAAATTGTTCTCCTTTAGTTCTATTATTACAGGCTTTTTTCTTCCTTAGTGAAGTGTATTGGTGATATCAGTGGGAGTTACCTACATAAAGAAATCCCTTTCATCTCTCCGAGAGCATTTTTGAAGAAAGTTCTCCTCCTCCCCTTTTAAGATTTTGTGAAAATAATACATGCATAAGTTAAGAAATAAAATTGCACAGAAATGCTTATAAAGAAGAGCATAGTCCCCTGCCAACCCCCAGTCCCCGTCCGAGGACAGCCACTTCTCTCTCTGGTATTAGACGCTCAGGTGGTGCCTTGTTTGATGTTTAAGAATAAGCTTACACTGCTACTGCTTTATTGATCATGTCAATTATCTGTTGACTTGGTGCTGTTTGCATTTACATTACCCTTTTCCCTTTCTAAGTTGATAGCTATTTTTAATTACTCTATTGATAACCTTTTTTACCTTTAAATAATAGATTTAAACCTCTATTTCCTGTTATGTCGGCTTATATAGCTCATCTTAACTCTAATCTGTTAGATGAAAATATTAATAATATCTGTAGATACAGCACAGGCTCTCTTTCAAGTTCTCTTGTCTGAATTATCTGTTTCTTCAGGAACCAGGTGTCATGTTTGGCTTTTTTCTTTGATGCTTTTGTTTTGTTATTAAATGAGTGGTGAACTTTGGTTATCCATCCATGTTTAAAAACAAGGAGTGCTGTTGTTTTAAAACTAATTTTAGACTTAGAGAAGTTACAAAATAAGTTTCTATATATCCCTCATCCAGCTTCCCCTAATGTTAATATCTTAGATAACCATCATACAATATCCAGGCAGTTTTAAAATTCCTTTATAGATAAAGAGTCCTCACATGTCTTGCCCACAAGTAAAATACTAGGTGCAGTATTTTACTTGCATGGACATAGCATGGGATGGGAAGGAGAATGAGGGGAGCCCACAGGCCTGGTGTACCTTAGACAGATTTCTACTTGATCTGTTTCTCAATTCCCCCCCCCCCCAAGAAATAACAGTCTCTGTTGCAGCTGTCAGTGAGCTAGGCAGGAGGGCAGAGCAGGGGAGGTTGCTGGCACATTGCCAGGCAGCTCACCTACATCCTCCCACTCTTCCTGAAGTTTTTTCCAGCATATTCCTCTTCCTGACCTCCAGAAATTTGTTGAAATCTTTCTTCTTGTCCTGCTCTCTTGCCCCATCCCTTCATTGTTATGCACCTCCCCCTTTTAGTAGCATTTTATTAGAGTCTAGGGACATAAATGCTCATTCTCATTCAGCCATCTTCTACTAGAAAATAACATTTATTTGTTGAAGAGAACCCGATTGTTCATGCCAAGCACCTCTGCTAAACATTGGTGTGTTGACAGAGGCCAGCAGTCCTTTTAAGATTAAAAAAATAAATAAAAGCATCTTATGATTCAGCTCAAACTTGTTTACATATTACTCTACAGTTTCACCAGTGTTGATTCTTTACTGCAACGTGCTTATTTTAAATTTTTGAAATATTCATTTTATTTAATCTGGCCTATCTAAATGAAACTGTTTATTTTGCTATTTGTTTGGATGTAAGTCCATCCTATTTTGAAATATTTTTAAAATCTTCACAATAGGAGTTCTCAGCTTTGTAAGCTCAGTCCTGATTTTCTTATTTTATTTTTAAAATCATAAACAAAGATCTTTAGAGTGCTTATTCATCTCTGTAGTTCACAACACCTAGAACGATGCTGTGCCCAGAGTAGGCACTGACTTTAAAAATATATATCTACTTAAGTTTTCCAATAAAAATTTTTTAGTTTTGTATAATGGATGACATAATTTAGTATGGTACTTTAGAAATTTCAAATGCTTTAATTTTTACATTTCATTTGATGCTACTTATAAGGAAGGGAGATAGCAGGCCTTTTTAGTGTCATTTTACATGTAGGACACTTGGGCTGCATCTAAAACATTAAATATTTTTCATGAGGTCATACATCTTAGAGTTTCAGAGCTTGCTTTAGACTCCAGGCCTTCTGACTCTTAATTCTTTGCTCTTTATTTTGCATTTGTTGCAATATGCTACCGATTTGGAGGGAACTTTTGACAATGAGCACGTTTCTATAAATCCTAGTGTCATTAGGTGTGCTTGCAATGGACTCACGTGCAGGACATGTTCTGCTAATGATCCAAACTTATCTCTTTCTTTTGTAAGAAGGTAAGTTTTCCTTGGACAACCAATTCACTGCACAGTGTCATTTGTATGTTCTGTGCTCATGGACCAAATAGAGTCATGCACAAAAAAAGCTTTCAAGCTCAGGTTCTTTCTCAGCCAAAGATACGTTTATATCAGAGCCAGAGCCTCCTCCCTTCACCCAAAAATTCATCCATAGATAAGGGCATGCTCTCATATTAATACCAAAACATCAAATTAAACATATTGTATAGTTTAGTAGGAGCACACAGAGCTGTAATCCTAATCTGTACCTTCCAAGATGCTTATTTTCCAAACTCAGGTTGTGGTTCAATTAAATGACTAGATGAAAAGTAATAATGCAATAATGCCTCTGTTTAAAAATAAAAAGGTATCATTTCAATGTAAGTATAGAATCACTGTCACAAATATATATAGTTTTCTTTTCTTTTCTTTTTTTTTTTAAAGAACTACTCTATGCCTTAATTTAATATGAAGCACATGTTATAAAAGCCAAGCATAGTTCCCAAAAGCAAGGCCCCACCATCCAGGGCCATTCACCATTGGTCTGAATTAAGTTTATCCTGCCACCAACTGGAGGTAAATGGGAGGGCAGGGCTGGGAGTTTCTTTTCCAGACACGCCCTACCTTTGGTTTTCTAGCCTTTTTTAAATTTCCTATTCTTTTCAGAACTACCTCAGTCCTTCCACTGGACTCTAGTACACACTGTCAACTTAAGTTCCTAACTGCTGCAATTTATGTGTTATTTCAAAACAGTTTCAGGCCTGGTCTCACATTATTCCACTTAGTTTGCCAGAGATTTTAAAGGATTAAGCAATCCTTCAAGTATTTCCTGTTATCACTCCTCTTCTTTCAGTGCATGGAAGCATCCTTTGGGCCTGGGGTTCATGACCTCGGGTCATGGCTGGACTTACTGGGACATGTGAGTCCCCAGAGTGGAAGGCAAAATTATGTGAGCATAAGTACATTTTCTTGGGGAGCAGCTCTGTAGATTTCCTCAGATCCTAAAAGGGACCCATGACCCAAAAACGTTTAAGCAGCACAACTGGCTCTCGGAGGCCCCGCCCTTGGAGCCCTTATTCTTGCCAGCGCTCTCTGTTTTCTCTTGAAGCCTGGGCTGGGCCCTAGTGTTCATCTCACGGCCTGTTTCCCATCTGGGCCCATGTAGCTCTCTCCCGACCTGCTGCACCCTGACTCCAGTGTGCTGTCCTTTGCTGCACCCTGACTCCAGTGCACTGTCCCTTGGCTGGACCTGATACCTGCTTGGCTCTTTCTTACTCCTTTCCACTTCCCCCTTGGCCTGGCCGGTAAGGTATTCCTGTCTTGTTTACTTTCCAAGCGCCTTTTCTTTTGACTGATTTGTTGTAGTTTCTTTTCCAATACAGCGTATCATCACAAAATTTCCTCCACCCTTTGCCTCTTCATGAGTCCATCTGGCCCATCCCTGAGCCACTGTGCTCCGTAAGGCATAGCCCATGCCCTGAGAAATCCCAGCATCATCTTCCCTCAACAACCCCTTAAATTTCAAGATCCCCCATTTACATTCTATAATATCTCCTACCTTGTCAGGTACAATACCACCAGCAGGTTTTACTTTACCTGGCTTAATAACTTTTCTCTATTAGTCTTATGACAGTGGCGTCTGCATTTTCTGGTTAATTTTTTTTTAAATTTTAGTATTAGAAAACAAAATACACACCACTGATTAAATATGAAAAAGATAAAGGAAGCTGGAACATAGACAGCCAGTGGTTTCTTTTGGTTTGGGTCTTTGGTTTGGTTTGGGCCTCTTATAAGAGATTTCCTTTCATGAAGTGTCTGAGATGCAGGAGGAAGCATAGTTGGGAAGTAAGCTGGGACTTCAGCCATATGCGCCTCAGTGGACTTACCCCAGCACCATAAATCAGAAGTTGGCAGCGAGGGTGGATTTGGGCCACTGAGTACATTGCAGTTCCATTCCAAAGTCAGCTACCCACGAGGTCTGCACTCTGGGCTTGAGGACACTTCCAGTAGCCTTTGCTGATATCTGACGCAGAGAATTTTTGAGCCCTGCCACGTTTAGATCCCTGCCCTAAGTCAGATTTCTGAGCTGCTCTGCTGCTGTTTCTGATACATAATCCTGTGCTGAGGAAGTGATCAGCCTGTGGCCCCAAAGACTCAAAGGAAAGCCTGGCCATTGGCAGAAAGGCAAGTTCCTGTCCTCAGATAGGGAGGGAGGCGCCATGGTGCTGCCAGACTGCCTTGTTCATCTCTACCCTCCCCTCCCAAAGCAGACTTCTCAGAAGGGATCATCTGTCACTCTATTAACTGAAAAATAAGCAACTCTTGTGAAGCTAAAGCCAACTCCCTCTGGGGTTGTGTGGGGGATACTGGAGCAGAGTATATGCCATCCAGTGACGAGATTTCTCCACATGTTTCTTAAGATAGAATGAAGGAGTGGACAACTGGCAACACAAGAAGGCTTTTTAACTCTTAAGAATCTTAAATGAGACTTCTCATAATATCTTAGAGCCCATCGCTACCAGGTATTTATTTTTATTCTGTCAAAAGACCCTGTGGGAGAAGAACAAAACATTGCTGGTTTTTAGTCGCTGTGTGGGTAGGGTATCAAGAACAACCTAAATCCATGACTCCTGTGGAAGTCATCTCACGTCATATAGCACATTAGAGTGCTCCTGACTTCTCACCCAGTGGCCCCTCACACACCATACTGTCTCCCTGCCCCACTGTTTCTTCCTATATTTTAAGAAACTAAAACAACACAAAATGTTGGGACTTGACAGCATGCCTATGTCAGAATTAGTTGTATGCCCACAGTTGCCTCACCTGGCTCAATCATTTTGCCTCGCATCAAAGGAGTCACCTTAATGTGGGGCCTTGTGGGAGAAAAAGAAGACACTTCTTGGTTATTCCCTAGCCATATTAGCAGTGTGACCAGGCATTTCAGAATAAGGCATACATACCCCACTCCAAACCTCACTCTCTGGGTGTCTTCTGTGTGCCAGCCACTCTGTACTTCACATCTGATTTACTTAATACTCAGAGCATTTCCATGAAGAAGTTGTATTTATCCCATGTTGGCGATGAGAACATTGATGCATAGAGGGTTAATGCATATAAGGTATCACAGCTAGCCAAAGTTTGCACCCATGTCTTCCAACTCCAGGGCCCTTCCTTGGTTGTCCCACTACACTGTGCTATTGTGGAAGTATTAGATCCCTGAACTGCACATTACTAGCATCTGGAGAATTTTGAAAATAATTAAATTAGAACCTCTCCAGGTGAGGCCCCAGCCAGCTAGGAATTGCTGCAAAGCTAGTCAGCATCTTCTCCAGCACTGAGCGGACAGCCAGCCTAGCCTTCGTCCCAGGGCTTAGTTTGGGTCCATGCAGAAGCACCAGATTCCCTTGCTTTTCCTTCTTCCTCCCTGCCCTCAAGATGGAATAGGAAGTTCAGTTTAGGGCTTAGCTGTGGTATAGGAAAGACTGGAGTAGGAAGTGTTGCAGGGATAGACACAGCAGGGAAGCTGTGTCATGAACTGAGACAGATCATGTTGATGGGGATGGAGTGGAAGGCAGGAAAGGGGCAGGGAAAGCTGTGGAGACAGGAGAGAGAACCAGTGCCTGCAACAGTGACGAATGAATTAGCTGTGAAAGAAGTGAAAATGACTAGGTTTTCAAGTTAGTGTGGACAGATGGTTTATCATTAACAAAGATGAATAAATGAAGAGGAATATTGTTTGGGGGAGGGAAAATGCTGAGTTTATGTTGTACATATTAAGGTGCAATAGAAACTTGAAGTGGAGATATCTCCTGGCAGTTGAAAATTTGACAGAACTGTCTTAACTTCTCCAGTGCATAAAGGTGTGACATGAACTCTCTAAAGAAGGTGAGAAGGTTAATAGGTACACAGTGCTGCCCAGAATCTCCAGAGCATTTAAACAATGCTCTGTGGAGAAAAGGCTATTGGCCACTTATTTCAGTTATATACATACATGTGTATATATATTATATACATATATAAAAACGTGAATGGACCTTGAAAACATTAAGCTAAGTGAAAGAAGCCAGACACAAAAGGCTGCATAGTGTCTGATTCCATTTATATAAAATGTCCAGACTAGGAAAATCCATAGAGAGAGAAAGGCTATTAGTGACTTCCAGGGGCTGGAGGAAGGGAAGAGTGGGGAGTAACTTCTCATGGGTACTGGGCTTCTTTTGGAGTGATGAAAATCTTCTAAAATTAAATCATGGTGATGGTTGTACCATCTGGAACCATTGAATTATACACTTTTTTTTTTAAGACTTATTTTATTTATTTCTCCCCACCCCCTTGTTGTTTGCATTTGCTGTGTCTGTTTGTTGTGTGCTAGTCTTCTTTTTTTTAGGAGGCACCGGGAACCGAACCCGGGATCGCCCATGTGGGAGGGAGGCACCTAATCCCTTGAGCCACCTTTGCTCCCCTGAATTATACACTTTAAATGGGTCAAGTGTAAGGTATATGAATTATATCTTAATAAAATATATATAGACATATACATATATCCTGCTCAAATTGTCATTATGTACTTGATTTAAAATAAAATCCAAACGAATTCCAAACTACACCTAGCCTTTAACTCTTGAGTATATGTAGGCACTTTGGGTCTTTATCAGAGAAAATACACCTCTTTAATTAGCTCCCCTTCATAGGTTACCTTACCTGTCAGTGCAAGATACAAAAAACTGTGAATTAGAAGATGAGAGAATAGTTTAAGAAATAATTGTATGCTCTATTTAAAGAACCACATTGATTTACAGGAGAGAAAATGCTCATGATCCTTTGTTGCTTTGTTTGTTCCCTGTAAGAACCATTCCCTGGCCTTTATTTATGTATTTGAGAATTGAGAAAGTAGAATAGAAAAGGACAGGTTGAACTAAAGTCCTTTCTTTGAGGGTTTGCACTGAAATATGAATTTGATCTTGTTCAACAGTTTTTAAACCTGAAGAATGCGAAAATGTTTGGACAGTGGCACCAGATTTCAAGACCATTTGGTTGTCCTCATAACACTTTCAAACTAGGTATTGAAAAGTATGAGGTTGCCTGAAACTTAGAACCTTATCAAGTTAACTTAAAAGGGAAGGAAGGTGTTACAAAAGCAGAAAGAGTTGTTTGGAGACAGCCTTAGAAATTTTGCAAAAAACCTTGGGAATGTTCCACATAAGGATTCTGAAAAAGGTTAGTAGTCAAGTAATGTATTCTTATAAAATTAAAAAGAACATGCCTGGCAGTCTATGAAGAAGAACCAAATTTGGGTCTTTTAATATCACTCCACAGTATTTGATGTTGTCCACACTTTAACACTCTGTTACTATAGGCTTGGGTATCTGATGTGATATTTTCTTTTGTTGTTGTTTTAAGAAAGACACTTGGAAAATTCTCAATTTGCTGGTGTAAACATAAATATCTTGCCAAACTAAACATGTACATAGCACCTTTGGTTTGAAGAGAACACTGTGTTTAGTATTATTTCCCGGCGCCTTGCAAAGTACATTAATATCCTGCATCCACTTCACTAATATATTTAAAGAAAATAAGACCCAAGGAAATTTTCTCCAAATAGAGTTCTTAGATATGGAATGGGACCTAATTCACAAAGTTCTCTAAAGTCTCATCTTGCTACATTGTGCTTTGCATGGTTTCCTCATCAATTTTTCAGAGGTTGTGCTGTCCAAAAAGCAGGTCGAGGTCTCCAGATACTTGCTTGCTAGAATATTTAATCCCTGAATGGACTCAGATTTATTCAGTGCCTTGCACACCTCGCTAAACAGTATAAAAGGATGATGAAGTAGGGTCCCTGGATTCGGAGAGGTTTCCATTCTTTGGAGAAGCTTTTCTTTCTCACTGGACAGTGACTACATGGAGAAGGCCTTCTTGAAGCAGTCGTTTGTCACTGCTGGAGGTTTATCTGTTGCTCTGCAGACGCACATTGAATGCAAGAAGACAAGCGGCCGGTTGTAGATTTTTCTGCAGATTCAGCAGAGCATTGAAGAATGCTGAAGTCATGTTTCAGTGCATACAAGGCCAATTCGTGTGACAGAAATCTTGACTGGTAACTTAAGGTAGAAAGACACACAGAACTGTTACCACATGCTCTTGATTTTCAGTTTGGAACCACGAATAGCATATTTCAAATCCGTAGATGGTCCCAAAACAATTTGAACCTTTTTTCCCCAAACACTTCCTTCACAAAGCCTTTCAGTAAAGATGCTAACAAGCAGAAAAATCACACATATTAATTTCATCTCTCTGCCTTACACTAATTGGCCTGACTGAGTCAAAGATGGTTTTTTTGGATATTCCTCAAACAAAAGCTGAGTTTGCAAACTGGTGGCCCAAAGGCCCACCCAGCCCATGGATGATGTGTTCTATTTGGCCTGCACTATGTTTTTTAAAAAATATTTGAATGAGATGACAGTATTTAAAAATCAGGAGAAGCCTGTGTTTCTGGCTTCTCTTTAAAAAATCTGGTCTGGTCGCTCTGAGCCCACATTCTCAATTGATAATGATGTGATGAAGCTAAGGGGAGTCTCTTCATTCCAGTACTGGATGTGGGCGATCCAGAGCCCCACCCAGCCCACTTATATCACTTGTTACCTTCTACATCTTGTTGGGACTTCCAACAAGAGAGGGAAGCCAAAAGAGGAAATATTTTGCTTTCCTTGCAGATGTCCATGGTGACACAGTCCCTTCCAGTATGAAATTTGACCTACTTATATACAACATATACAAGTATACATACCATTCTCATTCATTTTTTTTTTTTAAAGATTTTATTTATTTATTCATTTATCCCTCCCTTGCTGCTTGTGCTCGCTGGGTCAGCTAACCACGCCGTGCGGGCGGGCTTGTCTTCACCAGGAGGCCCCAGGAACCGAACCCGGGGCCTCCCATATGGTAAACGGGAGCCCTACTGATTGAGCCACAGCCGCTTCCCTCTCATTCATTTTTAATAAGGAATAAAGACTACTGTAGTTCAAACAAAGTTAGAAACATATAAGGAAAAGCATACTTAAATGAAAGACAGATAACCTGAGTTTCTGATGTATCCCACCCCATGACGATACCTCAGTTTCCTTACCTGTGTGATGGAAGTATTAGTAATCATCACCTGTCATCTCATTCAGAATTCATTCATTTAACAAAATTCATAGAAAGTAGATGACATTAAGGACTTAGAGTCTTACAAACTTGGATCTGTACATGGAGCCTCATTTTCCTCATCTATAAAATATAAGGGTCATAATAGTAAAGATTTTAGTGTCTGATGTTCTCTGAATACTCAGTAATTGTGAGGTTTTGTTGAGTACCAGCTGTTTGCCAAACTTTATAGTAGGCCTTGGGGGGGGGGGGGGGGGGGGGATGTAATCCGTGTCCTAAAAGAGTTTCAGTCTAGTTGAGGAGAAAAATTCTGGGCCTGGAAGTGGAGTCAGTAACATAAAGAAAAGCACCTCAAAGTGACTCTACTGTTAAACTGTAAACATACTGGCAAAGCCATGGCCTATTAAAACATTGTATTAAGGAAAATTTCATGTGCAATACCTCCCTTTAGGAAGATATATGGATGTACATATCTAAATATGAAGGTGATAACAAAAGTCTTTATTGAGATTGTGTTAGAGAAATTCCACATCAAGCTTCTAAATCAGAGCTTTTGACATTTGAGGGTCATCCTCTTTATAGGTGAGTCAGAGCCATGACCCAATCCCCAGAAAAATGAATGCACACAATGGTTTGCATAACATTCCAGGGCATTTGGGCGCCCCCAGAGCCCATCCATAGGGCCTGCTTCACTTAGGTCCTTGCTAGGTTGTTCCAGAAGAGGCAGTCAGTTATGAAAAAGACAGAGAGGCCACACATAGAAACAGAGCAGTTCTGCGTGAGGGCAAGGGGCTAAGTTGCACAGAGGTGAATTGGTCAACGAGGAGCATTTTTAATGAAGAAAATAACACTTTTTTCCAGATAAAGGAGATGCTCCTATAACAACTAATGTAGTCAGAGCTAGTACCTTATGTATCTGACATGTGCATAATATTGTGACTACTCTGACACATTATATTGTGGAATGATCCTATCTCCTATGATCCTTTCACCTTTCCCTAAATCACTATCTGTGGTCCTGGACATGAAAACGAATCTCAATACTTTTATCAAACCAGAACATTGCCCTTGCATAGGGTTGATTTGGCTTAACGCTCCTTCCCCTGTTTTCCTAGTCTTTAACCCAAAGTTCCCAATATGCACAGAACTGGTTATACGCTGACCTGATTATCTGTCAGTAACCAGATGGGGTTGGTTACTCTGGGTAGCCTCTGTCCTTGACCCTCTCTGACCTTGGAGTCAGAGGCAACACTTTATCACATACTCCAGAAACAAATCCAACTGCAGAACTTTTGGGAAATAATTTAAGTTTTACTGAAGGTTTGGGAGGTCAGAGTGACAAGAAAGCTCCCACGTGCAGCAAAAGCATCCCCAGATTCCCACTGGACAACCCTTATTTGCCAAAGCTTCTGTGTTCAAAAGCCAGCCCCTTCTTATTATCTTTCCTTTACCCGCTCTTTTCCCATTCTCATTCTGTAGCTTGGGCTCCCTAATTCAGAGAACATAGCTCCCTCTGCTTCTTCAATATTGCTTCCTCATACCTGCTATGTAATACTGACTTGAGTTACGAGAAAGCAATGGTGCTGAGAAGGATGATTTTGGCAATGAGACCTCCTTAGTTATCCATGCTATTTGGGTAGTGTTGGGAGGAGGTTTCAATAATGAATAATTTCCCTCCTCCCCAAACTACGAGTTTCTTTTTTCACTTAATATATTGAAGGCATCCTTGATGTTAGGGCATGTAAATTCATCTCTTGCTTTTAAAAAGCTGCATAGTGTTCCATTTTATATATGTGACGTGTATTTAGCCATTTCTGGATGGTTACCTTTTTTTTTTTTTTTTTTTTTTTTTTTTGCTATTACAAACAATCAAACATATCTTGCATACTATGTCAGTAGGGTACATTTTTGGATTTCACATTTCTATGTCATGAATTGTGCATTGCAACATTTATAGATATTGCTATCCAGAAGTTTTTCTCACCAGCAGTGTAAAAGAGACCCTATTTGTGTTTATCTGTAAATTCCTTCATTTTGTGTGTTTTTCATTCATGTCTCACCTTGTTTCTGCTTCCTTCCCTTTGGTTTAAGGTAGCTGGCAAAGAAATATAAATTAGAGGTAGATAGGAAGGAAAAATGGAAAACAAATTCAGGACATAAAATGGGTTGATGAACAGGGTATTATAAGAATTCATTCCATGCCTTATCAATCCTTGAGTTTGGCACTAAGTTTCCCAGCAGCCAATGCTCTCATTGCCAAAATCATAGGAGCCAGACACCATCTGCACCAAGAGCAGATATCAGAGAATGGGCTCCTCAAGGAGCTTGGGCCATTTAGAAGGAAGCCAGGTGAGCTGAATTGGGTGGGGACACTGAGCCAACCTAGGTGCGGAGCGTGCAGAAAGCAGGTCAAGGATGAGAGAAGGCGTGGAACATGCTGGCAGATGGAAAGGAGGCTCCGCTTTGTAGAAATCATGAAGGGGCTGAGTACCCCAGCAGAGAGTTATATGGCTCTGCAAGGAAGCCAGTTTGGCCCAAAGCAGAGGGAGTAGAACTGGAGACCAAGCAGAAGAGGAGCCGAGAGAGAGCTTGACCTGACCTGGATTTGGATTCAGGGTGACTCCGTGGGTCAGGGCTGGCAAGCAGGCTGGCAAAATGTAGAACAAACTAGATTGAGTCATGGGAGATTTTATCCCCAAACTCCACTGAGCTGTGGATAATTTTACCCCCACAGCCAGGCATGTCCTGTTAGAGGACATGATGTTAGGAATGTGTCATAAGCAGGGAAAAAAGTTAAGAACATGTGCCTTAGTCCTATGAATATAGAAGGAGAAATATCCCCCTTTGTCATTCCTTGGATGATAGTAGGGGAAAGTTACCTAAGGGAAAAAAAGATAGTGGAAACCTGATTGAAGGAGCTTTTTTTTTTGGAGAGGGAGAGTTTCTGGGGAGCCACAAAAGAGAGACAGAGACTTAAGAGCAGCAGGCAGCTACAAAGGGAATAAAAGAAACCTAAGGAGGCATGAAGCGTTAGGACAGGCCTACTGGGACTATGATGTGGCAATGGGAGGAAATGAGGTGCATTTTCTAGTTAGAGAAGATTGATCTATTCAGGGGGCTTTCAACTCCCTCCATTCTTTTCGAGTGCAAACAGAAAGTTTGAGTTTTGAGTCATCAAAAGTTTTAGTCAGTGTAGATGTGCTGGTTTTCAGCTTCACTTACATAGATCCTGATCCATTATTTAAAAGCCTGCTGCCCTTCACATCAGTCTATTAACAGATTCTGCTTTGGCTATAGCTGGGAGAGCTGCTTCTTCATCCCACGTGCTCCATGCCTCCACGCTGGCAATGAGCTTCGCGGGGTATCTGGCTTATTGTATTGGCAGAATGGGACTGATGAGGAAAGATGATCCAAATGTACCATGTTTGACCAGGATATTACACAGTTTAAAAAATAATTTGAACTTATATAGATGGGAAAACACAAAAATGTAATAGTAAAGTGTCAGTTTTGGGATAACATATTCTATTTAAAATAGGTTTAAGAATGAATATGCTAACCAGATATCTTCAACTGTCTCTTGTAATTTAAATAGTTTTTCATTAACACTTTTAGGTTATGGGTAAAATTAATTTATTGGACTAATGTTCAGAATGTGATTGAATATGTAAAAATTTAATAATACATGGAGTTTAGCTTATAAAAAGAGGCCCATGTTCTTATTGTCTAAATAGCTACAGTCTCTAGAAATTTAATGTGGTGATCTGAAACTTGGTCAAGATTCCCTGAAATCCATTTTAAATTAGTTCATGGGATGAACAGTGCTAGAAAGGTGCCCACCTTTGATCAGTGTAATGATTTTTATTTTAAAACCTTCAATTAAGGTTCTTAATCATTTCCTTGGTAACAGAATTTTGAATAAAATACAAGGGCAAGAACATTGTAAAAAGTTGTTGTTCCCTCTGCCTCTGATTACCCAAAGAACAACGACAAGGACAAAATATGCAGGAGAGCAGAGGGGCTCTTTTGCTCAAAAGAACAGAATTCAGTAGTAGAACATACTGATGAGACTTCTCCCTCCTTAGGTGGTTTTCTCAAAGATGATTTCCCCCTGATTGCTTGTAGCCCCTGACAGGAGAAGGTGGGACCAGGAGCCTGGACCATTAGTCCCAGCGATCAGACCTTCTTGTGGGGCGGGGGGTGGGGGGAGTGGGGACGGGACAACTCCCCATCCTCATCTTTTCTTCATTCTGTGTCCCTGCCTTGAAAAATACTTTTTGCTTCATATTATGGATACCAAATATATATTCATCTGAGAACTCCTTCTGCCCCCAATTTATAATTAATGTTTTGAGATAATGTCCTTTTCTTCCATCATCTTAAGCAGTCTGTATAGTGATGAACTATAAAAATTTATATCATATGTGTTCTGACTAAAACAGATAACGTTCTATTATAGAAATTCAACAGAAACAACAATCCACCCTCAAACATTTTTCCCCAGCACTGTTGAACTGGTAGGAGTTATTGCAAAGCATTTGAGGCAAAGGCCTGTGAGAGTGAAAGGTTTTCCTCCCAAAACTCTCTCTGCCATCTTCTGCACCCATGGAATTTTCTGCTTTAGCATCTAACTAGGTAGAGGTTCAGACATGGCATGAATCAGGAGCAGTGTAGCAGTGTGACCTTGGAGCTGCCAGGTTTGCAGGTGCATTTCCCTGCAGGTGGGAACCTTACTTCCTGTGGTTGGCTACAACTGGCAGGAGCCCCAGAGAGGTGGCATTCCACTGTGTTGCACTCAGGCCTCCACACACTACTATGGCCTGCTGCAGAATGTGATCACTGGGTTAGTGTGACCCAACAAGCAAACATGTGGACTCAGGGTAGTCCAACTCCCTCGGCAACCAGGAGGAATTATGCAGGTCAGGTTGTGAAATAGCACCTGTGGTTATTTAGAAGGGCGTTTGGAATTTATAGGGAAGTTGGGCTCGGTTTAAACTCTGCTTATTGTGCTAGTAGAAAACAGTGGATGTTGATTACACTTTATTCTCCCTAACCTCAGTGCTTCTTAAGGGAGATGTTTGCTATGTGATTCTCCAGGAGACATAGTAACATGGAATTAGGGCCCGTAACCAGTTGTATAGCAAAAATAACTAATTACAAAGCCTGGGGAACAAATGCTGAAATTGAAGCAAAAATTAAATGTGGAATTATGAGATTGTGTACAAAAGTATCATTTGCCTTCAAGGCAAAAAGAAAGAGAAAATATTTTAAAACTCTGACATGATGTCATATAATATAGAGAAGAAGGTACACCATTTTTGTTGGGTATTGGGAGGAAATGTGGAATATAAATTATGAAGCAAAAAACTTTCTCCATTGCTGGAGGGTTTTTGGGTATCAAAATGGTTTAAGAAAATCTCTTGATTGAAGTGATGAATGCACAAATATGTAGTTACACTGAATACCATTGATTATACACTTTGAATGGATTTATGCTTTATTAATATGTATCAATATTGTTTTAAAAAATAAAAAAAAAAAATCTCTTGAACACACAAGTTGTTTCGGTATTTTTTACATCCCATCTCAACATCTAGGTACTGGATATTGGATCTCCCTCCCCTGAGATCTGGTACTTTTTGTTTTTTTTTCATTTGAACAAGAGGCCAATGAGAATAAATTCAAGTGTGCAATTGTAAAAGCCTCTCTCTCCCTCCATGTGACTTTTGATGGCAGCCACAGAAGATAAAACCTGCTGGTGCTGTGAGTAGATGCACTCTCAGCCCCTCCTCAAGGACTGGGTGAGACAAGCAGGAAGGGAAGAGAAGATCACATCTTGTTAATTGACTTAATCTCATCTCCTCTCCCATAATAACTACAGATGACTTGTAACACAGATTTTCCTTTAGTTATCATCAGACCACCTTGCCCAGAAATGATGCACAGTCATGATTGTGAACAAGGGGATATTTTGCCCTTATCTCTTGACATTATTTCCTCTACAAACTTAGTTAGGGAAAGGTGACATAAAATGCACTTGTTTTTTTGTTGGGATTATTATTATTATTATTTTTAGTCCTTTACAGTTTAAGAGATCAAACCCTCTCTTCCAAATGGAGTGTAAATCCTACCTCTGGTATTCCTAACTTTGTGTTATAAATGTTAGACTTTACAAAAGCAGCAACAGTATTGGTAGAACCAGTTTGTATGATGAAAGCTTTTGATCCTGGAAAGGAAAAAATGGAAAGAATCGTTCAGAATTGCAGAGCAAGTCTGGCAGTTTTCCTCATATTTCTGGGTGATAGACAAATTGTTAGTTTCCACATGTGTAATTTATTAGTAATTGCTCTAATTTGCCTTCTAAGTTTCTAAGTTGCCAGTTCACTGAGATCAACTATTTTCTATCCATAAAATTGGAATCAGGTGGTAATTTAGTGAAGGACCTAGCCAGATAGGGCAATTTCTGTGCAAATGCAGTTATTGCCATTGTAATTTAGAAAAGTGGGGGAGAAATAACAGTGTCAAACTTGTTAGAAACCTAGTGACTAATATCACTTGCTGGTATTATGTTACACACAATTTTTCCTCTGTGGACATGTGGATACTTTTGGTTGAGTTTCAGTCTATTTAAAAGCTTCCTTTCTCCATTGAGCATTATAAGGGCTGCTGTATCATGGAGGCTGGATCCCTCCCATGGGTGGTCTATAAAACAGGGCTAGAGAGTCTGCCAAGGAAAGTAGAGCAGCACCAGACCTGCCGCAGGGACAATGTGGACAGGGTTAGCATAGAACTTTTTTTCTTTCCCAAAGCAATTCTTCTACTTCTCTCCAAAATTTAACTGATCTCAGATATGGCTGTAAGAAAGTAAATGCTAAAATGTATCTTGTGGCCATGGGAAGCAGATGTGGCTCAAGCAGTTGGGTGCCTGCCTACCATATGGGAGGTCCCGGGTTTGGTCCCAGGTGCTTCCTAAAGAAGACGAGCAAGACAGCAAGATGACATGACAGGCTGACACGGTGAGCAGATGCAACAAAGAGACACAACAAGCGGGCTCAAGCCATTGGGCGCCTCCCTCCCACATGGGGGTGTCCTGGGTTTGGTTCCCTGTGCCTCCTAAAAATAAAGAAGATGAGCACACAAGGAACAGATACAGAGCAGACAACAAGCAAAAACAATGAGGGAGGGGGAAGAAAAATAAATAAATAAAATAAATCTTTCAAAAAAAAGATGTATATTGTGACCAGCCTGTCAGATTCCTCTCTGTTCCTGAATCTCCTTGATTTATTAACAGAAACACATTTTCCCCCCTTATCTTTACCTAATGGCTAAACAAGCTGAGGTCTCATTCTGCCACTTGTGCCATCAGCAAAACTGTGAACTCCCTTCTGCTTGCTGAATTCTGTTCTTGCTGATTTGTAAGTGGTTGGAACACAGCTTACCATTTGGTTCTCAGGTTTAAGCTTGTGATTCCGGAAATGGCAGAAAGCAGGAAAATGGAAATTTTAGTTGACCTTTGAGGAAAATTTGAAGTGGAGGTGACAATAATTGCAGATTTTTAGGATATTCTTGGAAAAATCACTCTTTTTGCCCAGTTTACCTGGCAACCATTCTGAAACTGATAAAATTCCAGTGCAGTTCATTCAGAATTTAACTTTAGCTCAAGCTGTCAACGTCACAATCACATCTCTTATGAGTACCTTTTGGCCGCAGGTCAAATACGTTATTACATACATACTGGATGTTCCTGAATAGCATTCTTAAACCCACAGACGATATCCACATGCAGCAGGCAACATCAAATACCAAAAAAAATACTGAAAAACAGAATAGATAATCACTGCTAATTTTTTTGAAATCAAGGACACTATCCTAACTGACCAAATGACTTTTGGAAAAATGACCATAGACCATACTATCAATGCCTGGGAATTTTAACCAAATTTGAAAACTATACTTATTGCCTTTGGAATTCTTTAGCATACTGTTATTTCTATCACCAAGGAAGACCAGACCACCAGATGAGTCTCCTGGCTTAACGCTTGCTTGATCAGTGTTAGATAAGCACCTGGGCAGTATGGGCAACCCATTTATCTAAAGTAGTGCTACTCAAATGTGGTCTTAGGGCCAGCAAATTAGCAGCAGCTGTATTAGAAATGCAAATTCCTGGTCCTTGCCCCAACCTGCCATAGCAGAATCTCTGGGGATGATGCCCAGGAATCTGAGTTTTCACCTGCTCTGAGTGATTTTGATGTGCCCTCGAGTTTGAGAAGCACTGGTTTCAGGGCCTCGGGACAACTGTCAGCCAACAATTGGTGGTTTGTAGTTTTATTAGTCAGGTTCTCCAGAGAAAATAACGATGGATTTATTAGAGGAATTCACTCACGCGATTGTGGGGATTGGCAAGTCTAAATTCCATAGAGCAAGCTGGAAACTTGGAATAAGGTGATTCTAAAATCTGGCACATCTGGTCTCTGTAGGGCAGGCCGCAAGCTGGAAACTCCAGTGAAGGTGAAGTTATATTCCCCAGGAGAAGCTGGTGGGCTGAGGAAAAGGCATAAATTTTTCCTGACTCCCAAAATCCTCAGTTCTCCTTTTAAAACCTCCACCTGATTAGATGAGGAACCAGCCCTCATTGCTGAGGACAATCTCCTTTGTTGAGTGTGGATACAATCTACTGTAGATGCCATCACCTGAGTAATGACATGAATACCCTCACAGTAACAATCAAACCAGTGCTTGCTTGACCAAACACCTGGACACCACAACCTAGCCAAGTTGGCATGTGAGATTAAACATCGCAGAGGTTGTGCCTGGACATCTTTCTTTCTGCAGATGAAAGAGTGGCCACCCATACCATTCTTTCTTGTTCAGAAGTTAGGTCCCAACTGCTGACTTTTTCTTTTTCTTTACAACTTTTCCCAATATCTGGACCGGTACTATGAGGCACCATACATTGATATTGTTTTAAGATAACAGTCCATGTTTTTAAACTTGGAACTGGAGGAAGCTCATCCTAAACATGTTTAGATTATTTTAGTGTTTTGGTACTAAGAATTGACCATACATTTAAATAGGAACATGCCTTCCAGAATCAACTCTCTTAATGTCTCAGCCATCTGCAAATAGTGAAAAAACCAGGAAGTAGACAAAAAAGGTCTCTGATCATCCAACATTATATATCACAAAAAAAATGTGGACAAAAATTCATTTTTTTTTTTTAAGTATTAGATGCTGTCAAAATATAATTAAACTTATTTTCCAAAACAAGTTGTATCTTAGAATCACCTGAGAAGCTTTTCAAAAATTCACATGTCTAGGACCTAACTCTAAGAGCTAAAACTATAAAACTTAGAAGAAATATGGGTGTAAATCTTCATGACTTTGGCTAGGCAACAGTTTCTTAGATATGACACCTAAAACACAAGCAGTAAAAGAAAAAGTAGATAAATTGGACTTTATCAAAATGTAAAACTTTTGTGCTTCAAAGGTCACTATCAAGCTAGAAAATACAATGAAGTAGCACTTCACACACTCCAAGATTGCTATAATCAAAAAGACAAATAATAAGAAACATTGGTGAGGATGCAGAGAAATTATAAGCCTTATACACTGCTGGTGGGAATGTAATACTGGGGCAGTCACTTTGAAAATGAGTTTGGCTACAACATGGATAAACCTTGAAAACATGCTAAGTGAAAGAAACCAGATACAAAAGGCCACATGTTATACGATTCCCTTTATAGTAAGTATCTAGAATAGGTAAAGACAGACAAGAAAGAAGATGAGTGATTGCCAGGGTCTGGGGAGGAAGGTATACGGTTTCTTTTGGGGTAATGATAATTTTCTGGAATTAGATAGTGTGATGATATCACAACTTTGTGAATATATTAAAAACCACTGATACACTTTACAATACACTGGTACACTTTACAATGGTGAATTTTATCTCAGATAAAAAATAAACAACCAGCCGGTTGGATTTGGCCTATGGCATGATAGTTTGCAAACCCCAGCTCTAGAGCAAAAAAAGGAGGAAGGCGCAAATAGATAAAAAAGATTGACAAACTGTTGAAGCTGGATAATAGGTAGTTCATTACATTATTTTCTCTACTTTTGTGTATGTTCAAACATGTACAAACAAATCCCAAAACAAAAATTCGGATACTTAGCTTCTGTCTTAGATGTCTACTGAATTAGAATCACCAAGGATGGGGCCTAGCATCTGTAATTGGACAAGTTTCCAGGTTATTCTTTTGAAACCAGTCAATTGCTGGCTTGAAAACTGATAGTTGGAGACTACTCTGCTCTCTCTATAAATAGTTCTGTTAACTTGATTATCTTAGGAGAGCAGGTTGAGGAGAGGAAATAAGCAGCTGCTCTAGGGAGACATCAGGCAATGGCCAAAAAAAAAAAAAAGACTTCTGACAGCCCTGCAAGAATGCAAATACACACACTTTAAAAGCTCAATATTTGAAGGCCATTTAGAGTAGAAACAAATAACCCTGTGTACTGTGTACCATAACAAACTTTGAAATCATCACTATATTACAGAAGAGCATACTTTTTTATATTCATAACGATAAAGACCTGAAGATATTCAAAGACGATTGAATTGTGTTCAGCAAATGTGATTTAAGGCATAGGGAGGTACACTGATTTTAGAAAATAGCATTTTAAGAATGCCCCAAGTGTTAAATCTTTAACTATCAAGAAAATCTGACTAGCCAGGTAAGATGGTTTAAAAATCCTTAATAACTTTAAACTATTGTAATTGTTCCATTTGCGTTTTAGAAATAAAAATCTACCTTGCCACTGAGGAAATTAACAGAATATAAACTTTCTAAAACAAGTGCTGGTTACAGAAAACATTTTGGTGAAGAAAGAACAGAATTGGAATTTTTTTTTTTTAATGAGGACTCTTTTCTATGCCTATTGTCTTTTTTAAAAATCAGTTTTATTGAGGTATAATATACATATAATAAAATACTTTAAGCATTTCAGTTGAATGCTTTTGCCCAATGTATTCATCCATGTAATCACCAACCCAAGCAATATATAACATGTTTCCACCTCCTCAGAGTTCTGTGCTCCTTTGCAGTCAGTCCTCCCGCTCCAAAACCCACCTAGCCCCAAGCAACCACTGATCTCGTTTCTGTCATGATAGATTAGTTTTACCTCTAGAATTAGAGCCATAATAGAAATGGAACCATACTATGCATATTCTTGTGTCCAGCTTCTTTTTCTCAGCATGATATCTATGAGATTCTTCCATGTTGTTGCATGTTATCAGTAGTTCATTCCATTTTAGTGCTGAGTAGTATTTCATTATATAAATATACCACCAATTATTAGCTATTCATCTATTGCTTGCTGTTTGGGGCTATTATGAGTAAAAATGCTACAAATCTATTTTTGGACCCATGTTTTCATTTCTCTTGGCATTTCTCTAGCAGTGGAATTGCTGGGTCATATGATAAGTATAGGTTTAACTTTATAAGTAATTGCCAAACTTTTTTCCCCAAGTGGTTGCACAATTTTACACTCCCCTGATGGCACACAAGAGTGCCAGTTAAAGCACATAACCTTAATTTATGAATTAGTAGAGAGAAAACTCTCTCTCTTAATGGTTTTCGTCTCTCACTGGCTCACTGTTTTGCCTACTGCTTTAGGAGCTTTACTTTATATCTAGGTAAACTTTCCCCCATATGGTTTTAAACCTTTCTTAGGCCTCAATGAGCATTAATATTTATGTACTCTTAATATCTGAACTAGAGGTTCAAGCACAAAATGTTTTTCTTTCGGCACTAATAGGTATAAACTTTTCCTAAAACAGCATTTATTTATGCTCCTTTCTAATAACTTGGCAATAAATATGATTGAATCCTTGACCCTTCAACATGTTGGCAATTTTTGTGGTTCAACCTTTTGAATGTTGATTTTCTGTGGATGTCAGTCTCTGTTCATGAAGAGCAGGCACTGTCATTTAATATAAAGAGCTCTGACTTAAGGAGGAGGTCAGACCAACATTAGAATCTTTACTCCTTTCTGTGGGACCATTCTTTAGCTTACAGAGCCTTGGTTTCCTCATCTGTAAATTGGGGAAGGGGTAGGTAAGGGTCATAATTATACATATCTCACATGGTTTTCGTGAAGACAATGTTCTAAGATATATAAAGCCTTTGGCAGTGATTGAAGAAAGAACCCATCAAAAGAAACAGGGATATGTTCCAAAATGTAAATTCCCTCTCCTTAATGCCACTCTCCCCTTGAACTCCCATTCCAGTGCCTCCAGTAAGTTTCATCTATCTCAGAGTTATTCCCTCCCAGCCCTCCACTTCTGCTGGGACTGGGTGGTATGAGAGGGGAGGGGAATCCTCTAGCCAAGTTCCTGCCTAGCCTGGTCCCAAATCTGGCTCAATAAATTGTCCTCTGTTTCAGCTGTTACAGCTAATCTCACACTGAAACATCCTGCTTCCTCCCAGAACTCAGTGTTGGCCGCCCAGTGCCCAGGAGACCTACGGGCTGAGGGATAAAGATGCGCCTGCCACGTGTATGGCAGCCTAGGCAGTGGAATCTCTCTTACTTCTTTCTCTTGGCAAACAGTTATAATAGGACCATAGGAAAAAACCTCACTGGACTCAATGATCAATATTCTAGAAAATCATTTTTAAGTTTAATTTTACAAAGACATGGACAATAAGGAGAGGAGACTCCCCAGTCTTAGGTTTTCCATTTGTAGTCGTTTTGCCTGTTTCTCTTTGGACCCGCACTTAGAGCCTTTATGGAGTAGCCAATATTGTATCCTCCCCAGCTACCAAAAATGGAGAAATCGAAGTCTGTCAGGAGATGAATGAATCATACCAGTAAATAAGTTTATTAAGAAATATAATGTGTTTATGTATATCTCACAAATAGAGCAACCAAGGAAGAAACTCAGACCATGCCTTATGACTTCAGACTACTCAGTTAAATACCACACTGAGGCAAAATCTTATTATCTTCACTTTTATGTGTGTTATGCTCTTTGACCTATGCAATCAGTTCCACTTCAGGCCAAGTACAAGATGGGGCAGTGCAGAGGGGAAGAGGGAGGAAGGCAAAGCCTATGGTCTGGCAGGATTGGGGTGAAGTGATGCTAACCTTAGCTCAAGATCTTTCTGACTGTCACATACTCTACAAGGATAGGCTAGTGACTCAGACAAGCAGCTGGCTTGTCCCTTTACCAGATTTGGTGAAAGTATGAGACAGTCAAAGTTTTTATTAATAATGAAAAGAGGAAACAAAGTAGGAGTGCTTATGACATTTGAAACCTCTGATGCTGTCCCTTAAGTCAGTTCTTTTTTACATGGAGAAGTAATAAACATTTTGGTGGATTATTTTGATGGACTTCAAGAATTTAAAATCAATACACTTGACATTTTGACATTCTGGTCTGTTTTCTTTGGTTTCCTGATGGAGAGCATACCTGAATTGAGGGAGAATGAAAATTCTCTGGTTGCTCTTTTTCAATTGCTTAAAAACTCACTAGATTTTTTTCTTGAAAGATTTAGCAATTTTAAAACTAAACTGATTCATTTTTATCAGCTTCTGTTGCTAAAAATATTTAGTGTCTTATCAAACTAATCTTTTCACAGTTCAAATTAATAAGTAAATCTCTGTAGCAAATATCTCTACCATTTACTCAAGCAGAAGAAGTAAGGGTTTGGTTTGTTTTCTTTTTATACGTAGCATTTACTTTTTTTTGTTAATTAGCAATTACACTTTCTATGGATTTTTCATATTGAGAACTTTGACAAGTTATCTAAAATTGGTCATATCTTCTATTTTGTCTTATTTGGGTATTACAATTAATATTGTCTGAGTTTATCCTACAAAATGGCATATATGATGTATAATTACTTTAGTTTCTCTTTCAAAGGAGAATTATATTATTTTAGGGTCCCTTCTGTTGAAAAAATATATTGCCAAAATTCAAGTGTTTCTTCTCTAATAACTGTAATTCATCAAATTTATTTTTTAACAGTTCATAAAAATAGTTTCCCTTCAAAGCAAACAACCATAAGATATTCATTCTTTGCTCACTCATTTCATAAGTAAAATAAAGAGAATTAGAAGGTAATAGAAAAGATTTATTTGGTGCTTACTATGTGCCAGGCTCTGGAGTAAATGCTATACACATTATCTGGCTCATAACATGCTATAAACAATGTTAGGTGCTATTATTATCTTAATTTTATACATAAGGAAACTGAAGCTTAGAGAACATCAACCTGCTCCAATCATGTGGAAAGAAAATTCTTTGTTAATAAAAAATAATTAAAAAAATTTGTTATTAAAAAATTGTTTGTTATTCTCCTGGATGCAAGACAGGAGAATGGCCTGGGCCCTAGTGCTAGACTATAGGTAACTTTGGGTAAGTCTCCTCCCCTCACCTGGCCTCACCTATATAGGGGGTCAGACCAGGCCTGCCTCCCAACCAGCAAGGCCTTGCACACACAGTAATGTGATTCCCATCTGGGAAAGCACTCTTGATTTCCTAAAAGAGAAAAAAAAATCATCATGGAAATTAACAGCCAAGTTGTCTAGTGCATTGTAACTGTGATGATTATTACCTTTTTGTTCTTGTACTTAAACAAATACCCTTTGGTACATGGCAAAATGGCTACTGTAGCATAGTTTCCACCCAAAGAGTTATGGTCCCTTGCTTAACAACAACCACCACTGGCAGATGTAGTTCAGCAAATGTCTTTTTCTTCTTCCTAAGTGTACTGGTTAGGAGTTATGAGCTTTGTAAACTGAGTTTAAACCCTATTTCTGCCACTTATACAAATAGCGTAGCTTTGAATAGTTTTGCTTCACCTCATCTGTAAAGCTGTGATTATACAGTACTTACCTGTAGAAGGAAAAATTAAAAAAAAAATAATAATGAAATGTACTTGGTTAAAAGTTCATGCTTAGTTTTATTATTGTTGCTATTTTGAAAGCATAATATATATGTATATAAACACACTTATACACACACATACAAGTATATGACTATTGTTACATAACCTTGGACTGGAAGGGAAGTACCATAGAACATCTAATACCCTCATTTTCCAGATGAAGAAATTAAGTCCAGGGGAGTGAAGTGACGACTGTAGGAACACAGCCAGTTAATTGAATTTCAGAATCAATCAGCAGATATATATTGTGTGCCTCCTGTGAACACAAATTCTGTGAACGTGGCAATTTGTCCAAAACTTCCTCCCTGAGTTCTCACATTGTAAAAAAATACTACACTAATGGCATATGACAACCTTTACATATTACTGCCTCCTTGCCTCTGTAAAACAAAGAAATATATTGCACCTTTATGTTAAATTTTACAGACCTACTTGTTTACATTGTGAGTGGGTTAGTAACCATGCTAGTTTTAGTGTTGTCACTATCAAGCCTGTCAACATAATTGTGTAGTGGATCACTGGAGTTGGGAAACAGCAATTAATATTCTTTCTTGTGTTTCTATTTAGGAGTGACTGTTAATGGCATGATGATAGGATATAAACAAGATCCACCCAGAGTAAGCCCAAATGACTAAATGATTGCCTGGGGACCTAGGTTACCCAGTACATATTGCACTCTGAAATGAAAATATCCAGCATTAGACAACTTTATTATGACTATAAATTTGGCTTCGTACTATTACCACTTCAAGCCAAATTATGTATGTTTGATGGGGCATAATTACTTATTAGAGCCAGAGAATACCAAGGACAGAACACATCGTGATGGAATTATAATTTTGATTTTAATCAAGTTTCAATCATTCTCAATACTAGCTAATGAAATAAATTTAATACTGTAGTTATACAAATGAATAGAGGACACAACATAGGACAAAAAAGGAACAAATTGTATTGCTTACCAGAAATATTTCTTTATAATAGTAAGTTTAACTGTTGGCATTTTTTTCTGACCTTTCCATGAACCCGTTTTCATCAGCCTTATGGTGGCTACTTCTGAAAGACAGATGACCGACTCTGAGTTTTGGCATCTCTGATAAGGGATTTAACACACTGAATTTAGCTCTAATGATTCTCTAAAATTTTATTTTGATAATCTCTGTGCAAAGCCTGCATGTAGACCAATGTTCCTCATTTCTGGCAAAGAGAATATGTTGAAACCTTTCCAGTAAATCACATAATTGCTGGGGAGAGGGAATTTAGTGTGAAGGATTTGGTTTTGCTCAGTTCTGCTTGCTCTCTAGCTCTCTCCCCTTCATCCAACACAGGGATTCAGACATTTGAAGTAAATGGTTATAACAAGAGATGTCATTGAACATATGAAGTCATAGCTGAAATAACCTCTAACACATCATCTTAATATCCATACCAATCATATTGTCAGCTACCTGAGAAAAATATACATAATGGAAACATTAAGTTACCTGAATAATCAGACATTTCTCCTTATTCCTAGCCACTTTTAATTCATTCTGGTTAGTATTAGCTTCTAACCAGAGTATTTATTGTTTGTTCATTTTACTAAACCACAATTATATATTTGAGTGTATGAACAGTTAGAGTTTCATAAGAGTAAGGGGTAAAGTAGAATAAGCCAGTGGAAACAAGGTGATGTTATCTTTGAATATTAAAACTTTGATATTTGCCATACTGCCAGACTTTCTTTATGTGTGAAAACTGGCATAATAACATTGTTGTAAATGGTTTGGGGGCCTGGTAATATATTATTTTTCTAAAGTATTTAAGTCATCAAAACTGTAGCAGGAAGTCAGTGTCTAGTGTTGCTTACTAGCTGGAGGTTGATAGGTAAGATCTTAAATTTATTTTTCAAAACATTTTCACAAGAGAACATATTAATAAACATTAATAAAAATTTAAAAAGAAAAGTTTGAGAGATTACACAAAATAAGTGCAAATAAGATTTATGACCTGCCTCTGTAAGGATATTGAATATCATTTCAATTTGCAAGTATTGATACAATTGTCATATTATTTTCACATTGCAACAGTTTTGGGTTTTCTTCATTTGAAACATTGTCCCAGGGGGGATTGTGACTATTAAACTAATCTTTATTTATGATTTACACAGCCTGAACTCAAATCTCTGGAACAAAATTAATAAATACTGTGTCAATGGAGAGGATGGCAGAGACCGTAGAAAATTTGATGAACAATTTCTCCATGAATGGTACTGCTTATGCCAAACTTCAGTTTATGGAAATTTTCTTTTTAAGAAATAAAAACTCTTAGCACCTCCTGAAAGCTGTAGAAATTCACTTTCTTGCCTGATTTACCCCACGTTGGGCTGAAGCCAGACTGGATGAAACAGATCTATGGGCAACATGGACTTTAAAAGATAATTTGCAGGACATCATAAACATGGCAACATAAAACATCCTCCTGGAAAAGTTTCCCCTCAGAATCAACTAATAAAAGGACAAACCCCACTTGCTTGTAACTCTGAGGACGATAGAGACTGGGGAAGGATTCCATAAACTCTGGATCACAGAAAAAGAAAAATAATCTCCAAAATCAGGTGGGAGATTTCCATCCTGGACCCACCAATCTGGACCCCTCCCCTTCACTTGGTCCTTACTCAGCTTGAGAGTCACACAGAGGCAGCACAGACCAGGTCACTTCTGCCACAGATGTAGACCATAGAGGCACTCACAGCAGTGAGGTAGAACCCCACACATATCCCAGCACAGGGTTCCAAATCAGCAGAGACCCAGGGTGGAACACAAGCCACTGAGGAGTGCCGCGTACGAAAGGGCTTCCAGGGGGAGAAAGAGAGAGAGACAGACAGACAGACACCACAGCAGATGTGTTGGCAAGAGGTGCGCACATTCAATCAAGCCTCTTTTAGAGGGACCATTTAAATACAAAACAGAATTTTCTGGATTCACCCACCTTTTGGATCGACACCATCTAGGTCCCTGGGGTGGGATACCTAATTGGGAAGAAAACAGAGGCAAAAATCCTCACAGAAAAAAAGGGGATGGGGAGACAGACTGCTGTAAGATAGGAAGTGTCCCAAAACTGAAAACAATAAGGAAAAGGGATCACTGAATGAGGGAGAGAATTTAAACAAATCATAGGAGCTGGGAAGAAAATTTGACACATAAACAAACAGAACAGATCAAGATTCCCAGAGGAAGCAGATGTGACTCAAGCGATTGAGCTCCCACGTACCACATGGGAGGTCCCAGTTCAGTTCCTGGTGCCTCCTGGAGAAGACAAGCAAGACATCATGCTGGCATGATGGCAGGCACAGCAAGCTGATACAACAAGATGATGCAACAAGGAGACACAAAGAGGAAAGACAATGAGAGACACAACAAAGTAGGGAGCTGAGAGGTGATTGAGCACCTCTCTCCAACATGAGAGGTCCCAGGTTCGGTTGCCAGTGCCTCCTAAAGAGAAGACTAGCACACAACAAATGGGCACAGAGAGCAGACAGCAAGCACAAACAGTGAGGGGAGGGGGAATAAATAAACAAATATTAAAAAAAAAAAAATTCCTGGAGAAGGAACAGAGGAAAAGAAGCTTTCTTCTGGAGGTGAAACAATTGCACACAAAGTGCAATCTTAAAAATTGTACTACATATGCAGGGGAAGAATCAGATGAAAAGCCGAGAAAATCTGAACAAACACAAAATACTCTAAAGGTCCAGAGTAAGTTGGCCTAAGTGTCAAAGAAAAGCCTTAACACAAAGCCAATCAACATGAATCTTAGACAAGAGGGAGAAAATGACCTTCAGAGTTAACACATCAAAATAGTTATAGATGCCCAGACATCAGCAAAAAAAAAAAAGAAGCCATACTAAGAAACAGGAAGAGATGGCTCAGGCAAGGGAAACAATTAAAACTTAAGAGGAGACAAAAAATTTGGAACAACTAATCAAAGAATGTCAAACAAATCTCCTGAATCAGTTCAAGAGGTGAAGAAAAATATGGATATAGAGTTAAAGGAAAATAAGAAGACAACATGTGAACATGAAGAATTTGAAAGTTTAAAAAGAAATATATTGGGAGTGGATGTGGCTCAAGCAGTTGAGTGCCTGCCTCCCACATGGGAGAGCCTGGGTTCGGTTCCTAATGCCTCCTAAAGAAAACAAACAAGCAACAAGTAGACATTGAGCAGACAACAAGAAAAAAACAAGCAGACAACAAGGAGACAATGAGCATAAACAAAGAGCAGACAACGAACAAAGGCAATGAGTAAAACAACAAGCAGAAAATGAGCAAGAAACAAACAAGCAGGGAGCAGATGTGGCTCAAGCAGTTGAGCACCTGCCTCCCACATAGGAGTTCCTGGGTTTGGTTCCCGGTGGTTCCTAAAGAAAAATCAAACAGACAACGAGCAAAAGCAGCAAGCAAAAAAAAAAAAAAAAAAAAAAACCCCACAAAAAAACAGCAAGCAGATGAGTGCAAACAATGAACAAAAACAATGAGCTAAAAATAACAAGCAATCAAACGAGGGAGTCATCTTAGGGAGGGGAAGAAACATAACAGAAATTATGGGGATGAAAGGCATAATGTTGGAGATTAAAAATATCCTACAGGCATTCAGCAGCAGATTTGAACAGGCAGAAGAAAGAATCAGTGAACTAGAAGACAAGACTATAGAAATCATAAAGTCAGAAGAAAAGATGGAGAAAAGAATAGGAAAAAAAATTGAACAGTGCTTTAGGGATTTGAGTGACAGCATGAAGCATCCAAACATATGCAACATGTATGTCCCAAAAGGTGAAGAGAAGAGAAAAAGGGCAGGAAGAATATTTGAAGAAATGATGTCTAAAAATTTCCCAACTCTTATGAAAGACATAAGTATAAATGTCCATATAGCCTCCATACCGCATGTTGGGTCATAAAAGAAATCTCAATAAATTTTAAGTTGGAAATTATACAAGGCAACTTCTCTGACCATAATGGAATGAAACTAAAAATCAATAACAGGCAAAGAATGGAAATCCACAGATAATGCAGAAGTGAAATAACACACTCTTAATCAGTGGATCAAATAAAAAATTACAAGAGAAATCAGTAAATATCTTGGGACAAATGAAAACGAGAACACAACATATCAAAACTTAGGAGATGCGGGAGAGTGGGTGTAGCTCAGTGGTTGAATGCCTGCTTCACAGGTACTTTGTCCCAGATTCAATCCCTGATACCTCCAAAAAAAAAAAAAAAAAAAAAACTTATGAGATGCAGTGAAGGCAGTGCTGAGAGGGAAATTTATAGCCGTAAATGCTTACATTAAAAAAAGAAGCCAGGACAACTAACAGGGAGAAGATGATGGACAAACAACATACCAAGGAACTGAGAGTGCCTAAAACTGCAAGCAAGAGAGTCCCATTTATCTGATGTATGGGATTGAAGCTCCCCTCAATTAATGGTAAAGTGGTCATCACCATCCCAGAGTCCCAGGATTAGGAAATGAACTATGGACTAAAATAAATTTACTAGTATTCTAAAAAAAATAAGAAGAAGAAGAAAGAGGTAAAATCAAAGACTTAACTGCACACCTGGAGGAATACAAAAAGAACAGCAAACTAAACCCAAAGCAAGCAGAAGAAAAGAAATAACAGAAATTACAGCAGAAATAAATGAAATAGAGAATTTAATACAATAGAAAGCATTAACAAAACCAAAAGTTGATTCTTTGAATAGATCAATAAAATTGACAGACCCTTCCCTAGACTGACAAAGGAAACAAAAGAGAAGATGCAAAAAAATAAAATTAAAAATGAGAGGGGAGACATTACTACTGAGCCTAGAATAAAAAGGATCATTAGAATATACTATGAACAACTGTATGCCAACAAATTAGAAAACCTAGATTAAATGGAAAAATTCCTAGAAACACACAAACAACCTTCACTGACTCTAGAAGAAATAGAAGCTCTAAACAGACCAATTACAAAGTAAAGAGAGTGAATCTTTACTGTCTAATGGAAGAAAATGTTTGGAAACCACCTATCCAATAAGGGTTTAGTATCCAAAATACATAAAGAAATCCTACGACTCAACAATAAAAAGAAAAACATCCCAAATAAAAAATGGGCAAAAGGCTTGAATAGACATTTCTCCACAAAAGGATATACAGATGGCTGAAAAGCACATGAAAAGATGCTCAATATCATTAGCTACTAGGGAAATGCAAATCAAAACCACAATGAAATACCATCTAGAATGGCTACTATTAAAAAAAAAAAAAAAAAAAAAAACAGAAAATTATGAGTGTTAGGATGTGGAGAAATAGGAAACTCATTCATTGCTGGAAAGGGTGCAGCTGCTGTGTAAGACAGTTTGGTGGTTCCTCAAAAAGCTAAGTATAGAATTACCACATGACCTGGTAATCCCTCTATTAGGTATATAACCAAAAGAATTGAAAGTAGGGACTTGAACAGATATTTGGATACCAATGTTCTTAGCCGCATTATTCACAATTGCCAAAAAGATGGAAATAGCCCAAGTGTCCCTCAACCAATGAATGGATAAACAAAATGTGGTATATACATACAATGGAATAATAGTCAGCATTAGAATGTAATAAAGTTCTGGTGCATGTGACAACATGGATGAACCTTGAAGACATCGTGTCGAGTGAAATAAGCCAGACACAAAAGAACAAATATTGTATGATCTTACTGATATGAAATAATTAGAATAAATAAACTCATAGACTTAGAATCTAGAATATAGATTACCAGGGGCTGGGTTGAGGGTAGGGAATGGAGAGTTAATGCTTAATTTGTGCAGAATTTCTATTGATGTTGATTATAAAGTTTTGGAAAAGGATGATGGCAGCACAACACTGAGAGTGTAATTAACAGCACTGAATTATACATGTGAATGTGGTTAAAGGGGGAAATTTTAGGTCGTATAAACGTTACTAGAATAAAAATGTAAAGATAAAACATAGGACTATACAACATACCCTATTGTTAATGATGGACTATGGTTAATAGTACAATTATACAAATGTTCTTTCATGAAATATAACAAATTTTCCACACTAATGCAAAGTGTTAGTAATAGGGTGGTATATGGGAAAGAAATACACCATAATGTAAACTATGGACTATAGTTAATAGTAAAATTATAATAATCTTTCATCAGTTGTAACAGAGGTACCACACTAATGCAAAGTGTTAATAAAAAAGGGGGTGCTGTACTTTTTACATGATTTTTCTGTAAACCTACAACTTTTCTATTTTAAAAATTTAAAAAGATAATTAGCAAAGAATATCACCCATAGCTTAACTTCACAGCGTAACAAAATTCTAACTTAAACGCCTTCTCCTGCAAGTCATGTCCATTTGTTTTTTCTGTTTCCTCAGAGGAGTTTTTAGAGCATAACTGAGTGCCTTCTCTGGAACTATAACCAAGCAATAACCTAGGAGACAAAGGTGCATCAGTAATTATTCCAGAAGGGATGCTGGTTGGAATACTAAGCAGTGCTGTCTGGCTGTTACTGAGCTATTCTCCAGGGAGGTTTAGTAATCATCACAGCTTTAAGAAAATGCAGGAGTTCTTGGCTCTGATCACTTAATGTCTGACTTTTTTTTTTTTTTTTAGAAACTTTATTTTTTAGAATAGTTTTATATTTGCAGAAAAACTGCAGAGGTAGTACAGAATTAACATATATCCCCCACACCTAGATTTCCTTATTATTTTTCAAACTTTAAGCATGTTTTTATTATAACAAAGGTTTGTAATATAATTGGATCTCTCTCTACTCTGTACACAATTATTCTTACTCTCCACAGTAAGGCTGCTTCTTAACTTCTCTAGTGATGGCAAGCACTAAACTCCTGATTTTAACTGAATCAGTAAAAAGTCCTCAGTGATTTAAGTTGAAAGCAGTATACTGATACATGCTTCTTGTACCCAGAATCAGAAATGACAAAGGTCTTTTTATTCAAAAATACAAAATGATATTGGTAGGCATCGACAATGACAGCAGTAAACCCATTATATATTATCAACTGAAACCAGAACTGATGATTGTAGTGATTTTCTGTCATTTGCTTCAAATGACTTCTTAAGTATTGGTAAGAAACACTTCCTTGAGCTTCCCATCACAGTTCATTAATAATGGTAAAGCACTAGTCTAGGAATTAGAACATGCCACCCCCCATACCACCACCCATTCCTTCCATTCCACCCGTTGAAGGGTCCTTCTCTTCTTCAGGAATTTCTGTGGCCACAACTTATGCTGTGTTTAACAGAGTGACCACCCCAGCAGCATCCCATAAAGCAGTTCTTATAACCTTAGTTGGATCAGTGATTCCTTTTTCCACCATATTCACAAAATCTCCAAGCATAGCATCATAACCAACTTCTGAGGAACTTTGTATAATTTTCTCAACTATCAATGATCCTTTAATGCCTGCATTCTTAGCAATGGGTCCTTGCAGGAATTTTGAGTGTTCTTTTAATAATTTCTATACCAATTTTTTGATCTTCCTTAGTTGAAGTTAGTGAGTCTGTGGCTGTAACGCATCGAAGCAGAGGACAACCACCTCCCAGAGCAATGCCTTCTTCAGCAGCAGTTTATGTAGCATTGAGTGCATCCGTAATTCTGTCTTTTCATTCACTCCCACATCACTTGTTCCTTCAGCATAGCTGAACCTTCAGCACAGCTACTGTGTCTGAAAGTTTTGCTAAGCGTTCATTCAGTTTTTCCTTTTCATATTCAGTAGTTGTGATATCTAAATGCTCAGTGATTTCTTGAGTATGTTTTTCAATTTGACTCTATCACCTTTTCCTTTCAACAGCATGGCATCATCTTTGGTCACAATGACCTTTGCAACTTTTCCCAAATAATGAGGTTGAACATCTTCAAGGTTTAGAGTCAACCCCTCTTCTCCAAACACTGTACCACCAGTAGCAATAGCGATGTCTTTAAACTGGTTCTTTCTTTTGTCACCAAAACCTGGAATTTTGACTGCTACAACCTGAGGAACAACTTTCAGCTTATTCAAAACATGTATACTTAGGGTTTCTCCATCAGCATCTTCAGCAGTTATGACCAAGAACTTACAGTGAGCATTGGCAATTTCAAGAGCAGGTACAATGGGTTGGATGCTAGAAATTTTCTTTTCACTCAACAGAACATAGGCATCCTAGAATTCACATTTCTGATCTTTTGATATATTAATAAAGTATGGAGAAATATAATCCTGATCAAACATCCTGCCTTCAATAATTTCTAATTTATCATGCAGGTTTTTCCATCCTTTACTGTGATGACACCCTTTCTTCCAACCTTTTTTATTACATCAGAAGTGATGTTGCCAATTTCTTTGTCTGTGTTTGCAGAAATTTTAGCAACCTGACCAATTTCTTCAGGGGTTGTCACAGGTTTAGACTGCTTCTTAAGTTCAGGAATTACAGCACCAACAGCTAACATGACACCTCTCCTTATTTCCACTGGATTAGCACCTTTGCTAATCTTCTCGAAGCCTTCCCTGGCAATAGAGCATGTCAGTACAGTAACACTGGTGGTGCCACCCCCAGCCTCTTCATTTGTGTTGTTGGCAACATCCTGAACAAATTTAGCACCAATATTTTTATATTTATTCTTCATGTCAATTGACTTTACAATGGTCATACCATCTTTTGTTACTTTGGGACTTTCCCAACTCTTCAGTAATTACTGTTCTTCCCTTTGGCCCCATAGTAACAGCTACAGCATCGGCTAAAAGGTCTACACCTTGAAGCATTAGTCTCGGGCATCAGCACTGAATTTTACATCTTTGGCATAAGTCCAAGTGAGATGAGGAGCCAGTGCCCTGGACTCTGACCTTATCTGGCAAAGGACTACCAGTAATCGAAGCATTTCTGTGGGGTGGTGGCTGGATGTGCAGGCAGCAAGGCAGGCCAGCAGCAGCAAGTAAGGGACAGAGTGCCCAGATTTCCTTATTATTAACATCTTACGGTAGTATGGTACATTTGTTATAATTAATGAACCAATATCAATACATTATTATTAACTAAATTCCATGTTTTATTCAGATTTCCTTAGTTTTACCTAAAGATCAGGAGCCCATCTTGGATACTACATTACATTTAGTTATGTCTCCTTGGGCTCCTCTTGGCTGTAGCAGTTTCTTAGTCTTTTCTTGGTTTTGATGACCAACCTTGACAGTTTTGAGGAGCCCTGGTCAGGTATTTTTGTAGAATGTCACTCAGTTAGTATTTGTCAGATGTTCTTCTAATGATTAGACTGGGATTCTGGATTTTGAGAATAAAGACCACAGAGGTAAAGTGCTATTCTCATCACATGATATCAAGGATACATACTATTGACATGACTTATCACTGTTGATGTTGACCTTGATCACCTAGCTGAGGTAAGTGTCTGGTTTCTTCACTGTAAAGGGAGTTCCCCTGTTTCCATACTATAGTCTTTGGAAGGAAGTCACTATACACGGCCTACACTTAAGGGGAAAGGAGTTAAGGATAGGGTATTTATGGATAGAGTAGCTCCATAAATTATTTGGAATTCTTCTGCACAGGAGATTGGTCTCTTTCCCCCCATTTATTTACTTATTCAATTATTTATTTATAGCAGTATGGACTCAAAGATATTTTTTCATATTTTAGATTATAATCCAATAATACTTCATTTATTTTATTGCTCAAAATTGTTCCACTATTGACCATTGGAAGTCTTTCAGTTGGATCCTATTTCCCTTTGACATAACTCTAACATTGTGAATTTGGTTTGGTTTTGTTTTCATGATTATTCATTTTTAAATTAATTCCATTTTGTACATGGAAATCAGTCATGGTATTTGTCAACTTTCTTTTCTGTCTTCCAGTAATCAATCAATTTCTATTTACATGAACAAGTGGCATTTTAAAAAAATCACTTACTTTGATTATTACCTAGAAGATTATTTGGTACCCTTGATCTTTCTTTTCCTTCTATATACTGCCCAACTATGACACCCCTTATGGATTCAAAAATTAATTATTTTAAAGGCAGTGATGAACAGATTAGATCCGAAATTTAACTAGGGACATTGGGCAAAATATGAAGAATAAGATAATGAAAAATAATAGGGTGCAAAAGCAAAGGACTTTTAGAAATGAAAAGTGAATTCTGTAAAAAAAAAAAAAAAGCTTAACATTCAAGATAAACAAATCAAGTAGATTATTTGATTATACTAATACATATCTTAGTATAACCATGAGTGTCTGGGACAAACAAATAGCATAGAGCATACTTAATGGTAGGTAAACCTTGCCGGCACCTTATTAAAATCAGGAACAAGACAAGATATGCACTTTCCATGATGATCGTTCAGTATTATTTTGGAAGCCACAGCCTATCCCAGAACCAGAAGTCAGAGTTATCAAAGGAGGAGAAAGATAGTCATTTTTATGTTATGTTTCTATTTACCTATAAACTTAAAAGAATCAATAAAAAGTAATGTAATAAATAAAATTCAATAAGGTAACTAGATATAAAATAAACCAAAATCAATACTTACATATGTATGGGCAATAAGTAGTTACAAAATATATTGGAAAATATCCCATTTACAAGAACATAAAATTTTCAGAGATAAATCTATATTCTGAAAGTTAAAATACTTTACTGAGGGCAGTATAAGGAAACTGTAATAAATACCATGTTCCTTGATGGGAAGATCTAAATATTTTTGAGATGTCATTCTTTAGATATTATTGTACAGGTTAAATACCTTTTAAACAACATCTCCAACTTTAAAATGATGATTTTAAAAAATCATTTGGAAGAATAAACAGAAATGATCAGTAAAATCTGGGGGGAACTAATGTTTGCTATCTTTTTCTACCAGTTATTAAAACAAATTAGGGAGAAAGGCGGTCATGGGGAATCTCCGCGGCCTGCGCCTGGCGGCGGGAAGTTGTTTTAGGTTATGTCAAAGAGATGCTTCCTCATCTCTAAGGCTTACCAGAAACACTGATTTGAAGAGAATAAGTGGATTTTGCACCAAACCACAGGAAAGTCCAAAAGCTCCATCTCATTCTTACAGCCACAGAGTGCCATTACACAAACCTACTGATTGGGAGAGGAAGATCCTGATATGGTCAGGTCGCTTCAAAAAAGAAGATGAAATCCCAGAGACTATCTCGTTTGAGATGCTCGATGCTGCAAAGAATAAGATCCGGGTGAAGATCAGCTACATAATGATTGTCCTGACAGTGGCAGGATGCATCTTGATGATTATTGAGGGAAAGAAGGCTGCCAAAAGAAATGAGTCTTTAACAAGCCTGAACTTAGAAAAGAAAGCTCGTCTGCGAGAGGAAGCAGCTATGAAGGACAGAACAGAGTAGCAGAGATATCCATGTTGGCTGGATTTTGAAAATCCAGGAATAATGTTGCAGCAACAAGACTATATTGAAAAGAATTTGGGCTGTCTGTCTAGAAGAGCCCACACCAAGTCTTGGTGTGTATTTCTGTCTTTCTCTCCCATTTCTCAGCAAGCTCTGTTCTTTACCCTATTTCCCAAATAAATTCTATTTACTGGCCTAAAAAAACAAAAAACAAAACAAAAAAAAAGAATTTGGTATAAAGATCTATTTCATGAAAGTATGGTTTGCACAAACTTATTCCACTTAATGTTTTCTGCTCTAGGGGTACCAATATATTTTCTTAAAGAATGACTTACCAATATTTTATGGCTTTGATCCAAGTCAAATGCAGCCTTTCAGAGAAAATGAGAGAAAGAAAAATGAGACAACTTGATTTAGCTCTTCTCTGAGAGCCTGGTAGCTCATCTTTTATTCTCATTACCAAAGTGATTTCTCCCCAGAGGTCACAATGCCTTCTGGTTCTCTTCCATGTACTCACAGATAAAACTCACTGTCATCTTAGGGCTTGCTAACAGGTAGTGGGTTTTTTTTTTTTTTGGGGGGGGGGTGGAGGGGAGGGTATCCAACTCCAGTCTTTAATCTCAATTCCAGAGGGCTGGGAGGTAGAGGCTTTTTAAGTTTTTTTTTTTAAAGATTTTGTTTGTTTATTCATTTATCCCCCCCTTGCTGCCTGTGCTCGCTGGGTCAGCCAGCCGTGCCATGCGGGCGGGCCCGCCTTCACCAGGAGGCCCTGGGAACCGAACCCGGAGCCTCCCATGTGGTGAACGGGAGCCCTACTGATTGAGCCACAGCCGCTTCCCTGTTTTTTTTTTTAAAGTCCTGGCAAGGGGATGAGAGTGGTCTGCCCCTGAGTTTCTGAGGACTTAGAAATCCAACATCGTAGAGTTGTTTGGGGCCAGCACAGTCCCTTCTGCTGCTGCAATACCTATAATGTCCAACTCATCCTTGTTCTGCACTAAATTTCTCAGCTGTGAAAATCTAATGAATTTTCTTATTACTGTTGAAAGGTAAGCATGTGTACCTGGTTTATATCTCATTTACAGTTGACTTCATAAGTTGTCATAAGTTGTCTCATATAGATGTAGATTTCTACTTTAAACATTTATTCTCAGCTTCATGAGTAATAATGGATGACAAGTCCTCATAGCCATCCCGACATGCTAGTCCTCCCCAGGGGTTTATAACAAAGTTCAAAAAGTATTAAGTGGCTCTTTAGGAATTTAAGTTTAATTAATTACCCAGTAAAATATAATGCACTACTCTAAAAATAGCTTCATAATCTATCCAATAATGTTGCTGATGATGTCTCTCTATATACTTGAGTAATTTGGCCTTAGTTTCTTTATAGGTATGAAGTTGGTGTTATCACTTTGATTTATCATCAAACTGCACTGTTTCTTGTACATTTTGGCAGAGTAGGTTTTTTTGCTTATTTTGTAACACCATCTTACCTAAACCAATGTTTTAGATATGGGTACATTTTAATGTGGCATTTATTTTGTCTTTCTTCATAGAACAATATAATTTTTAACTTCTGAAGCATTTAAGTGTTGTATCTTGTAATAAAAAATGTTTCATTAAACTAAAATTCACAAATGTTAAAAAAATAAAAATAAAAAAATAAAACAAATTAAAAGGTATGCTAATTTTAAAAGACTAAAATGTAGATTCACGAATAGATACAGTAATAAAGCAGAACCTAGGAAGAGACTCTAGTATATATAAGAATTTACTATAGATAAACTATATAAATGAAGAATTTTTCAATAGAAGATTGAACCAATTGAAAAATCATTTGTAGAAAATTAAAGTTAGCTTTTAACATCGTACCATACATCATAATACAATATAAATGGATTGAAGAGTTTATGAAACCATAAAAGTCATAGAAAATATAGGATGTATATTCATCGGCACTTAGAATTAAGATGGCCCTTCTAAGTACAGGAGTAATGGAAGAGACCACAGAGAAAATGATTGATAGGTTTAACTTCTAAAATCCATGTGTCACATAGAATATAATCAAAACTAAAAGACAAATGACAGGACCTTTTTAAAGTTAAATATGTGTGACAAGGGGCTACTATAATAAATAAAGTTCTTAAACTTCTTGTTTTAGTTTCCTTATTGCTAACACAAATACCATGCAGTGGGTTGGCTTAAACAATGGGAATTTATTGATTCACAGTTTTGAGGCTAGGAGAAGGCCAAATCCAAGCATCGTCAAGGCGATGCTTTCCTCCTGAAGACTGGCTTTCTGGAGCTGACTCCTGGTGGTGCTTGGTCCTTGGCTTCTCTGTCACATAGCAATGCACATGACTACCTATCTTGGCCTCTCCCTTCTCTTCCCGGTTTCGTTGGCCTTCAGCTTCTTGCTTCTCTCTCTCTGTCTCTAGTAATAAGATTTAGACCCACCCTGATTGAGATGGGCCTCAAAAGGCCCCACCTACAATGGGTCCACACCCACAGGAATGGATTAAGTTTAAGAACATGTATTTCTGGGATACATAGCTCTAAACCACCACACATTACTAATAAAAAGGCAATAGAAAACCAGGAAAAGACATGAATAGACAAATCAGAAAGATGAAATACTAAGGCCAAGAAACATGAAAAGGTTTTAGACTTTGTTTAAAGAAATATGTATTTATTTAATATTTATTCATTTAAATGTTTATGTAAAGAAACTGTAATAATAAGATACTAGTCTTACAAAAGGACAAATACTGTATAATTGTGCTACTATGAACTAAATATATATGATTCTGTTTATATAAAATGTGAATATAAATCAATTTATAAAGATGAAATTAGATTTAATGGTTATGTAGGGCTGGGCAAGGCATACTAAGGGATGTGGAGTTTTTCTTTTTGGAGCAATGAAATGGTTTTAAAAATTTTTTCAGATGAATGCACCACATTGTGATTATACTAAGAGCCATTGATCATACATTTTGGATAGATTGTATGGTATGTGAATATATCTCAATAAAACTGCTAAATTAAAAAAAAAAAAAGATACTAGTCTTAATCTGTCAATTTGAAGAGATGTTTTAAATTAATAAAAGTTAGTCTTGGTGAAATGGGTAGTTTCATTGACTGCCAGCAGAAGTAAAAATTTGACAGAAAACAAAAACGTTTAGGGGCCTGTTAGTGGAAAGAGGATTGGAAGGCAGTATTTTAGTACAGCTTTCCAACTGTTTTGCTGTTTGAACCTGAACAGGAAATATAAGCTCGCTGTGTCTTTTGTTTCTTCATCTGTAAACAAAGAGGCTTGGTTTAAAAATAGTAATCGTAGAGTACAACAGAATTCCAAGAATGAGGGAAGGATGGGCCATTTAGGGACCAGAAAAGAATTTAAGAAAAGATTCCTATTAAAATCTCAGATACATTCATTGTAACAGTATAGATGCTCCGGAAACAATCTCTAAAATATATGGAAACTTGGCATAAGGTAGACAAGGCATTTTTAAAAGTGGGAAAAGGCAGGATTATTCAATATATAATTTAGCTCTCCCTATGCAAAATAAAAAGTAGATTAATGCTTCACCCCATACAGATGGATAATTTTGCATGGATTAAAGACTTGAATGTGAAAAATAAAATTTTAAAATTATTCAAAGGAAATGCAAGAGAATATCTATGACTTTGGGGAAGAGATTATTTCTCAGTCAGTTTGCAATAAAAGACAGTTCATAAAGGAAGAGATTACTTTAAGAAGTCACTATAAAGCCTCTATAAATAAAGTAAACCCTGGACTGGAAATAAATATTTGCGACACAAAATAGAAAATATGTTGGTTTCCAGACTATATAGAGAATCCTTGCAAATCAGTATGAAAGACAAAACCTACAAAAATGGGTAGCAGAGGATACTCCTTCAGGCAGTACACAGTGAAGAAGATTAAAAGGACCACTAAATATAAGAGATGCTGAACCTCACTAACAATTAGGAGAAATATTAAAACAAAAAAGGTACCATTCCTCACCCATTAGATAGAAAAATGGCTATCCAAATGGATAAGGTGAGTGGAAAGGAGAATTTCCCCAGCTTTCTGAGAATGTAGTCTGCTACACTGCTTTGGAAAGTAATTTGGCAATACCTAGTAAAGGTGAAAATGTAGTCTATGACCAAGCAATTTCACCCCTAGAAATATTGCTTAGAGAAGCACATGCAACAGAAGCCCTGTATAAGGGTGTTCCCCAAAGCGTTCCTTGTCATGAGAAGAATCTCTTTTAATGGAGAAAAGATAAATTATATTCATATTTTTTCTTCATTTTTGTGTCCTCAGCCACCAGAAGAGTTCCTGAAATGTCACTGGTACATATAAATATGAGTTGAATGAGTGAATACAGTGAAGCAAGCACAGCCATTAAACATAAATAAAATAAACCAAATCCTTATGTATTAACATGGATAGATTTCAAAAACAGTATTGGGTGAACAAAATGATTTTGGAATATGTATGCTATGGTACAATTTTAATTCACCTAAGCAATACTATATATATTGTTCATAGATACCTATATATGTAGTAAAATATAAAAACATGGACTGGAAGAATATACACAAAATTCATAATTGTGATTGCCTCTGGGAAGGAAGGGTAGGATAGTAGGAAAAAGGAAGAGGAAAGAAGGAGAATGGAATAGGCAATGGGAAACAAAGAAGACTTCATTTTCTCCCTGATCTTATTTCTTTTAATAAGAAAATTCATCTGAAGCACAAATGACATTTTTAAAATTGAGTTGTAAATACATGGGTGTTTATTTTCTCTATTTATTAAACTTTTTAAATAAAAAGAGTATTTTGTATCCATAAACTAAGTAGACATAGCTATATAAATGGAAGTAAGGAGTAATAAAGAGTGGAAGTTAAAAATATGATTGATGAGATTAAAAAGTCGTTTGCTAGGTTTAAAATAAAGTCAAGTAAATCTCCCAGAACATATAACAAAAAGAAAAGGAGGCTGAATATACAAGAGAAAATGTAATAATCATGATACCCAGTCATAGAAGTCCAACATCCAATTAAGAAGAGATCTAGAAAGAGAGAACAAAGACAAGGAGGAGGAACAGGTAATTAAAGAAATAATAGAACTTTTCCCAGAACTGAGGAAATGCAAGAACCTTCAGATTCAAAGGGAAAGTCCTTATGAAATCTCTTTTTTCCCTTCATAGTGTATTTGGCATAGAATCCAAACCCCTAACCATTGCCCATGAGGCCTTAATTTATAGCCTTTTCATGGTTCTTGAAATATGACCAGATTGCTCTTTATTTAGGGCCATTGCAATCAAAATTTCCTTAGCATAGTATACCCTCACCTCATTCAGGGTTTGGGTAAAATATCGCTGATTCAGGCAGTTCTTCCCTTTTGCTATCTCTTGTTATCCTCTCATTCTTGTGTTTTATAGTTTTTTCTTGTTTACATCTATCTCCCCTTATAAAATATAGGCTCCATAAAGCCAGAGAATTTGGCCAAATCCCAGTATGTTGAAAGTTATGTCATGCAGTAGGTGCTGTATAAATATTGTTGGGTGAGTGAATACATGTTTTTATATGCATGTGGACACACTGTATTTGAAAATTACTAATCTACTGTTAGTAATATCTTGGTAGTTGGAATATGTGGAATATAGCAACTGGAAATTTTATAATTCTGTTCATTTTACAAAGTGCTTTCACATGTTATCTCATACTATCATCATAGTTTAGACAGGATATGAGTATCACCACTTTACAAAGGTGAATGGGGCTAAAAGAAGTTAAATAATTTTCCCCAGAACCTACATCTGCTGAATTGTTGGGCTCAGATCTGATGGACTTCTTGATATTATGCTACCTCCTAATGGCTGAACTTAAGGACTAATGTGTAATTGTTCTGTGGTCAAAGCAATACAAAAGATACATAGAGCATGGACCCTGACTGTGTCACTTCCTAGGCAAGACTGCATTTTTTAAAAAGCCAGTTCTTTAATCCTTATGAAATCTTGAACACAAAATCTTGAACACTAAAGAGAAGATGATAATAGCGTTCAGAAATGGGGAAAAGTTAATTACAAATAATAAGAATCCCCCATCAGCAATACTTACTTTAGAAGGATGACTTGAAAGTGCTGAGCAAAAATAATTTTGAACGTAGAATTTATATACCATTGCACTATTGATCCAAAATATGATGTCATAATAAAGATTTTTAACCCATGTAAGGACTCACAGAGTTTCCTTGCACATGTACTAAACAAAAATTGCTTGAGAGTGTTCTCTAGCAAAAGGAGGCAGGGAGGTGCGTCTCTTGCCTGAAACATGGCCGTACCCATGTCTCGGTGTGTACTTTCCCTTTTTCTTGTTTCTCAATAAACTCTTTATTTGCTTGCCTACCCTATGTTGTGTGCCTAAATTGCTTTGTGCTATGTAGCCAAGAACTAGAAACCCTGTCACTAGCAACATCTTTGGCGAGCCAGGCAGGAGTGCTGGAGGCAGGTAACACTACCCAACACCTAACAAAGACTGGTCAGTATTAGCAAGGCCTAAAAAAAAAAAGGAAGCAGGGAACCCAAAAGAGAGAAAGAAAAGCATCATTTAAGAAAATGTTGACTCTAATCAAAGAGTACAATCCTATGATAGTGACAGGTTTAGATAATAATATGTCTGAATTACAACTTGAAGTCAGAAAGTAACAGGAAGTTTGTCTTCAAGAAGAATGTGAATTTTTCTGTACTGTTAGGAAGCTGTATGATCTTTGTGTTAAGGTAAAATCATACTGCTTTTGTCAACAAGAAAAAAATATATAAGCAAATAGAAAAATACAAACCAAAATCTCTTATAAATACATAATCCAGTTATGAATTAAATGAAAACATGTTTTGATTTTGAGCAATTGATGGAATATGATAAAAGATTTGGCCTTGAGTTTTAGAACATTCTCCTTTAAGCAACACGGGTTAAGACACCCAGCATCTCCGTCTCCAAGGATCTGCTCGCACTGCTTAGTTCTGTGGTAAATAACATCTACAGAATCATAATATTGAACTGCTGTTTTATTTGGTTTCCATTTTCTGGAATTTCTTTCTAGAGAATACGTGAAAGGCAATTCAATTACAGACAATTTAAATGATAAACATTAATAATGCAAAATTAATGATATGGTGGGAGAATTTGGGTGATTGAAGATGAAGGAGCAATGGAGGGAAGTGAAATGAAGTCAATTTCCTCGACTTACACAGTAGGGGGAGCTTAAAAGACACTGTTTTAGGTTGATGGACCAAGCATTAAACGTTTAGGCCTATCATTTCAAATTATAAAGTTAGTAAAGAACTAAAAGTAAAAATATAACAAAATTTGGGAAGAAAAGGTAGTGTGCTAAATTTCTAATTTTTTTTAAAACTGGGAGTTAATAGATACTGTGTGAAGTTGGTAAATCAAGAGAGGAGGTAAAAACCCCACCAGAACTAAACTAAGAATTGTGGCAAGGTGTTACTGGGACTAGGGGTGTTATGACCTGGAGTTGTTATGCTTCTGTTTTCACTCTCCTTTAGTGAGTGTATTTGTACTATCATGAGATTACTAAATTGTAAAATGCATATAAAAACAATTCAAGTTTCCTCTGCTTTGCTGATTCTCCCTCTCCTCCTCCCCCACCCCCTCCCCCCAAAATAAGAGCATCTAGCTGGAGAAAAATGCAAGTTTGCTGCCAAAGCTGTGTGTCTTGTCACTTTGTATCCTTCTTGGGCTGTTTGTCTTGTAACTTCTGTATCTTTCTTTGAAAGTAGAAGGCCTAGATCACAGTTGCATCAAAACTCTAAAACCTACAGAGAAAACACTGAACAATGGAGAAAAATATCCAAAGAACTCAAATGGAAACATTAAAGGTCAGTGCAGACAGAGAAGCTATTGTGTACATCTCATCTACTCCTGTCAGGATAAGTTAAACATCACCTACAAGCAACAGGGAAAAAATGAGTCCCGGGAATCCAGTCAGCAGAGAAATGGATGGGCCTAAAATTATTCAAGGTGATGTGCGCAGGAATGGTAACAAAGAAGAAAATCTGCACCCAAGTTCATTGTTCACCCAAAGAAAGCTACCATAGTTGAAGTAAGACCTAAAATATTTCATGAAAAAAAAAAAATCTGTAAGTAGTATGACATCTATTTTACTGTAATTATTTAAACAATTATTACATAGGCTATATTAATCATAGGTAACATATTACTGAGTGCCTACTACATGCCAAGCACTGTGATGAGTGTTTTACACGTATTGTTTCATTTATCTTCAAGGAGTCCAATTAGGTTAATACTATTATTATCCCAGTTTTATAGATGAGGAAACTAAGTAACACAGGATTGAAAAATTTACTGAGAATTACACAACCAGTAAGAAATGGAGCCTAGATTAGGTCCCAAATCTGCCTGATTTTAAAACCTCTCAGTTTAGAAAACAGGACTATATTTTTTAAGAAAGAAATTAATAGCTAACTATGATCCTAACACCCATGGATTTTTATGTGTTTTGGTGTATCCCACCCTACTTACTTTCTATGTGTAATACAGTTTGTATTTCTTACTAGTTTGGGATCATACTATATATACCATATATTGTTTGGTAACCCGATTTTTTCATTTAAGAATAAATGAATATTATTCCATATTATTTAATATTCTTCTACAATATCAATTTTAAATGTCTTCTTGGTATTGATTTATTCATCCATTCAACCAACATTCAATGAGGTAAAAGACACTACACTAGACACTTGTACTACCTAAGTGAACAAGCTGACCTAAATCTCTGAATTCATGAAACTTACATTTCTGTGAGAAAAATATATAATATATAATAAACATAATAAATGAATTATATGTTATGTTGGAAGTTGATACATACTACATGGATTAAAAGATAAGGCAGAATGAGAGGGATCAGTAGTGTTTAGGAGTGTTTTAGTTTCCCCTGCTGCAAAAACAAATACCATACAGTGAGTTAGTTTAACAGTAGGAATTTATTGGCTCACAGTTTCAGAGACTGGAAGGCTTGCTTCCTCCTGGGGTAAGTGCCTTCTGGCTGGCTGGCAAACTTTGGGCTTCACTGGCTTTTCTGACACATGACAGTGCACATAGTGGCATCATCTCCTTTCTCTTCAAGGTTTGGTTGACTTCCACTTTCTGGCTACTCCCCGTGGCTTCTCTTTCTTTTTGTCTGAATTTACTTCTGCTTATAAAGGACTCCAGTAATCCATATTAAAGCCCAACCTGATTCAGGTGGGCCACATCTTAATTGAAGCAACATCTTGAAGAGGTCTTATTTATGATGAATGAGTTCACACCCACCAGAATGTGGACCAAGACCAAGAATGTGTCCAAACTGGGGTACACAATTCGATCTACCTCAAGAAGGGTGATAAGGTGATTGCAGTTTTCATTGAGAAACTGATAGAGCAAATACTTGATTGGAGGTAAAAGAGTTATCCAGGCAGGTATCTGGGGAGAAAGCCTATTTTAATTAAGACATAATTCATATACCATAAAATTCCACAAGTCAGTGGAATTTAGTATTTTCACAAAGTTGTGCAACCATCACTACTTTCTAATTCTAGAACATTATTATCACCACAGAAAGAAGCACCAAATCCATTATCAGTCACTCCCTGCTCTTCCCACCCCCAGACCCTGGTAACCTGTATCTACTTTCTGTCTCTATGAATTTGCTTTATTCTAGGTGTTTCATATAAGTGAAATCATACAATATTTGTTCTTTTGTGTCTGGCTTATTTCACTCAGTGTGAGGCCTTCAAGATTCATCCGTTGTTGTAGCATGTATCAGAACTTCATTCCTTTTTATGGCTAAATAATATTCCATCGTATGGATATACCAACTTTTTTTGTATCCATTCATCAGTTGATGGCTATTTGGGTTGTTTCTACTTTTGCTTGGTTTAAATAATACTGCTATGAACATTCATGTAAGTTGTGTGGACATATGTTTTTTTTATTCTCTTGGGTATATACCTACAAGTAAAGTTACTGGGTCATATGGTACTTCTATACTTAACTTTTTGAGGAACCACCAAACTGCTTTCCAAAGCATCTGCAACAGGGGGAAAACATTGTAAGCAGAAGGAGCAGCCAGTGCAAAGGGATATCTAAGGCACAGCAGGGAGGCCAGTTTGGCTGGAATGGAGAAAGCCAGACAGGAAATGTTAAGAGATGGGGTTAGAGAGATAACGGAGAGGAGAGAGCTAGTACCATAAGATGGGTTGGCTCTTTTTTTTTTTCAATTCTCAAACACTCAGAAAGTGACCCATATGTCCTAATTTCCAGGATCTTAGTCCATTTCAGTGAGTCTTCTGCACCAGTCATGGTCTTCAGGGTTCCACTGTTATTAATTGTAGTGGATCAAAATGAAACTACTTCTTGGATTCCCTGGTGGGTTAGAGTCTGCTGTTTATCATCTCCACATATCCATTCTACCCTGCTTCCAAAGCTTTATTAACACTAATTTCTATTAACAATTGGCTATAACTGTCCAGAACAAGGTCTGTGTTTATTTCTCCTAGATGTAGCCATGCGACATAACTTACGGCCAGTGGAATGTAAATGAATATTTTGGCAATTTCTGGAACCCGCTCTTAAAATACAACTGGTTTAATATATTAACATTTAGAAAATCTGGGTGAAGGGTATCCAGATATTCTTTTTTTAAAACAAATCAATTTTATTGATACATATTAGTAAAGCATACAGTTAAAAAAAAAAAAGATCTCCAAGTCTTTTGGTGGGCTGAGCATCTAGAAGGATGGAGGTGCCATCCACTGAGATGAAGATGACTGCAGGTAGAGCAGTTTTTGTTGGGCTTAGGCAGATTCAGGTGTTCAGCTCAGGCCCATGGAGATGTTAAATAGATAATTGGATATATGGAGTAGAGGAAGGAGGTCTAGGATGGAGAAGTACACTTGGGTTAGTTGTGTCACTGGCTAAGGATTGTGAAGGGAGCAGGTATAGAGAGGAAAAGAGGTCCTGGGACTCTCCAGGTAGGGAGAAGTGGAGGAACTTAACAAGAGCATCAGGTAAGGTAGGAGGAAAACCAATCAAGTGTGATGTCCTAGAAGCTGAGTGAAGAAAGTGGATCAACATGGAGGGAAAAAACAATTAGGTTAAATGCTGCTGAGATGTCAAATAAAATGAGGGCTGAGAATTGACTATTGGATCTAGCAACATAGATTTAACTGGTAACCTTGACTAGACAGTTTCATTGGAGTAGTGGTAGCCAAAGCCTGACTGGAAATAGTTTAGGAGACATAGAAAGACACAGAAGGAAACTCCTGAGCACAGTGAATAAGTTCATCTTGATTGTGGTAATGATTTCATGGGTTTATACATATATCAGAATTGATCAAGTTGCACACTTGAAATTTGTGCACTTTAGAGTATTTCAGGTATATCTCAATAAAGCTGAGAAAAGAGTGAGTGAGAGGAAGGGTATAGAGAAAGCTTCTCTTTCAAGGAGATTTGCTCCAAGGGAAGCAGAGAAATGAGCTGATAGTTGCCTGGAGAAGTAGGGTAAAAGGATTTTTGTTAAGAAGGGAGAAATAACTACATTTTTGTGTGTTGCTGGGAATGGGCCAGTAAGTGGAGAAATTGATGAAGATGAAGAGAGCATTGCTAGAGTGAGGCCCATAGATTAGAAATGCCCTTAGGGCAGGGGTTTTCAACCTTTTGTGTTCCACGGACCCCTTTGCCAGTCAGTTGAAAACCACGGACCCCTCTCAGAATGTAGCGGCAGATAGTTTTATGACACTCAACGTCAGAGGTCAGAGAAAATAAGATGATTAGTTGTTGTTTTTTTTTAGTTCAAGCTCACAGACCCCCTGGTTAAGAACCCCTGTTTTAGGGGGATGGGATCTGGTACATAAATGGAGAAAGAGGAGCACAGGTGGTTCATTCATGGAACAGATAGAGAGGCAGATCTATGAGTGCAGACACTTTTAGGTGAGTAGATGGGGTGGTAGGAGTCTTTGAATTGCTTTACTTTTCTTCATGAAATGGAAAGCAGGTTCATCAGCTGAGAGTAAGATTGGGGAGAAGGTATTGGAATTTTGAAGGGAAATAGAATGATATGAAATTGTCAAGAAGCGTGAGTATGTGTACGTGAATGGAATGAGGAAATGAAGTTTGATTGTTAGGCTGCATTAAGTGGTCATGAATTTAAAGTAAGGCTATTCAATGCAGTTGTGTGTTTTTCTCCAGCAACATTCAGCAACAAGGGTACAGGTGTAGAGTTGGAAAAGAATTGGATCTTGGTTTTTACCAAGAGTATAGATAAGTGAGAGAGGCAGAAGAGTTATGGGTGTATGCAAGAGATTGATTACAATGATGAGCCATTTCAAGTGGGCCAGGAGGGAAAGCAGGACCTCAAGGTGGCAGAAGACAGTGGGAAGTTGGTAAAATCAATCGGTTGGAGAGCCCTGTAGTGTCAAAGGATGGTTGGAGTTAGGGTACTGAAGAAAGTGAGTTCGAAAGGTGGGGGGGGGTGTTCTGAGAGTGGGACATGAGACAGTACTCCACTGTGCAGAGTTTAACAAGTTAGGATCCCTTTCCAAAACAAGCCTATAGGATCAACAAAGCTGCTTTCTTCACTTCTGCTACCACTTATTTTTTAGTTCTTGCTGTTTTCCCTGAAGTCCCAGGAATTTCTGCAAGGTTCAACTCTTTCCTTCTCAGATCATTTAATCCCATCCTAACTATTTCTTTAGGCACCTTTCCTTCTCTAATCCCACCTCCCTCATCTGCCCTTGAATTATGCTGGGAAATCTCTGATTCCTTTAAGAGCCAAAAGGGAAGTGAGGGGAAACCAGCCCACTTGCCCCTTATCTGTCCCTCCACGGTTTCCTCAGGAGCACTCCACCTTGTCAAGCACTGAGTCTTAAATGAAGGGTTGCTAGAATGGAGAGAGATGATATAGTTTTTCCTTTTTCAGTTGGGATTCTAGTTCCCCTGGTCCTGCAAAGATAATAGGGTTTAGGTTTTTCAAGGTGGAGGTTGATGTTTCTGAAGCTCTTGCTGTATGGGATCTTATCAGTGTTACCTGTTACACTGTCCTAGAAGACATTTTGCATTTTCTATTCCATCAGAACCACTACAAATGTTATTTTTTGTATATACCAACTATCATAATGTCCTCATATTTTTCTTGGTTTAATTGATCTGTGTGTCATGCTCTTCAATGGGAAATCAGTTTACCAGGATAATTAAATCCTTTAGGGAGGATTAATTTGAGATTTCATATATTTATTAGCTGGCTAGCACCTCATTTTCTTTAACAAATGTATACGTGAAGGAGTTGGGATTTAGATTTGAATGCATTGCTAATTGTGTTTGCCTCCTACACAATGAATTTTAAGGTATTTTCTCCACTAGGATTTCCTTTTAATAAAGCTAAAACTCCAATTAAAAGAAAGAATTTTTTTATGCTTGTATCATAAGCTTTATTGATTACCAAAGAAGATTTTCCTTCATGATAGGAAAAATTCAGCCTCCCACAAGCCCTTGTCATTCCTCTTCCCACCTCTACCCCTGTACTGCAAGCCAACAAAGACACATACCCACAATAACACAATGGACAAATGATTCCTAAGTAGCTTGCCTTTACCGTGACATCTTCCTCAGCTCACTCCTGCCACATGCAGATGTTTAATTCATCCTTTCTAACATCAGTTCAGCCTGGATGTATAGAGAGATTCCAGCCATATTTTGCTAGTCCCCTTGGTGTCTCTGTCTTCTTTGTGCACTAGAATCTTTCTACAACTGTCACCAAGTTCTCTGTTGATGACCTGTGTCACAGGTGGTGCGGACATGATGAAATCCATGGCACTTAAGAAACAAGCCCCCTCGGACCCAGCCCAAAGATCATTATGCAGAACTCCATGTAACAGAGAAACTCCAGTGCCACAATCTAAGGCTGCTTTCAACTCCTTTTTCCCTCATTCGTTCTTTCATTCAACATACTGTTTGTCCATAAAACAAGGAAATGATCAGGGGCAAAGTTTTCTCTATTCCTTTGTGTATTTCTGCATAAATCCTAGTCTAGTGCATACAGTGGATACTCAACAGAAATTATTAACATACTGAGTGAGAAACTGGGCCATCCTATTTAAGATAACCCACAGAGCCTGGCAGTGTTCCACCCGGGTCAGGGTGGGAGGGAAGGGGCTCTCAGGAATGTATGAGGAATGAAATTGGGCCGTACCTGGCTTGGTGGTGTTTTATTCATGTAGGAAGAGTATATTGCCTTTTCCCTCCACTAAAAGATTATTTTGATGAGTGAGAAGAGGAGTAGGAAAAGGCTGTTCAGCCAGGGAGTCATCCGTACAGATCATTAATGGGCATGTTCTCTCTGACCAAGCACATAGTTGCCATGTTTGGGGTATCTGTTCACCGCCCCACCCAGCCACCTAGAGGAGTACGCATCCCCAAACCCACTGCTCCCCCCTATGCTAGAGGCGTTGTGGTGATGTCTGGTTTCAATGACTGCCTGCCTGAGCTGGGTTTGTGATAGCCTCCTGCGCGAGGGGGAAAAAAAACGTCCTTTTGTTCTCTTACTCCTGCACCTTGAAGTAGAATCAAGGGTTTAAGAGGTTATTTTTAGCCACTTTTGTCTGGAGAGGAAGGAGGAAAGGAAAAGTGAGGGAGCCTTGATGTTCTGTTGCAGCTTCCTGTAAAGAATGGGCTTTTAAAAACATCATTGGTGAAGATTAATTCCTTTGTCAATAAATTTTGACATCCAATCTAGTGCCAGTGCATATGCCTAGGGGAATGAACCCTGTGGAAATTCGAGGAGTCAAAATCACTGTGCAATGATTGTTTTTTCTCCCAAACACTGGCCAGGCATCTGCTGTTAATTTCCATTTTTTTCATTGCAAAGGAAAAGAAAGACCAAACAGTTTTTCCAACTCCAAAGAGTAAGCAGGATATGTTTTGACATATGTTGAAAATAAATTATTCTGAAATCTATTCACGTATAGAATTTTATCTTTCTGGGATACACAAACTAGAAATGAGTTTCATGTTCTTGGTTCCTTCCTGTGCCCAACCGTCAGGCAGTGACTTGCCAGGGATGGTTTCCTGCCGAGGTTGACCCGCAGTCAGGTGCTGGGCTTAGTGAAAAACAGGGCAGTCGGGGTCCTTAGTCCCCACACCCCCCACCTGCTTGGAAGATGCCCTCTCCCTTCCTGGCCTTTGGGGCCACTTCTGTGGGCCGGCTGTTAGTTATTCTGGCTGTGGGTTGGTGAATAAAACCTAGGACCCTACCTGGCCCAGGAGGCATCCATTTTTATAGGAGACTCTGAAAGGTGAAAAGCTTTGGAAACCCTAATAGAGGACTAAATCCCTATTTCCAGACATTTCCAGCTCCTGGGGTGGAAATGGGGGCTTTCAGAGGTTTTAACTGTGACCCTCAGGAATAAGTTTTACATGGCAACCCAGCTCACACGTGGACAATACAAAATTTTCCTTTGCTATGTATGATGGGCTCTGGTTTGTTTGTTTCTTAATTCACCTTTATTCTATTCTATTTCATTTTGTTAAATGCTGCCCAAGACTCACTCAATTGATTTCACCACCCACTAGTGGATTACTATCCAGAGTGTGGGAAGCACCATCCTAGACTAGCAGAATCCTGGTGTCTTAAAGTGGGAAGGGACTGCAGCAGGGGCCCCTCCTCTGTGGAATGTGTGCATCTACTCTGAGGTTAGCTGGGCTGTGAAGGGCACCCTCCTGAGTACTTTGTGTCTTCACAACCACCCGATGAGGCCATGGGCGAGTATTGGGATTATCTCCATCGTACAGATGAGGTTTAGCTGAGGTTAGAAGCTTGCTTGAGTTCACCCAGGTGGCAGAACCAGAATTCAAACTGCTGACTTAACCCCACACTCATATCCTTTACCCTGCCTGCTCAAAGCCCAAAGCACCAGTGGCCACCCAGTGTTCTTGGGGTCAAGTCGAATCTCTTACCTCTCCAGCTTCATTTCTTTCCTTTCTTCCCTCCCACTTTGCACTCCAGCTTCCTTCAGTTACTCTCCCACTTAGGGTCTTTGCACGTCTTGTTACCTCTATGTGGAACTCTCTTCCTACCCCTTTCCCTGGCTAGCCCCTCATTATTTAAGTCTCAGTGCTGGCATGGGGTCACGGTAACTAATGGCAGCTCTGCCAGCAGAGGACCCTCCATGCGCTACCATGGCTCTCTCGCCAAGGAACCAATGAATGAATGGATGTGCTTTCCTGGGGAGAAGTCCCAAACATAAACAGTAACCCTGCCAGAATGGTACTTTAGTGTTGTGCTAGACCTAGATGCAAGCCAGTCCTGCCTTATTCAGGTTCTACTCCTTGGGACACTATTATCACATTTAACACATAGTTTGGCTTAAGTTTTGAAAACTCAAGCACAATTCTGAAAACTGTTTCTAGCAAGTGTGAATTTTCCCACCTGTTTTTTTTTTTTTTTTTTTTTTTCTATTTATTACACCTACTTGTTGAGTGGATGGTGTCAAGATTTTTCTCCATAGTATAGAAAAGACAACAACTTTTAAAAAATAGTTTACTTGCAGTGTTAGAAGCCTCCTGAAAGGCAGCTCAGTGCAAAAGTGCTTAAGAGGACAGAGACCTCGCTTTTTGTAGGTTCAGCTCAGCACCTGATCCTTACTGTGTTTGTAGTAATTGCCCATAATTCTTCTATCAAATTCTCAACGTACCCTTTTCTGAACCAACCTAAGTTATAGTGTGTTAATGGCAATTTTGCCTGAATTATAAAAATTAACTCCTTATGGAGGGTACTGTCGGCGGCCCCCAGAGCAGCTTCACTTTAGCAAGCTCCAGCCTAGGCTGCCATGGGCCAAGCTGTACCCTTGCTGCCAGGCTCAGGACCCCTGAAGCAGAAGCGCCCTTTGCGGTGGGAGCGGCCTTCTGCCCTGTGCAGACAGTGAACAGCTTGAGGTCGAGGTGGCAGCTTCAGGGAGGAGAAGGGGGGCTAAACAGCTAGTGGTGCTTAGTGTCTACGGCATGTGCTGGGTGAACGAATACACTTCATCCATGGAATTGGTGTTTTTCATTCAGGAATTGAAGTATATGGCAGAGAATTTGCTTATGGTGGCTGTCCTTACCCCTTTTCTGGAGTATTTGAAATTTCCCCAGGAAATGCTTCTAAACTAGGAGAAACATAAATTTAAAGAAGCTGTTTTTACCCATAATAAAAAATAAATAAATTAAAAAAAAATAAATAAAAAAAAAATAAATAAATAAATAAAAATAAAAAGAGGAAAAAAATAAAATAAAATTAGTATTAGTAGTGTGAGGGATAAAAAAAAAAAAAAAAAAAAAAGAGAAGCTGTTGTTTCAGGGAGCACTGACCTCCTGGAACGTGATCTAGAAAAAAATGAAGAACTGAGAAAAGAATGCAAAGGCAATGCCTATCGTTGAGTGCATAAAAACTGCAATCACTTTTCTTCAGTTTTACCAGAGATTCTTTGTGGGAAAGAGATTCCTTGCTGGATCAATCAACTTGCCTAGGTCAGCTACTGTATACCCTTTCTACAGAGTTGCCTCCCAAAGCAGCCCTCAAGTCTACTGTCAGCCAGGAGCTCCAGGATGAATGGAGGAAACAGAGGGTGCTGCTGCATCAGCTTCCACGGCAAGCACTGCAGCAGGCTCCATACCCGGGTGTCACACTAAACTATAAATGTCTCCAAAATCACACATTCAGAACTGTCTTTGGCAGTTGAATATCACTAGAGGAAAACAAAGAGTAAGCGTCTTCTGGATATTTCATATGCAAAGATGGCTCTCCCCCAAATCCCAGTTTTTCAGCTCACGATTATATTTCAAGTTGAAAAAATCATTTGACACAGGAGGGAGAACTTTGTATGAAGCCATTCTTTTTTTTTTTTTTTTTTTTTTATAACCACTTGTAAATTTAGATTTACCTCTGTTTTATACAAACTCTGTTAAGTTATGCTTACAGTATTTTCTGTTGCTATTCACAAATCTTGCATGGACTCCTGCCTCAGTGAAAGAAGAAAATCAAGTCTTCAGAAATTAGGCAGGTAATCTTTGTACACTTGTACTCTTATGACAATTTCCAGAGCTGATAGGCATACCAAAAGGTACTTAATCATAGACCCCACCACCTGCTTAAGAATTGTCTTTTGGATTTTTGTTTGCGTTCTTAAAGGTATTGGCGCCAGGATGCAGGGAGCCAAACTGACCAAGGTGAAGGAGCACGTGCATACCCCTCAGGGCGGGAAGCCTTGGTCTGAGAGGTGGTGTCCCACCGCCCACTTCCTCCTAACACTCTGTTTTAGTTTGTCAAAGGGCTGCCGATGCAAAGTACCAGAAATGGGTTGGCTTTTATAAAGGGGATTTATTTGGGGATAAAAGCTTACAGTTCCAAGGCCGTGAAATGTCCAAATCGAGACACCATCAGAAGTGCTTTCTCACCAAAGTCAGCTGCCACGTGGTAGAACAAGATGGCTGCGATCTCTGCCAAGATCTCTGCCTTCCCCTCCAGAATTTACCCGTGTCTCCTGGAGCTCGGCTGTGGGCAGCTAGGCATAGGGCTTTTCTCTTTCCGGGCCTCCTCTATTGGTCTCTGCTCCTCCGCTTTCTTCCTGAGTTCATCTGCAAGCTATGAGGCATAAGGCTCATCTCTCCCTGGGTCTCAGCTCTTTGGGCCTCTCAAGGGCTTCTCACCTTGCAGCTCAGCTGTGGGAAAAACTGGAGTCCTTTCTTTCACATGGCAGGATCAAACATGGCAGCTCCCTTTTCCTGTGTGTCCATTTTTATCAGACCCAGCAAGAGGGCAGAGACTTAATATGAGTCAGGCCTCACTGATGTAGTCCAACTGAAATGGTCTCATACCCACAGGAATGGATTAGTTCACAAACATAATCTTTCTCTTTTGGGGATTCATAAAATAATTTCATACTACCACACACTCCCTCCCACTTTTTGTAGCACATCCACCTGAGTTCCCATTGAACAGTTGGTTTCATTACAAATATCCATACACCCAGGCGGGGTGGCACATTCTTGTGTGTATGTGGCATTGATGGCTTTGATTCTGAAATTAAGGTTTTTTCTTTAAGGATATTCTTGCTAATGACTGACCAGTGTTTTGCACAAGTCTTGGAAGAGGGGAGGGCTTGTTTTTATTTTAATACATACTGATTTCCTCCCTGCACAGAATTTTGTTGATGGGGTAGGAATATCCTTAAATGATGGCCTTCTGAGTAGCAGTGTGAGTTGACATTCAACTGCTTTTAACGATTCATTCTACCTTTTAAACTTTAAAACCACATCCCAAAAAGGTAATTCTTTGATACTTCAACTTTTTATGTACCATATCAGGTGTATGTTGGAGTTTGATGGTTTGTTATGGAAGTGGTTCACCTCATAAATAGAATGCTTAGTCTCATTAATCTTGTTGATAATCACATTTGTGTGTTTTAAAATTCATGGTTTTTTGTTCTCTCAAATGTGTGTCTCTTACATAACATATACTATGAATGAAATTGTCACTTATATAAATCCTCCTTAGCAAGGAATCTGTCTACTTGAGTCTACTCCCAGTTTGATCCTTGGATGTAGGAACCACGTCACTACATGTGAAAGTAGATTTTTCTGCCTAAAGAATGAATGTTCTACATAAAATATCAGATGCTGTGTGTAAGTTATCCCAGACAGTCACTTCAGCTTTGTATATATTGTTAGTTTTAAAGTCATTTCCATTTATTTAAACTTCTAAATTGGATTGTTTGCTTTTGTCTATATGAAGATACAGATCTTACAGTAAACTACATTTTTAACTTAAAAAGAGTAACTCCTTATATCTGTTCAAATGATAACACACTGAACACTTCTCCTGTTTTCCTTCTAAAACAAAGAATTGAGGGAAATCTTATGAACTTAGGATTTTATATTTTTTACCACCCAAAGTAATATTCCTTAATCTTTGAAAATCAAAGCTTCTAAATCCTCATTTGTTAAAAATAATAATAATTCAATAAATAATATATAGTTGCACTGCAATGGTAATTGCAATTTAGCATGTAAAACTTCTCACCATAAGAGAAAAAGGGATAAACAAATAGTGACCTGCTATTGGAGAAAAGGTAGAATTTATATTTGGATTTTTTCCTTTCAATTCTTAGATTTAGAAATTAAGTACATTTAGCCTAGAAGAATTTCTAGCTGCTAAAGTAACAACTGATTATTTTCAAAGCATTGTCAGTAATTTATTTCAGTTCTTCCAAGATAATTACAGTTTTCTGTTTTATTTGTTAATACTGTAACATGTTCCAAAAAGGAATCACTGTGAAAGTTTATCCCCCTGCACGGGTGTTATAGGAAGGAGTAAAGGATAAGAAAGCCATGAAGAAAAAGGTAATAGCCAAGAGTTTTAGTAAGTGTTCTCCCATTCCAAACACTCCTTTTGTCCAACATGGCCATATAGTTCATACATACCACTTAGGTAAACCTTCCTTTCAAAGGGGGAAGAAAGGTCTTGAGGAGGGAGAATTATGTGGGTGAGACATTGAATCCTAATCTTTTTGTATAGGGAAGGTATACCCGAGGGAATAGAGTTGTTAATGAGTAAATAATAAATGATGATATTTAAGTGAGAGTCATCTGTTATAATCAACCCTACCTTAAGGTTGTATTTGTTATAGAATTAGATGCTAGCAGGAATTTGTGTATGTGCTGTTATTATTACACAGTATCCAAGAAGAAGAAAACCTCTGGCAACCTTTTTAAGGTTTTCTAAGAAAAAAAATAGCCATTTGCAACTTTAGTGACTAATACAGCCACAGAATTCACTTTCATTCAGTTAGAGGACCATCTTTGACTTCCTTCCCCATCCCCCACACACTTGACACTTAATAATAACGGAGATCATTGTGTGGTTTTTCTTATTGTGTGTAAGAAATAAGGAAAAATCATTTCTTTTAGCTTCTACACAACTAAGGAAATATTACATTTTCTTCATTGTAATGCACATGTGAAGTTATTTCCCTCAAGCCAGATTCTAGTTTTCTGTAATTCAGTAGGACAGCTCACAGAACTTTGTTGCCTACGATTCTAAAATGCTATGGGGGGGAAATTAAATCATTGCACAAAGTGGGACTTGGATGAGTTGTGATGCCCAGAAAAATGTGTGATGACTCATAGATATGAAAAGAGGTTTCATCCACAGTGTGAGACTGGGAGCGCAAAAGAAAGGGATTCACTTTAGGCCTTCATATGTATGTATGTATGTATGTATGTATGTATGATCCTACAAGTTACCTCACAGCTTTAAAAAAAATCTCCAAAGTTCTATAGAATCAGATCAACAGAGCTGAGAACCATGTTCTGCTCTCCTCTGAGTTAGTAAAATGTGGATTGAAAATATGAGTCACTCATCATTGTCAATGACAGACATTGCAACTATATAATGTAAAATTTAATCATGAAATCTTGCAGCCATTAAGTACTCTCTTGCCCAAGACTTAAATACCAAGGATTCTTCCTGTTTCAAAATGGGAGTCTTATCAAAAGAACATGTGCTTTTTACCTTAAGCTTCAATCCAACTCAGTGCTATTAGGAAACTTGGGAGGTTTTTCTTGTGTGAAATATGCTTGTCATAACTTTATTAATTCGAACCTTGGGAAGGGAGGGTAAAGGCTTTCACTTATTCCCTTTGCCCTGCTTTTCCTTCTTATCCCACTCTTACCTTGCCCTCACCCCAAAAAGAATGACTAAGGACTTGCAAAATATATGCATTTACTCAGTATTAAATAGTAACAGAGTTAGCAAATCACAGAAATTGGAGTCAGAAATGGCCTTTCTGCTAATTTTTACAGTGCTGATAAAAAAAATCATAAAATCCCTTTACTTTGTTTTCCTCATTTATGAAACAAGGGGTAAAAATGCCCATCAGTTCTCATAAGGTGGTATGGTTTAAATATACAATTGATGGCCAAGCAATTTGGATATATAAATTCCAATGCTTGGATGCTTTATGAAAGCTTGGCTGATTATTTCTTCTACCTCCTGTCTATATAGATTTGTCTTCTCTAGCAAGTCTATGACTTCTATAAAGTCTATGGATTTTTTTTTTTAATTTTCATGTTTCTGGTTAAAAATTAAAAACAAAACAACCAACCAAATGTTAATTTCGGCACATTGTATTGATATGAAAACAAAAAGAGTGAGAATATCCTGTCTGGGTCATTTTGTCTCTCCACTCTTGACAGCTGTGGCTTGCCACCAACAAGGGAGAGGGGTTGCAACCAGAGGATTCAGTCATGAACCAGGCGGTGAGGACTGTTGACAGCCAATCCTTACATTAATGCAGTGCTTTATACTTAGGGGTGTTTGCGAATTTACCACTTGATTTTATTCTGATGACACCCGCTGTAGCTCGGAGAGTCTGATTTAGTTCCCATATATTACTGATGAAAGACCTGAAGCTGAGGGAGGGTAGATGACAGGCTGGTGGTGGCCTCCGGGGCCCACCCCAGAGGTCCTCCCACTAAACCAGCTGTTCCTGGAGCAGGCTGCTGTGGAGAGAGGTGGTTGGATTTCCTCCCTGGAGAGCTCTAATGTCATCTCTATACCTTTAGAATAAAGAAAATCCTCCCGGTTGCTTTTATGATTATTTATAGTGAGGTCTTTGCTTTTCTGAGTTTTGGTTTGGCTTGCTTTGGTTTGTTTTCTGTGTTTATTGTTTGTTTTCTCAGAAGGCGGTTTAATAGGCTTTTGCTCTTAAGGGTTATAAAATGTTATGTATTTAACATTTTTTTCTAATTATCATAGAAATATATTTCATTTTAGAAAATATAGAAAATACAAAAAGCATAAACAATAAAAATAAAATACAACTTATTCATTACCCGGAGACAACTACTGTTCACATATTGATAAACTGTCTTTCTGTCATTGGCAGTTGAAGCTTTAAGTATAAATACTTCTATATCCTGCTTTTTTTTTTTTTTCAAATAGACTTATATTGTATTTTCCAATGCCGTTAAACATTTGTCATGAAAGTAAGGTTAATGGCTACACTAATAATCAATTATATAATATGCTCTATTTATTAAACCTTTCCCCAATTGTTGGACAGTTGTTATGTCTGCACTGCAGATTTTTAAAGAGCACTGCAGATTGTGCATAGGTCCTTGTTTGTTTTGCTGAATATGTCCCTAAAATAGATTGCTCAAAGAAAAGCTCTAACATTCCTTCAAGGAAAGGCACAGCCATTTTAAGACTGTTGACACAGACTGTCAAATTGCTTTTCAGTGTGTGTGAGGGCTCATCACCCTTGCTCAGAGGAGTCCATGTCACCATTGCCCAGCACACCCCCAGTCATCCACCCTGTTAGGGTGTGACCAGGGATTGCAGATTACTTTTTACCTAATCTGAGCACCACCAAAAAGATTACTGGGGAATTTGCTTAAATTTTATTTTTTATGAACTTTAAAGCTATATATACATCTATAATTTTTAGATTATCAGCTCATTGGTGATGCCTGTAGTATGGTGCCACCTTTGCCTGCACATCTATCCCAGTCAGCACCTAAGGTGACTATTTGAAATAGCAAAACCACTTAGGGACTTTAAAAAGATACTGAAGGAGAATGCCATGTTTAGAGTACAAACTCTGTTATGGAATTTACCACAGTGATCATTGTTTGTCAGTCTAAGAAATGAGTCTGTTTATGGACAAACCAAGCTACAGAAATCAGAATGCCTCGTTTGCATGCACACACACTGCCATCATGGATTAGCTGTGGTTGCATTTTCTACCCCCAGTAGACAGAACAGATTTTTATGTCACCTTGCAAGTAGAACTTAATAAGAATCATGATGTGGTGTACTCCAACCGCTTTCAAGTGTCCAGGCTTCTTATAACCCAGATATCCAAAAGTTGTCCATTTCCCCTTCAGCATATCCCTATTTTATTAAGGAACCACATATTTCTCCCTTATGTCCATAGTAAACGTCATGGGAGCCCTGTGCTGAGCATGATAGAAAAGGATGAAGAGAAAGTGCCTGGTTTCTAAAAATGCTGGATCTACAGGTGAAGTGGGAGTGCAAAGTTGGTTTGATTCTCCCCGCTTTGTTGTTAGGAAAGTGCAAAGACATATCCTCCATGTCCTCCCCAGAAAAGAACAAAAGCATTCATTTCTCTATATCTTTGCCAAATGTTTCAGAGTACCCACCTCACCTGGAACCAAAATGGTCCCTGGCTTTCGGGCAAACACAGGGAGGATAAAGGGAAAGCTTCAAGAGGAGAAACTTAGAGTGAAACACCTGTTGCCCTCAAGGCAAGAGAAGGAAGCCATATTTCTATTCTTTATTGTACTGATGCTGTGTTTTAAATACTCTCTGCACATTTTGTCTTTTAACAACGCCTTTCTTTAGGTTCCCAGTGTACCTGGGCATGTGTGTTCAGTTATACCTCAGCGTTCCCCTTGCAAATTCTCCTGTTGTGCTTGTATTAGAACTTTGCAGTAAGGGTTATATTTCAGTTGTGCCTAGGTTCCATGGCTAAATCCAGGACGGTATAATTTTATGCTGAATCGTTGGCATAAAGATAGTCTATGCAAAGGACTTATAAATGTGTGTGTTGTAGAATATGCTTTTATTTGCATTAGCCACTAAGTAAGGACCCAAAAATATGCCTGGAGAGCCAAATATCTGAATTACTTTCTGACATTTAGAACAATTTAATAGAAAGATTCTCAGTAGGAACCAAATTGCTTTTATTCATTTATTTAAAGTCTGCACTTTCCTTTTGCCTCCATTTTATAAAAAAAAGAGTATTTGTGCTTCTACAGAATGTGTGAAAGTCCTTCATTTACAAGTCATGGGAGAGGTTTCTACCAATGCCGTGGTTCCACTCTGTGAGTTCCGATGAAGCCAGAAAAATTCGCCTACATCCTGCTCAGCCTCCTTGGCATGCATGTCCTAAGCCTTTCCCCTCCTTAGTGTGTCTGCAGGGTCATTTAAGAATCTCCTCTGATTCCATCCTTCAGTTTTTCCTCCTTTTACTGCTTTTGCTATTCTACACTCAATTTCAAGCTAAATAGAAATGCAGATGGGCACATGAGCATCTAGGTTTCCCAAAATACACACTTTCATGAATACTTCCCTCTTGAAGTGTGTGGACAGAGCCAGCATATCATCTTCCCATTATCACTCTGTTTTAATGCCTAACTGACAGATGCCTGTCAGTAAAACAAGGCGATAATGGGCAGAAAATGTCCCTGTTCTTAAAGAGCACAAAAAGAAAGACTCTGGATTCCTGTCAGTCTCAGAGATACTTGTCAACCGTTGTTAAAGAAGACTTATAAATGCCTCTATGGGGAATACCTATGAATGGCCTAAATGTTTTCACCCTTATTAGTGAGAAGAAGAAAAGGGAGATATTTCTTGTCCATGTGCAGATTTTACCTATAGTACAGATTCTCTCCCCAATGGAAGGGTTGCCCTGACCTGGTGTGTTAATGTGTCACCATTACAGTGCCTGAGCTGGGTATGGCCATGCCAGATGGTACCTGCAGGCTTCATTGGGCGAGAATGGCTGCCTGATGGATGGCAGACAAGGCAGACAAAGCCCAGGTGGATGGAGGCATGACCTCAGCTTAACTAGTCAGTCTGCAGAGGCACAAGTTCTGTCAACCCACCTGCAAAGGCTGAAAGACCTTCGAATATATTTAACAAGTAATATGAAAGCAGAGATCTGCAGGGCAAATGACACCAAGTGATCTGTGCAGCAATAAGCAAAAGAAGGGATATTTTAGAACTGTTCTCATTTTTCCTAAAGGAGCAGTAAATGCAGAAGCCCTCTGTCTGAGAGGAATGTTCAGCCTAAGGAAAAGATATATCAACTGTAAAGACAAGGCTGTCAGATACCAACACTGGCCAAGGGAAACAGCACCTGGCCTTCCTACCGACAATGCTCCTTGATGGCAGAGACCAGGCCCTCGACTTATTTTGTATCCCTTTAAATCAGAAATCCAGTTCTGTACACTTACGAACAAGAGTTTGTTTGTTATGAGGTGGCTTGATTTTATTTTTTTTTAATTTCAACAAAGTCAGGCAGACCCTTAAGAATAGTATAAACAACAATAAAAACAGTTAATTGGTTACTATAGGATGTACCTAAGGCATCAGTTCCTTACTCTGAAAATTGGCAGTCAAAGGAAAGAATTAAACATTGATCATGACTTATTCATACAAACTATATTTCCAAATAACCAACCAGCACTGGTAGATGAAGGAAAGTTCTTTTGTCCCAACTACTAAATGGAGAAGAGAAGTCAGTATTCAAAAATCATAATTTTGTAGCCCCAAATAAAATAATTGATCTGGGCAACTATCATCAGTGGATAAAATCATTAGACCATTAGGGAATGTTGATGGGAACTTCACAACCAAGGGATGGGGCTGCCACTACCTGAGCCCACTAAGAGTGGGACAGTCCCACATTACATGCCTCCTACTGTGAGGCCATGAGAAGAGCACAGCACCACCTGAGTGATATTGCCTGATGGCTCAACCTGAATCTAATCAAGTCTATCCATAAGTTTCCAGCAAATACAGGAGAGAGAAGAACAAGTTAAATGACACCACAAGGAGACAGACAAATCAAGAATGTGGGATATAGAGAAAGCACTCCTGAGGAGCCCTGTATGAATTTCTTAGACAAGACCATGGCATAGAATAAAAAGGGAGGGGGCTGTGCATGAATAAGAGGGGCTTAAGAGACATAACATCAAAAGGTAACCTTGTTTGAATCATGTAGGCAAACCAACCATAAAATATTTGAAACATTTGGGGAAAATTTGAATACAGTCTGGGTATTAGACAATAGCAAGGAATTATTAAGTTTCTTAGGTGTGATAATGATTTGGGGGTCATACAAGAAAATGTCCACTTTTTTTTAGAAATTCATACTGAAGTCTGTAGGAGTGAAATGGCATGATTTCTGGGGTTTGCTTAAAACTTCTAATAAAATAGAGGGGAGGGAGGGAGAGGTGAAGGGAAGGAGTGAGAAGAAAAGACAAATGATAGGTGAAAGAAAGAAAGGACAGGAGAAATGACTATGGTAAATCTGGACTGTTAAATTTGGGATGACAATAGTATTGTATTCTCCCTACTTTTATTTATGTTTAAATTTTTTCATGATAAAAAATTTTGGATATTTTGTCATTTATGGTTTTACACATTCCTCAATACAACCTTTGTGAATTAGGAATCATTCCATTCCCATTTTATAGATGAAGAAAATGAGTCATAAAAATTTTAAGAAAAAGAATAGAAAGTCTTTCTCAGGGATGGTAGTGGTGATCCACTGCCTTTGAGGAGCAAGAGAGAAGCTGTGACTAGAAAAGTTTATGATCTTATGACTCAAAATTTTTATAGGTTTTCTCTTAATATTTTGAAAATCCTTATTTAAAAAATACTAGTTCTGCTGGATTTTTTGTGTAGTCACTAGAAACCAATTTTTTTTGCGTTACCTCAGACAGTTGGGGGAGAATTTGGGAAATGAATAAACTTTAGCGTTAAAGTTAGTGCTGATCTTAGCTGAAAGAACTTGCTTGCTTCAGCATCTGCAGTGGCTGCTCTCTGGAGACTTATCTAGCTACATGTGTTTTTCAGATTTATTAATAAAATTGGAGATTCAAGAATAAAACATAGTCCTCAGGAACATTGTGTTAATTTGTGGCAAGCTAGAGATTTTTTAGTCCATAAGGTAAATGAATGAGCTCCGTACGGGCATAACAGTTATTTTCACCCTGGAAAGCAGTAAAGACCCACTGTGTTTATTAAACACTCAGAAAATGGAAAATGAATCGTGCTACAAAAATAGAAAAATAAGCTCACACTATTGCTAATAACATTGTAATTTTTTTGTCTGTACTGAAGGGAAAACACCATCAGATGAAATTTCAAAAGTAAGATTGGACCCATGTGTAATATTTGGTTACTCTTTTGTGGATAATCTTTAATTCGATGTCATTATAAAGTTTTTATTTCTATCAAACAAGCTGAATCAAATTAAGGAAACCCTCCTGTTCTTATTGGCATGGCTGGATAGACAAATGAACAGACCATGTATTCGATTCAGGACCTTCCTTCTGAGTGTCTGAGGGGCTTAAGAGGGTGCTCTGGTGGGAAGACAGCCTGCTGTGTATGCTGAAGCCCTGTGGCATTACAGACTTTGAACACCAGCTTCCTGGAGGATAGGAGAGAGTGCAGGCTGGTCCTCGCTCTAAAAAGATCCAGATAGGGAAGCGGCTGTGGCTCAATCAGTGGGGCTCCCGTTTACCATATGGGAGGCCCCGGGTTCGGTTCCCGGGGCCTCCTGGTGAAGGCAAGCCCGCCCGCACGGCGTGGTTAGCTGACCCAGCGAGCACAAGCAGCAAGGGGGGGTTAAATGAATAAATAAATAAAATCTTTAAAAAAAAAAAAAAGATCCAGATAAAGCTGACACTCCGACGAGTGGGGCTGGGTAAATGAGGCCACTCTGACCAGATCTAGCCAATACGGGCTGGAGACATTTTTTGCAGGTGGGGGCAGGCAGCTTCCAGCCAAAGGTGCAAATGGAGGAAAGGGGCATGGTGCTCCAATTGAAAAATAATGATGCCCTGGAAGTTACCAAGTGCTTTGCATTGAGGTAATAGCAAGGAAGCATCATAACCAAGAAAGAGGCCTTTACACATTCCATGGTCCAGAGGAATCCAGGATATACAAACTATAAAGTAACATAACTTATTAATTGGCTATATGTTACTTTATTCTTATGCTTATTTGTATTTGGTTATTTAAAAGACTGGGACCACTTTAAGGAATCAATAAAAAGAATCTGGGAAGCAGATGTAACTCAGTGGTGGAGCACCTCCTTCCCATATACAAGGTCCCAGGTTCAATCCCACATACCTCCTAAAAAATAATAATAATAATCTATGGTTTTTGTGTGTATGTGTGTGTGTGTGTAGTGGGGGAGTGCAGTGTCCAAGGACTGAGAAGAGTAATTCCAGTGTGGGTTTCTGTGATTTTTACCTATGTTTATACAAAACTGTCAAAGCAGATATCAACAGTTCTGACCCCACAAGATATTTGCTTGGAAAGATGAGAGGGTAAAGAGGACAGCAGAGGCAGGTGGACCAGGGAGGGAGTCTAGAGGTGGGGTCTGGAAGGGGCCTCTTCTTCCCCTGTCCTGGGGTGAGAGGGTATTTGTTGCCTTGCAGTCTTGAGCACTTCCCATTACCAGATGACCCCTATGTGCTAGCACGTGTACCACCTCAGGTCCCAATGGCAGGAGGACACTGAGGCTCAGCATCAAGTAACTCACTCCTGCTGATAAGCAGCTGGGTGACAATTCAAAGCCCCAACTCTCATACCCAAAACCAGGCTTTGTCCCTCTTCCCCAAAGACTCCCAGAGGGCCCCAGATCAAAACCCAAGTATGCAAAAAAGCAATGCAGAAACACCCAGTGACACAGGTTTGTGGTCTAGATCGTGTATGAAAGAACTAGTGGTTTTTTGAGGACTTTGGGGGATGTGAGGGATATGAGAGGGAATCTACCTATAAAGCCAAGGTCAGGGCTGAAAAAGCAAAGTTCCAACAGTTCTAGTCTCTGCTCTGCACTTGCTTTACTATTCCTTGGCAAGCTGAGGAACTTTTTTCCTCATGTGCAAATGGAAGGGAACATAGCCAGAGGTCTCTTGAGACCTCGTGGGCCTGAAAGCATGCAGGGAGATGCACCCCGAGGCCCTTGCCACCTGAGCTGGTGGAACGCAGACCTTGAACACTGCCCTTGAAGAGCAAGACTATAACCTCCTGTGGTCTGGGGAAAGAGGGGAAGGGGAAATCCCCAAGGACCCCTGGCTTAAAATAAACCAGCAACTGGCTTTATTCTAGGGTTAGGGAGGCTCAGATTAGGAATGAGCACATCTGTATAGCTAATCCTGGGTTGTTTGTGCAGAGGAAGGTGAGGCACAATGTGGAAGTGGATCACAAATCAACTTCCGTAATGCTAGGCATTTACACGGATACCCATAGAAAATGTGTATGAACCTAACAACAAATCGGGAGCTTAGGGTTCTTAGAGTGTTTATAGTGTATTTGTAACTGAAGTGTTTTTCTTCTGTATTATCAGATATCCTAGCTGCCATACCTTTCCTTATGCATTCTGGACAGGCACTGGGCACACTGAATATCATTTGAAGAATATATTTTTTCATCTCTGATGTCCAGGGCATGTCTTGTTTATTCCATTTTGCCTGCTCCCTTCTTTTTAACTTGATGTTTAAACTTTTCTAATGTGCTTTGATGTTTCCAAGCTCCCAGAACTTTGGGTGGGGTCCCAAGCACAGTAAGCAAACGTCATGGGTGCAACCCTGCCCTCCATCACCCAGCAGGGCCCCATGCTTTTGCACAGTTGTCATTTACAAGTGTGATTCAGCTGTCACTGTGTCTTTGAACACATAGATTGTTGTGGGATTTTTAATTGCCATTTTCATCTATATAATTAAAATTAAATTTAAAAAATGAATAGCTTCCAAAATCTGAATTAATTTCATTAGTACTTCCTGAGGGGGGAAAATATGTATAAATACAATAATTGTTATTTGATTGGCCTCCAGCAAAATTGGAGGATTTTACATGTCTGAAGAGAAAATAGTGGTAATTTTAAATGGAAAAAAAAGAAAAGATGAGTCTGATACTTCTTGTGACTGAGAATCAGAATTAATAACACAGATGGGAAATGATAAATAACTCTGAATACAACTTTAAAATTGCACACTTGGAATGTGATATTATCACATTCCAACTTATCATGTGTTGGTCTGGTTTCGTTGGTGTTTACACATTCCTCAAGAAAATGCCATTACCCCTGAATCAAAATCTTATTCATCCTCAGAAACAGGTGTTTCACCTGTTTGCTCTGCTCTGTAACTGAGTGTGAGCACATAGCAGAGAATAATGAGACAACAAAAGGAGATGTATTTTTTAAAAATTCGTTGAGCCAGCAGTGTTTTACTCTGCAGACTCATCAAGTGCCTGATAGACATGTTTATAAAAATTTGGATGGTCACTTTATTTGGAATGTCAAACTCTCTGCTCTACATAATGAGGTCAGTGAAGCATCCAGAAAAGAAACGTATAATTTGGTGGCGTGGGTCTGTAAGCACAGCCCTGCCGCGGCTATTTAAGTTTAATGAAGCAGCTATTTTGCTGCTACATATTCTTAGTGAATAGCTTCCTTGGCGTGTTTCTGAAAACTTTAATGTTGCTGATAATCATGTCCCAGCCATCTCCTTGGAGAGCCTTTGTGTCCTGTTCTCAGAAGAAATATGCCACTTTTGCGTGTAAATGGTTTAGAAATTAGCCATTTGCTCCCTTTTCATTGGAAAAGAAGGTCAGTATGTGATTTCCTGCCTCCTCTCATTTTCTCTCAACATTCAGGATACCCTAAGTCAGTTTATCAGCCATGCAGCGCACTGTCTGGTTTTGTTTTGTTTTGTTTTTAATTTATTTTGTATATTTGATAATTGAAAATATAAACAATTAAAAACTAAAAAGTAAACACAGATGAATAAATATATACATTTCTCAATTAAATGTAATGGATACATGTAAATTTTTTTTTTAATCAAACAATATATTACACAATATATTGGTTCATATGAATGCATTCATACAGTATTTCTCCTTTTGTGTCTGGCTTGCTTCACTCAACATAATGTCCTCCAGGTTCATCCATGTTGCCATATGCTTTAAGACTTCATTTCTTCTTACAGCTGCATAATATACCATCGTGTGAATAGACCACAGTTTGTTTATCCATTCATCTTTGATGGACACCTGGGTTGTTTCCAGCTTTTGGCAATGGTGAATAATGTGGCTATGAACATCGGTGTGCAGATGTCTGTTCGTGTCACTGCTCTAAGTTCTTCTGGGTATGTACCCAGTAGTGGTATTGCAGGGTCACGTGGCAAGTCTATATTCAACTTCTTTAGGAACTGGTGTTTCACCTGCTTACTCTGCTCCACATCCTCTCCAACACTTGTAGTTCTCTGTCTTTTTAATAGTGGCCATTCTGATAGGTGTGAAATGATATCTCATTGTAGTTTTGATTTGCATTTCCCTAATCATGAGTGATGCTGAGCATTTCTTCATGTGTTTTTTTGCCAGTTGTATTTCTTCTTCGGAGAAATGTCTATTCAAGTCTTTGGCCCATTTTTTAATTGGGTCATTTGTCTTTTTATTGTTGAGTTGTAACATCTCTTTATATATCCTGGATATTAAACCCTTTTCAGATATGTGATTTCCAAATATTTTTTCCCATTGAGTTGGCTGCCTTTTCACCCTTCTGACAAAGTCCTGTGAGGTGCAAAAGTGTTTAATTTTGAGCAGATCCCATTTATCTACTTTTTCTTTTGTTGCACGTGCTTTGGGTATGAGGTCCAAGAAACCACCACCTATTACAAGGTCTTGAAGATGTTTCCCTACATTTTCTTCTAGTAGTTTTATGGTCCTGGCTTTTATATTTAGATCTTTGATCCATTTTGAGTTGATTCTTGTATAGGGGGTGAGATAGGGGTCCTCTTTCATTCTTTTGGTTATAGATATCCAGTTCTCCCAACACCATTTGTTGAAGAGACTGTTTTTTCCCATCAGCGTGGGCTTGGTAGGTTTGTCAAAAACCAGTTGACTGTATAGGTGAGGGTTTATTTCTGGATTCTCAATTCCATTCCATTGATCGATATGTCTATCTTTATGCCAGTACCATGCTGTTTTGACCAGCTTTGTAATATGTTTCAAGGTCAGGCAGTGAAACTCCTCCCACATTGCTCTTCTTTTTTAGAATGCTTTTGGCTATTCGGGTGCACTTACCCTTCCAGATGAATTTGGTAATTGCCTTCTCTAATTCTGTAAAGTAAGCTGTTGGGATTTTGATTGGTATTGCATTGAATCTATAAATCAGTCTGGGCAAGATTGACATCTTCACGATATTTATTCTTCCAATCCATGAACACGGAATATCTTTCCATTTGTTTAGGTCTTTTAAAATTTCTTTTAGCATTATTTTGTAGTTTTTTGCATATAGGTCCTGTACTTCTTTGGTTAAATTAACTCCTAGGTATATGAGTCTTTTTGTTGCTATTGAAAATGGAATTTTCCTCCTGATTTCCTCCTCAGATTGTTCAGTAGTAATATACAAATGCATTACTGATTTTTGTGTGTTGATCTTGTATCCTGCCACTTTGCTGAACTCATTTACTAGTTCAAGTAGCTTTATTGTGGATACTTCAGGATTTTCTAAATACAGGATCATGTCATCCACAAACAGTGAGAGTTTTACTTCCTCTTTTCCTATTTGGATGCCTTTAATTTTTTTGTCTTGTCTAATTGCCCTAGCTAGAACTTCTAGTACACTGTTGAATAACCATGGTGACAGTGGGCATCCTTTTCTTGTTCCTGATCTTAGGGGGAAAGCTTTCAACCTTTCCCCATTGAGTATGATGTTGGCTGTGGGTTTTTCATATATACCTTTTATCATATTGAGGAATTTTCCTTTTATTCCTATCTTTTGAAGTATTTTTATCAAAAAAGGATGTTGGATTTTGTCGAATGCCTTTTCTGCATCTATTGAGATGATCATGTGGTTTTTTTCCTTCAATTTGTTAATGTGGTGTATTACATTGATTGATTTTATTATGTTGAACCAGCCTTGCATGCCAGGAATAAATCCCACTTGGTCGTGATGTATAAGTCTTTTGATATTATGTTGGATTCGATTTGCAAGTATTTTGTTGAGAATTTTTGCATCTATGTTCATGAGAGAGATTGGTCTGTAATTTTCTTTTCTTGTGGAATCTTTATCTGGCTTTGGTATTAGGGTGATGTTGGCTTCATAAAATGTGTTGGGTAATTTTCCCTCCTCTTCAATTTTTTGGAAGAGTTTAAACAGGATTGGTGTTAATTCTTTTAGAAATGCTTGGTAGAATTCACCTGTGAAGCCATCTGGTCCTGGACTTTTCTTTGTTGGGAGATTTTTGATGACGGATTCAATCTCCTTAATTGTGATTGATTTGTTAAGATCTTGTATTTCTTGTTGTGTCAGTGTAGGTTGGTTATGAGTTTCTAGAAATTTGTCCATTTCATCCAGGTTGTCTAGTTTGTTGGCATATAGTTTCTCATAATATCCTCTTATGATTCTTTTTATTTCTGTGAGGTCATTTGTAATTTCCCCCTTTTCGTTTCTGATTGTATTTATTTGCATCTTCTCTCTTTTTTTCTTTGTTAGTCTAGCGAGGGGTTTGTCACTTTTATTGATCTTCTCAAAGAACCAGCTTTTGGTTTTGTTGATTTTCTCTATTGCTTTTCTGTTCTCATTTTCATTTTTTCCACTCTAATCTTTATTATTTCTTTCCTTCTTTTTGCTTTGGGATTGGTTTGCTGTTCTTTTTCTAGTTTCTTAAGTTGTTCAGTTAAATCTTTGAGTTTAGCTCTTTCTTGTTTCTTAATATAGGCATTTAGGGCTATAAATTTCCCTCTCAAGACTGCCTTTGCTCTATCCCATAAGTTTTGATATGTTGTGTTCTCATTTTCATTTGTCTCAATATATTTACTGATTTCACTTGCAATTTCTTCTTTGACCCACTGAATATTTAGGAGTGTGTTGTTCAGTCTCCACACATTTGCAAATTTACTTTTTTCCTGTCTGTTATTGATTTCTAGTTTTATTCCATTATGATCTGAGAAGGTGCTTTGTATAATTTCAATCTTTTTATATTTATTGAGAGCTGTATTGTGACCTAACATGTGGTCTATCCTGGAGAAAGATCCATGGGCACTTGAGAAGAATGTATAACGTGCTGAGTTTGGATGCAGTGTTCTGTATATGTCTGTTAGGTCTAACTTGTTTATCATATTGTTCAAGTTCTCTGTTTCCTTGTTGATCTTCTGTCTAGTTGTTCTATCTAATGATGTGAAAGGGTTCTTGAAGTCTCTGACGATTATTGTAGCAATGTCTATTTCCCCCTTCAGTTTTGCCAAAGTTTGTCTCATATATTTTGGGGCACCCTGGTTAGGTGCATAGATATTTATGACTGTTATATCTTCCTGGAGGATCGTCCCTTTTATTAATATATAATGCCCTTCCGCATCTCTTATCACCTTTTTGCATTTGAAGTCTGTTTTGTCTGATATTAGTATAGCTACCCTGCTCCTTTCTGTTTACTATTAGCGTGTAGTATCTTTTTCCAACCTTTTACTTTCAGCTGGCTTGTATCCTTGGGTCTGAGGTGAGTTTCTTGTAAGCAACATATGGATGGCTCATGTTTTTTATCCATTCTGTCAGCCTATATCTTTTGATTGGGGAATTTAATCCATTCACATTCAATGATATTACTGAAAATTCACTATTTATTTCTTCCATTTTATTCTTTGGTTTTCATATGCCATCTTATTTTTGTCTCTCTTTTTACTCTTTTGGTTATCCTTTCTGCTTTTCTTTCTTCTATACTCTACTCCAAGCCTCTCTCTCCTGTCTTTTTCTTTCAGGTTCTAAGGTCCTTTAATATTTCCTGCAAAGGTGGATTCTTTTTTGCAAACTCTCTTAGTTTCTGTTTGTTTGTGAATACTTTATATTCACCTTCATATTTGAAGGACAGTTTTGCTGGATAAAGAATTCTCGACTGGCAGTTTTTCTCTTTCAGTTTCCTAATTGTATCATACCACTGTCTTCTCGCCTCCATGGTTTCTGAAGAGAAATCTGCACTAAGTCTTACTGATGTCCTTTGTACATGATCGTTTCCTTCTCTCTTGCTGCTCTGAGATTTTTCTCTTTATCTTTTACATTTGACATTCTGAATAATATGTGTCTTTGGCGTAGGTCTATTTGGATTTATTCTTATTGGGGTACAGTATGCTTCTTGGACACGTAAGTTCATTTCTTTCGTGAGAGTTGGGAAATTTTCAGCTATTATTTCCTCAAATACTCTTTTTTTTTTTTTTTTTTACCGGGAGGTACCGGGGATCGAACCCCGGTCTCTCCATATGGTAGACGGACGCCCAACCTCTTGAGCCACATCCGTTTCCCGACACTCAAATACTCTTTCTGCCCCTTTTCCTTTCTCTTCTCCTTCTGGAACTCCCATGACACATATGTTCTTGCGTTTTGTGTTGTCATTCAACTCTGAGCCCCTGCTCAATTTTTTCCATTCTTTTCTCTCTCTGTTCTTTTCTCTCTTCAATTTTAGCTGCTCTGTTTTCAGTATCACTTATTCTTTATTCTATCATTTCGAGTCTGCTGTTGTATGCTTCAAATGTATTTTTGACTTCACCTATTGTGTCTTTCATTCCCATGAACTCCATTACTTTTCTGTTCAGTGTTTCAAATTCTTCTTTGCGTTCGCTCAATGACTTCTTGATGTAATTGATCTCTTTAACTATATTGTCTTTCATCTCCTTAATTTGATTTTGGAAATTTGTGCTCATCTCACCGATTAGTTCTCTCAAATTCTGCATCTCTTCTGGGACTTTGCTGTATTCCTTTTCTTGGGCCATGTCTTCTATTTTCTTAGTATGGCTCATAATCTTTTGCTAGTGCTTAGGCATCTGGTTAGTTTGTATTTTACTTAGATGCTCTATCTCTTTCTCTTTTATGGGGTTTTAGTGGCAGGATGCTGTGAGTTACCACAGCTTTTTGATTTTTGGCTCAACCTTGATTGTTAAGATTGTTCTGCTGGTTGCTCAAAACTGGGCACTGGACCCAGTAATTGATTGTAGAGTCGTTTCATAGGGCCTTGGGCAGGGAGGCTATAGAGGCCAGGAAAAGCCTCTCTTACTTATTAATTTTCTTATGTGCACTTCCTTGGTCTGCCAGGAGATGGCGCTTGTTGCCAGCTCTCAATTCAATGCCTGGTCGGAGCGTATTTGTTGTGACACAGGCCAGATCAATGTGATAGAGCTTCCTGTCAGGGGCTAAGTGCCCTGCGTTTCAAACTTTCTGAGACAGTTCTCCAGACTTCTCTCGTAGTGCCCCCCTTTTCCCAGCTAGGAAATATTTCTACTCCCCTCTGAATCCTCAACAATCAGTCCCTGTTAGTAGACGAGGAGATTGGGAGGTTTGTATATCTTTAGCCCCTTGCAGGCTCCAAGGCAAACAGTGGCGCAGCCCCACCCAGCCTGGAAGGGCTCTCGGGACAGGGCAGACCAAACCTGGAAGTCAAAAGCAGGGTCAGCCCCAGGCCTTCTCTCCCCTCTCCCTGTGGAGTCCTCAACAATTAGTCCAGGCTAGAAGAGAGGGAGTCTGCGAGAGAGGCTGCGAGGGTCAGATTTCTCCAGTCCTTTCTAGGCTCCCAGGGCAAACCACAGTGTGGAAGGGTCCGTGGGGCTCTGCAGCCCAAATTTCAAGTCAAAACCTGAGTCAGCCTAAGGCTGTGTCTCTCTCTCTCCCCTTTCCGGGAGTGGCATATCCCTGAAGCCCCCTTTGTCTGTGGTCAGGCCCAGGGGCCCGAGAATTCTGAAGAGTGTGGGGGAGGGTGCCGGCAGCAGCAGAAGCTGCTACTTGCAACTCACGGTTCTGTTGTCGCTATTTCCCTCTTCAGTCCCTCTCTCCTCTGGGTGGTGTGCAGCCTTTACCTGCTGTCCTAAACCCTAGAAGATCTTTTTCGGGGCTGTTTCAGCTTGTCCTCTAGCTATTTTTCTGGAGAAGAGATTCCCGTGTCTTACTAGTCCGCCATCTGCCCGGAAGTTCCACTGTCTGGTTTTGACTTGCCTGAAAAGCCAGGGAAATGTTCTATCAAAGAGCATTCCTATTCTCAGAGAACATTCTTAGAATTCAAAGTAGAAAAATCTAACTCTGAGGGGAAAGTTCCTCAGCAGGCCATTATTGCTATTTTCCCCCATTTCAATCACTGACTTCTTGGCCCAGGCATTGGTCTCATTAGATGAGGCTCTTCTCCCTGAGTATGCAGCCCCTCACAGGCAGCTAAGGGAACATTTTAGAGATAATTTTTGAAGCAGATCCCCTCATATAGAACTAAGGCCAGGCTTCTGAATCCTAAAGCATTTTTTTTTTTTAAGATTTATTTTTATTTATTTATTTATCACCCCCCCCTTGCTGGTTGTGCTCATTGTGTCCATTTGCTGTGCATTTTTCTGTGTCTGCTTGTCTCCCTTTGTTGCATCATCTTATTGCGTCAGCTTGCTCACTGCGCCGTGCAGGCCGGCTTGCCTTCACCAGGAGGCCCTGGGAATTGAATGGATGAAAGAATGAATAATGATTTTGCCCATTTGGTTTGCTTTGTTGGGCAACTCTGGTTGTAGACATGATACAAGATCCTTCCAGGATATATTGAGACCTGAGGGGCCTCCTTAAAATCTCTGGAATTGGGCAATAGGATTGAATTGGAAGGTTCAGTCTTGCTCCAGACTATTCCTCCAAGCTTGGGCTTGCTCAGACCATTGCCCAGGTAGTCCACATTACCAGAGTAGTGCCAGCTAATATACACAGTTGTTTTCACCTTTAATCCTTGTGGGTCATTTTTATGCCCAGAGATGCCAAAATAAATTTCTCCCCCAAACAGCCTTTTAGTCCTGCATCTAGGAAGTTACAGTTGGCTCGACACTGAAAATATATTTCTGATACAGGTAGGCCTAAAAGGGACTTGGGAATGGCTTGTGTTTTATTTTCTAGTAGATTTGTTATATGCTAGATTAGTTTGGATATAGTAGCTGCTGTAACAAATAGACCCAAGTATCTCGAACATAAGAAAATTTTCTCATCATGTATCTTTACTAAACCTTTTCATAGAAGAATGAAGCCTGTTAGGGGATCTGAAGCAGACAGGGCTAGAGAGAATGAGAAGTAGATATGCAAGAAAGAAGTTCCTCTGTGCTTCCCAGCCAAAAGAGATGGGGTGGTACAATGCCAGAGTTCAAGTGTGATACAAAAGATGAGCATGGTATAGGTTGACCAGTTTTAAAAACATTTCTAGACAGAAAGAGATGGAACACAGGCTAGAGGACACAGCAGGAATTAAGGTAATATAGTAACAAAAGGCTGCCTTATCTGTGAATGGCACATTCCAGTTTACAAACTATGTTCATGTGTTTTATCCCATTTTAGGCCTCACAAACACTCAGGTGAGGTAGCTCAGGAGGTATTAGTATCCTAATTTCAAATATGTAGGTAATACCAGTCTGAGAGGCTGAGTGACTTATCCTGGTGAGTAGTGAGTCTAGGACTCAGGTTCAAGTGTTCTGCCTCTAAGATCAGAGTTTTTCCACATATCTCCATGATTCTCGTGGCGATTTGGGGGGCTGCTGAGGTGGTGAGCAGGGTTTGCTTTTCATCCCTTCTTCCACATTCTATTGGTGCATCCTCTTGATGCACAGCCATGTTCCCATGGAAATCACTTCCAGTGGCAGCCTGATCCAGCACAGCAACGGTTAGCTGCAGCATGGTTGGGTATTCTGCTTTTGTAAAAACCTGTCCTCTGTCCCTTGCAGGGGTCACGGTTTAATGGAAAAGCCTTTTTATTTTAACAGTTTTCTAATCAGGCTTTCACTTGTTTCTCACTCCTCCCATTTTCATTATCTCACTTTCATTTACCTATTCCTACTCGTCCCACTGGCTGCAGCTGAATTTGGGCTGTGCTGAATCATTTTTTATCCTCAGCCTGAGAAAAAAATTGTTAAGGGTGTCAGGCCTGACCAACAAAGGACCTGTCCTAAAATGTAATTTGAGATTTCAAGTTTACACAGACACCACTCCATCCCGGCATTGTGTTTTTGTCCTGAGAAGTCCCAGAGAGCAGAATTCTTGGAAGCTTCTTTCCACAACAGCAGTGTGCTGTTAATAAAGCAGTTGAATGGTGCTTAAAAGTTTGCAGGAAGATCAGTGAAGACCAGTGCTAGGCTACAAACCATCAACTCTTTGTAGCAACCACAGCAACAGCCTGCTGTTTTCCCAGGTGGCTCTGAATGAGACAGGGAAATGCAGTGGGCCATTTGTCACTACCCTAAGTGCAACATGGACATGCCAGTTGGTGCATGCAGCCTCGGCTTCCTTTTCCCTGAGAGTGGAAGACATGGTTGTCCCTACCCTCCTCCTCCCCCTGAGTTAGTGGTCAGATCCACTCCTCTGGGCTTGGAACCAACTCAGCCATCCCCACCAGGATCAGGGGTGCCCATGCTCTGTGTAATGCCTCCCCCACCCCACCCCCATTCTCAGTTCAAGGCATGGTCTTTTAGGACTATTGAGATCCAGAAATTAGCAGCCAGACTCATTGCTGGCTTGTGAGATTTGCCCAGTGCCAGTCTTAATTAATATCTCAAGGTTATTCTGGTGTGCGGTTCAGTATCATGCTGGTGCATTCTTCAGTGAATGTTGGACTAGAGTATCATTTTAAGCACGACCTAATTTGGATGAGGTCTTAGAGGATCTCAGTGTAGTGCAGGGTTCTGTGGAGACAGCACAATAGAAAGAGCCAGGGCTCACTTGCAAGAGAAGAAAAGGTGCTTTTTTTCCCCTTTATGCCGAACTCTGTGTTTGGCACCTGTTGCGAATGGAATAAACTGAAAATATGAGTGCTAAGATCTCTTTTGCCTTTGAAAAGAGACGTGAAATGAAGTATATCATCCAGAAATGAAATTAAAGATATAAAATGAGTTTAAGGGAAACTCTGCCCTGAGAATTTTTATAAGGGCATTTTATTGCCGACCTAGGTCATAATGTTTCGAGCCACTTCTTTGGTCTAGGTTACACGTGAATGAATCTGGGGATGCATGTGCAGAAGTGACAGTCCCTTCATTAAAAGTAGCCTAACTGCTACAACCCTCGGTCCTGTGGACACACTCTGCACTCCCTCCCGCCCCCTTCTAGTTCCAGCAAGTGTAGGGAGGGAGCTTTTGGCCCTCTGGGCTGGAGTTATGCAAAATCCGAAAATAGACTCTCCGAGTGCACTCAGACATAATCATTCTATGCGGTAAGAAGGTCACTGTGTCTGCTTTTCCTGCCAGCACACCCCTGGCTCTTAATCTATGGCTGCCTTGTGAGGCAAGAGAGCTGTGCCAGGAAGTTACACTTTGTGACTGTGGAGCATTAGGGGAATTTAAAATCATGTCAGTGGCGTTTTGTAAAGGCAAGCTAGAGGAGGGGGTTTATACACAGTTTTAGAAGACGATGGTCTTTTCGCATCTTACTGCACTGTAGCCTGAGAGCTACCATAACTCTGTTTGTGGTTTGTTTTTGGTTTTTGGTTTTTGGTTTTAATAAAAAAGTTCTCTGACCCCAGCTACAAATTAACTCCACCCTGCTAATCTTGTGCCAAAAAAATATAAAGGCATCTACCCAAAAAGTTTACTGTGGTTTTGAGTTTTATTGTGTTTTATTGTGCTTTTCTGTATTTTGTATAATATACACTTCTTACTTTTACAGTGGAAAAAAAAAAAAAGGCACCAAATCCAAACAAAACCATACCGGCTAACCATTTGATGTGTTCCCTGAGTGTTCAGTACTTGCTAGTTGGGAATCCCACCAGAGTCATGGCCCCGGCATGGTAGGAGCAACCCAGTATCCCTACCACTCTTCCCCTTGCCTGGTTCCAAAGGGTTGCTTGGAGAGGGTAGATCGCAGCCAGTGACAGCCAAGGAGGACGAGGGGGTGGTGGGGTGAGGGGAGGAGGATGCTGGAACAAGGCCAGCCAGACACCTCAGAGACAAGGAGAGGATTATGCTCACATCCAGTTGCTTCAGACAATCACACCTGCTTGACATATGGTTGTTGGGATGAGAGTATCAGTTCAAGTACATCCAGAAACACTAGTTTCTTGCCTTGAGAACGTCCAGTTGATGTACATTGTCTTGTGCTGGAAGTTGGGAAGATCATGTAAAATGTATTAAGTAGAGACAATCCTTTGAAAATTTCAAAAGTTCTCTTAGGATTGGGAACTCGAGCTACTGAGACTGGTTATTGATGTGAATTCAGTCCACCGGCCAATTTTGCCACTCTCTCCTTAGCCAAGGCCACTTCAAGGTCACGAGCTCAGGGTGAGCAAGCTGGGCAGAAGCAGCAGGTATGGACTGTGAAACTGTGTCATCTCACCTTTGGACACAAATAATTCCTTTTGCAAGTTTCTATAAAGGCCTCTATTTCTTACTCATCACATGCAGACCTATTGTTGAATGCAGTGGGGTTCCTCACTCCCATGGGTCTGAATGATTTGAACATGAGGTCACAACCCAAGCTGGACCACACAGACCAGGAACAGAATTCTTTGTGATTTATATGGTACATTATGTGTCAGGGAGGTAAGGGACTAATTAAGAATGGATTAATTTTAATAGGCAGTAGAACTCTCATTCATCAGTTTCTTGTGTTCTCTGTGTTTCCCTATGCTAATACATGTGTTCCTGGATTTTAGGTACTATACAATAAAAACATCTGTGGCAATGTATTTATTTTAATGTATGTCCATTAGGAAAAAAATGTAAGAAGCTCATCTAACTTGTCATTTAATATATAATTTTGTTTTAAGACAAAGGCTGTAATAAATTTTTAAAAGGAAGTTAATTTTCAAAACATAACAAGTAGATAATTGTATTACAGGACTGATATATGACAAAGTCAGAAAGGTGGTCCATTAATTGAATGATGAATGTGTGGCAAGTTTTGTCCTAGAAGGTGCTACATGGCCAGATTCTTTTTCATTTTTTTCTTCTCTCTAAATCTCTGTCTCTCAGAATGAAACTGCATGAAGACTAAATTCCTTAAGAGAAGAAAATAGTTGCAAACGGCTTGAATAATGACTCTAGTAACTTTTTAGAGAGTATCAACAAAGACATTGCTTCTCTGGCTCAGAGCAGGGAGAACTGCTTATCTTCTGTACAGATATGGGCTTCAGAGCCATCGCTCTCTCCCCTCATGGATAGCAGAGCTTCTAAATGTTTATATACATTGACATGTCTTGTCATAACCACTTCTTCTATTTCTTGTGGGCTTTGTGTATTTGTGTGTACGTATTAAATGGTAGCAAGATAATATGTCACATCTAGGCTACCCCTGTTATTTATATTTAATAATGACATGATGATGTTGGTGGCCTGTATTTCTCCATTCCCTATGAACGACCCTGCCCAAGTAAACTGTTTTCTGATCTCTCTTAGATGGAAATCCTGTATGAATGTGGAAGCCATTAGTAGAGTAATTGCTGTCTGTTACCATGACAACCAGCCGCTGCAGTCACCTGCCCGAAGTCCTGCCAGACTGCACCAGCTCAGCTGCTCCCGTGGTGAAGACCGTGGAAGATTGTGGCAGCCTGGTGAATGCGCAGCCACAGTATGTCATGCAAGTTTCGGCCAAGGACGGGCAGCTGCTATCAACAGTAGTGCGGACTCTTGCCACCCAGAGGTAGTACCACAATTAATATAAATGAACCTGTAATTGATCCTGAGAACTCGTTGTCAGATGGAAAATGCTAAAGGGGATGTAATTAGTGCTCAAGTCTTTGTGTCAGGTGAGAGGAGGTGCTGGGGGAAGGAAAAAAAACTTCACAAATTCTGTCATTACCGTTTCCATAGCAATAGGGTAAAAAGCTAAAATTCACGTTGTCTAGTCTTCTTAAAGTTACACTTGCAGAGAGCCAGGCAGGGAAGGATCCCACAAGGCGTGAGGTTGCTTGCTTTACATCTGTTATTTTGACATTACTATGGTAATTACTCTCTAACAAAAGTAGCCCTGTGTTAGAGAATGAAGAAGGCACCCGAATTCAGGCCTCAGTGATCTGATTTGTGGTCAGAACTTTTGAAGGGCCATTCCTCATATGCATGCTGATCAGCACCATGGGATTAGCCTGTCCCAGGATGGCTTCCTCGGAAAGTCTCTTTTCTGGCACATCCCTACTTCGGGGTCTCTTCTCTTGCCCCACCCTTCACTCCCCAAGGGCCCCCACCCCGACCCCCCACCACCCTGCCCAGTGAGCACGTGCTATTGTTAAAACCTCCACAGCTTGTCTTGCCTGAGTGCTGAACCACAGCAAAGGTGAAGGCCTTCAACGGTGCAAAAAGCGCTTCTCCAGGCTGAGACATGGTCCCAGGGGGGCTCCTCTTGTGCTGCTGTTGTCCAGTGGCCGATTGGGAACCAAAGGTCTTCTGCGAGTTTGTGGGCTCATAGGTATTCCTTGGCTTCTCCAGCTTTCTTTCAGAATGGGTAATGGGACTTTTAACAGTGTGAATATGTACTGTCCACCCTGGATGTACCCCTGGTATCAGCACTGACACTTCTGACACTGAAGCTTTGGGTCCGACCACTTGTCTCTGAGTAACTCAGTCAGTCTCTCTGGTGCAGATACGGCCCACAGACCCACAAATGTGCCTGCAGCAGGTCTCTTGGTGGTGCCACAGCATTTTCTGCCGCCTACAGCCAGGGCAGGACAAGGTGGTGACCCTCAGACATGCAGTCACACTCCCATGCATGTTGTAGACATTGTCCATACACCTTCTATTTTAAATCTGTGTAGCTACTGCAAAGGAAAGAAATGGAAGTTTTTAAATATATATTTTCCCACCTCTTGGAGAACTTCTAAAACTTGGTCAGAACTCAGAACCCGATGAGGTAGGTGAGAGTCACTGCTCTTCTGTGAATTGAGCCTGGGTAATTGGATGTGTGTCCGTCACCTCTGCAACCCTCAGAACCTCATTTGTTCAAGAACAGGCTGCATAGTTGAAATGACTGAGACCTGTCTGTTTGTCAGGCATTTTTACGTGTTCTCATACCATTCAGCAATGTAAACAAGATGATTTCAGAGTTTTATATGCATATGGTTCAATGACAATGAAGGAGGCCAGGAATGGTGAGGGAAAAGGTTGACTATAAACTTTTCTTCTCTGTCCCTGAGTATGAGAGGGTCTTTTGGGCAAGTTGGAGATGGGATAGGGATCCTGTCCTCTTTTATTGCCCCTTTAGACTACATTCATTCCCATGATCATTCCCAAAAAGGCCTTTGGGGAAAAGTAGAGTTTCCATTGCTGTTTTCATTTAGCCCCAAAGTGGTATCAAAGGCATGGGCCTGGGTCACTGTCATCCTTGGAGACCGGGGAGGGCAGGTAAAGAGGCTGGTCCTCAGGTTGATGTATAATGATGACATATTTTAAAATCTAAGGCCAAGTGTCGAAGAGCATGAAGAGCAAGAACAATGTAAAACGATGTTTATCAGAGAGGGATGGATCCTCTTATAGGACCCAGCATCCATCAAGAAGTGAGGTCATCTTAGTTTGTTCCTTCCATTGGCCACTGACTTCTGTGATGAGGTCATGTTATTTGATTTTCCATGAACAAAAATTACCGGCATTAACTGAGCATTTACTCTGTGCTGGTCCCAATTCTAAGCTTCCAATATGGACTATCTTTTCAAATCCTCACAGTTACCATAGAAGGAAGGTACCATTCTTTGTTCTCATTTTAAAGATGAGGAAAGTAAAGTACAGAGCAATGAAGCTACTGGCTCAGAGTTATCCACCTAGTTAGCAGCAGAGCTGGGGTTGGAGCCCAGGTAGCTAGACTCTGGAGCCTGTACCAGGAACCACTACACTGTGCTGCCTTCATGAAATGTGCAGAAGTGGTTTTTCCAAATTAAAGGTAGAACTCTAGAATGAGCCCATCTCAGTAGGATGCACTCATTATTCACTTTGAGTTTAGTCACTTTGGCATCCAGAGAACATCCTAGGAAAGCTCAAAGGACCATGCTCTTCCTCAGACTGCAGTTATGTACAGTGACTTCAGTGTTGGCCACAGGTTAACTTACCTCCTCTTATCCTCCTACCGTGTTTGAAGGAGAAATGAAAGGAACCTCTGGGTCAACAAAAATGCCCTAACCTCGTACAAAAGATACCATTTGTCTAGAAACTAGAATCGATGTCATTTCAAATAAATTTCTGTTCCTAATGGTGTGGGATGCTTTTTAGTTTTTGATTGATAGTTTGCCTAACCTGTTCAAGGCAAAAACAACCTTTTGCCCATTTTCATGCACTTTCAGCTCCAGGCCACACCCAGCTGCTTTGGTATCAGGCACCCCCTACTTCTTTATGTTGGCAAAAGTAGGTGGCACGAGTGCTCTTGAGTATTCCAGACTATAGCACCGGCCTCCACTGCCAAGCGCAAGTGTTGATCTAAGGGATTTTAAAGCAGCTCCCACTGGAGAGGGTCCAACAGACACAGAGCTTGTGGGCCATCGTGTGATGGTGGTTTCCAGCCAGTGACCAGCAGGTGCCCCTCCTTTTCTTGCAGCCCCTTCAATGACCGGCCGATGTGCAGGATCTGTCACGAGGGCAGCAGCCAAGAGGACTTGCTCTCTCCATGTGAATGTACCGGGACCTTGGGAACAATTCATCGCAGCTGCCTGGAGCACTGGCTCTCGTCCTCAAACACCAGCTACTGTGAACTCTGCCACTTCAGGTTTGCAGTTGAGCGCAAACCACGGCCATTAGTGGAGGTCAGTAAGTGGGGCATGTCCTGAAAACTTAGCTCTAATGAGCAAATGATGTCGGCTTTTATGCCCAGGATCACAAACCCTGTGCAGCTTCACTGAAGCACGGTAATAGCTGGGGGTGGGGGGAGACAGCGAGCTAGCTCAATTGGGAGCCAACAGAAGAAGAATGACCTCCATTATAATAAAGACAAGAAAGTAGAAGAAATCAGTGTATCAGTGTGAGGAGAAAGAGGAAATTTAGAGACTTAATCTTCATTTTTCAGTCCCTGTGAAGTGGTGGAAACAGATTAAACACTTTTCTCTTTGGACACCATCTGTTTGACTTGAAGCATCAGATAAATGAGCATTTGGGTTGCATTTTCTGAGAGGTCACCTGAAAAAATACAGCTGGATAGGGTAATGGATATAAACTCAGATTTCCTGGGTTTGAATCCCACTCCACTACTTATATTTCTGTGAACCTTGGGCAAGTTACTTCACCTCTTAGAATTATTGTGAGGATTAAATGAGTTAATATTTATAAGTACATATGCATGTTTGAGTTTTTAAAAATCTCTCCTGTGAAATTATACACAAACTTTTTTCTGGTAATAATGTTGTATTAGAATTGCTTTTCTTAAAAGCTGATGCTGTCAACCCAGCCTTTAAAATGGCAGGACATTGTCTTTCATGTTTTTGGAGGCACATGATTCTTCTCTAGACCCAGAGTCTGGTCTTACTATAGCTGGAAGAATTAGAAAATGTCATTGGACTATTCTTCCCTCTCCCCGAATCCCAACTTCTGCTAGTCATTTAAACACTGGATATTGATAACAGTAAATATTCTAACATATTACGAAGCAGAGCTAGCTGAAAGGAGGCCAAGACATCAGGCTTGCAATCCAGACCCGCTGTTAACCTTCGCCTTATTTCTGCAGCTAATCCAATGAAACCCTGCAATTAAAATTAGAGCTAGAAATAAAGAAGCCCTTCTCAGGGACATCTATGTAAGCAATGTACAAGTGCATAGGCATTTGTTAAGGTTCTTCAAAGTCCCATATATACATTCTCTTGGTTTTGACCTTGAAAACTTTATCAGAACTTGTAACAGGGACCTATTTTTGCTATTGACTGACTTGCCAGAAGGCACAAAATTTATTTGACTTGGCCCAGTAGACTCTATGCTTTTCTTAAGACTATGGATCAGGTGTCCCTTATCCATCTTGCCGCTTGACAGCCACTTTCAGAAATTCATATTTGTAGAGTGCCTGCTAGGGATTTGGCTCTATGCCAGATTCTTCGGGATTTAACATTTCAAAACTTCTCTGTAGAGGGGAAAAAAGAATGATTAAGAGTTAATAATAAACAAAGGAAATGATTTCTCTGGCCCAACAGCAAAAGTGAAAAGAAGCCTATTTCTCCTTTCCAGAAACTTTTTGGAGTATCCCCTAGTTGCTATCGTAGCCTCTCCAGGAACCTGGTTTCCCAGATTAAGGAAATCCTGCTTTTAAATGGGTTCCATACGTCATTCTTCTTTACTGGTATTTTCCCAGTAAAGACTTTTACTTTTGCTTGTAAAAATCCCAGTGTGTGTTTGTAAAATAAACAGCTAAGGGTGCTGTGTGTGCATGCATGTACATGTGTACAGGTGTGCATCTTAGTTTTTCCCAGATAACGTGTGTGTCAAATTATGTCACACAGTGAACCTTTCTATCTCAGAGAGGAAAATATGTACCCCCACACAGAGGTATCTTCAAAGGTGCCTATGTCATGTCACAGACAGACTCCAGGATCTTGGGAAACTGTCATTAAATGAGAAAGCAAGGCAATTGACCTTGAGAATGTGTGAGGTGCTCTGAGAGATTTAGGGCTTCACCTGCAAAAACTTCTCCCAAACGGTCACCAGTGGTGAAATTTTCATTGCACAAATGGAATGTGACATTTTTCAGAGTTAATGATGATTGAACAAGTTGAAAGTGAAAGGCAAACTTCCTCAAGTTGGGGGAGACTGGCCATTTGATCATCCCATGGCGAAATGAACTTGCTATTTGACCACAAGCAATAAAAAAGTTGTCTGTGGTTTCTCAGCTGGAGGACAAATGAGAACCAGGTGCAGGCAGATTGTTAAACAAATTACATATTACTAATTGACTTTTTCCCCCTTACCAAAGGACAAGTTTATTCATAGTATTTGTTTTCAAATTTTTTACCACAATATAAGCATGCATCCTTTTTTTTTTTTTCCCGGTAAAAGTAAAATCAATCTATTTGGATTAAGTATAGAATTGTTACTTTATTTCTCACTTTTACTCTCTTTTAATTGCTTTAATCATCATTCTACTTACCAGTTGGATCTTCCTTCTCGTTAAAGCAAGAATATGCCATAACATTTAATGTCAACATTGATGTAACAATAACAGCTCCTGTTGCTAGAGGAAGCAGTTGAAAAAGTCATTTATAAATTTTGTCAGCATCCAGACATTAACATTGGTCAGAATTACTTTAACACTTCAGACTTTGACTCTTCTGTAAATTCTCTGTAGTCTGTCATTGTAGGTAACCCTCCATCATACTTTACACCACTGTTCCTAAGATACTTTCTTTTCTGTACTCTGCAGCCAGCAGTTTGATGTTCATTTTTAACTGGTCAGGATCCCAGGCCTGTTGTATATACTACAGAAAGTCTCTCCAAGGGTGAATTTCTACTCATAATGGCCAAATCAGTGGGCTGGTTTTATCAGCATCTCCATACTGGACATCACCTCCCAACTTTTCTACTGACCAGCTATGTAGTTTTGCCCAGTTTCTCTGAGTTGCAGTATGGAGGAAGGTAAACCAGGAGCTCTCCATGACATCTTTTGGTGTCTATAATCTTAAAGTTCTTGTGCAAAAAAAGAAAAAAAAAAAAAATGCATTCTATACTTAAAACAGGCACATTATATGGTATGTAGTTTATACCTTAATAAGTTGATTTTATGTATGTGCCTGTGTCTGCATGTGGGTGTGTGTCCACCTACTTACTTAACTATCTATGTGGCCAGACTAAATCTTTTAGTCTCTTTTTGTAAGTTTATCCCCAATTTTATGCTCTATTTTTTTTTTGCTACAAGTAAGCCAGTATAGTAAGAACTAGTTTCAACCCAAGAGAGTTACATTGAGATCATCTAGATTATTCAGATTGGGTGAATTTCCTCAGCAGTCCAGCTAAAATCAATCCTATAAGGTCTGTGTCTAGTCATGTAAAGCTTGAAAGGAAAGCATTCACATGATACATAGCAAAAAGGAAGAGCAGAAATAACACAAATGCATTTCACACCTCCACGGCTAGTACTTCAATCTGCATATTTTTTGTTGATGATGGAAAAATGTATCCATTGGTTATTTGTAAGATAAATTGTCTCCAAGAATAATAACCAAGTAGAACATAGTAAATAGATATCCACTAGCCATGAAAGAATTCACTGAATGACTAGCCTGGGTGGTTTTATGTCCTTCTCCTTGCTTTCCTTCCTGCTCATTTTTAGTTTTCTTCATCTCTTTCTGTAAATTGAGCTCTGTTACCTCTTTTTTTTTCCAAACCAAGGGTAAAATATAATAAACCCATAAAAATACCATGATTTGATCCCAAAAATGAGTGCCTGAACTTCAGACTATTACCATAATTACATATCTGACTGACCAGTTTGCCAAGGAAGCCCATCATTTTAGTATGGTCAGATAGAGTGCTTGCAACACCAGTTTCTAATGATAGAAATATTTACCACTAGAGTTCCCTAGGACTTGTAACAGTAAAACCCACCCTTCCCAGGAAACTCATGAGGTAATAGATCAGCTCAACAATGTTGTGATTAAAATGAAAAAGCCAGGAAACGGTGGAAATCTGGAGAAAAGGCTTCCTAGGATCTGATCTTCCTCAGAACAGGATGACATGGTGATTTTTCACAGAGGGAGTGATTAGGTTTCTGTATTTCTATTTCTTTTACACAGACCCAGCTAAATGATTAGAGTTGTATGAACAATTTAAAAGCTGTTCCCTATGTGTCAGAGGTTTAGCTAAACTGAAACAGAGTGTTTTCACACATATCAGTTACCCAAAGCAAAGGGGGGGTGTAAAGATAGGGAGATTAGGATTAAGGATGTTTTTTTAAACTTTTTAATTTATGAATCTTTTATTTTAAGTCACCAGAGGAAAATGTTTTGAAAATGTGCCCTGGATTCAGTGTAATCGGCAGCTACACAGCAGGGAGGAGTTAAACTGCTGGAAAGCAACCATTCTGTTGTACCTTTGCACTTGCTTTTTATAGATCAAAACTTCGTTTAAATCCTCCTAATGTGTGTATATGAGATTTCAGTGGGGACATGGCTGGACTTTTATTTTGTTTTTCTTTGGTTTTTAATATCTGAATTTAAGTAAAACCATGAGTTTTTTATTTCAGAGTATTCATTTTCATCAGCAAACCTGTGTAGCATTGGGGTAATTAAGAAATGGTACTGTAGGGGCTAGAAACTGATTCAAGGAGATTCTCAGGCCTGAGGACCACCATTCCTTTCCTTGTCGGAAGGCAGGCAAGCTCCTCTCATTCTAACCCATGAGCACAGTCAGGATTAGGTAACGGTTAGACCATAATCACAGCATGTGGTAGGCCATCAATATTTATCTGTTGATTAAGTAAATGAATGAGTGAATGGAGAACCTCCCCTCATCCAAACCTGGTTGCAAGCCATAGATTGTATTTTTGGCTGATGGATGTAAATTAAAGAAAGTGACCCCTTTCCCTTAGAGTCTAAGGCAGACACAATTGGACAGGACTTACGTTACACAAACTAGTAACACTGGTGTGAGCCATATAACAAATACAAATGGTGATTTTGACAAATCCTGACTCCTCACCCAGTCATCAGGTTTTGAGGAGTGGCAGGTGGCTGGAGCCTCTCCTATATACTGTAACCAGTGAGGAGCCAACTGTGCACTTTAGGTGCTTGGCAGGGAAATATTGGCCTGGATTGGAGAATTGTGGCCAGGGGTGAGGAGGATCAGGCCAAATTGGAAAACTCAGGTTCAGTTAACATGTGTCAAGCTTTTAGGAAGCCAAGCACTGTGCATACAAACACTTAATCCTCACCATAACCTTGGGGGATAGAGATGACATGATGATCTTTATTCTGAAACAGGTTCACCACCGTTATGTTAAATGTTCAAACTCCCTCAGTGAGTAAGAAGTAAGATCTCCTGGCTCTGCAATCAGGCTTCTCTCTCCTACTCTATGTTGTGTCCTGAAAGGACAAAATGGAAGAGAAGGCCACATCCCAGGGTCTATGAGATGGAATGTGGGAGAGATTTCGGTGAATCTGCCTGGCGGACCCACTTTCCACTCTCATATCCACCACAGATTTGCTGTCACCTGAGCTGAAGGGAGGGCAGGCACGGGCTCTACCTGCTCCGACAGTCCAGGCTTTGGTCCCTCCTTCCAGACAGTGTCTGCCTGAGACAGCTCTCCCTTCAGATGAGGCCCAGGCCTCACAGAGCAGAACAAGGAGTTGTAGCATGAAGAACAGAGGAAATGTAAAGTACCAAAAGGGGAGTATGTTGAGGAACGGTGCATGTATTTTATGGATAATTGTGTGAAGGCCTTTCCACCGAGTGAAATTTATGCCTTGCCAAGCAGGGCTTGACACACCGCTGTCACTGCTGTTCTGTGACTGAGTGCAGCCCGCACTGGGCTGGGGCCAGGAAGCCTTGGATTCCTCTCCTGACCATCTAGTACCTGCAGTGAAAACTTGCACAAATCATTTCTCCTCTTTGTACTTCAGTTTCCTCACCAGGGCAATAAAGCACGGGTCACAAACTGGCAACTTCATCATGCACCCAGATGGGTTTTATAGGATCAATACTTTTTTTTTTAAAGGAATTTGAGGACCTTTGTGCAATATACACCCTCCAGTCCCCTCACCCCTGCCTTTGGCTTACACCCAGCCTCTTCACCCCCTTACATTATCAGGGTTGGGTGATATCTTCCACCTTTAAAAGACTTCTCTAGTACTCTGTACATTTCTCTATACCAGCATCTTTCTTTCAGAGTATTAAAGATTGAACCTAGTGAACTCCCTCTTTTAAACTTACACATTATAATTCAAAATCACAAGGTAAATTAACTGCTAAGAGATGGTGTACTGGCATGGGCAGTGGTGAGAATAACAATGATTATAATATCTTGTGTTTGTAGCATGCCCGAGGGTTGGCAAAGCATGTCCTTGACCTTTGATAAGGTCTCTGAGCAGGCCTTCCATGAGACCACCCTGTCTCGTTGTGGGTCTGTGCCCCATCCTTTGTGCCAGAAGTTTAGACAACATGCCTGATTACCGAACCCTAATACTCCCTCATCCTGCAGTTGTTCAGGCTTGAATTTTTCCCTTGGTTTTGGTGGTTAATTTGGCATTTGCTTCGTTACTTAAAGTTTAGTTACAAAGAAGCTGTTTTAAGGTATCTATTAAATTCACAGCTTGCTTCATTAAAAATCACTTCGTTAAAAAAGCAAGCCAACCGAAGTGTTCCCATGGCCGTGCCAGATGGAAGTGAGTTAAATGTTTGGTGCCTGTGTTTTCAACCCTTCCACTGCTGGTAAAGGATTAATTTGGCGGGAGGGTCCAGTTCCATGCATGAAAAGAAATACATGAGCAGCTTCTATTATTTTTAAATTGTCCTGATGCTTGCAGTGAACTTGAGTTGAAGTACAAATTAGATTCATGTTCTCAAGAGGACTTTTTTCAGTCATAGTAGCTGCCTCCTTCCTCTCCCCATTTGAGGACTTCTATGAGCAGACATGCAAGTGCTTCACACAAGTTTTTTTAAATTTTGTTTATGTTTACCAATATAGAGAGCAGGACAAAGAATAATGTGGCAAACAGGTGTCTATCCACCACCCCGAATGAACAAATGTTAGCATTTTATGAGTGACATACCTTTCAAAGGAACAGCCTCTTGGAGGCAGAGAGAAAATGTCTGTAGTCTTCACTAATTCATCCTCAGGTATTCTCAAATATAAGAGAAAATTCAGCAAAGTGTTCCTTAAGCGCATGAGCCAAGAATAAAAGGACTGTAAACAAAATGAGACAGATAATGCTGAAAGATTCTCAAATGATTTGGACTAACTCCAAATGTAAGAATAAATAATATAGGAAGTGTTGGCAGCCAAGAGATTCACTACTTTGAAAGGCAAACAATTGAAATTGTTTTATGGGAGTTAGGGGTGATGGTGGTGGTAGAGGTGTTAGTGTCCCTGGGCAGCCTGGAGGAGAACTTGGTAAAGAGGAATTTGAGAGAAAAGCAGTGAAATGTCACTGAATAGTTACAGCTAGTAATCATCTTTCCCCTAAGTCCTGCTGAAATAACAAGGCACAGTTAGTTCTTAGGAACTTTCCTGTGCAGGGTGTAGCGTGCCTGGTTAACTGAAGAGAGACATAAATTTCAGAAGCCTTAGTGCAGATTTCAAAAGCAGAGCTTTAGGATATGCATAGAACTCCTGCCAAGGGCTTCTGCCAGCCCTCCACTTGCCTTTTTAGTTTTAAATGTCAACAACTGCCTTTTAACTCCAAAGAAATAATACACATTTTTACACAAATAATGGTGTGAAATATTATTAGCAGTATATGGTTATGGTTAAATCCTGCATAATGGTCAATTGTATTTGAATGAGCAAAGCAGAGAAGTATCTTCAGTTAGGAAATGAGAGATCAGTAGTCCTGCATTCACTGAATAACACCCCTGCCATGCCCGTTTATGCTAAAAGCTTAATTTTCCCCGAATAGCACAGATCTTGCCATGACATTCCAATCCAGTGGCATGAATTAATTTATTTTGAGTCCATCTGTTTTTATCTTTTAGATGGTTTTTCCCTTCTTAAATTATGTTTGCCCATTTCATTGTTCATCCTAGGTAAAGGGGAAATATTACATGCTATACACTTTATATAATTGTTGTATTTCAGCATCTCAGGTCCCACTATCCATTTTGTAGATAAGAAAGCTGAAGCTCAGAGGCATTACATCACTTTACAGAGATCTTAAAGAACTTCAGGCCACAGGGCTAGTAAGCGGATAAGGCAGAAGAAGAATCCAGGCCTCCGTGGTCCAAAGTCCCTGCTTTTTCTATCACACCAGTACTGTCTTTCAGTCCCTCATTAATGCGCACATGTGCATGCAGAGTTGAGGTTGAGGACTTCTTCACCAAAACCTAGCCTGCCCAAGTGGTTAGATGTGCTTCAAAAAGGGAAGGATGAAAAATAAAATGAGGATTAAAGCCTTGGTTTCCTCTTATGTTGAATTTATCTGTTAAATCCTGAGTTGTGCCAAATTGAGTGCTGGGATAGAGGACCAGCATTTCTTCTCTCCCTCTCTGTATGCTGTGGTCTAGTTGAGAAACAAAGCTTTTGGATACACCACCCTATAAGAAGCCACGAAGTCATTCGTAGTTCCCAAGGAACTTTACATATCCTTTCTTTTTTCTTCTCATCTAGTTACTTGTTCTCTGCATTTGAGTCTTCATTTTACTGAGTCATTATGTCACCAGTTTCTTAAGAGATTTCTCCCAAGTGAAGCTTGTTAGAAAGCTTGGCGAACTCAAAACTAAGAGCCCTTTTCCTCCTTTCACAAAGAATTGTGAAGTTTCATCGCTCATAATGTGGTTGTACACATTTGTGAGTAAATTCTTTAAATACTGTCATCTAGATAATTCAGGTTGATAAAACTTGTTTTGCCAATCGTAAGGGAAAATACTGGTTTTTCTCTTGAATTATTTGTATAATTGCTTCAACTCTTTGCTTCACTTTTTGACAGGTGCAGCAGACTTGGAGAAAGATAAGAAAAGACCCCTTTCTGGGCTTCTGGCTTTGCTTTCCTCCTTCATTTTTCACTAAACACTTATTTCTATGCCATGTCTCATCACTACCTACCATTCTTGAAGAGATAGGAACTATGTGAGCTTGGGATAAAACTATTTCTTTGCAATCCTTTATTACAGTTAGAGGGATGGATTTACACTATGATGGATATATGAAAAGAAAGTTACATTTGTGTTTGTATAACACAAAAGAGAAAAATAAAGTGGTTTTTGAAGCCTTTAGTTTAGAATACTGAAAACAAATTTAATTCTTAGGTATGCCGCTTATGAAAATGTATAAAGATGTTTGTAAAGATTGAGGCCAGATTAAAAAAGGAAACACAAAATATTTTCTACTCATTATTTTATCACTGCTTTGTTTCCAGCAATGCTGTTAGAAACAAAAGGTTGGACTAAATAGTGAGGCTCAAAATCTTTTAGGGCTCATTGGCACATATGAAATACCGGCAAGTAGGAACAACAGGAAATTTGTAGAATGGAACTTACAGGCTTGATAGGACCCATGTCTGGGAAGACTTAGTAAATGCAGGAATTGGAAGGTGAAGGGAAAATACTGTAGCCCTTCCCAACAATTTGCCTACTTATGTAGACTTGCTTCTTTATTTTATAGTTGGTGGATGATGGGGAAAAACAGATAGTGGTAAGTGGAAGTAATAAAATGGCTCTATTATTTTTCTATGCACTGGCTCATCTACTTAAAATCAGTGACTACAATATTGAAACTAAGTCATTCATTCATCAAAATACACACATTTCTAGCTGTTTTTAGGACATCAGATGAGTATGTGGCAAGGTAAAAGGAGGTATCTACAAAAAGGAATTTATACAAGATGGAGGGATTCTATAGGGAAATCTACGGGATTCCAAAATTTTATTTTAACCAAGGAGTTTTCCGATCTCAGATTTTTTTAGTAGCCTTATTAAGATATAATTCATATACCACTCCCATATTAATTTACCCATTTAAAGTATACAATTCAATGGCTTTTAGTATATTTATAGAACTGTATAACCATCACCACAATTTTAAAACATTTTTATCACCCCAAAATGAAACCTTGCACCAAAAAAAACCATAGCTGACCCTCTCCAATCCCCAATCCTCCCAGCCCTACATAACCACTAATCTATGTTCTGTCCTTGTAGATTTGCCTCTTCTGGACATTTCATATAAATGTAATCATAAAACATGTGGTGCTTTGTGACTGGCTTCCTTCACTTAGCATAATGCTTTCAAGGTCCAGTCTCAGATTTTATCTTATCCTTCCTTGCTGTAATTATATTTATTTCTGATTCCTTGTCATCAGCCTGTTTATCTTAATATACTACTACCACTAATAGTTATTATTTATTGGGCCTTTACACTGAGCCAGTGTTCTGGCACTTTAATCTTTTCTGTATGTATAACCATCTCCATTTTAGAGGTGAGGAAACCAGCACAGAGAAGTTAATAGTTTTTCCCTCTTTAATTTTTGCCTTTTCCCTGTCTTAGTTTGTGATGAAACTTTGTTCATTTTACTATTTTATGGAAGTCATTTATACAGTCAGTTTTTATGTTGTCTGAATTTGTGCCATCTTTACTCAATAAGAGCCCTTTTCTTCCTTTAAACCCATTAATTAATTTGATTGCTTTTTTTTAATTCTACTGCCCTAGGCCATCTAAAAATACACAATTAATTTTTTAAATCACATTTTGTGCCCTAGGTTTATTTTTGTTTTATCCCTCCCCCCCCCCCCACTGGGGCATAAGGAGAAATGTTGGATTCTCAGATAGCAATCAAATCCTATTGCCCAAATTCTTAAATTCATCAAACCTTAGAGAGTTAGCCTAGACCAAGGACTCTCTTAAAGCAGTTTAAGGAAATGTTCTAAAACTGTACTTCTTACCCTTTCTGGAGTCTCAGATATTTTTGAGAATCCTCTAAAAGATTGAACTCTGTCCCCTGAAATGCATAGACCCCCAGTGTTCATAAGCAGTTTCCAGGGGTCATATATTTTTCTGAATGCCTGCACCATAAGTTAAGGACCCCTGATCTAGAGAAATGGGTACATAAACTACAAGGAAACACGTAATTTTTCCAAAAATTTCTCCTGCAACCTTAAATGTCTTCATGAAAATAAGAGAAGTTTCTCAACATTTCACTGATATATCCACTTGCAAATTCCTCCTCCAAGAGTGCTGCAACAGTGCCTGTGATTTGTTGGTCTTTAAGGAAGAAATGGGTGATTTCAGTTACACTCACATACAGAACTGGACTAGTTATTAACTTTGGTTCTTCCATGGTTGGCTTGGTTCTGTTAGGGGGACACCTGAGGAGCATACGTCTCAGAATCACTCAAGCTAAAAATGTATGTAGGTCTCCTAGTTGGAGAAGAGCTTTCCCACAGACAGCAACTGTGTTCATCCAGTTGGTCTCCCACTTGCCCTTCTGTAAATGCCATTCCCAATGTCAGGACCCAAGTCATTTGAGCTGTTGCACTTTCCCCCTTAGGAATATGTTCCCTGAAGACAACTCAGTGAGATGTGTAGCAAAATGGTCTACAAACATTGAACATAATCAAGAAAAGTAATACCAGCAAAATGGAGAATGTTGCTCTCCTCTCATATAACACTAGACCTTTCTTTACCTGGTAAAGATATTCTGGGCAGCATAGCTAATGAAGTATATATAAGAAGTCCAGGGGAGCAGTAGAAACAAATGGCTGGGGAGGGCTGGACAGGACGTGGGAAAACAATCTAGACATGAGGAGGCTAAGAAGGGGCATGTCTGAGATCTTGAAATTCACGAAGCGCATAAACAATGTAATCACGAATATGTAGCATGTTCCAAATTACTTGAGTCACAGTGGGCTTCCTTTGAATTTGAGGGTGGGGAGTTTCAAACAAAAATAAGGAGGTACAGCTACACACTGGCTCACGGACTTAAGTCATTTCTTCAGGTGGAAACTTGAGAGTTCCAAATCCATTAGTTGCTAGGATGTCTACTGTCAGGGGGGTCAGGTAGGCCCTCCTAAATATTTGGGGCCCTTTTGGAAAGCAAACACTGGACCATAGGAATCATGACTCTAAAAGTTCCTCTTTTCTCACATTTCTTCCAGCTAGCAGAAGTGCTCCTCTTTCTCAAAGTGTTCCCATTCTTGCTTACATTTGTAGTATGTAGCCCAGGTAACAATGTCTTTTATCCTCTATTTTACATGTGTATCATATTTCATTAAAATCCATCTGCCATACTCAACTGGGATAGTTTTCTTATATTCCCACTACATTGGAGTGACACATATTTTTAAGTGTGGTCCCATTTTGAATCTGATTTCTCTCTATATATATTCCTTTTAATATCCCCAGTTATCAAAGTGGAGATTTGTTATATCCTTATTGGTATTTTTCATCATATCGTCTTCTTTTGTCCATTGTTCCCAGGGCTAGGGGATCTTGCTTGATATGCTGCCCTGATACCTTTTACTCCATGATCTTCTACTTCTACAGGAGAAACCTGGGCTCCAAGAACAGGCCAGCAGAGCGGGTATTAAATGTCGGTGACCTCACAGTCCAGAGAGGTCTGTGGAGGGCCAGGAGAGTCAAGGGGAATGGGAGCTGCTGTTTGTATCCTATTTATAAAAGTGTGTGTGGTGTGAATCCATTGTCTCCCTAAGTAAATAATTTCTATTTTTTGCACTGTTCATTTTACTTATCAGTTTCTTCTGGAAATTTCTGTTTCTTGGCTTTCCATCTCTCTTGGTTGTTTATCTCTTCTTAGGTTTCTGGCTTTACATTGACCACACTTGCCACATAATTCTGCAGTAACTTCTTGTATTTCAGATAAACTATCTCCATTTGGCTGCTATCAGTTCTACTGATGATCCAAAATAGATACAGAGAAATTATTCCCACTTTACTTATATCTGAAATTGTAAGTGAATATGTAATATTATTTTGCCATCTTGTCCTGCTGTGCTGCTAATCTTATCTTTGGAAATTTTCAAACTGTTGGTGTGAGTGTATGTAGCATTTGTTTAAATAATGCCAGAGCCAAATTATGTCACAGACACAAATACAGTATTTACAGAGCAATATAGCCCCTTAATTGGCTTATTGGCCTAAGTCCTCCAGGTAGTGTCACGAATCTCCAGGGCATCCTTGAATATGACTTATGCATCAGCCAAATCACAGCTGTGAATGCCAGAGTAACTACTAAGCATGTGCCTGGGGCAAAAATTACTTTTTCTGTAATAGATCAGAAGAATCCATATGTAAGTATATAGCATGTATGTATTTATGTTAAATTCTTCTACCTTCTACCTGAAGCAAGCCTCTGGTTCAGAAGGATTTACTTATTTCTTCAGCTAATGTTTATCAAGCACAAATTAGATGTTTTAGGAAATGGAAACATAGCTGTGGATAGGTGTAGAAGAATTTCGTCTACTAGTAGAGTTTACCTTCTAGGGGAGAAAGTACAGAATAAACAAGTAAATAAACAGGATTACTTCTGATAGTGATAAAAATGATAAAGGAAACAACTTGTTGTGGTAAAGAATGAATGGGGGAAAGCAGATGTGGCTCAAGTGATTGGGCTCCTGCCTACCACATGGGAGGTCCCAGGTTCAGTTCCCAGTGCTTCCTGGAGAAGGCGAACTGGCACGATGGGCAGACATGGTGAGCTGATGGAACAAGATGATGCAGCAAAGAGACACAGAGGAAAGATAATGAGAGACACAACAAACCAGGGAGCTGAGGTGGCTCAAGTAATTGAGCATCTCTCTCCCACATGGGAGGTCCCAGGTTAAGTTCCTAGAGCCTCCTAAAGAAAAGATGAGCAGATGCAGAAAGCACACAGCAAATGGATATAGAGAGCAGACAGCAACCACAAACAACGAGGGGTGGGTGGGGGGAGAGGGAGGAGTAAATAAATAAAATAAATCTTAAAAAAAAAAAAAAAAGGAATGAATGAGGCATGGGTCTGTGCTGTGGTTTGGGAAGGCCTCTCTGAAGAGGTAATTATTGAGCAGAGATGTGAATGATGAAAAGGAACCACCTAAGGGGAGAAGAGTTCTAGGCAGAGGGAACAGCTACTTCAAAGGTCCTGAGGCAGAAACTTCTCAGTTTGGTATTTTTGAAAAAGGAGGAAACATTGCAGAGGAACATTGTGTGAGAGGTTAAAGGGGCTAGACTTGAGGTCTGTGGACTGTCTTTTCAGTCTGGATCACTTTTCAGAATCATATTTTTTAATTTCATAAAGCAAAATACATAGGAATGCAATTACTTTAAAATGCATTTATCAAGATATTTATAAGACAAAGTTGTGATATAAAATGTAAGTGCTTTTTTAACACATAAAATAACAAAATTTTATGGCAGATCTAATAACTATCTTTGAAGTAGCAATATTTCAAGATAACACACTCCAACAGCTGTAATGTGCTATGAAAACATACTGTGGGGGGCAGATGTGGCTCAAATGGTTGGGCGTCCGTCTGCCATATGGAGGGACCTGGGTTCGATCCCCGAGACCTCCTGGTAAAATAAAAAAATATATATATAGAAGGCGCATGGGCTGCCAGGCTCTGTGTGCCGGTGAGCTGCCAGGTTCTGGGAGCCATGCAGCAAGATGATGACGTAACGGGAGAGACAAGACGAGATGCTGCGAAAGCTCTGAAAGTCAGGAACTGAGGTGGCGCAGGTGGCAAAACACCTCTCTCCTACATTGGAGGTCTCCAGGATCGAATCCTGGTGAGGACTGGAGGAGGAGGATGAGAAGAGATGGCAGGAAACAGACACAGAGAATTGCCCAGCGAATGGACACAAAACAGCAAATGGGGAAGGGGGGCGGGGGTTAAAATGGATAAAGTAAATAAATAAATCTTTAAAAAAAAAAAAAAATACTGTGATTCCTACTGGTGGCAAAGTCACAGGTACTGCTAATACCACTGAGATTTTCTGCATAACTCAAGGAAATGCTAAATTAAAGGCTATTAAAATATGAAATAAAGGTTATGAAAATTGTTCCCATCCAAATCGACAGATTCTGTGAATTCTTTCCAGAGAGCTCTTGGGGGCTCTGTGAATCCGAGGGTCCAAACAGCTGGACCAAATCATGCAAGACTTCGTAGGCCATTGTAAGTGTTAGGCCAAGTGCGATGGGAGCCACTGAGACATTTTGAGCAGAAATTATGTGATCTGGCTGCTCTGTAGAAGCCGGATTATGTGATCGCAGGAATGGAAGTAGTGGAGAGTTAGGAGGCTGTTACAGTGGTTTAGGTGAAAGATGAGGGTGGCTTGGAAAAGAGTGGGGGCACTAGAGATAGAGAATTGTGACCATATTCAAGGTGTGTTCTGGAAGGACTGATAGATAGGACTTGCTGATAGATTGGATGCAGAGAAAGGGGGATGAGGAAAGACAGAAATAAGGATGGTACCGGGATGGTTTACCCCAGCTGCCAGGTGTTGGTGTTGCCACTCACTGGTATGGGACAGAGAGGAATCGGTGTGTGGGAGGGTTGGGATGATAGAGGCTGGAATCCAGTGCCCATTGTGGACTTTGTAAAGTTTGAGATGTTTATAACACAAAAGGAGAGATGTCAAGTTAGCAGCTAATACACGAGCCTGGAACTCAGAAGAGAGTTGGACTGAAGGATGATACATATACTCTTTAGTTGAACCTGATGTTTTGAAAGGAAATGTGAGCTTAAAGAGTTCTGTAGCATCACTCTAACAACTAGAGAGGATCTTTCACCACTCCTCAAAGCTGCACCCTCCTTATCCACCGAAGGAGTCCTCCATTTTGACTACCCCCAAGAGGCAGAAAAACTTGATAAAGGTCACAGATCATTTCGGGGATCTTGGGTTTTGGGGGATTGTACAACTGGAAGCAGTGTCCATTCTCCTGTATCCATGCCAATGCTTTATTCCCTAAATAGTGTTACTGCTCCAATTTTATCCATTGCAAAGTAACAAAAATTAAGATCACTATTTTATGTAGTTTTTGTAGTGCAAAAGCAAGCAAAAGGAAAGAATAAAACAAGCATTAGGTTAGAGGGTTCAAATACTGGCTTCTTCACCATGTAACCTTGAGCAAGTAATTAACTTCACTGAGTCTTAATATCCTGATCTGAAAATGGGAATAATAATACCACCTGGTGTTATTAAATTCAGTAAAAATATCTTAACACATAATAGGCATTCACTATATATTTATGGTTGTACTAGAGTTGTATACTTTTTAAATGGACAGTTGGTATTGTCTATTTCTCAAATATTTCAAAGTAGTTTTCTTCTAGAATAAAATAGTACTTGGGACTAAAACAATACAAAGGACCTTGATAATTCTCATGCTATTTCATCAACAATGGAAAAATAGATGATATTCCATAATTATGTGCATCTTAGAAAAACTCAAACAGAAAGTACAGGTTTTTCATTTTTCATATTGTAGCAACAAAGCAATGTGTAGATTAAATATTTCTCCTAAAAAAAAGCCATATATAAGGAATGCTATCTCTAATCTAGAAGACTAAAAACAGTGGACTTGACAGCTTGATGTTTTCATGCCAATAAAGTTTCTCCTTTAGCAATCAGTATTAATATTCTAAGCTGGTTTCTAGTCAAGGCTACTGGGGATTTCAGATGTTTGTTTATTCATTTTCATTAAGCATCTACTATATTCCAGCACTTTTCTTGGGCCAGGACATACAAGAATGAACAAAATGAAGTCCCTGCCATCATTGAACTTTCATTGAAGTGTGGGGAACAAAAAATGGACAAGTAGATATTTGCTCACCAGTGTTCATAACAGCATTATTCACAATTGCCAAAAGATAGACGCAAACCAAGCATCCATCCATCAATGACTGGATAAACAAACTGTGTTATATACATATAGTGGAGTATTATTCAACCATAAAAAGGAATGAAGGCCTGATACATGTGACAACATGGATGAACCTTGAAGATATCATGTTGAGTGAAATAAGCCAGACATAAACAGACAAATATTGTATGATCTCACTGATAAGAAATAATTAGAAAAAGGAAACTCAGAGTCAGAATCTAAAATATAGGTTACCCAGGGACAAGGTAGGAATAGGGAATGGGAAGTTAAGACTTAAAATGAACAGAGTTCCTATTTGGAATGATTGGAAATGTTTTGGTAATGGATGGTGGTAATGGTAGCACACCATTGTGAACGTAATTTAACAGCGCTGAAATAATATATCTGAATGTGGTTAAAAGGGGAAATGTTAGGTTGTATATAGGGTAACAGAATAAAACTTAAAAAAAAAAAAAAAATCCATGGAGCTGCACTACTCAGTGGACCCTAAGTTAAACCATGCACAATAGTTAATAGTACAATTATAAAAATGTGGTATCATCAATTGTAACAAGTGTTCCACACCAATGCAAGGTGTTAATAATAGGATGTATATGGGAACCCTGTATTTTATGTGTGGTAAAAAAAAAAATGAACAAGTAAACGACAAAGGAAGGAAGGGAGGGAAGGTATTGCCTCTTTCAGGCCAGGTAACATTTGCAGGGCAAGGAGTGTTTTCAGTGAGTCGGTGCCATTTGAGCTGAGACCTAAATGATGAGAAGGAGCCGGCCATGAAAGGATATGGGCAAAGCACATTCCCTTTATTAGAACAGACATATGTAAAGGTTGAAAATGACGGGGTGGGGAGAAGTCATAGGAGATGTGATCAGAGAGGAAGGCAGGGATGAGGTCAGGTCTACAGGTTTTGTAGGCCCAGGTAAAAAGTTGGGACTTTTAGTCTAAGCACACAGGAGAGTTTTTTTTTTTTTTTTTTTTTTAAAGATTTTATTTATTTATTCATTTATCCCCCCCTTGCTGCTCGTGCTCGCTGGGTCAGCTAACCACGCCGTGCGGGCGGGCTTGCCTTCACCAGGAGGCCCCGGGAACCGAACCCGGGGCCTCCCATATGGTAAACGGGAGCCCTACTGATCGAGCCACAGCCGCTTCCCCACACAGGAGAGTTTTAAGCAAATGAGTAACAGGATTCAATTTACATTCTTAGAAGTTCACTGTTGTTTTCGAAAGGGACTGTGGGTTGCCTTCCCAGTAGGAGATTATGGTGGCCTGAACTGGGATAGCAGCAGTAGAACTGGAGAGAAGTGGCTAGATTCCAGGTATAGGCTGAATAGAGGCAATTAAGGATGTGAGGTAAGACACAGAAAAGAATAAGGATGCCTGAGCAACTGGGTAGATGACAGTGTTGTTACTGATGTGGAGAAGACTTGGAGAAAAACACGTTGTGAGGTAGTGCTAAGTCAAGAGCCCTGTTTTGGACAAATTAAGTTTGAGTTTTCTCTCAAGTCAATTAGTCATCTAAATGGAGACTTTGAACAAGCTGTTGAATATGCAGGTCTGAGGTTTGGAGAGAGGCCAAGGCTTAGAAATTGACATTTTGGGATCATGAGCAAATCCTCTGTAAAGTTCTCATTTGAGGTGCTTTATTTCAAGCCTGGTTTGATAGATATCTGGGGCAATTCATCTCCTTAGGTCCTCTGGAGTCAAAATTGCCTTGTGTGTGACTTCTGCTGACCTGGTATTTCATTGACACATTGTGGAGTTTAGAGATTTCTAACAATTTATTTGTTTTTGTTCTCTTTGTTTCAAGTTAACTGTAATGCATGGTTTCCAGGTTTCATCTTCAGTTTTAAGTCATGCAAAGGACCTGTCACATATCTTTTAATCATCACTCTGCCCGTTTGAAATTCCAGCTCCCCAGGCCAGCAAGATAGCTTAGTGTAAGATATGTTGGCTTGGAAAACAAGCCATCCCAAGAGAGGCATTTGATTAATAACTCTACCAACTGGCAGGTTAATAGGACACACTCAGGCAGATAAACTCAAGTGAGTGAACATTATAAGACCATGCCTCCCCTCCCCACCCCCCAGCTCTATAGATTTATGGTTTCACTTTTAACAGTTTCTTTCATTCTCATGATGATTTCTCATTAAGGAGATTCATGGGGAAAGTTATAATCGATCAGTGCTTTCAGCCACCAGAGTGTAATCTTGTTCTAGTACAAACTGACCTGCAGGCCGTCCTGTCTACATTGGGGATTTAAACAGTTTAACTCCAGGTCTGGGAGGCAAAATCTAATGTCCTATAGCACCACATTCCCTTTATCCCCACCCTCCAGTTAGGGATTTAACATATTGACGTTGTAATTAGACCCAGCCCACAGCTAACCCACCTTGAAAGTAACCACTGGTGCCTGGCTCACCTTGCATGTGCATTTACAGCCAATGAATAATGCTGTGTCACTGGCCGTGGAAGCCTGGTTTAATTTCCTCTACTATCTCAGGCCCTGCAGAGCTGATTAGAAAGGGGGGTGGGGGGGGCAGCTGTTTGTTATATTTCTTTCCAAAGGTAGAGCAACCTCAAGGTTTGGGACAAGTTAGTGATTAGAATGCTATCTCAACAGAAAAATAGGCAGCTCACTGCCAGGGCTTTCAGAAAGCTCAGTCTCTATTTGCTTCATGTTTTTGCCGAAGCCAGAGAACAAAAAGCAGGAAGGGTGCCCTGGGCTGCCCACAGATCCCCCGGCCCCATGTGAGTGGGCCTACGGGCTGGAAGATGCCAAACAAGCTAGTATTCTCAATCGTTAATCTTGGTTTTTAAAATACAGCTAACCACCAAGTGTAAGCTGAGGACTAAGATTAAACTAAAGACTCTTCACAAATGGTATTTTTGCTGCAAAAGCTGCCCAGAAGTGGCAAGATAAATTAATTGACCTCTCACAAAAGAAGAACCATGATAAGTAAATATTCCTTCTCATCCTGATTAGAACAGTTAAGGTGAAACTTTCCCTCTCCATCCATTACCCTTCTTTTTTTTTTTTTAAAGTAAGAATTGTATAGTCTGGTTGTTAGGAACACAGTCTTTGGAGATAGACTGAATGGACCAAATCCAAATCCAATCTTGTCCAAGTTGCTTAATTTCTCTCTGTCTCATTTCCCTATCTATAAAATGGTGGTGACAATAATAGTACCTCTCCCAAAGAATACTAAGGAGTAAATGAATTATTACAAGCAAGCATATAAGACTATGCCTGGCATATATTAAGGGCTGAGTAAACACAAGCTACTGTCACTCATTCGACATTAATTAAATACCTTCTGTGTGGCAGGCACTGTGATATAAAGATGAGGGCCCACCCTCCAGGCAGGTGGGAAGATGGACACGCAAACAAGCCTGCCTTCTTTATTGAGCAGTTAGGAGATGAAGATACAGAATAGACATACTTCCCAATTTCTGATAAATGTAACTGATAGGAAAGAAGAGTCAGCAATGTAATTGAACAGTAATTGAAGAGATCAACCTTTTGTCTATTTTGAACAAAGCCAAAATGGATGATGATGTAGCTGAGATTCAGCACCCAGAAATTGGTCTTCATTGCAGTTTGGTAAAAGAATTAAAACAGAACAAAGAGCAGTAGCCTAACATTGTTTTATAAAATTACCATGTAAGGTTGCAGCCATCCATCCAAACATTCAACCACCCTATACTCAATAACACAGCAAGACTTACTGTGTCCCACTTAGCTAAAAATTTGCAAAAATCTAACACCTCCTCACACACACACAAAAGTGCCATTTGGTGTAGTAAAAAAATGTAAACAAAGCAAGCAACCTCTAACACCAACCTCTGGGTAAGTTGCAAAGGTCTCTGCTCTCCAGTGTCCACATCTGTAAAATGGGGATGAGGGTAGCTCCTTCTTCCCATGGTTTAAATCCCAGGCCTCCAGCACTGAGCCTATCCCATCCACAGCAGATTCTCAGTGCTGGTGTTTTCACTGCTGTCGTTTCCTGCGTACTAGCTGGACACTGACTGCCCGGCTCTCCCTGTCTTGTGCTCTGTATGTTCGTGCACACATGTGGCTGTCTCACTCTCTGTGTCTCTGTATATATTTTGTACACTATATATACATTATTTTTTACACAAGTAATCCATGTTCATTTTAGAAAAACAAGGAAACACATACAAAAAGGAAAAATTAAAGACCATCCATAATTCCACCACCAAGAATAGCCACTATTTTGCTGAGTATCCTTCTGGGCTTTGACTATGTCAATATACAAATATATATCATTACAAATACAGGATCATACTATACATTCTGCCCAGTAGAATTCTTTTTTTCTTCAGAAATATATCACATCAATAAATATAGATGTATATTAACATTTGAAATTACAATTTGATGTTCCCTTTTAAGTAAATTCCATAATTTCCCTATCACTGGATATTTAGGCTGTCATCGAAATTTCTCTGTTGCTTGTCTAAACACCCTTGTTCAGCATATCTGGACACTTAGCCAGTGGTTCTTCCCACAGTGCAGGGTGGTTTTTTCCCTCAATTACGTATTATTGCCTGTGTTTCTGTAAGGGATGAATAATACTTGGGGTTCTGAAGAAGACACAGGTTTTAACATAATAGTACCTGTTAAAAATACCCACACCTAAACATGACCAACATACAACTGCTAAGCCGAAAAAAAAAGAAAAAAAAAATTGTGTTGGGAAGCAGATGTGGCTCAAGCAATTGGGCTTCCGTCTACCATGTAGAAGGTCCCAGGTTCACTTCCTGGGGCCTCCCAGGCAAAAGCGGGCCTGCGCAAAGAGTTGATGCAACAAGATGACACAACAACAACAAAAAAAGAGACACAGAGGAAAAAGACAATGAGAGATACAACAAACCAGGAGCTGAGGTGGCTCAAGCGATTGAGTGCCTCTCTCCCATGTCGGAAGGTCCCAGATCAGTTCCTGGTGCTTCCTAAAGGGAAGACAAGAAGAGAAGACAAGCAGACACAGAAGAACGCTCAGCAAGTGGACACAGAGAGCAGACAGCAAGCACAAGCAGCAAGCAGGGAGTGAGGGGGATAAATAAAATTTTTAAAATATATAGTGTTAATAAGGTACAGAGTCCGGGTATTGGGTGATCGTGGATGTATATAGAATGATCTGAAAAATTTCCAGGAATACAGAAGATCAAAGAACAATTAGAAAACAGGAAGCTGGGAACAAGCGATAGTAATTTCTCATTTACTTCTGAACATTTATTTCTCATCAGCCAGAGATAAATCATGATTCATAATTACCCCTTCTGAACCAGAATCATTTCATTGGGTAATATCAAGGGCCACATAGATAAGTAGAGTACTAAGTCATTTTTAATAAAACATATACAGAATACCCAAGCAAAAGAAATTAAGGGAAGTCTTCAGCACTGAGGTCAACTAGGTTGGTGTGCCAGTGCACAATATTTATGGAGGGCCTTTTATGTTGCATAATCAGGTGGGGGTACAGAGTAGAGTATGCTGGGCTTCCAGATAAGCTTCTAGGGAAAATCTAAACTGTGAGGGAAGTTGCCTTGCTACAGTTCAGGCACCATTGTTCAAGAATCTGGGTTTCTGAATGTCTTGCAATTTTAATTCTCAAATATTTCACTGATAACACATCTGCATAAGACTAAAGATATCCTGATGCTTTTCTTGGTTCAGCCTCTGAATCACCCGGGACAGTCATTTAACCTAGCTGAGCCTCTGTAGCATTGGGATAATAATGCCCAATTTCTGCTCTCCATTTCATAGCAATATTCACAGTATTTAGACAAGAAAATGTTATTTAATAAGCTCTCTTTGAATTTCCTTTAAAGCTGCTGAAATATCTCAGGTGGTCCCACAACACATGGCAGGGTTAATATCATTTGCACCTGATCATTTTGGTATTTAGATTAAAGATTTATAATGCTGGATTTATATTTACAGACAATTCAACTTCCCATTATCTCTTTTTTAACATTAATCATGTCAATTTTTGAGCTGAGGTAGTAGACTTCTTTCAGCATCTCATGCCATTTCTAAGGTGAATTAACCCTGGAAGGTGGTATGTTGGGGATAGAAGTCACTGAATATTTGCCTAATGCAAACATTCAAGAAAAGGCAACTCTTAGAGAACTTTCTTCTGTACCTTTACCTCCTGCCTCTTCTACTCATCTCTCAAGGCTTTTGCCAACCCTTACACTGCTCTTTCCTCAACTTGCTTGCCCTCTTTGCAGTTCTCCTGTTTTCTTCTTCCTTCCTTGAGTATGGTCTTCCCTTCCCTCTCCAGTCAGCCCTGCCCCCTCGCATCTTCCCTGGCATGGTCCTTTCTCTTCTGCCAATAGTTTTATGGGAGTTGCCACCCTGGCCACTTGGGATGTCTCCTCAGCAGCCTCAGTCTTCCTGTTTGGGGAGTCAGCCCACAGCATGCTTCACAGACAACACTAGGCCCCTCTCTGTTGGTGGTGGGGTCAAGGTGGAAGGCAGAGCTAGCCAGTGTCTCTCCCACCCCCACCCCCACCCCATCATCTGTGTTTGACTCCACTCCTTCTCTGAACTTCTTGTCCTCTATTGTTACTCCATGAGAACAGTGAAATGAGAATGTCAGATTACTTGGGGACATGTTCAATGCTAATACGAAGAAAAGCCACCATGACTCATTACCAGTGTGTACTGACACCAATATATAAGCATTTTTCTGGAGTGGATTGTGGAAAACATTTCAGCAGGCATTCAGCAATTTTCCACATGGAAGAACAATTACCCTTTTTCTCTTACTGGAGGAATTCTCATCTCTAGTTCTTTCACCATACATAAAGTTTTCCCCATCTTGTTTGATGATTGGTTCAGTCAAGATGGTAGCACAATTAAGATGTCGGGGACGGTCCTAAGTGAGGAGGTTCAGGTCCTGAAAAGCGAGGAGGGGGCATTACTGAGTTTATGGGGTCAGATGAGTCACATGTCAGGTGTCCCTTCATCCATTCTCGGGCTCAAAGATTTGCTAGAAGGACTCACGTGACCCAGAAAAGCTGTTATATTCAGTTACCATTTATTACAGTGAAAAGATACAGATTAAAACCAGTCAAGGGAAAAGGTTCATGGGGCAAAGTCCTGGAAAAAACAGGTGCAAGCTTCCAGGTCTTCTCCCCCATTGGAGTCATACAGATGCATTTACTTCCCTGAGAAACAGTGTATGACAATGGATGCAAAGTTTTGTGAATCAAGGAACCTCACCCGGCCTTTGTGTTCAGGGATTTTATTGGAGGTCAGTCATGTAGGCATGCATCACCTGTGTAACTGATCTCAGTACTCAGATTCCAGATTCCCAGAGGAAAACCTGTTATTCACCATAAATCACATGGTTAGCATAAACTGTCTGGTCAAACTGGTACCACTTGGCCTAGCCCAAGGCCTCAGGCACACAAAATCACTCTTATCAGGCAGAATGTTCTAAAGGCTCTGAGCTCATCTCCCAGGAGCCAGCCAAGAGCCAATCCTGAAGACAGGCCCTCCTTGGGAATGTGCAGGGTTCGAGTAACCCAGGCCTGCTGAGTCAGTTTTCTCCTGCACACATGCCCAGGGTAAAGACTCTGGAAGGGTTTGGCCACATGACAGGACTTCTTGTACTCAGCTGTTACCTTCCAAGAGTAACATCCTCTCTGCCTCCCACACAGGGTCATTGTGATTCAAAACAATAGCCATTGAACTATCTTCCAAAAAAGACCGCCGTCTACAGCAAGTACACGGTGAATTGCCATTATTATTATTATCATAATCACTATTATTCATGGGATGGGGACATGGGAATGAAGCCCTAATACTTCGTGTGATCTCAGAACAAGTCAGAAGTGCCTTTCCCCAGATTCTGAAGACAAAGATAGCTAAAGAGCAGTGTGCCTCCACCCTGGCATCTAACCTTTTCCCTTGCTTTTCTCTGTCTCCCTTTCTCTGGCAGTGGCTCAGAAACCCAGGTCCCCAGCACGAGAAGCGGACTCTGTTTGGAGACATGGTGTGCTTCTTGTTTATAACTCCCCTGGCCACGATCTCAGGCTGGCTCTGCCTGCGGGGCGCTGTGGACCACCTGCACTTTAGCAGTCGGCTGGAAGCCGTCGGACTGATTGCACTCACTGTCGCACTCTTCACTATTTACCTCTTTTGGACACTAGTAAGTATGGCCCAGGGCCCAGGGTTTCCGGCCAGCAGGAGCTGGCAACCCCACAGCTGGCCCACGCCTTCCCTCTTGTCTGTAGCACATCTCACCCGCCCAGTTGAAGACAGATCTTCAGATGCTGGTGGGAGTATGTGATTTGTGCGTGAGTGTGTGTGTGTGTGTGTACATGGATGTGCACTGCTATGTGGAGAGCAGACCAAACAAAGGAAAAGCCCCCACTTCTGTGAGCCCATCAGTCAGAGACACACACCAGGACATTTCTGTCCTCTCATCATCAAGAACTCCATCTGTTGTGAGGCATGGCGGTTTCTTTCTCTTGTATATGTTTCTCACTTTTGCTGGATTATAGTATGTTTTGAGTTATGCACTTGGCCACTGTTGCTGTCACTGCCCATATAGATCATGAACCCTTCCTGCTGGTTATTTTCTTCTTATGTCCTGACACACCCTAACGTCTGTTGGACGTGGAGCTGCCCTTTGCCTAATGATTATTCCATGTGTTGGGATATTGACTCTGCTGCCCATAAAAACACTCATTTATCTAGCTAAGAAGCTGTCACCAAAGAAAACCATTTCCCAATAAGTGTTCTTGCAATCTATGAGGAGGAGTTTTAAAATCTTTTTTTCATTCTTTCAGCTTCATGCAGAAAGTTGATTGCTTGAGCACCAGTTGGCAGTACCCACAAATCACAACCTTTGATCTCTCCTTTTATGCTTCCCACTGGGACCTGCAGGGAAGGATGTCACCAACCTCTAGAATATTTTCAGAAACCGGGCCACATGCTTCCTGGCATTACTCTCTCCTGTGCCTGCTTGTTTCTAATCTGAGCACGTTCCATTGTTGTTCAATATGTATTTCCTGTCTGAAGTGTCCCATTCCCATATCCCATAGCACAATATCAGCACGTGGAAGCTTCTTCCATCTCTCATATTTGCCCCACCTCCCGACCTATCAGCCACCATTCCTACTCCCCTGAATATGACCCCCTGTTCATTTCCCTCTTTTTCGGCATGTGGCTCTTCCAGCTCTGTACCTCCTCTCAGGTTAGAGTGTTCAGACAATAAGGGGGGCACATTTCCATCTCAGTAAGAGGACCATGACTCAAGCCTTGGTTAGTCAGGAGTGGTTCAAAGGCAAGGACCTTTATCTGAGTCCTTTGGTTAATTTAGACATTATGTATCCAGGCCAGTAAAGCCCAAGCAAAACTATTATTGCCTCCTTTAAAAGTCCAGGCTTGGGGGAAGCGGCTGTGGCTCAATCAGTAGGGCTCCCGTTTACCATATGGGAGGCCCCGGGTTCGGTTCCAGGGGCCTCCTGGTGAAGGCAAGCCCGCCCGCACGGCGTGGTTAGCTGACCCAGCGAGCACAAGCAGCAAGGGGGGGATAAATGAATAAATAAATAAAATCTTTAAAAAATAAATAAATAAATAAAAGTCCAGGCTTGGGGGAGCGGATGTGGCTCAAGCAGTTGAGCACCCGCCTCTCACAAAAACAAATGAGCAGGGAGTGGATGTGACACACCTCCCACATGGGAGGTCCAAGTGCCTCCTAAAAGGAAAAACAGACAGACAATGAGCAGACAAGGAGCACAAACAATGAGCAAAAACAGAACAAACAGACAAGGGCACTATCTCAGGGGCAGGAACAGGGGCGGAGTTCAGGCTTCTAAAGTGTGTCTGGGTTCATTGTGAATCTGGCAATTAAGCTGACCCAGAAGCTGAACTGTGATTAAGGTGAGAGGAGGGTTAGAATTAAGAAATTAAATAGCCGAACTAGCCCTAACTCCCTGTGAGCTGCACCACCTTGGGGAAGCCATTTCACTTATCTGTGCTTCGGTGTCCTCATCTGTGAAGTGGGGTTGACAGTAATACCTGGCCTGCCAGCTTCCCCCTGGAGTTACGGATTCAAGTGAGAGAATACACAGGAAAGTACTTTGGAAAATAAAGTGTAAGTTTTGGCTGTGGTTTTAAAGGTTTACTAGCCTCTTATGTATCAGGAGAGTACCTGATACGAAGGATGAATGAAGGTGTAGACCTGAATGTTTTCCTTTCAAAACCAATTCAAGGGACTTTTAAAACTCTGCTTTGGGAGCAGATGTGGCTTAAGCAGTTGAGCGCCCACTTCCCACATGGGAGGTCCTGGGTTCGGTTCCCAGTGCCTCCTGAAAAAAACAAAAACAAACAACAAGCAAAACAAACAAAAAACCAACTCAGGCAAGCCAATGTATCTCAGTGGTTGAGTGCCGGCTTCCCACATACAAGGTCCCAGGTTCAATCCCCGGTTTCTAATACCTTAAAAAAAAACAACACAAAACTCTGCTTTGTAAAGTATACACTTATTTAGCAAGAAACAACAACAACAACAACAAGGACAAGGGAGGCAAGAAAGGAAAAAAAGAAACACATATACCAGCTTGGTGAATGAAAGGTTTGGGTGGGAAGATGAAGCCTTTTTTAGGAGATTGATAACATACTTCATTCCAGAAATATTTCCAAGAGCCAGTGCTGCATAGTAGAAAGTACATGTGTTTAGAATCCCAGATCTGGGTTTGAACACAAAATATAGCATTCTAATAGCTGTGTAGCTTCAAATAGGATACTTAACCTCTTGGATCATCCTCCCTCTTATGCAAAAACTGAAGGAAATAATTGATAACCTCTGGGTCAGTGGGTTATGTGAGGATTAAGTGGCATAACATCTGTGAACTTCTGTCTGTCAAAGCACCTCGCATAGTGCTGGCGCAGAGTCTGCTGCATAAAGCTTGGTTTTCTCCCGGTAGCTTCCCTGTTCCCCCCAGCCCTCTATAACATGTAAAGTAGCAGGAAGGAAAGAAAGGCATTTCAACCCTTTGACTGGTGTGAAAAAGTGCTGCAGAGTCAGCTCAGCAATAGGTTACTGAATATAGAATAACTCCTCCTCAGATAAATGCTGTACTAGCAGCCCTGGCAAGAGCTGTAATTCAGAAGCTGACAGCACTTGGAAACTGCCCTACGGCAGAAACCTATTGTAAACAAGCTGACAGGCTTAGAAGAATATACTGTGAAAATGTCTTAGATAAACAAACACGGTATCAGTCCAAGCCCAGGCTCCTCTGAGGAGCTGTTCCTGGAAGGCCTCACTGGGTGCTGTGAAGAGGGCCAAATACTCAACGCTGGACACCTCAAGTGCCTTGGGAGTTTCTCTCTGCCACACATGGCCACAAGGGCTCCATCTTGAGGCAAACTGCCTCTGGAACCTGTACTTACGGAAAGAAACATAAGTGTCTTTCGGATCCAGGAAGCCGAGGCCACAGCCATTTCGCCTCTGGGAGCTCAGGGGAAAGGTGCCCCAGAATCATGGCTGTTCATGTCACAAATGATTTGTAGGCCATGGACAAACAAAAAGAGAAAGATATTAGGACTGAATCCACACCAAGCATTGAGAAAGCACCCATAGTGTCATCTGGACTGGCCCCAGGGTAGAAGTGAGAGAACAAGGCACATGTGGTGCAGTGGTCACAGGAAGGAAGTCCTTCCATTCTCATTGTCACTGGTACACCAGTGCCCAGCAGAGAAAGTTTGGTTAAATCATTGAACGCAATGGAGAAATGATCCGGTTCCTCAAAGGCTAACTCCCAGGCCAATGGGTTAATCATTTAAATTCTTGGTATAAAGGTGAAAACCCCCAGCAGAACACTGTCCCGCGACCTGCACTGTGAGCTGGTGAGACTTGTCCCCAAACAGCCTCCCTGGCAGTCTAGAGTGTTTGCTGTGAGAGGGTGCGGGCTGCCTTGTGTTTCTCCATAGCTAGGTTACTCCTGTACAGTCCTCTTTTCTTCCACGGTGCAGTCATAGATAGGAGCTAGGCCCATTTCTGGGAAGGCCACTTTCCCAAGCCCTGCAGAACTTTAGTTGCTCCATAACTTCAGGTGAAAAGGGATGAAGTAAAAATACGTAATTAGAGGATTTTCCAAATCCCGGTGGCTTGGTCAACTCCCTGATTGGGAGAGGAGGTTACTAACTTTTCTAATCTTCCTTGTATCATCCTTGTGATCACAACTCTTTTTACAGACTTTGTCCATGGTAGGAACCTTAATAAATATCTTTTGGATGAATAAACTTCAAGAAACCCATCCCATAAATTGTTATTAAAAAAAAAAAAAATAGTGGCCCTGTACATTTTTCTACCTCCTCTCCTGTCAAAACGTTAGAAATTAAAGGACTATCTCAGTGAAGTTCCCAACATTACTATTAAAACTTCTTGTTTTATATTGTTTATTTCTTCCCCACTGCCTCTATTTCTCTAAGTCAACCCCCCTTTTTTCCTGTTATATTCCTTAGGAGGAAGGAGTCTCGAGGCATCTGGAGATGGGAGCAGGTGCTACCCAGATGCAGACATTAACCCAGGGCAACTGCAAACCCACCGTCCCTCCTGCATTGTGGTCCCCCTCCTTTCCTCCTCAGGAACCATCTTTATATCATGCTTTCTTCTTACTGATTGAATTTGCCTGCAGACTGTGGTTGGTTAGCAGCAGTTAAAGTAGATTAATGCATAATAAGATCTCATTTGTTTAGCTAAACAAGTGGACTGATTTTTGGGGTCCTTGCAAAGGAACCAGACCTGCTAGGTTGGTGGCTCCCTATGTTGCTTAAAGCTGTGCTTCTCAAGCTTGGACGTGCATGTGAATCACCTGGGGGACTTACTAAAATGCAGACTCTGATTCGAAGGCCTGGGATGGGACCCAAATTCTGAAATTCTAACAATCTCCCAGGTGGGGCAGAGCTGCTCCTGGTCCACAGACCGCACCAAGGCCTTATAGGAAATAGCCCAATCTTTTTTTTTTTCTTTCTAATTTCCCTCTATCTAACAAGGGTGTCACAAATTGTCATCTTTTTTTCCTTATTAAACACATGGAGCATGGCTTGCCAAGAACATTAAAACACGTGCAGGTTACCAAGAAAGTTGTCATGCAGGCGTTATCGCAGCTATCATGATTCATTTTTTACAAATGAGGAAACTGAAGCTTAGCAATGGCAAATAACCCTCCCCAGTCGCAGAATCACTCTGTGGAGGAAGCGGGTCAAGCCTGGCCGCAGAGTCCACGGTCTGCTTCCTGGGTAGGTGAACTCCCCACAGCCCCTTTTCTGCTTGCTCATGCCTAGTGTGCATAGCTCTTTAACCTCGTGGGTGGAGAAACTCTCGATTTGAAATCCAGCTTTCCTGTACTATTTCCAGATTCCAGGCTTCTTGTATTGCAAGAGCTCTTCATTAAGCACTTGTCTGTGTTCTGCCTTTTTGCTGCCCTTGGCCCTGAACAGCAGGCTTTCCAACATGCCTCTTACATTCATAAGCAGCACCAAGCAGCAGCAGAACAGAATAGATATTAGAGAATCAAGTTTAAAAAAACAACAACAACAAAAGAAAGTGATCCACTTTGGCATGTTAAGGGCTTTTGGGGGGAAAAAGCACATCTGTATGAGTTTAAAAGCTTCTATTCCATACCCAAATATCTCTGGCACTCAGCCTGTAGTTTTGCTTTCTAGCCTAAGAAATTTGAGCAAGTGTCCTTGAATTTCATGATCTTGCCATGAAGACTAGCAAGCCCTTATTGGTCAAGGGCCTGCGTTCTCCTCTACTTCCATAAACAGTGAGCTGAAACCATGAGGTCAGGCCACTTTCTGGCCACTGTGGACCCTGTACTGGTGTCAACACAGCCCACCCTCCCCCACACGATTAAAAAGCTCAGAAGCTGGATAATTTGTCTCCCAAAGCTCAAGGGCATTTCCTTCCCAGCATTTACCTAGCCATCTGGGTTGACTCAACCTAGATCCTACCCCCATTTTAAGGGCAGTTTTCTGCACCTTCAAAAGGCTATTTTCCTGGGCAGGGTCCATCAATGCTTTACACCAGGTTTCTCCAAAGCAAACCAAAGATTTAAGTTTCTCAGTCCAGTATATTTACACAAGATGCAAGTGCATAGTTGTCACATTTGACCACAGGATTGGCTGCTCATCTTGTCATGTATTATAAAAGAGAAGCTTAAGTTTATTTATTTACTCACGCATTCAGTCTGCAAACGCTGTTGAGCAACCTACTAAGTGCCAGGCACTGTAATAGGTGCTGGGCATGCCAAGATAATACAACACAAGCCCTGCTCTCCAGATTCATCTGGTGTAGGAGGAGAGAAAAAAAAGGCAGTGGGAAACAGATGTGGCTCAAGAGGTTCAGCGTCTGTCTACATATGGAGGGACTGGGGTTCGATCCCCGGGACCTCCCGGTAAAGAGAAGAAAAAAAAAGTTAGTGACGTGCAATGTACTGGATGCCATGCAGTGGGTACGGGGTACTGTGGGCACCATGGGAGTTGAACCTGATCCAGCCTATCAGGAGAGTTGGTGCTCAAGCCGAATCCTCACTGACAGCCATAGAAGACTGGAGCTGGAGGCAACCAGATATCCTGTGGCAGCAGTTTGTACCATTGTGCCGGTTATCTGCGTCATAATATGAGAGGTACCCTTCCTGTCAGTCATGTGAATTGGGTCCTCTGCGTTCTGCATTGTATAACCTGCAGGAGTGTACATAAAGCCCTAGCATCTCTCTCATTTTACAGAGAGGAGCCAGAGGAGCAGAGAGGCACACTTGCCCTAGGTCACTCCACCGTACAAGTGCTGGCGCTGTCCACTCTGCCTGGCTATATCCAGCCAGCCTCCTCCTTTGCAACTAATGCTTTGGGACCTGGAATACCACTAGTCTGAAAATAAATCCAAACTTAGAAAGAAATCTATTTTCCTATTAGTATCCTGATTTTACGCAACTTGAGGAGGAAGGTACCCATGCAAGCTTTGTCCCTAAACACACATAGGGGCCCTTTGGTTGGTGCATGAATCTCCCAGAACTCTGTTGCTCACTAGAGCAGTTTTGCCATGGTTCTTGCCCCACTGTGCTGCTGCCAGCTGTTTCAAATGACTTATTTGTTTCTTGGATTTATAATCAACTTCTGCATACCTGAAACTTTCCCTTATTTTTCCTCTCCCACCCCCAGGTGTCATTTAGGTACCACTGTCGATTGTACAATGAATGGCGTCGGACCAATCAGAGGGTGATTCTCCTCATTCCAAAGTCAGTCAACATACCTTCTAACCAGCAGTCTTTGCTGGGCCTCCATTCGGTCAAGAGGAACTCAAAGGAGACAATTGTTTGATGTTTGCGTGATTGGTTGGCTGATTAGTTGTTTGGGGTTTGGAAGTTTCTGCACTGGAGCCAGACACTGAGCCACCTCAAACCCTTCCTTAAGCCTGTGGGTCTAAGAACATCGAACATCCAGAGTCATGTTAGCACATTGCCCCAAGCAACGAACTTTGCCAGAAGAAAAGCAAATGCTGCTTTACTTCAAATCATGGATGCTGCAATCATATGATATTTGCTAAGCTGCCAAACATGTTTATTTAGCAGATACTATATGGAATTTTCTGAACACCTCTTAAACATATGAGGAAGGTTGTCCTGCTAAGGATGCAATTCTTCCTTTTTTTTATTACTATTTCAAATATATATATATATATTAAACTTAGATGATTATCAAAATTGAAAAGCCAATGTTAAAACTGGTTTCCTGGTTTGGATGGGTTTTGTTTGGGTTAGTTTATTTGGTTCCTGGTTTCTACTGTGTACTCTTTGGGGTAATTTGATAGCTTAAGTGGTCTTTTTTTTTTTTTTTTCTTTCCTCCCCCATCTCTTATGTCTTTTACTCAAGGAGACAGCATAACAACTGCAGGTGTTTGACTTGAAATATGTTCAAGTCATATTTGAAGGATGTTTTGTACTAAACTTCATTTAATTATTCAGTTTTTAAAGAAAAAAAGGTGTGGCAATTCTCCCCACGGTGAGCTGTTTATTTAAATACCATTTAGGAGGGGAAAAAATTATGGTGAGAAGCACGCTCCTTTTCAACTTGTTTGGTACTGACAGCTGGTAGAAGCTATTTTCTAATAATAAATATACAGTGTGTGAAAAACAAACCCCACTGATTGCAATACTCTTTTTTTTTTCTTTCATCATAAGACCTGCAAAGTTTCCCAAAGTAGCTTTAAGAAAGAAAAAAAGGAAAACCAAAAAGGTTGGTGCTCTTGCTTCCATTGCAGTTAGTACGTGTCTTCATTCTGCATTCGTAATGAACTGGAGAATCATTAGACATTTCTAGGAACCCTGGACCTGCTTTGCATATAAATTAGCATTCCCATTACTCTATTGAATTGCTGGCTTGACAGGTAGATGTGGCAAAAAAAAAAAAGCCTGTCCTAGCAGCGATGCACTTAGTCTAAGGCCCCCCTGTATTTTCAAAAAAAGAAAGGAACCCCACACAGTGCCTCCCCCAACCATGAGCCAATGCCATCACAGGCTGAAATAGACTTTTTCTAAGGGCTTCATGTCCCTTTTCTGTCAATCGCTGTGTAAAGGGTCAGATCGGCACCCTGCATTTGAGTGTCGGGTTAAACCAGGGAGCGATGTATCTCTGAGGTGGTGCTCAGGCTCCCGGCTGTCTGCTCACGCACACAGACGTGAGCAGGGGGCGGAGCACCGCTTAGGGGTATGCTTAAAAGATGGATTTCTAGAACATGACCCGCATATTGAATATCACTCCAGCATCTGCCTGTGCTTCCCAATTGGGAGCGAAGAAAGTGCAGCCAGAAGGGTAAGGGTTTTTGTCTGCAGATTGATCAAGCCGATGCAGGTGTTCCCTTTGTCAGCGGAGCCCTCCATTCACAGACCGCTCCCGCGCAGCCTGGGGAGGGAAACAGCTGGACCGCTCGATGCTGCAAAACTCAGATGTGCTTTATGGCTTGTGACAATAGATTTCCTCCCCACCACGCTTCACTTCGACACTTCAATTCCAGTAATATACTTCTCAGCCCTTCTGTTTACTCAGCCCTGCTCTCCCCTCTGGGCTGTCATTAGCTGCACCACCATCAACCGTTTCTTAATTGACCTTTTTAAAATGCCGGATGCCACTGGCTGCATGCAGCTGTCACACATTAAAATTTCAGAGCAAAGAGCCCAACTTGGTGGCTTGCGAGTTGTAATATATTTGATAAAGGACATCCACCCAACCTTGGTATCTGAATGTTCAGATTAGCCAGTGATACCTCTCAACTGAAAGGCACAAATATTCCGGAAAGGACTATACTATTTCTCCTCCCTGCTTCTTCCACGAATTAAGGAAGTGGGGGTTCCCAGGATCATTTCCTACTGAGGTTGGCTGCAGAGAATCCCTGCTTCTGTGGTTCATGAGGTGTGATAAAATGATGCTACATATCAAAGGCAGGCAGTCCCAGGCAGCCAGCTGGGCTCTTGAGCTGGGAAGGGCTGACACTTTAGTACTGGGCCAAGCCTTTTTCCTATATTTGCATCCTCACCCTGGGAAATAAAGCACAGTCCAAGATGCAAGAAGTAGCTTACATGTGGGGTGGTGGGCAGGTTGTCCCTGGCAGCTCAGAATAGCATCAGTGCTTCCCTTCCCGGGCCACCAGCTTGGGACTTCCTTGTGAGAGACTCTGATCTCCATAAGCACCAGAGGCCATCTGGGATTCTAAAAGTTCTGGGAGGCTACTTCATTCCCTCTTGGTCCTAGGGTTGTTAAGGTAGGAGAGTCTAGGGGACTGAAGCATATATACAAGGGCACCCGGGCAAGAGAGCAGGTGGGGATTGCAATTCAACCTTTGATGCAGTTCACCAAGCCATGCTCCACGGAAAGGGCTGCAATTGCCCGGAAGAAGGTCCATGTGCATTAGCAGCAGCCCTACTAGTTTTGTGCCCTTTCTTTGCTTCTTTCCTTTTAAAAAATCGAGAATGAAGAGGGGGGAAGGAATCAGAGAGAGGGACAGGGAAAGGATCCTGGTGGTTCATGGCTGCCCTTCCCAGGGAATTCTGCACAATCCTCTTGTCTGCTCTTCTTGCTGTAACCTTCTCCCAACCACTTCACTTGAGGCTATTATGTGGAGGCAAGTGTGTGCCATGGTGAAGCTAGAGGCGAAATTAACACTAACATCAGCCCAATGTGCTCTTGCCTAACCCGTGTGTGTGTACATGGGGTGTGTGTATACGCGCTCTGATTTAGGGGAAGGACAGAACACAGCATTCACACAAGTTCTACAGCTCCTCAGAGAACTGAGCAGAAGCTCAGCTGAGCTGCAAAATCCAATTAAGGAAAAATGAATGACATGATTTGAAAGTTACTCTTATTTGTCTTTAGTTGTCCCGGTCTCCCTTCCTCTGCACTGAGTGCCTCGGCCCTGCCATGGACTATCACTTTGTGCTGGGTCATAGCCAGTCATTTCCTTTTCAGTGAGGGTAATGCATCTGGGGTGTGGAGGAGCCTAAGGAGAAAATGTGAAACAGCGGCCCAGCCGGCCCAGCACCTCTGCAAGCAGCCAACCAGATGCTCCATTTCCTCCTGGGGCCTCTCTGTTGCCCACTTGGCACTGTCCTCCAACCGGGGCTGTCGCGGCTTCCCTGACATTCCATCCAGCTTATGGAGCAGGCTTGATGCACACAAAAGCTTTGTCTTCAGCCTGCCAACATCAGGCAATGTCCCAAGGCTGAAAGAATCTGAGAAAGAAAGACCCTTGGAAATGAAATCAGCAAATGCTTCCCTTCCTCTTCAATCCAGTGTTCCTAGAAGCTGCCTGAAGATCATACACACACAGCTTGTAGTCCCTGGTGCTAAGATGAGAAATGTAGAGCTGTGATTCTGAAGCCTTAAGTGGGATGGAAGGTGGGCCAGGGGGTGGGGACAGAGTTCAGGATTATTTTAGCACAAGAAGTTGGGGACCATGAAGGACCTAGCTTGGCACTGTCCTTCCTGACCAAGCATACAGAGGATCTACCGACTGACAGACTGAACACATGAAGCCTAGTGCTACTGAAGCGGGAGTCAAGAGATCTTGGCACTCTGTGTAGTGATGCCTGGGCAACTACAAGCCCTCTCCAAAATGTGTCACTTCTGCAGAAATACACGGGCTTAGGTTGCATAATCCACCTTTTTTTGGCTTCACAGAAGCCTCAGTGTGTAGGAGTTGGCATTGGGACATACGGCCTTTCTCTTGCTGTTTTAGTTACTCTGGGAGTGATTCTGGCTCTTTGCTTCCCAATGCGATTGAGCGGAAAGAGAACCAACTACAGTCAGCCTACTAGGGTTTGAATCCTAGCTCTGTAGTACAATAGCTGTGGCTTGTAGACAAGGGAGCCCACTCATCTGAATCTCAGTTTTTGCCTCTGTAAAATGGGGATGAAAACGACCTCATAGTGTCCTTGTAAAATTTGAACAAGATAAAGTATGTCAAGAGGTTAGCTCCCAGCAGTTCAGGAATGACTGGTGAGGGCCTTTTTCTCCTTTCACTCACTGTTGCTAACAGCTGGGTTATTTTGCCCTAGCTTGGGTTGTCACTAGCAATTTTGGCAAATTCTTAAAAGGACCATAAACAAATTGCTTCAAATCATTTTTTAAAGAAATGGGGAAAAAGAAAAAAGAAAAAAAAAAAGAAAAAGAGAAAAAAATCACACACAAAAAATTATTTTTGAAAGAAGAGGGAGTAATTTTAAATAATCAACAGATATTTGTTGAACACTGTGCTTGGGAGTACAAATAACTGTGAGAGATCCTTCTGGGATCTTGAAATTATTGACTTGGTTGAGATATTTGAATTATGTGTATATTTCAGTTATTCTCTCATTTCCTGTTAACAGAGCCTGTGACTAATTGAAAATTCACTACAGATTTTTAAAAGTTGCTAGTTCTGGATCTATTGCTGCAGAGGAAAACAAATATAATCCATCAGTGGTCTGTGATCTCAAAATGAGGGACTCATGAATCACTGAGGTCATATAGTGTGTTTTTATAGGCTCTAAATTCTGTGCACATAGTCAAAGAGTGACAGTTTGGGGAGCCTTGCTTCATTTTGGGACACTAGTTTGGGACACATTCTACCTAACTGGGCCAGAGTTTCCCCATCAAGGAAATGAATATATGGACTCTCTCAGAGGCTTTATACTGTTTTATTGTGGACATCAGGTGAAAAGAATTGAGTTAACTGTGTCATGGAGTACGATTAATTCTATCATACTGTGTCCTAGAGAATGAATTAATCATACATCATGACTGTTTCTTTCACCATCAGTCTGCGTAGATCCCTGTTCTATTTTATTTGGCAAATACATATATATTGCCAGGCACTTCCCATTATTCGGCACGTTGAAAATTACCTTGTTTAATCCTCATAACAACCTTATGAGGTCTGTGCTATTATTAAGCTCATTTCAGTTATCTATTGCTGCATAATAAACCACCCCAACCATTTTATTTTATCTCAGTGTTCCACAGGTGCTCAGCTGCATGGTACCTCTCTGGTCACACTTCAATGTCTCATGTAATTGCGGTCAGATGACACAGGCTCTCCTCCATGTGGCCTATCTCTTCTCATAGCATCTTAGTGCTTCAAGGTAGAGATAGCGTCTGTGGCCTGCTTAGTGCCTGGACTTGGAAATCCTAGCAAGTCGCTTCCTCCCACATTCTCTTGGACAAAGCAGTCACAGGCCTCTTGAAGGAGTAGCTACACGTGCTTACAGAGAGAGGAAGAACTGTTTGGGGTTATCTTTGGAAGCTAGCTACCAGACCTTTATACAGATGGGAGAACTTAACCAGAGCAGTTGTGTTACTTGCCAAAGGTAGCAGAGCCAGTAAGGGGCAGAGCTGGGATGCAAACCCAGGTAGAGACCATGCTCTTAACTACTGTGCTATGTGGTGTCTCAGCTGGTAGCTTGATAGTATTTTCCCTTCATCCTTGATCCCCACTCTCATCTCCTTCCCCCATTAGACACCCACCATAATGTTTGATACATAAACTGAATATGTATATATCTTTGCAAAACATGTTTTTCTGTGAGCATGCCTTAGTTTACATAAAAGATATTATGCTCAAAACCTCATGCTTTTTCTTTTTTCACTTGACACTGTTTTTAGTCTATCCATGTTGTCATGTGTGTATCTAGTTCATTGCTTTTGATGGCTGAATAGGATTCCATTTTATTTTTCCATTCCATTAATGTTGCCTCCAGCTCCCCAAGCTTACCAATATGCTGTAATGGACATCCTCACACATGCCTCCTTAGGGGCCTGTTGGAGAGTTTTCCTGGATTTAGTATCCATCAGTGGGAATGTGGGTTATAGGAAGAAGAAAAATTTAATTTCACTGTTTTTATATTGATCTTCAGAAGGACTCTAGAACTTTGGACACCCACCAGTAATAGCTGAGTTTTCTTATTCCTCCACAGTCTTTCCAACTCTAGCTATTACTTTAAGTCAGGGAGATTTCCCTTGCCCATTTTCCCTTTTAGATTCTTTTTTTTTTTTTTTTTTTTAATTTCCTTTAGTTTCCCTAATCAGTTTGATATAGTGCAAAAATCTTATTCCTTCAGCTCTCTCTTACCTGTTTATGGTATACTTTGGTGAACAGAAATCCTCAATTTGACACATTCAAATCCAATTTTTCCCATGTGGTTTGTATTCTGGGGGTCTTATTTAAATGTATGAAGTCCTTTCTCATTCCATGATCACAAAGATATTCTTCCACATTTTCTTCTTTTAGCTTTATGGTTTTATTTTTCATCCTCAGACCTTTACACTATCTGGAATTCGCTTCCATATGTGGCATTTGGTAGGGCTCCAGTGCTGTCTTCCTCTGACAGGTGGTTTTCCCATCACCATCCACAATATTTGTGATATCACCTGCATCATATGTCCAGTTCCATATAAACATGTGTCTGTTTTTGAGCACTCAATTTAGGGGTTTAGTCTGTCTGTTCCTGCATTACCTCACTGTCCTTACTGTGACTTCAGTGTGTCTCAATATCAACTGGAATGAGCAACTCCTCCCCAAACCCCTGCCAACTTTGGTCTTCTCAAAATTGACTTAGTTTTTTGTAGACAAACTCTTTATTCTTCTTTACAGATTTTACTAGTTTTCTTAAGTCATTTAAAAGGTCCTAATGAAATTTTCGTGAGAATTGCTGTCTTTACAATTTTAAGCAAATTGACACTCACAGTGATCATAGTTTATTCAGGTGCTCTTCTGAGTTTCAATCTTTATCAATAAAATTCTTGTACCTTCTTTGGTAGCTTAATTCCTAAATAATTTATAGTTGTTGCTGCTATTGTAAATGTTTTGTTTTCCAGTTGGCTCGTGCTGGTGTTGAGGAAAGCTAATTATCCGGTACTAGCACCTTTGCTGAACTTTGTACTAGTTCTAATTGTTTATTCAGACAGTTTATTTATTCCCTTCCAAACCTGCTCTTTCCTGTCTTAGTGCATCAGCCAGCACCTCCAGGACTCTTGTGCAGCAGCCATGCTAGCAGATGTATTTGCTGGTTTCCCAGTCTTAAAGAGGATGTGTCCAAAGTTTCTCTGCCTTTATGGTATTTGCTGTACCTTTTTATTATGTAATTTTACTGAGTTAATTTTCCTTCTATTTCTAGTGCTCTGAGTTTTTTAAAAAATTATTTTAAGTAGGTGTTCAACTTTAGTATGCCCTTTTTCTGCATCTATCAAGAAACTTGTGTGACTTTGTCTTTACTCCAATATGGTAAGATACACTAATGTTGAACCATTCTTTCATTTCCAGATAAATCCTACTTAATAAGATTGTTTTCTATCTAGCTAGCTATCTAAGAGTTTGCACTGATATCACTAATTCCAATCCAATACCACAGAGTTTGATCTCATTTTTTCCATTTCCATATTTACATCTCCCTTTCCAAACAGTGATCAATACCTCTGCATGAAACCGATCTCCTGTCTCCACAGCCATCCCCTCCCCTGCATGGACCCCTCCTCACCTCACACCCCTCCGTGGGGAGTCCTCCTCCTCCCAGTCCAGCCTTGATGCCCCTGTAGGGAAGGTCTCCCAGTGGATGCTCCTTACCTTCTTTCAGTCTTTCCTTACTTCCCTTCTTCATTTTATGTTTTGTTTATTTATGTCCTCTCTTCTATTCTTTTGTCTAGCCAGTCTGTATCAATGGTGTATCTCATTGTCTTGTCTAAGAATAAGTTTAAATTTTTTTAAAATGTTTTCTTTCTCTCTCCCTCTTTTGTCCTCTATTTTGTTGATTTTAGACTTACCTTGATTATTTCTTTCCTTCTTGGGCTTTTTCTTAATTCACTCTTGTTTCCATTGTTTATGTTTTCAGATGATTTAATGCTATAAATTTTCCTCTAAGTACTACTTTATCCCCCACAATTTTTAAAAATTTTGTTTAAATTTTAGATCTATGTAATTTTAAAGTTCTCTATTACTCCTTCTTTAACCCAAGCATCATTTAGTAATGATATTTTAGCTTTCAGCAAGAGACCGGAGACAAGGTTCCATTCTTGTATTTCTATTATTACATTATCATCAAAGAACTATAATCTCTATGATGTTGATTCTTTGAAATTCATTATGGCATAGTTCACAGCTTAATACATAATTGAAGTTTTGCAAACATATACACACAGATCCATAAATAAATAAATAAGCTATAGCTTAGTAATTGCGTGGTTTAAAATCTTGCTTTTTTTCATGATTGATTTATCAGTTTCTGAAAGGGACATATAAAATCTTCTGATTACAGTTGTTGATTCATCTTTTTCTTCCTTTAGTCCTGTTAGTAGCTGATTTACATATTTGGGGCTTTATTGGTGGATTTATCATTATCAGTATATCTTTTTTGTTTGTTTGTTTTTTGTTTTTTCTTTTGAGGTACCAGGGCTGGGGATTGAACCAACCCGGGACCTTGTATGTCAGAAACTGGTGCTCAACCACTGAGCTACATTGACTACCCTGAGCTGGTTTTTTTGTTTTGCTTGTTGTTTTGTTTTTGTTTTTAGGAGGCACCGAGACCTTCCCATGTGGGAAGCAGACGCCCAATGGCTTTAGCCACATCCACTCCCTCATTATATCTTTTTGATATTTTTGTTCCTCTCACCAAAGTATAATGTCCAATATTCTGCTTGTCTATTTTAATGTTTTAAAGTTCTCTTCTTCTAATATTAACAGTAAACATTTCTGAGTCTATTTAAATGTGTATCTTGTAGGGAACATACTGCTAAATATTGTTTTTTAATTCAATCTGAAATTATCTCTCTCTCAATTGGTGAGTTTATTCTACTTACATTTAACTTACTATTATGTTGGGTCTTAAATCTGTCATCTTATTGCATATCTCATCATTTTTTCCTCTGATCTCATATTCTCCCTGGAGGTTTTGACTATACCTTGATATGTCCTCAAGGTGGAGAAGATCTAAATCTCTGCCGGGTAGGCTAGGGGGCGGGGCACACACAGAGGAGGAGATCTTCTAGTTCTGCCATTTGGGCTCTACTACTCTCTGTTAGCTGCACTTAGCAATGGACCCTGCCCCTCTATCCTGGCCACTGTTTTCTACCTCCCTGGACTGCAATTAGCTTGCTTTTAAAGTGTAGAGAGCCGAGGGAGGGAGAAACTCTGTGGCTGGATCTGCCTGCACATATGTAATATGCACCTTACCCCAGCGTGAATGGAAGGAAGCCCTGCTGTTACTGCCTCCGACCTGGGGCACCAGGCTGGCACTACTGTTTTCTATGATTTGATGAAACAGGCAATGATCTATCCAGAAGCAGGTATGGGAGAAAGAAAAGGAGACAACAACCCCACCACCACCACCAATACCTGTCCCTCAGGTGTAGCATCCCACCCTCCTCCAACCACACCTACAGCACCAAGGATTCCTTAGTTTTTATATTCTTTTAACAGATCCACCTATCATTCTCTTACTTCTTTAGTACTTCTAGGGTTGATTACAGGAGGGAGCCAAGGTCAGTTCCACTTCTTCTGCCATGAACACTTCTCAAACAGTCTTTCTTGGAACCCTGGAGTTTTTGAAATATATGTGTGGACATAGCATGGGGAAGAGACCCGTAACCTTGGGTCTGGTGTCTCAACCACATCCCGCCACTTTACCTGCGCTTCATACAATGGGAATCTAAGCTAGCTTTCGTTGGAAAGAAAAAGGGTTGCACTGCTAAAAATGACAGTGCTGAAGTCTGTTAATTCCCTTCTTGTTCAATAATTCTGGGTAACCTCATCTAGTACTTTGGCTGTTGGGGACTCTGCATTGGCAAAGGGTAATGAAATGCCTGGCAGAAGGCACCTGCACCTGTGGATCTGTCTTATATCCAGAAACAATTAACCACACACTCCCCTCCCTTTCACAGTCCATGTGAACTGCTCTCAGATAAAGCTTGAGGGGCTAAAGACAGGATTAAAAAAAAAAAAAATCAATCTTGAGATTTGTGAAAAATGTCTGGGAACTGCCATGATGGTCACTCTGCAAAAACCTGTCACAGGCCAGCCGGGGCTTCTGCAGGTCCCTGGTGGCCATGCAGGCAGGCAGAAAGACCTACCCAGAGGAGGATATCACCAACGATGGGCAAGTTGCATAAGTTTTACCACCATAATAACTGCAGCTATGTCTTCCTGCCCTTTAAACAGGAAGTCCAGACAGGCCTTTGGGTACTTTGCAATAAACTTTGCTAACATATAAATACACTCTTACAGAGCTCAAAAATGTCACTGTATGGGAAGCGGCTGTGGCTCAATCAGTAGGGCTCCCGTTTACCATATGGGAGGCCCCGGGTTCGGTTCCCAGGGCCTCCTGGTGAAGGCAAGCCCGCCCGCACGGCGTGGTTAGCTGACCCAGCGAGCACAAGCAGCAAGGGGGGGATAAATGAATAAATTAAAGAAAAAAAAAATGTCACTGTGTTTACTCCCTCATTTACCTTCTTTTTCACTATCCCTGCCTGGTCAATGCAGAGCCAGCCACATCTGATACCTGTAATTCCATAAGCAGCTGCGGGTGCTAGGCAGCTTAGCCGTGTCCATAGACCCCACGTGGGTAAGCGCCCTGCCCACATGGGGCTTGGCCTCTACAGGGCCTCTCTTAGGGGCTACTGGAAAGGCCGGGAAAATACAGCCTCAGCACCCTAGAAACGGACACTCAGGTCAGCTGTGTGAGAAATTCCCCAGAGGCGTGTGCCATTCTGAAAGGTGTGGTGCGGCCCCCGGTGGACTCACAGAACAACCTCGGGAGCCCTGCACAATCCCTGCAAGTCTGAGGTCTGAACTTCCTCCCTCAGAAGCTTGTGAAAGCTGGTAGGGCAAGAAAAGAATCTAACATTTTTTGATAAATCTGCTTTATCCCGGAGGAGAACTAGAGAACTTGGAATCAGCCTCAGCCAAGGTCTGCAAGGGTTAAGGGACTTTCAAACGTGCATCCTGTTTGAAGAGATATGGGTGGAATTAATTTTGAAGGTAGCTGGTGAAAAATGCAGAGGCAGTTGGCACCTGTGGTGCAAGACTTGGGTCCCTCTGTTTATATCTCTTACAGGTTAATCACTATTTATACAATCAAGTCTCCAAAGACCAGACACACCTTGTTGTGGTTTCTGAATAACCATTTTCCTACTAAAAATTTAGAATCAGGTCTTGAAGAAATGTCAGGGATAGAAAATGTAGAGGACTAATCTGGAACACCATTTCCTACCAGAAAGCAAGGAAAACTACTATGATCCTGTCAAAAGGACACAAGATACAACTTTAAGAGGATCTCACTAACCTAAGATCAATCAATATGAGCATCAAAAAAAATAATGACTGCAATACATGGGTGACATATCATATATGTTAAAATTCATGAGATTATAATGGTACTTTAAAAAAAAAAAACCACGCTGGTCACCTTTGGAGCATGCTGAAGAACCAAATCATTATTCTGATAATTACTTTTTAAAAAGTATCTGTGTGCAGGGTATAATTGATGAAGGAAAGTTCTTTAGAGAAGAATTACACCTAACAAATGTAAAAATAACGATAGAGTCTTAATGATATAATTGATCTACATAATGGTAGTGATCATTAACAGATGCTAAAATCATTGGCTGATGGGGGAGCTTTATAATGGGGTCAGACCCACAACCCCCAGTCCACAGATGAATCTTTTTTTTTTTAAAGATTTTATTTATTTATTCATTTATCCCCCCCTTGCTGCTCGTGCTCGCCGGGCCAGCCAACCACGCCGTGCGGGCGGGCCTGCCCCCACCAGGAGGCCCCGGGAACCGAACCCAGGGCCTCCCACCATGGCAAACGGGAGCCCCACCGACTGAGCCACAGCCGCTTCCCCCACAGATGAATCTTAACATCACAAAAAGGAGAAAACCTGGCGTATGTACTCCCTGGGTGATGCAATAGGAAGTGCCCAGTAACACCAGGAGGTATTCTTGCCCAAAAGTGAACCTGAATCTGATCAAGCACTGATATTTGACTATGGTTTTCCAAGAAACAGAGGGATAAAGACACCATAGCAGAGTTTCTCAGCAGCAGCACTACTGATGTTTGGGCCTGGAAAATTCATTAAAAGACTGAAAAGATGTATCAACAAATGCAATGTGTGGACCTTATCTGGATCCTAATTGAGACAAATGAAAAAAAAAAACTGAGAGACTATCAGGGAAATGTGAACACTAGATATTTGATCCCATTAAGGGATTATTGTTTTATTTTAGGTCTGATAATAGAATTATGGTTATGTTTGTATTCTTAGGGCTGCTGAAACAGAAGCACCACCAAGTTGGTGAATCAAAACAACAGAAACGTATTGCCTTGCAGTTCCGAAGGCCAGAAGTCCAACATGCAGGTGTTGGCAGGGCTGTCCTCCCCCTGAGGCTCTAGAGAGCCCATCCCTCTTCCAGGTCCCGGTGGCCGTGGCTGCATCACTCCCATCTCCAGGGCCAGCATCTCCAAATCTCTCCCTGCTCCCTCTGGGCGTTGCCTTCTCCTCTGTACTTGTCTAAACTCCCTCTGCCTGTCTCTTCAAGGAAACATGTGGCTGCATTTAGGGCCCACCCGGATAACTGAGGATAAGCTTTGCCTTTCACGATCCATCACCTGATCACATATTTTGCTGTAGAAGTTAATATTCACAGGTTCTGGAAATTAGGACATGGATATATCTTTTTGGGAGCCACCATTCAGCCCACTACAATTCTATGTTAATTTTTTTTTAAAAGTCTTTGTCTTTTAGATATATTCTGAAGGATTTATGAAATAATTATTGTAACATCTGGGATTTGCTTTAAAATAATCCCGTGGATGGCAAAGCTGAGGGTGGGGTATGTAGGAAACAAGATTGGCCATAGGTGGGTATTGTTGAAGCTGGGTGATGGGCACAGGGGGTTCATTATACTAATTTCCACTTTCATATGTGCTTAAAACTTCTCTGTGGCTATTTGAGACTATTTATGAATCCCCGAGAGAGTATGTTTGTAAACTAATCTATTCCGCTGGGTGTGATACCCTTTGATCGTATTAGATTCAGCTGAGATATATTTGATTAAATTATGTTAAGATTAGGGCTTTGATTCGACCATGTCAATAGGGCATGACTCTGGTTGAGTCCCCACTCCCTTGGTGGGCTGATATAAATGGACACTCAAGAGACACAGAAGAGGACAGAACTTGGTCATTTCGGTCCTGCCATGTGACAGAAAGGAGAAGGCTCAAACAGCTAAAGCCCCGGGAAGAGAGACATGCCCTATGCCAGCCTACAGCTGAGATCAGAAGAGGCTAAGACCACAGAGCCTTAAGAGGAAGAAGGAAGGAGAGACCAGGCAGAGATCACCCACCATCTTGCTTTAACATGTAGCAATTGGCTTCGGTGAGAAAGCAGCTTGAATTGGACTCTTTAGGGCCTTGTAACTATAAGCTCTTACACCAAATAAGTACCCTTTATAAAAGCCAACAGATTTCTGGTACTTTGCATCAGCACCCCTCTGGCTGACTAATATATGCTCCATTGTAAAACAAAGTTGTTTGTTTTTAAAATGAAGGGAGTAAGAGTTGGGCCTAGCTGTCTGATAGGAGCTCTGTTGAAAAGTACTCGCCTGTCTGCGCAATGAGCTGCCGAAGGGGGTGGGTTGAAGCCAGGGTGTCAGGAGTTTGAGGCTCCACTGTTACGCAGGAAACAGAGGACAGCTTTGAATCATAGACTCTAGGTTCAAGGTGAGTCATTTTACTTAAGAGCTATGACACTAAGCTGAAATATTTTGATGTTTGTTGCACTGGAGTAAAACTACATTATGGCAGTACAATCATGGACAGTGGACTTGCTGTGTAGCAATCGCTGAGAGGAGAAAAGAAAGTGGAGGTCAGAAGCCTTAGGCTTGGAGCCAAGAATGATGCCTTTGGTCATGCACAGGCGGCCAACAAGCCTCAGAGCTAATGATTAAAAACCCCACATCCTGTTGAGATTGGAGGGTACCAGTGAGACTGTCACCCGATCAGATAGCCGTCCTGGAGAAATGAGGCACCCCACTAACACTCTAGGAACAGAAAAAATAATTGTCAACAAGAATCTCTGTAGTCCCCGATTCCAATTTAAATTCCAATTTAAAGTGTGTGGGTGCACTTGCGCATGCATGGATTGTTCAGGAAGCTGTGAGCTGGGGTTCAATGATGAGAGGAATGTTTCTCATTAGCTTATTGGTGTTCTCTTAGCATATCACAAGGTTAATATAGGAAACCTATATGATACGCTTTGAAAACCCTTCATTCCCTCTCTCTCCCTCCTCCCACATTCCTAACAAAAGCTCCATGTGGCTCAGTTCACCACTCAGGGAAGAAGTGGCTGGAAAGGGTTACTTGAAGAGGTAAAAATGAGGCAGCAAGTATCAGAATCAACAGTTGGCAGTAGGGAGGATTCAGGAAAGTAGTGGCCGTTTGTCCCTCTGGGGTCAGGGGATTAGGAGAGAAGAGGATACATCTGTCTCCACAACCTCCTGGTATCTCCCCTGAACTTAACAGTGGTCACAAGTCCCCAGATAGGCACAATTTGCCAAATGATACATGTCAATTAATGGGCAGGACATATGCTCACATTTCCTGCTCCTCCCATCTCCTCTTGGAACTGAACAAATTCCTTAAACAATAGCCTTCTGCAAGCCTGCCAGCTTCCTCATTGCCCCCAGAGACAGTATCAGGGAGCATTAGTTTGTTTCCCAATTATAACCATCAGGTCGGCCATTGCCTACCCAATCTGTTGAGAACACACAAAAATCAAATTGCTTTGAGAACGCACCCTGTGGTACCCCATTTAGAGTTTGATCTCATTACTGTAGCTTAGGGTAAGACTCATGTGTCAAGAATGACAAAAGCACCTCAACTGACTTCATTTCATAATTCAGTGTTTCCCAATCTTCAATCATTCATTTTGGGAAAGAGCTGCCCAAAACTCCAGATTTCTAGTAATCTGGGTGGAGAAGAGATGGGAAGGTGGACCCTGGATGAATCACATATTCATCACATATTGGTATGCCAGAGGCTCTGCCTGTTAACATTTAAATCTCCTTTCCCAGTTAAAGGTTTGAATTATTATTATTTTTCAATGAAAATCTGAAATAAACTTACATCTGTCATCAAGGACAAGTGAGGTCCTGTCATCTCAGTCTCTTGGATCAAGTGCAGGTCAGTATCCAGTGTTTGTACAGGGCACAGGTCGGATTTCCCAACAGTGGGAGGAGAGCTCTGCTTCAGGAGCATCACGTAGGTCCCTGTGCGCTGGGGAAGTGCTGAAAGAGGATGGCCAACTGGCACAAGCTGAAAGATTTCTCAGTATTTGGTCTCAATGGAAAACTCAGAAGCGATTGCCAAACATATTCCAGAAATGCTCTCTCCATTCCTCTTCCAGCCCTGAGCACATGGGCATCTCGATCACTGTCATCTTTCATTTTAAACAAAGGGGCAAAGGTACGCCATGTGGCTAACCTGTCCCAAGTTTTTTTTTTTTTTTTTTTTTAAGATTTTATTTATTTATTCATTTATCCCCCCCCCCCCGCTGCTTGCGCTCGCCGGGTCAGCCAACCACGCGGTGTGGGCGGGCCCACCCTCACCAGGAGGCCCCAGGAACCGAACCCGGGGCCTCCCATATGGCAAACGGGAGCCCCACTGATTGAGCCACAGCCGCTTCCCAGAAAAATTTTTAAGTTCTTGCTATTCATCAAATTTAGCATTGTTTTTTTACATTTGTCTCCAACTAGGTATAGGGAGGAAATGAGGGTTGGTTGTGAAACTCTCTCAAGTATGGGTCTCTCTTTGTGGGTGACACACAAAGTCTGTGTTTGGGCAGCTTTAGGCTCCCAAACTACAAATTATCCAGGCATTTCCAGGGCCTGCCTAAATCCCATCTGCTACAGCAAAGCAGTCAAGTTTCAGAAAAGCTCAGGAAGCTAAATTCCCCGGTTGGCTGTCTCAAGTACTTGGGGAACCTCAGCACGCTCTGCTTCTATAGCAGCACTCCGAAAGGCCTGGATCAGCGAGTGGGGTAGCTGTGACTTTCCCTTCCAGGACCCCCGGGGTGAGCAGGGTAACAGGCCTGTGGTCCCTGCCCTTGTGGGCCCGGGCTCTTCCAGTGATCAGGTCACTTCGGCCCCTTCTTCTCTACTGTTCTGTCTCCCTCTGCACAGCGGAGCCCTGGCTGGAGTTTGGGCTGATTCTTACAGGGCCAGAGCTGAAGACCACCTGGTGTGTATCCCTTAGCTAATGCTATGAGAAGTAGTGGTTAGTTTTTAATAAACTCAAATAATCCCAGTGGGAAGTCAAACAATTTTAGCCTAATCCTTGCCTCACCCTGCTTCCTGCCTGGGCCCAGGCTACATGAGGAGCTGTCTGTGCCAGTGTCACTCACCCCTGGCATGACCAGGGTTTGTTCATCAGTTCTCTAGGTTCTTTGAAGTTAAGAACTGTCATCTTTGAAACCAGCCTCTTACCAGATGAATTTTTCCTAATGGCCATTTCCCGTAAGAGACCAACTGCCCTGCCTTCCTTATATAACACCACTCAGCACAGTTGTAGTTTCATGTATTTGTGGAATATGATTGAAGTCCATCTCCCACACTGCACTATAAACTCCATCAGGGCCAAGACAATATTTCCTTTTACTCAACATTGTATCCTAAGTTCCTAGAACACAAAAAAGCACTTAGTAAGTACTTAGTAAATGTTTGGTGAATTACTATTTACTCATGAAATTAGTAAAATGTGGTGCTTCCAATATTTTCAATGGCTTTATTTACTCAAGTCCAGGAAAGATGTTAACTCCAACCAGCACTACATTAACCAACAGTAATTATAACTGTGTCATTTCAAAACAAAAGTCTCACCTTACTTCCCACCTTAATTCCCCTAATCAAAAATTTTGAACAAGTTAGTACTTTTTAATCCCTATTTTGAGGTTCTCCTACATAATATTGGTACACTTTTTTCCATGATCTAATTTAATTTCCATCAACTCTGTGTAATGAGACTTTTGTTCTTGATTTACAGATAAGAAAACTGAGATTCAGGGATACTACCTTTTATCAAGATCATACTACTAAGTGACAGCAATTGCTGCTTTTATCAGTGCTTTTAATTCACAGAGCTGGTTCAAAAGCAAAAACAATGCTGATATAGTTTGCTTGTAACCCATCTATGGAGAAAGTTCCTCATTGTGGTAAAGTACAATTTTTTTTTTTTTTTTAAAGATTTTATTTATTTATTCATTTATCCCCCCCTTGCTGCTCGTGCCTGCTGGGTCAGCCAACCACGCCGCGCGGGCGGGCCTGCCTTCACCAGGAGGCCCCGGGAACCGAACCCAGGGCCCCCCATATTGTAAACGGGAGCCCCACTGATTGAGCCACAGCCGCTTCCCAAGTACAATTTTTGACATAAACCATGAAATACACTTGGCATATTTTTAATAATGGTTGATCATTACACATTTTTTATCTCCTTTATAAATCAGAGCTGAATCACCAGTTCCAATAATTTCCTCTGTTATTCACAGCCTCTCCTCCCATCAGAATAACTGGGATGTACTTGTATACCCTGTGTCGTTTTCAGTAGTTTCCAGATATATATAGTAACAACTGAGGTCCAAGTTGCCTTCAACTACTTTTTGAGTCCTCCACCCACCTGTTTAATTTACTGAATGGTGACTTAGACCCCCAAAGGATACTTTTAAATCAGGACATATAATTACCTCTCTGATTACGGGGAAAGGGCATCCTCCAGAAACATAGCTGGCTGGGGAAAGGGTAATCACTTGGGCTGTGGCTTTATGTCTTATCGGAGAGCTTAGAATGCAGTATAGTGGGAGGAAGACAGAAAAACTGAGCAAGAACTTGTAGTGTGGAAAACTAAATCCCTTTCCTGCTCCTAAGTCACATCTTCAGGGGCTGATAGGAACAAATGAGCTAATATACATGCAAGCATTTTTGAAACTGCACCACACAAACAATATTATATTTGTCATGAATTTGAAGATTAGAAACAACAGAGATTTAAAATAGGGATTTGGGGATTATCAGACAGTTGGCATTGTTCCCATCCATTTTTGACAAAGAAGAGCACTGTTTTCAATTGTAAACTAGTTATATAAATTAATTTCTGACAGCCGCCTGGTTTAGCAGAATAGGCATAGTCATCAAAGATAGACCTGTGATATACCCAGAACTGAGAGCAGTTCTGACACGAATAGGTATCTGTACACCGATGTTCGTAGCAGCATTATTCACGAGAGCCAAAAGTTGGAAACAATCCAGGGGTCCATCAACTGATAAATGGACAAATTGTGGCGTATACACACGATGGAACATTATGCAGTGATAAGAAGAAATGAAGTCGTGAAACATGACTACATGGATGAACCTGGAGGACATTATGTTGAGTGAAGCAAGCCAGATACAAAAGGACAAATACTGTATGACTGCCCTATTATGAATATATCATGTGAAAAAAATGAATATGGGTAGAACTGCATATATAAGACCATTTTTCTTTGAAGCTGAACAAATGTTAGTTAATACTACAAAATGTTAATATCAGACCAAAAAAAAAAAAAAAAACCCCAAAAAACATTATAAGTGAAATAGGCCAAGCAAAAAGTACTGCATATTGCATGATTCCATTTATATAAAATGTAAATATAAATCAATTTATAAAGATGAAATGCGATTAGTGGTTATGTAGATCTGAGGTAGGAATGCTAAGGGGTGTAGAGTTTTTCTTTTAGGAATAATGAAATTGTTCTAAAATTTTTGAGATGGTGAATGTACAACATTGTGATTATACTAAAAGCCACTGATTATACACTTTGGATCAAATATCCAGAAACAGCAGCAGTACAGTGGGGGAAGCATACAGAGATTGAGAAGTGAGGAATTTTCTTGTCTGTTTTTTTGTTTATTATTATTATTGAAATAATGAAAATGCTCTAATAATGACTGAAGTGATGAATGTACAACTATATGATTATACAAAATATCACTGATTGTACACTTTGAATGAATTGTATACTTTAGTAATATGTATCAATAAAATTGATTTGTTTTTAAAAAAGATGAGGCTCACTGAATTGTAGGCTTGCAAGTGGTTAAAATGGTAAATATTTTTCTGTGTGTGTTACCAAAATAAATATAATTTAAAAAAAAACCTGTGATCAGACCGATGTGTCTTGATATTCCTGGTACTCTGCTAGGCAGTCCTTAGCAAAATTATATCTCCAGTGAATGAATGAATGAATGAATGAATGAACAAGTAACTTAACCTTGGGGCCTGTTACCTGATCTATAAAACAGGTTTACCACTTACCTAATGTGGAATGGTGGGCTTTCAATAAGGTAACATTTGATGCAGCAGCCCAAGCAGGGATTCAATGAAAATTTGATCCTTTCCCTTTCTTCCTCCTTGTTTATGGGTCTTCTGTTGCTTTTCTCCCCTCCTATGTAAGAATGAGACCAACTTGTGATACTTCATGCTCCACACACACAGTGAACAGGAGCTGGTCAGAGCAGCACTACATCTCCAGAACCCTTCGGCTTTCCATAGTTGTGTTCTCAACGTTCCCCTGGATGCATGACACAACCATGTGCCCCCTTTTAGGGATTTCTGGTAGGAAGGTGGCCTCAGGGGTCCAAACCCCTCCTTCTCCCTAGGACTCCTCCCCAGAAGGATTATAATCAAGAATACTGCCTTTTCCCAGTGACCCCAAGGCTCTCTCTCTCCAGGTTAGAGTCCAGGTCCACTCATTTCTTTTATGACTTAGAATGGCAAAACTTAGGCAATGGGCACTCAATGACTATTTTCAGGTCTTGTTTTTCTGCAGTTTTCAAATTTCCTAAAGATTTTTCACTTAGCAGGACAAAAATCTAAGAGAGTACCGGGAAGGGGGCCGGAGCCGGGTCACCTAAAAGTGGCGCAGAAGGAGGTTTTTGGCTTCGGTAACCCTGCCGCGATGTGGTTCGAGATTCTCCCTGGACTCACCGTCATGTGGGTGTCTTTGCTTCTTCCCGGAGTGGCCACTGCGCACATCCATAAGTTCGCTAACGGGGGCAAGGAAAAAAGGATTGCCCATTATGCTTATCAGTGGAGTTTGATGGAAAGAGATAGGCGGATCTCTGGGGTGAATCGTCACTATGTATCAAAGGGTTTGGAGAATATTGATTGACTCAAGGAATCATTTTCCTGGTTGATGAAAATATAACTCAGTTGTGATCACCTACCCCTGCTGAAAGGTTATACTGTGGTGTGTTATGTAGCATGCAGGGCATTATATAGTGCTTAATAAAAGTAAAATGAAAATGAAAAATCACCAGTTCTCTTTACTTCTTAAAATAGTCTTATACAAAATATGTAGCTTTATCACTTTAATGCATATGTAGACTTTTTTTTTACGTTTAAATAATACTTTAATTTGAAGTTAATATAATTTAGCATCCATGATCTGTTCCTTTAAATGAAATAAAAACCTAAACTGCCGCTCGGTTATGATAGAGATGGCAGGAAAAAAAAAAAAAAAAAATCTAAGAGAGAAATATCTTAACAGGACAGCTAGGGAAATGGTTCTTAGAAAAAACTTGGCTCCAGAAAATGCTCAGGTTCAATCCCTTCTTCACACAGATTAGAAGTAGCAGCTTAACAAAGGAATGGGGAGCTGGCAGCAAAGAAGGCTGGGTCAGGATAACAGTCTTTGGAAAAGAATGAACCAGCTGCCAGGGTCTAAGTCAAATAGTAGTGCTTGTTCAAATCCATAGAGACAAAGTAGATTACAGGTTACCAGGGGCTGGGGCAATGTGGAGGAAGGGAAATGGTGAGTTATCGTTTAACAGGGCTTCTGTTTGGGGTGATGAAAATGTTTTGCTAACGATGGTGGTAATGGTAGTAACTACACACTGTAAATGTAGTCACTACTGCTGAATTGTACACTCAGAAATGGTTAAACTGGCAATTTTTTGGTCATATATATGTTACCACAACAGAATTTTTTTTAAAAAATTTTAAAGTAGTGCTTGTTGAAGGGTGTTGTGAGCTGGGTGGCTCCCTGGCACAAATGTGAAGAATGGAGGGAGTATGAGAAGGGAGACAAAAAGGAAAAACAAGTGAATGGGGAATCACATTTTTATAAATGAGATAATGAACAAATCATCTGAATGAAGATCAATTTCAACCATTCTAGTTAGTAAGCCAGGGTGAGACTTACTCAACACAATGTGACATCTGTGTCTCTCCGGTATAGCTAGCACTTTTGGCTAAACTTAAGTCATGGGACACAGGACTAGATGGAAGAGGGTGGTGGAAATACCCACGTGTATTCAACAGACCAAACCAGATGATTTGAGACTAATAAACAAGATTGAATCACTAAGGGAAACCAAATGCTAGTGAAGGTACTAGCATTTGGTTTATATAATTCTATGGTGAGATCTGCCCCCAAAGCTAGGTCCATGTAGAAATTTGGAAGGCTAGCAGATGCTACAATGGGAAAGAGGATTAGGATACACAGCAATCAACACCATTATCTAAGAAAATGCCATACAGAGAAATCTGTTATATCCACAGACCAGGGCTCATTTTGAGTAACACATAGCCAAAGTAAAAACCACTGAAATGGGAACTGGAATTGCATATCTCAGGATTGGTAGAGGAAGCTCTCACATAAAAAATTGGGGTGAACATGTGTTTTATTGCTATAAAGTAATTAAGCTACTGAACATGCAGTCTCCTTAAACTGAGAGGTGCATGTTGTCTCTGGAGAAGTGTCAGCAGAGGACAGGATTTACTGTATTGTTAAAAGAGAAGAGAAACACATTATTGTGGAAGTGAGGGGTAGGAGGTAGGAAGTGATTTCACATTTGGGTTCAATGCATGGCACCAGGGGAAACTGATTTCTGGCCTACCTTTCTGATTTCTCTGCCCTGGCTCTGACCCTCCAAAACAGCCAAGAAGCATTCATTTGCAATACTGTTCTCCATTAATTACTCTTCCTATAACACTGTTAATGTGAAATGAGCACATGCTAATGGAAAAATGGTGCCGATTGCTCAATGCAGGGTTGCCACAAAATTTGTTAAAAAACACAACAAAACCCCCATGCAATACTGGTGAAGCACAATAAAATGAGGTATGTCCTTATAGGCAGCCAAATTGCAGAAACACAGAATCCTAAATACTACTTCTTTTCATTGCCTTGTTTTGTTTTTCTGATAGGAGAGGGAAGGAAAGTCAGTTCCAGTTTCAGAATTCTGGATTTTGCAATATAAATACCATGTAAATATTAGAACCTTGCTTTAGGGACCTGAGTGTAGTCTCAAAAGCTTGAACCCTACGATTCAGGGACTCTCCTCTAATGGTACCTCCTAAAATTCATATCCATGTTGTCACTTCATGCAATAGAACCAAAAAGAACAGACCTGTATTTGTGTTTAGAAGCCAATGCCAACCATCTGGATTACTTAAAGATTCTTTCCAGTTTCTCCATACTTTTTGGCCAGGAAAAGAAGGGGCATCCAAATAAGTTTCTCTTTAAGATTTGATGGCTTCCCCCCAGCATGGGACATGACTCCTGGGGATAAGCCTCCCTGGCACTGAGGGATTGCTACCAAGTACCAACAAGCAATGCATCTGGGGGAATGGGGGGAAAAAAAAAAAAAAAAAAAGACTTTGACCAAAAGGGGGAAAAGCTAAAGACAAATGAGTTTTTATGGCTAAGAGACCTCAAAGTGACTCAGGAAGCCATCCCAGAGTTAGCACTTACGCACATCTCAACAGGATCTCATTGACAGCCAAAGCAGATATGATCCCAAATAGTGAAGCTCCCCAGGGATGTGGAGATATCCAGACACTGTAGTCAGGGCAGATAGCTCAGGAATTTGGCCCCTTGCCAGTGGGTCCTAATCTGGTATTTATGATCCCCAGTGTGACAGAGTTAGACTTAGCAGTGGTTTCCCTATGCACAACTCTTCTGTCCTTCTATTCGAACCTATAATTAGTATTAGAGTTGGTAAGTGTACATCCAAGAGACTTAGATCTTTGGGCTGTCCACGTGCCCACTGAGCCCTGAATTTCAACGGAGTTGCAACACCTACTCTCTAGTTCAATGGACTTACCCAGGACAACTAATGGGGAGGAGATGATGGACAAACAACATAACAAGAAACCGAGAGTGCCTACAACTGCAATCAAGAGCGTCTCACCCATCGGATGTATGGGATAGAAGCCCCCCTCAATTAATGGTGGAGTTGGCATCACCATCCCAGAGTCCACAGGATTGGGAAACATATGGACTAAAATAAACTTACTAGTATTCTATTATAGACTTATTGTGATTACAGCAATATAAGAATACCATTGTTGTGGAGGCAGTGACCAATGGATGTTCTGGGGTTAGGAGAGGGAAAAACAGGTGTAAATAGGGGGCATTTTCGGGACTTGGGAATCATCCTGAATGGCATTACAATGACAGATACAGGCCATTATATATCTGGCTATAACCTCAGAGAAGAATGGGAGAGAATGTAAACTACAATCCATGCTTAGTGGCAATGCTCCAAAATGTGTTTATCAATTGCAATGAATGTATCACACTGATGAAAGATGTTGCTAATGTGAGAAGTGTGGGGAGTGGGGCATATGGGAATACCCTATACATTCTCTGTAACATTTATGTAACCGAAATAACTTTTAAAAATAAAAAAAAGTGAAGAAAAAAAAAAAAGATTTGATGAAAGGGCTGATAGGCAAGAGACTGAAACTACATGATTTAAGATAATCATCTCTTTCTTAAAAATATACACATCTACATATATGAACAAATATTTATGTTTGAGACATATTGATATATAATAGCAGGCCAAACTGATATAAATGAGTAAAACATTACTAAGTTTTTTTTTTCAATACAGAGCCAAGCTAAAAAGAGCCCAGGTGTCATAAAGGTACAAAGAAATCGAAATCTGAAAGAGAAGCCTTAGGAGCTGGGAGCTGGGGATAGAAAACATGGCTTTGGGTCTCAATGCAAAGAAGAGGACCCAGAACTGAGACTGCTTCATAGAGAACAGAACCTTAAAATGCTCTCTGCATCCTTATACGTTACCAGAAGGCTGCCTGCTGGCCTGAACAAATGCAAACTTGAAGCCCCAGGAAAAACAAACATCCACACACCAGTGCCATGGTGAACTTACACAGAACCACTAGGGCTCTGGCACAGGCAATCCCCAAATTATTCTGGACTAACACTATCAAAGATCTGGGGCATAGACCACTCACAAAACAAACCACCCTTGCTGCAGATGAGGTCCCAATCCTAAAAACTCCAGAAGGGAGCAAACACCCTCAGGGAGAATAAAAAGATGTAGCTATCAGAATAAGTAATATCGGAAGAACTCAAGAAAAGAGAATAGAAACTATAAAATAAGTATGATTAAAATGAATTTTAAAATTGAAGAGCAGAAATTATAATGAAAGTATAGGACATATGAAAAAGATTAGGCAAATTTGAAAGAGAGTAAGATAAGTTCAGAAATGAAAAGTATAGTCAGTGAAATTAGTAACCTAAAGGACAGAATAAACAACAGGTTATACAGAGCTGAGAACAGAATTACTGAGATAAATTCAAAGTAACTGAGAATACAGCATAAAGAAATGCAAAAAATATGAGAAATGCAAAAAATATGAAATAGGATAAGTTCAATATAGGTCTAGAAGAAATCCAAGAATGGAAGGAGAAAGAACAGGGGTGAGATAATATCCAACAAAATATGAACATCAAGAATTTTCTTAGTGAAGAACATTGAGACCGGAACAAGAGGAAAAAAATTAAATCCCCATAGAAACATAGTAGTTAAACTAGAATATCAAAGACAAAACAATAGAGGAAAACGAACTCATGCTTGTTATAAAGTATTTAATCCAGAAATGTATTCATTTATGCTATATTCCTGTGTTCCTTTGATGCAGAGATATAGATTTAATATAAAAAGGTAACTATTAAATTACAAAGTAGTAGTGGTCTCTGGCAGCATGTACTCTGACTTTCTAATGTTCTCCAGGAAAAGACTTAGATGCAGCTCAAATCAAGAAAAATCTCATTTAGTCCCAAGTGACTTTGTCAGTTTGAATAGACTCAACAACCAAGTGCCACACACACATACTAAGGTACAAAATATCTTAATTGAGCTCTGGATTTTAACTCTAAATTTCACCAAAATACATACTACTCAGCTGCATTGCAACTGTCAATTTTTCTTAACACCAATTAAAAGTGTTTTTTTAAACCTAATTTATCTCACAATAAAGTACCTAGAGTGTATTTTGATGACAAGAACCTCATCTTGTGGTAAAACATTTCACAACAAAGTCTGGCCAACCACTGCAATGCCATTCTCATTCTCAAGATAAATCTGTGTGGAAAAGTTATCATCATATCTGCTTCACCAGGCAGAAATTTTTACCCAGAATTTATCTTATGTCTACAATGGCACCAGAGTATGCAGTAAATCTGCAAAAGCACAGTAATTCTGGGGCTTTCTGAGTTATTTTCAAGAGAAGCTGGTAGTCTTTGCATATCTTACTGCAGGAACATTTTTAAGAGAAAACCAAACACTGACTCTGAGTTAGCTTTTCAAATATTATCATTTGTTCATTCTAGGTATGGTTCGAATATTCTACTGTCTACAAGATGAACTCAACTAAAGCAATCACAAGACAAAAATTCCCAAGACCCATGACAAATGACAACTAATTATCACCATTTTTAACAAAGAGACCCCACACAGTGCACATCTGTATTTCATATCATTCACAATTATTCCTCTAAAAGGTGATTTTTAATTAATTTCTTTCCCACTCCCTATTTTAAAAGACAGTAAAACTAGATTCTAGAAATATCCTCTCCATTTCTCCTTTAAAAGGAGAAATTCCTCAATGTCTTCTCCCTCTCCCTTGTTTCCATTTGACTTTCCTACTTAAAAAGATTTTGAAAGACCTGATTATTATTAATGAGCTAAAAAATATTAAGCACTGTGCACAATGCCCGACTCAATAAACATTAGCTATTATCATTGCTTTTATTATTGCTATTACTGTTATTATCAATGACAAAGGAGCACTGAAAAGGAAAAAAAAAAAGATTCAAGTAGCTTTTTTGTGCATTTATCCTCCTCATTGTCAAAGCCTTAAAGAAAACTCCAGTTTAAGTAGGAAGCCAAATTATTTTTATCAAAAGCAAAACCAAAATAATATTTCTTCCCCTCAAAATATTTTTTAAAAAGTTTAAAAAGACAGCATATTAATATTAAAACAGCATTTTATTTGTTAATGCCACATAGGAAATTTAAGCAAGTTACACTATCTTAAAAAACACAACTAATTTCTTTAATAAAGAAATCCTTCCCTCCCCCCTTTCCTGCCCTCCCACCATTCCCTTATGAATTAAGAATCTAAAAGAAGAAGTAACCAGAAAACAAAGTTTTGTGGAATCCTTCATTCAGAGTGCTTACATGATGATTAGGTTAATACTGCCTTCTTACAAAATTTTCTATTAAAAAAAATCTGTAACCTTGATTGCTTATTACAAAAAAATTCAGTACAAAAAGTTCAATATATTGAAAAATGCTTTTCCCCTCCCTCACAGCACCGTTATATAGAACAGAGAATAATCAAGAGCAGATTGCTAATCTAGATGGCACAATCTTCAGATTGCACCCTGACACACAGTGGTTTATTTATGCCCCCTTCTCATAAGAACATAAAAAAAAAAAAAACATGCACAAACATATAAAAAATGTCAAAAAAATTTTGAGGGACCCTTCCCAAACAGTACAGTTAGTTCAGTGTCAATAATTCACATCTTGCAACAAAGTATATGGATATGATTTCTTTTACAAAACTTTCAGTGTGAAAAAAGTAAATTAAGGCCATCAGATTCGCAGCTTAAAAATTCACATAAAGAAATACAAAAATATTCTGTGCTTTGAGAAGGCTCTGCACTGTATGTAGGTAAGGATTACCATACTTCTTTATTTTGAGGAAGACAGTTGACTTGAGAAGTTTACATAATTGCACAGCTTCTATTGGATGCTCTTGGGGTTCCCTGATGAAACAGAAAGAAAAGATAGTGCTAAGAAAATGGATCACAATACTTTAAAATAAGAAAAAATCTTCTAACAACAGGGATACTACAAATCCATATAACCTAACTTCAAATGGATCCTTATCATTTCTCACTTATCCTTTTTAACCTTCCCTTAAGGATTTCTTCCCTAGAATATCCCAACAAATTCTAAAACAGTGATTCTCAGATCTGACTGTACAATTAGATTGTGAGATTTTACAAAAAATTCTCCAAGGTCCCTAGATCAAGTAAATGAGAATTTTTTATTGAATTGAGGAAAGGCATCCCCCCCCCCATCATCTAAATATTTATATTTTAAAAATAGATGATACATATTTTTTAAAGCTAAGAGCTAAAGCAGAAAACCTCTGTCCAATATCCTCATAACAAAGGAAAAAGATCAGTGGATACTGTTTTGAACAACCACATCAGGGTATAGCCTGCTAGATCCTGAACTTACACATCCCAAGGCATTCTGCATTGGATTCATCCTTGAATGTGAAGTCAAAATGGCTCCTCTGTCCATTTCTTTGTCACTCGCTAATTCCTTAAAACCTCACAATATGACTTGTGACTCACCACTTGGCTAGACTGAAATTGGTCTTGTAAAGGTTGCCAAAAAAACTTCCTTATCAATTCAAAAGGTCTATTCTTGGTCTTTTATTTTTCTGAACTCTCTGGAGCATCTGACATTGTTGACTAGCCCTCAGCCTCAAAACTCTTCTCTGCTGGTCACAAAAAGCATACTCTACTCACTCAATCTTGAAAGCCATGCCTTCGACTGTTCCTCTTCCCCTTCTAACCCCCTCCTCCACCCCTACTGTGAATGTTCCTCAGTGCATTCTTTGGTCCTTAGTGTCTCTTTCTCAAAGTTACAACTATAAACTCTTTATGGCTATGCTAATTCTCAACTTCCAACATGCAAATTTCCAACTGCTTAGTAGGCACCTCTATTCTGGCATCCTACTGTCACATCAAATTCATATAATTTATAATTTTCACCCTCAAAACTAATCTTCCCTTCCATTTTCCCTCTTTTGGACCTTGAAATCATTATTTTCCCTGACCATAAGAGCTAAAAACCTCGTCTTTGATTTCTCTTTTTCCTTCTCTCACCTTCAATTTATTCACTAAGTCCTCAGTGTGTCTGCAGTCTCCCTTATAGAGTCCATCTCTCTCTGATTCAGCTTTCCCAGAGATATTCTAAAATGTGGTTCTCAATTTCTCCTTTGCTCCAAACTGTGAAGAAGCTATTTGCTTTGGCATTAAGAATATGCATGATTTAATACCAACCTTCCAACTTTACCAACTTCATTTAAATCTCTCAGATAAATCCTATAGTACAACAAGATGGACAGATATACTTGGTGCACAAGTCTTGACGTATTCTACTGTGAATTAAAGAGCACCAATAATTCTTTGCCATTCCTTCCCATTAAGTGGTAGAGACTACTTACCCTCACTTTGATTCGGGGCTGGACTACTTTGACTAAGAAAATGTGCTAGTTCTGGCCTAGACTTTAATGGATCTGGTGTTCTCCACTTTCACCCTCTTGGAAGCCAGCTGCCATGTTGTAAAGAAGCTTGGGTCAAGCTATTGAATGATGACAAGTCACATGAAGAGAGACCCTGGAGAACATTCCAGCCTCAGCCAAACTCCTAGCTGCATGCAACTGCATGATTGATTTCAGTCTCCCATGTGAAAAAGAAGAACCACCCAGCTGAGCCCAGTTACACCAAAGAATCACAAGAAGTCAGAAATCTTTGTTTTAAGCCCCAACAGTTTTGGGGCGAACTGTTAACGTGGCAACAGATAACTGAAATATCCTCAGAAAACCATCTTTGCTCCTTCTCTAACACCCAAATAATTTTCCACCCTTCAAATACTGGGCAAGTATCATTCTCCAAAGACCTTCTCTCTGGTGGCTCTGAAGTCTTTAGCAGCCTCAACTCATACTGAGCCACCTGTATGGTTCCTTGAGATATCTCTTATAAATTAGTTCCAGTCATTATAGCATTTCCCAATAAAGGCAGGAAGTGGACCTTATGTTTGTTTCTTCAAGCCTAAAATATCTGTTCTTAAATATTCCTCCAAAATATACAAGGATATATCCAGGTCAAAAATTCGTTCTACATAATAATACCTACCTTGCGTGGTTCTCAACCCTGAGGGCTAAATACATATGAGAATGTTTATTTGGAATAGGGCTGGGGCTAATGAAGCATAACAGATTTAAATTATAAATCAGGAAATATGGAGATAAAAGTCTTATAAGGATAAGGGTAAGGACTTTGATTAATGATCAGATTCAAACAGCTTGGGAATATAACTGAAGGCTCATTAGTTATTAATAATCCTGATTTAATCAATTAAAACCAAATTCTGAGTTCCTTTATTTCAAGGGCTCTTAAAAGCTTCAGCTTCAGCTAAAATCTATCTTGCAGTCACATAACGATTAGAAATTTATTATAGCAAGAAACTATTTTGTTTCTCATTGAAGTTGAATGTTATTTTTTTTAGTTTATATAAGACCCTTGCTCTGAGTGATCTCCAAAGTTTTAAATCACAGAACCATTCAGTAAATAATTGTGAATATCCATTCCAATCCATGTATATAAGTAATATACATTTCCTACTTTATTATGTAAATTATAAAACAAAAGACAAAATTGAAACTTATAGATTAAAAAATACAAAAAGAAGTGCCAACATTTGCTTCCAGTATCCTGAAGTACTACCCTGAATATCCCCTCAAATATCCAGTTGGTAGATCACTGTTCTGATTCGTCAAGTAACAGGAGAAAAAAAAAATCAGTTATTTTTCATATAATTCTATTAATCAGGTTTAAAAGAAATATATTAAAGTAAGGAATACCTGCTGATGGAAAAGCTCCTCTTCTACAACCACTTCAGCTGCTTCTTCCTCCTCCTCTTCCTCTTCAGGTATGGTTGTTTTAAAAACTGTACTTCTTTGAGCAACCTCCTAAAAACAAAAGTAGTTAGTTTTTACTTAAAATCAAAGGCTGGGGTAGGGAAACCTTTTCTTTGCTTACATTAAAAAACTAACATTTCCATTTCAAGGATTACTTTTTTAAAAATCTTTCCTTCAGGAGCTTTAGCTACTGGACAAGAATTTCTGCATAATTAAGAGCTGTTCTTAGATCTTCAATATCCCTGCAGGGAAGCTTCTGGTACCCAATTTGAAATACCTGCTAAGATGCTTTCAGAGCTTTTTATTCCATTTTGTTACTAAGAATTCTGCAAATCATTTGGCACACTAAATACTTTATAAAACTCAACATGAATTCAGCATAAAGACCTCAGCTTCTAGCAAAGAGAAGTTGCTAAATAAATGAATAAAATAAGGCTGGAGGCTAACTGCTGTGATCTCAGGAACCATTGTAGCAACAGGATCACCTGATAAGTGAGATGTAAAGGCAAGCACCTTTCATTCCTGCAGCAACTGGTTCCTCTGAATGAAATGAAGTCAAGGCAGATGAGTATCCTTTATCAATATCACACTAGTGAGGTTCTAACATATTCTGTACAGATATAATGCTATCATTCATGGGAGGTAGGACAGAAAGTAACCATTTCCATTTTCTTCTAAAAGGCTCAAATACAGATCACACTCCTGGAGAGAATGTTGACTCAGCACAAACACAACAGTGTTTTTGTTTATTAGCACAAGGCTAACCTGATGCTGGCAAGTAAACGAGTTTGTCCTAGAGAGTGCTACAGAGCATCTAATTTTATTCTGTACCATGTCCTAATGTCACTCAAGAAAGGTAACTACACAGAAGAAAATGTTAAATTATTTCAGTAAAAGCTTATCTGAAATTTAGTAGGAACCAGTTTAGTTTTAAAAATGGCAGAGGAAGAAAACAAAACAAACAAAAAGTGTCACAGAAATGAGATTATAGTTTTAAATATGTCCAATGGTATACACTCTGTCAATGAAGTAAGGTGGTAGAATACTATTTTTTGAGCGATTTTTACTGTTGCAGGACAAAGGAAGATGGCCATGGTGAGTTTCTCCGCTAGCCAGAAACTTCAAATCTATGAGATTAGTCTGTTTTTTTTACAGACACAAATAGCCATTTTACAAGTATCAGCCTGTTTTAACTCAATTAATAAAAAAATAAAAAAGCATGCGATTCCTTAATTAATTACAATTCTTTGAACCAAGAGATCGACTGGGGGAAGGCAGCATACAAAACAGAAAGATTCTCAAATAGTTTTAATGGTAGCAGCTTTGCTCACCTCATCTTTTTTTTTTTTTTTTTAAAGATTTTATTTATTTATTCATTCATCCCCCCCTTGCTGCTTGTGCTCGCTGGGTCAGCTAACCACGCCGCGCAGGCAGGCCCGCCCCCACCAGGGGGCCCCGGGAACCGAACCCAGGGCCTCCCACATGGCAAACGGGAGCCCCACCGATTGAGCCACAGCTGCTTCCCATGCTCACCTCATCTTAAAATGAGGGGGGGGGGGGGAGTCAAAGAAAAATCCTCTGTTACAGAATTCTCACATTCCAGTTTCTAGCAGCTTGTGGCAGGCATATACACTATCCATAGCCACTGGATCTTAAAACAAGTGCTGTAACTTAAGCCTATTAGCATCAAATGAGAAGCTCGGAAAACAGCACCTTGACCAACTTCATTATGAATTACTTCAACATAACTACTTTTAATGTAAGCCTGCTGTTAAGTACTTTTCATTTGAAAACATTTAAAAAAACAATCTAATACAGAGAGCCTGTGTGGAAAATGAGTGAAGTAATAAGGTCAAAAAATCTAGAGAAAAAAATAATAAAATAAATCTACTTAGAACCAAATGATATTGGTATGTTTAGACCCAAGAAATTTTTATTAGTCAAAGTGCAAATAGATGTCCAAAAGAAATTCTCCTAGCAAAGTACCTAAGCCTAATCAAGTGCTCTTAGAGATACATATAAAGTCTTATTTGACAGGTTTTACTCTATATAAAACATTATTGGTCTGCCCCTGATCAGTGTCTTTATTCAGTAGTGCACTGGAGCCAACTAGCGCTGGCTGATTGTGCTTATCTCTTCACAACTTTGCATTCAGTCAAGTCATGACAGTAGCCTGAAATCAGCCATGGTGGGAGTAGTGACAGCACAGAAATCAGCTACAAATCAAGGTTGTTAACCAGTTGTTAACCTATGTCATGATATCTACTTTGTTCACATGTCATGGTATCTATTTGGTGGACCTTTAAACATGCTGCATTCTAATATCTTCCTATGAAATTGCTTCTAACTTGTATGAAGTAACAGAGCCTGCAGCCTAGAGACTGAGTTAAAAGGTAAGAACCAGTAAAAACGTCAGAGCAAGTTTCTATCTATGGCTTCCTTACAAGCCAATTTAAATCTCTATGGCAGGGGAAGCGGCTGTGGCTCAATCAGTAGGGCTCCCGTTTGCCATATGGGAGGCCCCGGGTTCGGTTCCCGGGGCCTCCTGGTGAGGGCGGGCCCGCCCGCGCGGCATGGTTGGCTGACCCGGCGAGCGCAGGCAGCAAGGGGGGGATGAACGAATAAATAAATAAAATCTTAAAAAAAAAAAATAATAATCTCTATGGCTGACAAAGAGGGATAAAGAAACAGCATTGCAACTAAAAGGGAAAAAAGGCACAAGCCATTTTGAACTCATACAAGCTCCCTTAACATACTAAGGCAATAGCAACAAAGAAGGACTCTGAGATTCTAAAGAGGTTCACTGATGTTGTAAGGGATCTGAATCAGGTAATTGGGAAAATCTTGGGATTAATACATGCTTTACTAGCTTCAAAGTATGCTTTATTAGGAATGGTGGTATTTCTAAAACTAATATGGGGTGTGTAAGGTGTATACATCAAGCAGATGTACACCTCATAATCTCTGAACACAGAGTTTTAGGAATACTCTAAGAGCTCGTAACAAAGTTAATAATATAAGCATTCATTGAGTGATTATGAGAGGCCAGGCACTGTTCCAAGCATTTCCCAAGGACTGTCTCATTAAATTCGTTAATATTATTATCTCCATTTTCAAATGAGAAAACTGAACAGAGAGGAGAAATAATTTAAAGACACAAAGCCAGTATGCAATGGACACCAAAACTGAACAAAGACAATCTGACTCTGAAGCTTGTGCTAAAAAATCAGTAATATTCTTTTTTTTTTACCAGGAGGTCCTGGGTATCGAACCCGGGTCCCTCCATATGGGAGACGGACACCCAACTATTTGAGCCACATCCGTCCCCCCAGTAATATTCTTATATCCTAAAATTTTAAGATAACTTCAGTTTAATTTACTCAGCAGCTGTAGCCTGATTTAAACAATCTGTTACTTCAATTTCAATTTGACTTCTGAGAAGAAATCACACTTGCACAACTTTCAGGTGAAACTGACACTGCAATGGTACTGATAAAATGGCCATACCTCTCCCTGAGAATTTTTCAATATAACCTTCACATCTTCACTGGTGCCCCAAGAGTTCTGGTTCTTCCAAATGAGGTCAGTGGGAGGACTGGCTGTGACACCAGCATTTGCAGCCCATATCTGGAGGGAAAAAAAAGGAGATCATTATATACAGAACCCAGATTACTCACATCCCAATAATAGTAACATAATTATGAGACTTGAATATCTTGTAAAACTGACCCTAAAAGTCTGCAAACTGTGTCCTAGCTTCACATTTGCTATGCTAACTAGCTGTATGTCCAAGAAAACTCACAGAGCTTCTTAAGGCATCTGCTTCCCCATATGATAAAATGAAGATGTTGATACTCAGAGCTCTGGAGTGAAGCTGCCTACATTCACATCCTAGCTCCTCTGCATGTCAGCCGACCTTGAACAAGTTACCTTACTTTTCTAATTCATAAAATGGGGCAATAATAGTACTATTATGCATGTGATTGTTGTGAAGAGCAAATGATTACCCACATAGGAAGACTGGCCTCACTCAGTGAATATTACCCTCATTATGAGCATTCTATTATTCTGAGTTTTAAGGACCATCCCTCTGTATTATAACCTGACACTTTCTTAATAGTGTCTTCTAGCTGTCTACAGCAGGAAGTGAGATGACTAGTTTCTCTCAAACCTTCTGCAGGGAACAGAATATGCTTGTAAATTCCAGTATGTCTACAAACAGGGATGGTGTCACAATACCTGGAGTGTCTGAGATTGCCCCAAAAAAGAATGCAGGAAATGGATAAACTGTCTTTCCACTATTTGAGGGAAACTGGAATTGCTTTTGAAATAGGCAAAACAAAGAAAATAATTATTCATCCCTTCTCATCAGCATGAAAATTCTGCCCTACTTTTTATGTATTTATGGCAAAAGGGTATAGGTAGAGCAGAGACAACTTGGGAGTTGACTTAGATTTGAATCCTGGACAAATATATCTCTATGAGCCTCAATTTCATCATCTATAGGAATAATACTACTAGCTCTGATCTTTTATAAAGATCGTATGAAAGTAGAAAAAAGCTTTATAATCCATAAATTGTTATACAATATAAAGGACTATATGATGGCAAAAGGAAAGCTTGGAAATGGCATAGGCAGGTATATTTTTTAATGGGGAGAAATATCTATGAATTACTGATTAGGAGAAAGTCCTTATTTTTTAGATGCCTACTTGAAGCTTCCAAACCTTCTGTCAGCATTACAAATGGAAGAAGGTAGGGAGTATTTACTGGGAAGAAACTGAAAAAAGGAACTGTACCTGGGCTGACTTTCCAATTAAGGAAGTGCCAAGGTAAAATGTTAGGGTTTTCCTAATTTTCAGCTATACTTTTCATTAGTCTCCATCACTGTTAGTTTAGTATTAATAATTATCATAAAATGCCAGTACCTTACTGTTTATCTTTGCCTAAAATTAAAAAAAAAAAAAAAGTTCTAGAGCTGTGTTTCCCAATGCAGTAGCCACTAGCTATATATGGCTTTTGAGCACTTGAAATTGTGGCCAGAACAAACTAAGATATGCTATATGGGTAAAATACACACCAGATTTCAAAGACTTGGTTCACAAAAAAGAAGGTAAAGTATCTGACTAATAATTTTTATATTGATTAAATGTTAAAACAATATTTTGGAAATATTGGATTAAATAAAACGCACTAAAACTAATTTCACGTTTCTTTTTTACTTTTTTAAATGAGGCTACAACAACATTTGAAATTACTTATGGTGGCTCGCATACTTCTGGAGTTTTAAACTGACCTTTGCTATTTTTGCCTTGTACAATGTTACAAAAGATCACTGTTCACTGTTATGATCACATTTAATGCTAACTACTGAAGAAGAAAAAAATGTATCATACTATTTTATGATAACTGAGTGTTCTACCAGACCTATAGAATATTTATCTCTTTAGTCCTTGAGGAACTATACCCAGTGGAAAAAGCAGATGATTGGCATAATGGTTTCACATTAACTTTAGAGAAAGAGAAGCACACACTCAAACCTGAATGATTCTTCCCACTATATTACGCAGCTACTATAAAACACATAAGAAGACTGAGCAATTTTCTCTCACTATATAATTATTAGAGAAGAAAAGATCAAAAGATAGGATATCTGTGCCCGTTTTCACCCATTATTACAATATTAGTATCTGATATTTTCACAAAGTGGCATCAAGCACTCTGAATACATTCTTTTAGAAATGTTTTAATTTATACTTTGAGCCTTTAGTCTTAAATATTAAGTAAAGTTTGAATTAATTATAAAATTTAAAACATGTTTGATCAAAAGAAGGAAGGAGACAGTTACCTCTGCACTTATTCCTTAGAAAATCTATATCAAAGTTAACATTTTATTGTTTGCTAAATCTACTTGGTGATAAGTAAAAGCAAAGGAATCTTTTGTTTGCTTGATGAAGCATATTTCTCCAAAAAGTGAGCTAATAATATTAAGCATTAAAAATGTTGGGGAGCGGCTGTAGCTCAGTGGTTGAGCACCTGCTTCCCATGTACGAGGTCCCAGGTTCAATCACCAATACCTCCTAAAACATAATAAATTTTTTTTTAAGTATTTAAGAGCACGCCAATAGAGAATGACTCAGAACTAAAAATATGAGTCAGAATGCCCATAGCCCATCTTTCTCTCAATCTAGAACCTTAAATACTGAGCAAAAACCACACCTCACTCTTGCAAAATATTATGTTTCAAAGCAGTGATTTTTTTTACAAGGGTGCCTATCACCTAACGGCTTTTATTCAAAATAAAAGACCTATATCCCAAACTCAAAGGTGGTGATATGCTAAGTTCAGGGTAAGGCTTGGATAACAAACATTCCCCAGATGATTCTAATATTCACCCAAAGTTGAAAACTGCTGTTTTAAGGGAGATGCTAGTATTAATAGATTATCTTCCTAACATTTTTTTTTTTAAGGAGGTACACCAGGGATTGAACCTGGGACCTTGTATACAGCTCAAACCACTGAGCTACACCTGCTCCCCACCTAATGGTTTATTCCACAGAGTATCTCCTGAATAAGACCAGACTGTAAGTATCAGTCAAAAGAAAGCTAGTTTGCAGAGTGGGTGTAGCTCAGGGGTTGAGCACCTGATGCGCATGTATGAGATCCTGGGTTCAATCCCCAGTACACCCCCCCAAAAAGAGCTAAGTCAATCCTTCCAGTTTACATTAATAGTCAATTACCACTCTCAGTAAGATAATTTTTCTCGATCTTTAATAGCACTTCTAATGCCCATTTCTAAAATGCTTTCTTTAGGCTGAAATACTTTAAACTACTTTATCTGTTAGTTTAGACAAAGAAGTTAAATTAAATGACGACTACATTCACTTACTGTAACAGTCTGGCCTGCCTTCAGCACGTATCTTGAGGTATATTTGTAAGTGACTGATGTGTCTCCTATTTTTCTGATCATCTCCCAGCCTCCCATTGGTTGATCCTATTCACAGAACAAAATAAAACAAGGTCACTTTTCAAATATACAGAACGTTATGGAATAACTGAATAAATGAATCTAGATAGGCAGTTAAACTGAGAACAGCTTTATGGTTGTCTTCCTGTGATTCATGTTTAACTACTAGAAAAAGAAAAGATAGTTTCATCATGTGGCAAAATAGTAACTTCTACATTGATTCAGGTAATTAATTATTAAGGTACTTAATTGTAAAGAGGACAAAACTAGAAGGAAAAGGATGTGAATCAAATGAAATGGTCATATTCACTGTGAGATCACATGGGTAATTCAAATTTACAAAATATTCTAGCTATCATAATCCCAATTATAAACATTCAATATTTGATTCCTTTAAGCTTTTAAAATACAAACAAATAAGCTTAGAAACAGAAGAAAGAAAACATCCTTTATTTTCTGCATTTGTACCACCCCCACACAAATTCAGCTTTCTTACTTTGAAGAATAAGGTATTCAAATAAGGTCAATGAGGCCTGGCTGGGGAGGACCTTCAATACTGAGGTCTTGATAGCCACAACTCTATACTCCCTGCTAAGAATATTTTATCTTTTCTTTGAAACAAATAAATTTGTTTCATTAGCATTCGTTCATTTATTTATTTAGAGAGGTAAATATTCCCTGTAAATATCTGAGTCTGGGCTTACATTCCTTCCCTTTCATAAAGCTTGTACTAAATTAATGGTTGTGGAAGAATGCCTACTGTTTCACCCCATCACTCCAACTTTTCCCACAAATATAACCAGGGCAAAAAGTAATAATAATTCATTCTTTGAAAGACTACTGTGACAAAATGATCAAGTGTCAAAAAAAGCCCTGGCTCAGTAAAGAAGGGTTAATGAATAAAATCTTTAAACCACCAAGGACACCACCTTCTCCTATTTTAATTTATACTTTGCTTCATGTAAAAGGGGGGAAGGAAACCCTTATTCCATAGAGAATAATGAATATAAATAAAGGTAATAAAGGCTGAAGAGTTCTTACAGATTCAAGCTCAACCATCAATCTGCAAAGACTTGTTGAGAGAAAAAAAATGGGTATTTTTTTTTACCTGGTCAGAAGTGTTCTTCAAGCGGATAAATTTCCCATCAACATCTATCTCTTCAATGCAAACATTTCCAGTAGCTGAGGCAGAATGAGAGATGCTAACACTACTGCTCGCCTCAGATTCTTCCACATCAACTCTCTTCCGCTTTCCTCTAGTTGTACGAACACTGCGACTTGAAGATGCTCGTGACACTGTCACTCGGGAAGACGGGCTTGGAGAGAGCTTCAACCTATACGAGAAAAATACAGTATTCAGTTATAAAACACATATGCCTTTCCCACCTAAAAACAAAACAAAAAAACAAAAAAAATCTTGCACATGCATTTCTAAAAGCAAATTGCTTTAACAATCTGTTAGACAAAGCTGATACACATTTTAACTAAGATAAATTCACTTATGCTAGAATGTCCACCATCAATTTTCTTTTTTAAAAAAAAATAATAATTTGAATGTTTTACTCAGGAATAAAAGTAATATAACCATAATACAATAAATGTGAAAAACAGAGGGGGAAATCATTCCAACTATCACTACCCTACTACAATTACTGTTTTATTTAGCATACTATTTTTTCTTCTCATACCTATATTTTCTTTTCACAAAAATTACAACCACAGCGAATGTAATGTTGAATCTGATTGGGTTTTTTATCCTCAATCTGTCACTTTCCCTCTGGACCTTTTTCTGAGAAAAAGCATTACTAGGATTTATACAACAACCAGATTTGCAGAATAAGTGAAAGAATAAAGACTTCTTTCAGCCAAATTCGGTATTTTACAACATTTTAAATTACCAAAACATTTAAAATCTCAAAGGAGAGACTCCACCCTGACAAAGTCCAGCATTAAAAAAACAATAATATAATAAAACTACTTAAGGAACATTTTCTGTTGTTGAGTTAGAATATGATCTATTACTACCTCTAAACATAGGTTTTAAAAGAAATGATGGAAAATATTTTTAATTAAATTAAAAACTGTCTTAAGAGGTTTTTGTTCTTTTTTTTTTTTTTTTTTTTTTTTTTAATAAAACTGCTTTTCTTTAAGTAAAAGGGGTGAGGCAAAGAGTAGACTATAGGATAAGTCAACACATAAGTTCCTTACCTCTCTTCTTCACCTTCTAAGAGTTTCCTATAAGCACTGATTTCCATGTCTAGCGCTAACTTTACATCAAGAAGTTGTTCATAATCATTCAGCTGCTGTTGCATCTGATCCCGTATTTCTGCCATCTCTCTCTCTTTGTCAGTTAACATGCGACGAGAGTTGTCTCTTTCTTTAGCGAGCAAGTCCTCCAACTCTTGAATCCTTTCCAAACATCCTCTAGACTTCAGATTCAAGGAAACACATTAATACTTTCTGAGATCATTCCAACATTAGCACAAGGCAGCTATTTCAAACCTTTCATTGGACTGGAAAACAAATAGAACCCTATGGAATCGCTAACTCAAAATTCCTCAAATAAAAACACAGTTCTCAGAAAAATTTTGGCTTTAAAAGACTTTAAAAGAAATATTCTCCAAATGTAAGCATACATATAATTTTTCTATATTTGGCCAAATAAAGTAAACTTTTAAGCTGTGGTTTTGGGAAAGTCAACTCAGGCTCCCCTTGCTTTTACTTAAAGTTTATACTTAAGAAGTATAAACTAACAAAAGTAAAGAACTAAAAAAAATATGAAAACTCATTCACAGAAGAGACCTATGGGGAGATGGAAGCGGGGAAGATTTGGAAACCAAAGAAAAGGGATTCTGGATATTATGCACTGATTTGCACTACATGGTTTCCCTTTGTGATTTCTGTGTCATCTCAATGCTTAAGACCACTGACTAGTACATAAAGGGTAAATAATAAGGTGTGGTTTATAAAATATTGTTTTAAATAGAGAAATTTTACATTTGGTATTTAAAAAAAAAAAAAGCAACCATACCAGAAAGTTCATCTCAGAAACTTTTGTAGCTCACAGTGTAATTATTTTTCTGAATTTCCCCATGATGGAGTTCATCTCAACAGCCTCAGAAAATGTCAAGTGTAATGAACTCAAAAAGACTGATGGATAGCTTGGGTCCTTAGAATCACAAGTAGCTACATCAGAGCAGGAGAGAAGAGGCAGCTACAATACGAAGATTAAATCTGTAACGCTGGAGCTAAAAAGGAACTGTACAACCTACTCTCACATGTTTAGAAAATTGGTAGATAGATAGAAGATGGATGGATGGATGGATGGATAGAATAATATAGCAAATGTGGCAAAATGTTAAAAGTTAATGGATCTGGTATCTAGGTGGGGGGTATGTTGGAGTTCTCTGTTTGGGTTTTATATTATTTGCCCAACTGTCCTGTAAATTTGAAATTATTTCAAGATAAAAAATGTTTTTAATTTTTTTTTTTTTTTTTTTTTTAAGATTTTTATTTATTTATTCATTTATCCCCCCCTTGCTGCTTGTGCTCGCTGGGTCAGCTAACTACGCCATGCGGCGGGCTTGCCTTCACCAGGAAGCCCCCCAGGAACCGAACCTGGGGCCTCCCATATGGTAAACGGGAGCCCTACTGATTGAGCCACAGCCACTTCCCTTAAATTTTTAATAAATACAAACATCTTGTGTTATCATATACACTGTACTCTTATTGGCAAATTTATTTCTCATGGGAGTATGGGTTAATTTCACAACTGACTTACACATATACTAGGGTGAACAAATAAGTAAATGGATAGTGGAAACCAGTTTTCTAACTCTCAGAAACAAGTTAGAGCTAAGCAAGAAAGGAAAACTAGTAGGAAACTTGTGGTACTGGATTAAAGTTAGAAACATCTGTATGAAGTCAGGATTTGCTTAATATAAATCCATATGAATAGATACAGCCACATTTATAGATACATATATATACATGAGTCAGTATACATATATTCTACAGTGGAGAAACCTGGTAAGCACTACCTTAACCAATGATGCAGGTTAACATCACTGGTGATACCATGTGGATATCATGTACCCCTGATATGATGCGATGAAAAGGGCACTTCAACTCTGTGGTATCCTTCCCAAAAATCCACAGCCCCTGTCTAATCATGAGAGAAACACCTGACAAACCCAGATTGGGGGACATTCTACAGGGTATCTGACCAGTCTCTTCCAGACTGCAAAGGCCATGAAAAACAAAGAAAAACTGAAAACTATCACAGACCAGGAGACGGGAGAAATGTGGTAGCCTGGAATAGAAAAAGGATATTAATGGGAAAACTGGTAAAATCCAAATCATCTGGAGTCTAGTTAAATAGTAATATACCAATGTTGGTTTCATAGTTTTAACAAATGTACCATGGTAAAACAAGATGTTAACAATGCGGGGAACTAGGTGAGGGATACACAGGAACTGTCTAAACTAACTTTGAGCTTTTCAGTAAATCTAAAATTACCCCTCACACACACACACACATATACACACAAATACACAAAAAAGATTATTTTAAAAATAATCAATTTTTTAAAAATTTTAATTAAAATTAAAGAACAGCACCTGACATTTTATTAGAAGCAAACAATAAATGGTCTTAAGTGTGCTACTGAACATAGTCCCTGGCCTAAGAAAGTTTGCATTTAATTGCATTTGCACAAAAAAACCTGCTATAAACTGAGAGATTAATTTTTTCCACTCATGCTTTTTATACTTTCTTCTTTCCAAAAAAAAATAAATAACAGACGTTCGAAACACCTCCGCTTCCATCTCTTCACCTTATTTCACATGTCAGAGACAGCAGAATCGGGAACAAGATGGACTCAGACATATAAACAAAAGGAAATTCTTATTGCCTAACAGGCAGCATGATGAAACTGATAAGACTAAGCAATAGACACTATTAAGATACACAAATGAGAAAATACTAAAGGTTTAACATCATTTAAAAACCACTAACCTGAGGTTAATAAAAGACAACATGCAAGGATGGAAGTATAACTAACAGACAGACAGGGAAACAGCACTGAACCTGGCTCATAAAACATAGCTAAAAAATCAAATTTCACAAGTCTACTGCTATTTAACCACAGGCACGTCTCAGGCTCCTCATCTGTAAAATGAAGACCAAACTCAAGAGAAAAACATCTGTACTAAGTATAATCAAGTGCATTAAGCAATAGCCAAGAAAAAAATAATAAAAAGGAAAGAAAAGAGGAGGGTAAAGCAGTAACTAGAACATGGTTTATTATATGGAGAAAAGCAGTAAATGTCAACTCATAGTAATAACGGAAAGGCCTATTTTTAGAAAGGTATTTGCTAAGACAACCCAGTGAAATAAAGGTTATCTGTTAAATTCCTAAAGACAATCTTTGAAGACAGTGAAAGTATAAAGGCAAAGACTGGGAACCAAGAACAAAATTCATTTATCAGCCTGAAGTCTCTGGGCAAGTCATTACACAAGGCATTACACTCACCTAGGTCTTGCGGTCACTAAATGAACACAAAGGTCTTTTCAGCTCTGCTGTTACATGAAAACTTTAAAATATCATCAGGACAAGATGGGTTTTAAAACAATTTAAAAATCTATATTGTGGATAATAAGCACACAGTAGGCAATATAAAATTTAACTTCTATCTTAACTAATTTTTTTATATTACCCTATTTTATAGAATTCATTTTAGGCTTTGTTTTCTAAATCCCTGCAATAAATATGTCTTCGGTTTTAAAATTAGAAAAGATTTTACTAAAAAAAGAAATAAAAAGTAAAAAGGAAGTCAGAAAGGAAAGCCTCAAATAAAGTTTATTATTACATGGAAAGTTTCAAAACAAGATTTCCTTGCTTAAGGAAAATAGGAGCTGAATTAAAGTGAGCAGTGAATTATTAAAACACTTTGCTAAAACAGTTGTATATGTACTTTGTGTCCATATCAACATCACCTGTAGATTGAAAAGTGATTTTGAGCAGTGTCCTGCATGCTTAAGCTGCACCTAGAGCACACCATCATATACTTGTAGGCACCCAGTCACTACAACCAATTGTCACTTGTCACTTAGGTGTACTAATCAATGAATTAGTCATTAAATTCTTAACACACAAATTAATGCTACTTCCAAGATCTTAATTATTAAGTAGCTTAAGCACTAGGAGAAATTGTCTAAAAACACAAAGCATTCACCACCCATAAAGGATTTTTGCATGTTTTTCCTCATTATAGTTTCTGAATGTGATAAAAACAAAAGGAATGTGTTGGGAACAGCACTCTGCAGGCGAAATTTTTGGATGGGTAAGAACACCTGGGTCCTAAGGTAAGCCCAACGTCTAAACTAGCAGGCTGCATCCCCAAAGGCAAGTCCCTTAGCTCTGTCTAACTGACTAATTAGGAATAAAATCATCTCAGAGGATGTTTATGCAATGCAAAACAAAAATTTGGGTGAAAGCATTGTGAAAACTAATGCACAGGATAAAACCAATGCACCATCATCTCTGGCAAAGAGAGGGAGAAGTGCTATCAGGCAGCACAAAGCAGGTAGATGACCAAGTTCAACTTTGATTTTTTTCTTAGGGGAAGATGTGCGCTTACCTCTTTCTGTAGATTAGAAAGCTGAGATGAAAGGCTCTCAATTCTCATACGACTTTCCATCAGTTCTTCCCTGGCACTATTGACAGTAGAAGTATTCATTTCTGAGGACAATCTGGCATTCTCAAGCTAAAAGAAAAAGCAAGCCAGTCAGTTTATCTAGTCAATACAACTAGCAAATGAGGAAGCATGACTCACCTAAAGGCATTTCAAACAGAAGCCTGCTGGTAACTGGTTGATGAAACACAGGAAAAGCATCATGAAGTTTGTTGACATTATATATGAATTACCTTAAAAGTCTGTCTGCATATGCAAGCTCACAGAGAAAGAAATTAGAGTACAGGTCACCAGAGGAAATGGGGATGGCAAAATGAATGTATGAAGGTTTTTCTCTGGGGTGAAGGGAAAGTTCTAGTAATGGACGGTGGTAAGGGTATTTCATCATTGTAAATATTATTAATCCCACTGAATAGTATGCTTGGGAGGGGTTGGGATGCTAAAATTTATGTTGTAAATATGATTCCACAAATAAAATTTAAAATAAAGAAAGAAAGAGAAACCAGAGATAATGACAATTAGATGTGCTACTTAATCTTGGATAGGATCTAAGAAATGGAGGAGGAAAAGGCTCAAAAGGACATTATTGAGACATAAAGAAAAAATAGAATACAGACTGTAAGCTCTATATCAATGTTAAATTTCTAGAACTTGATAACTGCACTTAAGATGGTTACATAAATGAATACTCTGCTCTTAGGAAATAAAAATGGAGTATTATGTGTACAAGGAGTATGATGTGTGTAACCTGCTCTCAAATGTTCAGAAGATACACAGATAGACATGGATGGATGGATGATGGATTGATAGATGGATGGACAGAAAGATGAGGCAAAGCTGGCAAAATGTTAAAATTGGTTGATTTGGGTATGGGGAGGGGGAGCTATGTTGGAGTTCTCAATATGGGGTTTGTATTGTTTTTGCAACTGTCCTATAAGTTTGAAATTATTTCAAAATAAAAAGTTGGGAAAAAAAAAAAAAAGTCTCTGACTTTTAGATTCAGTTCTTAATATATAAGCTTTAACAATGTTAATATAACTGGGTCTTTAACCAAAGTTTATTACTACAGTAGTTTATCCATTAAATCTTTAATGTCTCAGGTAATACCACTAACAAGGAAATTGGGCAATAGGAATGACTGTAGGGATGTTTGTTGCAAAACAAACATCACACATCCCTAACTTAGCAAATCCAATACAGAATATAAATAAGCAATAAACAGAAAGTACTAATTTATTATTTCAAACCAGACAGAAACATTTACTGATATATTCCTTTGGGAAGCAGAAACTGCTCCTCAGGTAGAAACCATACACAGTTCCTTACGATCCATAACATTCTATTCTACTTGTTCTCAGGCAAATGTTTTTACGTATGCAATCTGCTCCCTTTGAGGTCATGGTCAATGTGACTGATCCTTACTTTAGCTCCTTTGCTGACCAGCATAATGTCTTAATTCAATGTATTGTTTAAAAAGTTCTCTCATTTTCATCAGCCAATTACTATACTTTATAAAATGAATTAAAGGCAACATGAGCAGTTTGAGGCCATGCAATGAAACTTATTTTCAACACCTCCATGGCCCTAATTTTCTAAGCCTTAGATTTAATCAAATCATATAACATTTAACACACTAAGGTAAAATTTACTAGTAAAACATGAACTGGTTGGTGATTTTATGGATTTTTGCATGGCCCATTAATACATGTGTAAAGTTTCTATAACATTTTATAAATGAATAATAGCAGCAGAGGAAGGACTACCAAACTTATTTTTTGAACCATTTTTGATATTCATAGAGATTAGGGGAATAACAAATCATTTATCTCACATTCTTCATGACTATAAAGTATTGATTTCAAGTATTCAAACAAATCCTCAGAAGAGAAAATTGCTCACTTTGGCATGGTAAGTCTGCTCAAGTTCTTCCTTGTACAGCTTCACTTGGGCATCATGTTGTTCTCTCATCTCATGAAGGGCTTGAGCCAACTTGTACTCATACTCAACCTGACGCCCAGAATCCACCTCTACCAAGCGAGTTTCATGCTTCCTCCTGGTCTCATTAATCTCCTAAAAAAATAATAATAATAAATGACACATAAACAAGTTGCTGCCACGTCTGCATTGCTACCATTCTGCATGACATCAGGGCTATCTCAAGTTTTATACACAAAACTCGTTTCTGTCCTAGGGCAAGCATTTGAATTAATACTTTTTGCCTGAGAACTTCTTATTTTTCAGGTGAGAAGATTATGATGTGGGACTGATGACATAAATGGTGGCATCTCAGGCTCTAGGAATCTTCTATTTCTTTTAGGTAGTAGAGCTATTTATTTCTCTTGAAGCAAGGAATGGCCTGGATGATTTATTACAGCACTATGCAATCACAGATAACTATGTACACTGAACAGTAATTGAGTTTCTAAATTGTTTTACTGATCATTCTAACAACATGTCTGAAAATAATTCACACAGAAAAGTTAAACTTTTGCGAATAATTCTCGCTGTCCTGATTTTATGATAATCAGGGTAAGCTAAACATTCACTATTTTAGAAACAATGCATGTGTCCCCAGACATACCTAGTTTTTCTCCCTAGGTCTGGTTTTTAGAATGCTGGTGATAAATGCCAGGTCCCGCGAGGGGGTGAGCCCCCAGGCCCTGCGTGCAGGTGTGCCATCAGGCCCCGTGAGCCACTGACGTAACAGGAGAGTGACACAAGGGAGAGCCAAGACAAGGCGCGCAGAAAAACCAGAAACTAAGGTGGCGCAGGCAGTAGGACGCCTCTCTCCCACACCGGAGGTTCCGAGGATCGAATCCCGGTGAAGACAGGAGGAGGAGGATGAGAAGAGAGGGCAGGAATTGGACACAGAGAGTTGCCCAGTGAATGAACACAAAAACAGCAAAAATGGGGGGTGGGGGTGGGGTAAAAATGGATAAAAGTAAATAAATAAATAAATCCTTTTTTAAAAAGTATAGGGTGTAAGATACAGACTATAGCTAGTAGTAATACTTTGATGATGTTCTTTCCTAATTTGTTAACAAGTGTTTCACAATAATGCAAAGTATTTGTGGTGGGGTGATGTATGGAAGCCCTGTATGATGTTACGCATGTTTGTTTTGTAAGTTCACAATGTTTACTAAACACTTATTGTTTATGTATGTTCATGTATGAATGAATACTAATAAATAGTTTTTAAAATGAAAAAATAAAATAAAGTAAAAAAGAAAGTTAAACTTGTCAGTCAGGACAACTTCAACTAGAAGCTTAGACATAGGAAGCAAGAGGCAGAGCAAGCTAATTTACAAGGCTCCTTTTAACAGCTGGTGTTAAGCTATCACTATTGATTGATAAAGGATCTCACAAACCTTACCTGACTAATTTAAGCACATATGACAATTTACTATTTAAAAAACAAAAACAGTAGGCATGATGCTTCACTCTTTGTTTTAAGAAACTGTCTAAAACTGGAATGGGGGACTCATTGTTGAGGAACACAAGTCCAAACAAATAAAATTTCCATTTAAACTTCCAATTGTGAAAAGATAAAATCTTTCTTAGTAGCAATAATTAAAGGGGCCACAAGAGGGAGACATAACCCACTGAAGTTCTTGTTTCTGTAGCTTAGTAATGCATTCATTTTTCTCTGTTGCAGAGGAAAATGCACTTCAAATTCCAGTTCTGCTATCAATTTCCTTGAGCTCATATCAGTTTTAAAGACATCTATTAATCGCGAGTTATCTTCTTCCTGTTTTTCTCCTTCCTCATTATTCCTCCCATTAACTGTTCATAATAAAGAACTTAGGAATATTTATTGACTAATTTATCCTCAGAGTAATAAAAGGAAAAAAAAATGAAATGAAAGGTTTAAAATCCATCCTAAAAAAGTAAAAAACCAACAAAAAGATAACCTAATTTTAAACATAGGAAAAGGACTTGAACAGACATTTCTCCAAAAAGGATACGCAAATGACCAGTAAGCAGGAGAAAAGATGGTCAACATCATTAGCCATTAGGGAAATGCAAATCAAAACCACAATGAGATACTTCATACCCACTAGAATTGCTGTAATTAAAAAAAAAATTTTAAAAAAAAGTAAAAAAAAAAAAAAAAAGTAAAGCAAGCGTTGGAGAGAATGTAGGAACCCTCATATATTACTGGTAGGAGTGTAAAATGGTGCAACCACTGTGGAAAACAATTTGATAGTTCCTCAGAGAGTTAAATATAGAATTACCATATGACTCAGCAATCCCACTCTAGGTATATACCCAGAAGAAGTGAAAGCAAGGACTAACAGATATTTGTACAAAATGTTCACAGCAGCATTATTCACTCTGGCCAACTGGTGGAAGCAGCCCAAGTTTCCACCAACAGATGAATGAATCAGCAAAATGTGGTACACACACACACTACGAAATATTATTTAGCTGTAAAAAGTAGTGAAGTTCTGATACATTTACAACATAGAATATGCAAATTCATAAGGAGAGAAAGATTAGAGATTATAGGGGCAGGAAGGTAATGCTTAGTGGGTGCAGAGTTTCTATCTGGAGTGATGAAAAGGTTTTGGTAATGGACAACAAACGGTGGCACAACATTGTGAATTTAATATTACTTAATTGTACACTTGAAAGTGGTTAAAATGGGAAATTTTATTATGCTGTATAAATGTTACCACAATAAAAATGTTTAAAAGAAAAGGCAAACACCAAAACTTCAAAGACGCTACCCATTTGAAAAATATTATTTTACTGATACCATTTTTCATTTATTATTTTATGTAGAACTAGTGACCTTAGAAAGAAAAAAAATACCCTATTCCTGATTTAAAGATGGAGAGTTCACACTAAACATTAAAACACAGTTATAACAAAACAAAACATAACAAAAAGATAAAACAACTTCATATAAAAATAATTGATTTAATTCAACAAAAATGTTATTGATAAATAAATGCAGCGCTCACTATAGTTTACAATGATCTTTCACAAACAATATTTCACTTTGATCTTCACCACCCCTTGAAAAAAGAATAGCAGGTATCAGTATTTCATTAAGTGAAGAAATTAATTCAAGAGTTGTTCATACAGTTTACTTAGCACCAGCAATAACTATTGTCTTAATACTAGATTGCTATTTTAAAAAGTCCAAATTTCTATTACATTGTTTTTGTACAGTTAAAAAAAAATGTCGCAAACCACTACAATGAATTCCTGTTTTTAAATCACTGTTACTTTGTCACCGTTTTCAAAATTACACTGCTTCTATGACAAATGGATGGCCACTGTCACCACTGTTATTCCACATTGTACTGGAAGTTCTAGCCAGAGCAGTTAGGCAAGAAAAAGAAATAAGAAGGTATCCAAATTGGAAAGGAAGTAAAACTTTCACTATTTGCAGATGACATGGCCCTATAACTAGAAAGTCCCAAAAAATCTATAACCAAGCTACTAGAGCTAACAGATGAATTCAGCAAAGTGGTGGGGTACAAGATCAACACACAGAAATCAGTAGTTTATCTATATACTAGTAATGAGCAATCTGAGAAGGAAATCAAGAAAAAAATTCCATTTACAAGAGCAACTAAAACAATCAAGTATCTAGGTATAAATTTAACCAAGGATGTAAAGGGACTTTACACAGAAAACAACAAAACATTGCTAAAAGAAATCAAAGAAGACCTATATAAAAGGAAGGACATTCCAAGCTCATGGATTAGAAGACTGAAATATTGTCAAGATGCCAGTTCTACAGACTGCATTTACAGATTCAATGCAATCCCAATCAAAATTCCAGCAGCCTTCTTTGCAGACATGGAAAAGCCAACCATCATATACCCAAAACCATATTAAAAAGAAGAATAAAGTTGGAGGGCTCACACTTACCAATTTTAAAAGTTATTACAAAGCAATGGTCAAACAGCATAAAAATTGCACAAGGACAGAAATATAGAATGGAATAAAATTGAGAGTTCAGAAATACTCTCATACCTATGGCCAATTGATTTTTGACAAGGGTACCAAGTCCACACAATAGGAAAAGAATAGTCTCTACAACAAATGGTGATGGGAAAACTGAATATCCAAAGGCAAAAGAATTAAGGGGGACCCCTATCTCACATCATATATCAAAAATTAACTCCCAAATGGATCAAAGACCTAAATATAAGACCCAGGACTATAAAAGTCCTAGAAGAAAACATAGGAAAGCACCTTCAGGATCCTGTGTTAGGCAATGATTTCTTAGACCTTACACTAAAAACATAAGTAAGAACAACAAAAAGATAAATGAGACCTCATTTGTGCACTAAAGGATTTCCTCAAGAAAGCAAAAGACCACCTATAAAACGGAAGAAAATATTTGGAAACCACATACCTGATTAGGGTTTAATTTCCAGAATCTATAAAGAAATCCTACAACTCAACAACAAAAAGATAATGCAATCAAAAAATAGTCAAAAGGCTTGAATAGACATTTCTCCAAAGGAGATATCAAATGACAAAAAAAAAAAAAAATACATGAAAAGATGTTCAACATCTTTAGCTATTAAGTAAATGGAAATCAAAGCCACAGTGAGATACCATATCACACTCTAGAATGGCTACTATCAAAAACTGAAAAATAGCAAGTGTTGGAGAGGGTATAGAGAAACAGAAATACTAATTCATTATTGGTGGCAATGTAAAATGGTACAACTGTAGAAAACAGTTTGACATTTCCTCAGAAAGAACAGAACTACCATATAGTCTGGCAATCCCACTTCTAGCTATATATCCAAAAGAATTGAAAGCAGGGATTCAAACAGATATTTGCAAACCGATGTTCACAGCGGCATTATTCACAATTGCCAAAAGATGGAAGCAATCCAAGTGTCCATCCACAAATGAATGGATAAACAAAATGCGGTATATACATACAATGGAATAATATGCAGCCAAGAAAAGGAACGAGGTTCTGATAATGCAACAACATGGATAAACTCTGAAGATATCATGTTGAGTGAAATAAGCCAGACTCAAAAGGACAAATATTGTATGATCTCACTGCTATGAAATAATTAGAATAGTTTCATAGAGTCAGAAACTAGAATACAGGTTGCCAAGGACCAGGGAGGGCAACGGAATGAAGTTAAAGCTTAGTTGGTACAGAATTTCTGTTACGGGTGATGGAAAAGTTATGGTAATGGATGATGATGATCGTAACAAAGCACTGTGAATGTAATCAAAACCACTGAATTATATGTATCTGAATGTGGCTAAAGGGAGAATTTTTAGGTTGTACATGTTACTAAAATAAAAATTACACAAATGAAATGTAAAAAAAAAAAAGACACTGCTTCTAAAAATTTAAGTATTTTATTTTACTGGATGTTTTCCACCCCCTTCAATTTTAAGGAAATTCCCCTTTCTTCAATTTTATTACTTCCTCTGTTTGGCAACAGCTTTTCCTCCATCTAAAAGCTTGACCAAAGTGGTTAAGGCTTGTATATGACTTTTAAAAATGTCCATATAGACCTATAAATGCTGTGGGTAAGTCAGCCTCTAAGATGGCCCCCAATGATCGCTGTCTCTTGGTATTTACCCCCTTGTATAATCAATCCCCTTCCACACTGTATCAGGGCTGGTCTGTTTGACCAACAGGAGACAGCAGAAGTGATGGTACACCACTTCTCTGACTAGGTAATAAAAGATACTGCAGCTTCTGTGTTGGTCGCTTTCTCTCTTTCTCATCACACACTCTTTGGGGAAGCCATATCATGAGCAGCCCTACGGAGAAGCCCATATGGCAAGGAACTGATGCCTCTTGCCAAAAGCCATGTGAATAAGCTCAGAAGCACTTCCTCCAGCCCCAGGTAAAAGCTTGACTGCAACTTCATGAAACACCCTGAAACAAAACCACCCAGTTAAGTGCTCTCAGATTCCTGACCTTCGGAAATTGTGAAATAATAAAGGTTTGTGGTTTTTTAAGTTGCTAAGTTTTGGAGTAATTTGTTAGCAACAATTAATAACTAATACATGTGCTTAAACATGTTGATAGTGATTAGCTGCTATGGACCAAGCCCTTGATAAGATGGATGAGGTGCAATCACATATGTTTATCATTACAGCTTGGTTTCTTAGATGTAGCTTTTTAGCAGCAGTACCTTGAATAATTTACCTACCAAATTCTCCCTTTCCCAAATCTCATCTTTATATCTGATACGTTTTTTGTAGGAAAGAAATTATAAATAAAATATATTTTTACTCATAATTATAACAAAGTCTTTTAGGTCCCCTCTGTTTCTGAAGAGTAAAATTATATATAGTTACCTCCTCATACATGTTTTTACGAAACTCCAAGTCCTCAGTAAGACTCTGGCAGCGATTCTCCAAATCCACTTTAAGTAAAGTTTCATCTGCTAACTGTTTTTTGGCAGCAGCTAAGGAAGCTTCCAACTATAAAAAGGAAACAGTTGTGATTTAAAAATTACACAGCAATCATCTAATAATGAATTTAAGATACCTATGAATCAAATCAAGTACTATAATTCCTATATATTTATCAATGTATGAAAATAACTCAAATTAACCTTTACCACAGAACTGTGTGCTCAATTGCTGGTTCCACCCAGAGTGCTATCCCAAATAAACCTTCAAATATATTAATGGGCAATAGGAACTAGAACAGAGACCTATGATTTACACTTTAAAAATAAAAGTGACGATTTTAGCTAACCATTTTCATATTTTCCGATGTGCAGAGCAGCATTATGACATCTTCTCTTTTTCTACCTCACATTTTGGTGCAATAATGAAATAGGCTTCGAGAGCAAGTGAGATAGCACAAGTACTATTAATACATAATCTAGATACAATGAGAGTTGACAATGTTTACCATGCTAGCTACATTAAGACTCTTTATCAAGGGCAAGACACACACAAAGCTTAAGACAGATGAGGCAATTAACGTGCAAAATATGGTTCATGAACAAAATTTACTTTACCTGCGCAATCTGATCCTTCATATCCTCCAAATCTCCCTCTAAACTTTTTTTGTCGCCAAGTGCAGTGGCCAAAGCCGCATCTTTCGAATTCAGTGCTGCTTCATACTCTCGAAGCTTGATCTGGGCTCCATTAAGATCAGATTCTTTCTTAGCATAGCTGCAATACATTTGAAAAAGCACAAGACATCAAATTATACCCATGGGAAAACGTCGCCTTGACTGTCCCGTCAGTCGAGGGGGCGGCTGCTGCTGGCCTCCCCTGATGGGGCCTCCTCCAGGCCGCCGGCCATGGCGTCAGAGGGGCTGCGGGAGACCGAAGGCGAGGGCATCAAGTTATCAGCAGATGTCAAACCATTTGTCCCCAAATTTGCTGGGCCAAATGTGGCATGGTCAGAGTCCTCAGAAGCGTGTGTCTTTCCTAGCTGCGCAGCCACATACTACCCATTTGTTCAGGAACTACCAGTGACTGAACAGAAAATATATACTGAAGATCTGGCCTTTGGAGCTTCGGCTTTTCCACCTCAGTATTTGTCTTCTGATATAACTATTCATCCATACTCCTATTCTCCCTATACCCATGAATCTACGCAAAATGTTTGTTCGGTGCCTGGCTCCCAGTATAATTATAACCGAACTAACTGTTACCAAAGCTTTCACACGGTCAAGCCCCGAAATGAGCATATGAGCCCTCTCCCACAAGAAACTAAAAGTACATTTAAGAAAAAAACATATGAAGAGAAAAAAACTTTTGATGAGCAAAAATTTGACATTAAGAGGGCTGATAGAACTACATCATCTGATATCAAATCTGCTAAAGGTTCCCATCATATATCCATTCATACTGAAAATAGTTTGAAATCAGATAGCTGCCATAAACGAACAAACAAGAAATTTAGAATCATTGAAAAAAGTGGATCTACCTCCAAACCTGAGTTTGAGTTTACCAGATTGGATTTTCCTGAACTGCAGGGTGCAAAAAACAATAATCTAGTGGACATACAGAAGCCACCCAAGTGGGGACCTTTACGCTCCACCACGACAGACATTTCCCTCTTAAGAGAAGGGGTGAAACCACCTGCTGTGTTATCAGAGGGTAATGAAATAGTGGTGAAGAATAAAAATCCAACTGAATCTCTAACTGATAATGCTGCTAACAGTTCCCCTTCATGTACAAGAGAGTTATCTTGGACACCAATGGGTTATGTTGTGCGGCAGACATTATCTACAGAACTGTCACCAACCCCTAAAAATGTTACTTCCGTGATAAACCTAAAGACAGTTGCTTCATCAGCAGATCCCAAAAATGTTAGAGCATCATCTTCTGAAGTTTTATCTTCCAGTCCTTCCTACAACAAAGAGAAGCACATTGTTAATCCTACTTACTAAAAAGTCCAGAGCCTCACAAGGTGAAGACCCTGAGCAAAGCGAAGCCTCGAGAAAGAATAAGAAAAAGAAGGAAAAGTCCAAATCGAAATATGAAATTCTGACAGTTCAAGAGCCACCGAGGATTGAGGTACATTTATATTTTTCACCTTGTATGATATAATAAATGTGTCTGTCTTAATAGAAACATTGGGTTCTTATTGGTTTCCTAAGGGAAAACCTCCAATATTTTCTTTAGTAAGTGTTTTTGTAGTGCTAAAGAAAATAGTAATATCCCATTTTCTTCACGTCCTCATTTTTGCCTCACAGCATAGGGCCTTACAGCAGGCAAAAAAAAAAGATTTGAATGAATGATCTAAAGACAAAAAGTACTTGTATCAGAATTTAATGGTTTGCTGTGTTACTAATATTTACACCTTGGAATCCTCTTTACCTTTTTTTCCCCTTCCTTACTAGCTTTTGTAGGGCTTCTTTGTCTATCCAGAGATTCTTTTTTTGGGGGGGGGGGTGGGGGGGGAACAGGTATTGAACCCAGGACCTCGTATGTAGGAAGCCGGGGCTCAAACACTGAGCCATACCAGCTCCCCCAGAGATCTTCCTTTAACATATGATTCACTATAGGGAGGAATTTAGATTACCATCGAGCCTTTGTGGGTCCCAGTCAGGAGAATTTCATGAATTTCCACAAAAGCTCTTTAAGTTCGGTGTTTATCCCACATTACTCCAAGAGCATCCCTGTCCTGAAAGGGCCCAGCTTAGGTTCTGACTGTGTTTCTCCTGGTTTGGTTCCTTTCTTTTTGCTGCCAGACCAGGTGGAGGCGACTTGGCTCGTGGAGCAGGCAGGAAAGTCTCGCGGGGTGGCAGCCCAAGTGCTCAGCTCAGTGTCAGCCGAGGTTTTCTTGCCAACCTAGGAGGCCTCCCGTGGCTCTTGGACAGTCCAGCTGCAGAGCTGCACGGTATACTTGAAGATAGATGACCATGCAGAGCATCATGCCTTGGGCCAGTGAATAATTTATGTTATTTTTTCTTCCCTATTTCCCACATAACCCTTCTTCAAGGCACCTAAAATATTGACAAAGACAACATAGGAAATATTTTTAAATCATTTAAAAATGGTTTTTAGCAGGCCCATTGCCTTTCTGTCTAACTCTTTTTTTCTAGTCCAGGTTCAGCACAAATGACAGAACACTTACTTACATCTACTGAATCTGGATTTGGTGGTTTCCTAATGGTAAATGTAGGTGAAGATGAGGTGTTTGCATATTTGTAGGACAGGTTAAAGGTCAAGTCTGTAGACTCCTCAAGGGTCCTAAGGTCCTTGAGAGCACTGTCCTTTTTGTTTTCCCCTGAGAACTTTTTCATTGTGAATCTTTCTTTTAAATATAAGTCTGGTTCAGTGGTGTGAGTGCTGTAGTCATTCATTCTGTAACCTCCTAGGAGTTAAAGCAGAAGCCTGTATGTTAGAGTGTTAGGACTGCTTTGTATTACCTTTGAGAACTTTTGTGGGAGTGTACTAAAGAGAGACTATGAGCAATAAAAAGATTGCACGTGGCCATAAAAAAATAAAAATAAAAATAAAAAATTATACCCATGGCTTGATGACTCTCCCTCCCTGTTTAAGGAAGAAAACACAGACAAGGTAATTTAAATAAATGCTGTCATGACCTACAAAATTAGAGAAACAACTCAAGAGAGTTAGAGCTAGTTTTTGGCCATAACAACTTTCTCTTCCAATGTCAAATGATTACACAATCTCATGAATCTATTATCATTGAAACCAAAAAGGGTTAAAATGGGAAACTGAGTTGCATATATGTTACTACGATGACAAGTTATATATATATATATAATATAGTTGCTATCAGCCCACATGGACTAGACTATTGGACACATCTGTGGCTCCATCCCCTGACAGACCAAGAGGGAGAGTGCTCCCTCACTCTCTCTGGACAACTGCAGCCACTTTCAGCCGACACGGATTAGACTATTCGACACATTTGTGGCCCCATTCCCGCCCATGACAGTGCTCTCTCAGCCTCCGGACAACTGCAGTTGCGTTCGGCTTGCACAGACTATATTAGTGGGCAAGCCAGTGGTTCCATCTCCACCCCTGACAGGGTATCCTATGAGACGCAGTGAAGGCAGGGCTGAGAGGGGAATTTATAACCATAACCCTTGATACTTAATTTAAAAAGAAGAAACAGCTAAAATCAAAGACCTAAACACACAGCTGGAGGAACTAGAAAAAGAACAGCAAACTATTCCCAAAACAAGCAGAAGGAATGAAATAACAAAGAGCAGAAATAAATGAAATTGACAACAAATAGAGAATTAACAAAACCAAAAGGTGGTTCTTCCAGGAGATCAACAAAATTGACAAACCCTTAGCTAGACTGATTTTAAAAAAGAGAGAGAGAAGATACAAATAAAATCAGAAATGAGGGGGGATGGGAAGCGGCTGTGGCTCAATCAGTAGGGCTCCCGTTTACCATGTGGGAGGCCCTGGGTTCGGTTCCCGGGGCCTCCTGGTGAGGGCAGGCCCGCCCGCGCGGCGTGGTTGGCTGACCCAGCAAGCGCAAGCAGCAAAGGGGGGATAAATGAATAGATAAATAAAATCTTTAAAAAAAAAAAAAAAAAAAAAGAAATGAGGGGGGAGACATTACTATATATATATATATATATATTTTTTTTTTACTTTTAAAAGAAGCTTTAGATTACATAAATGTTACATAAAAAATATAGGGAATTGCCATATATCCCACTCCCTCCCCTCCCCCAATTTCCCACATCAAGGACATCTTTCATTAGTGTGGTACATTTGTTACAATTGATGAACACATATTCAAACATTGCCACTAACCTTGGACCATAGTTTACATTACAGTTTACACTCTGCCCCACACAATTTTATAGGTTATGACAAAATGTATAATGGCCTATATCCATCATTGCAATGTCATGAAGGACAATTCTAATGTCCCAAAAATGCCCCCATCTTACACCTATTCTTCCCTCTCCCTCCCCCTCAGAACCTCTGGTGGCCACTGCCTTTATATCAATAATAAAAGTTCTTCCATTGCTAGAATAAAAAGTCTATAATAGAATAACAAGTCTACTTTAGTCCATTGTTCATTCCCCAATCTTGAGGATTTGGGGATGGTGATGCCCACTTCGTTTCTAATTGAGAGGGGGCTTAGTCCCATGGGGCAGATGGATGGAATTGTCTTGCTTGCAGTTGCAGACACTCTCTGTTCCTTGGGATGGGCATTGCCCATCATCATATCCTTGTTAGTTGTCCTGGGTGAGTCCAATGAACTGGAGAGTAGGTGTTGCAACTCTGCTGAGATTCAAGGCTCAACCAGCACATGAACAGACCGAAGATTTAAGTCTCTGGGACATATACTGCTAATTATAGGATCACATAAAAGGGGCAGAAGAGCTATGTGTAGGGAAACTATAAATGAGTCTAACTCTGTTACACTAGGGAGCATAAATTACAAAGGAAGGCCCACTAACAGGGTGACGAATTCCTGAGCTTGTCTGCCCTGCTTATGGTTTCTAGATTTCTCTAAGGCCCTCAGGAGCCCCACTCTTTGAGGCACTGTTTACTGTGGCAGTCAATGAGATTCTGCTGAGACGTTTAAGCGTAACCTCTGAATGAGCTTCCAAAGCACTTTAAAATCTCTTAGCCATAGAAACTCATTTGTATTTAATATTTCCCCCTTTGGGTCAAGGTCTTTTTCCAGATGCTTTGCTAGTTGGCACTTGGTAATAATCCTTCAATGCCAGACAGGCTCATCCTCGGTAGCCATGTCCCACACTGAGGTGAAGGTATTATGTTTGTATGCTGAATTTGGCTTAGAGAGAGGCTACATTTGAGCAACAAGGAGGCTTTCAGGTAACTCTTAGGCAGTATATAATAGTAGGCTAAGTTTCAATTTCACAGGAAAAGGTTTCCAAGTATAATCATCAATATCAAGGGCCTGGCCTAACGGTCTGTCTTCCTTCACTAGGTACTGCCCATGTACTAGGGGGATTCTTGTCGCTCTTATTAGATAGTGCAGCAGTACTCCCCAGGATGGGAATTCAATATTCTTTAGGTTATTGTGTGGGTCTCCACCCAACAAGACAATACTCTGTGAAGACTTGAAAATATTCATATGCCTTAGAGGCATGTCCCAGGTGAACCCCTCCCCACATATCCCCCTATCACTGATACCCTGCACCAATGATCCTCCCCTGCCATAGCTGTGACCCTTCTGTGATCTGAAACATCTCCAAAAATGAAGCCAAAAAATAATCAAATAAAATTAGTAAGAAAATTAATTTTTAAAATAACAAATAAAATACAAAAATAAAAAGATTTGAAGTAAAATAAAATTTTTATAAATTGTCTTTCATCACTGTAAGATCTGTTTACCTTGTATGTACAGTGACAATTTCTTCCATATGTTCCCAGTTTCTTTCTTTTTTTTTTTCCATTTTATCTTCAAAGAAGCTTTAGGTTACAGAAAAGAGTCACACAGAAAATAGAGGGGATTACCATATACCCAACACCTTCCCCATTTTCCACTCTCCCCTATAAATAACATTTTACATGTGGATGGTACATTTTTTACACCTGATGTACAAATATTGAAGCATTGCTACTAACCATGGTCAATGGTTTACATTTTGCACTGTACACTTTTACAGGTTTTGACGAAATTTAAAATGGCCTGTATCTGTTATTGCATGATCATGCAGAATAATTCCAATGCCCTAAAAATGCTCTATGGTCCATCTATTCTATTCTTCCCTCCCCTTCCCCTCAGAACCTATGGTAACCACTAAGTTTCAATTTTTGAAGAATAGGGAAGCGGCTGTGGCTCAATCAGTAGGGCTCCCGTTTACCATATGGGAGGCCCCAGGTTCGGTTCCTGGGGGGCTTCCTGGTGAAGGCAAGCCCGCCCGTAAGGGGTGGTTAGCTGACCCAGTGAGCACAAGCAGCAAGGGGGGGATAAATGAATAAATAAATAAAATCTTAAAAAAAAAAAAAAATTTGAAGAATAAAATTCATAATTACTTGCAATAATATTGAGGGCTTGACGTATTGATCTGTGTTCTTTTATTAGGCACTGCCTATGTTCTCAAGATTCTTGTCCCTCTAATTGAGAATATAGCAGGACTCCCCAGGATGGGAGTTTAATATTTTCTTGTTTATTATGAGGGTCTCCACCCAATGAGATAACACAATATGACAAGATGAACACTTACGTATTCCATAGAGGCATGCCCCAGGTGTGCCCTGTTCCGCATATCCCCCCCACACCTGATGCCCTACACCAGTAACCCTCCTCTGCCATATTTGCCAAAAGGACATTCCCACCATTGTAGTTTTAACCACAGACCTGCAAATCCCCAGAGTTCGCCTGCTCCTTCCTCCAACTCCACCCCCTAGTTCCATGGATAGTCCAACCCAACCTCCCCCACCCTACGCCCCCTCACGGACCAGCACCGCCGAATCCAATCACATCACTCACAACTCTCATGCCCATCCACTGCCCAACACCACACCATTCCACCTTATCACAGATTTTGCCCATATAGGCATTGGCTCACCACCCTCTATACCCTTTCTTCCCCCTGTTAACCTATCTTCCAGACTCTAGATTTTGAGTCTGCTCAATTTACTTAAATCATATGCAGTAAGGTCACGTAATATTTGTCCTTCAGTGACTGGCTGACTTCACTCAACACAAGGTCTTCAAGATTCATCCATATTATCCCATGTGTTAATACTGCATTCCTTCTTAAGCTGAGTAATATTCCATTGTACGTATATTCCACAGTTTGCTTATCCATTCATCTGTTGATGGACATTTGGGTTGCTTCCAACTTTTGGCAATAGTGAACAATGCCACTATGAACATTGGTGTGCATATATCTGTTCGTGTCCCTACTTTCAATTCTTTTGGGTATATACCCAGGAGACATTAATATTGACCCCACAGAAATAAAGGAGATTATAAGAGGATATTACAAACAACTGTAACGCCAACAAACTAGACAACGAGGATGAAATGGACAAATTCCTAGGAACATACCAACAATCTACAATGACCCTGGAAGAAACAGAAAACCTCAACAAACCAATCACAAGTAAAAGAAATTGTAACAGTCATCAAAACCTCCCCAAAATGAAAAGCCCTGGACCAAATGGCTTCACAGGCAAATTCTACCAAGCATTCAAAGAAGATTTAAAAATAACATTTTTGTAAGCAAATACACATATATGCATATATATTTATATATCATTTTGCAAATGTTTGTATGTATTGTGAGAATTTTGATTTTTACCCATAATAAAAAAAAAAAAAAAGATTTAATAACAATCTTACTCAACTGAAAACTGAACAGGAAGGAACACTACCAAACCCATTCTACAAAGTCAACATCACCCTAATACCAAAGCCAGATAAAGATATGAAGAAAGAAAATTACAGACTCATTCCCTAATGAATGTAGATACAAAAACCCTCAACAAAATACTCCTAAATGAATCCAACGACACATTAAAAGAATTATTTATTATGAGCAGGTGGGTTTTATCCCAGGCACGCAAGGGTAGTTCAACACAAGAAAATCAATCAGCGTAAAATACCACATTAACAAATCAAAAAATAAAAATCACATCATCATCTCGATTGATGCAGAAAAGGCATTTGACAAAATCCAGCATCCTTTCTTGATAAAAGCACTCCATACATAGGAATCAAAGGAAACTTTCTCAACATGATAAAGGATATGTATAAAAACTCACAGTTAACATTGTACTCAATGTTTTCCCATTGAGATTGGGAACAAGACAAGGATGCCCACTGCCTCCACTGTTGTCCATTATCATATTAGAGGTTCTAGCTATAGCAACCAGGCAAGAAAGAGAAATAAAAGGCATCCAAATTGGAAAGGAAGAAGTAAAACTTTTGCCAATCACAAATAACATGATCCTATACCTGGAAAATCCTGAATAATCTACAACAAAGCTACTAGAGCTAATAAATTCAGCAGAGTGGCAGGATACAAGATTAATATGCAAAACATAGTATTTTTATACACTAGTAATGAGAAATTTGAGGAGGAAGTCAGGGAAAAAAATCCATTTACAATAGCAACAAAAAGAATCAAATATTTAGGAATAAACTTAAGCAAGGACATAAAGCACTTGTATTCAGAAAACTACAATGCATTGCTAAAAGAAATCAAAGAAGACCTAAATAAATGGAGGAACGTTCTGTGTTCATGGATAGGAAGACTAAGTATCGTTAAGATGTCAATTCTACCCAAATTGATATACAGATTCCATGCAGTCCCAATAAAAATTTCAACAGCTTTTTTTTTTTTTTTTTTTAAAGAAATGGAAAACCCAATTATCAAATTTATTTGGAAGGGTAAGGGACTCTAAACAGCCAGAAACATCTTAAAATGGGAGAACGAAGTTGCAGGACTCTCACTTTGGAACTTTAAATCATATTACCTGATTATAATGGTAAAAACAGCATGCTCCTGGCATGAAGGTATAAACCAATGGAACTGAACTAATGGTTGAGAAATAGACCCTCACATCTATGGTCAAGTGATTTTTGACAAGGCTGTCAAAACCACCCAGCTGGACAGAACAGTCTATTCAACAAACAGTGATGGGAGAACTGGATGTCCATAGCCTAAAGAAAGAGTACCCCTACCTCACACCTTATATAAAGTTAACTCAAAATGGATCAAAGACCTAAATATAAAAGCAAAATCCACAAAACTCCTAGAAGAAAATGTAAGGAAATATCTTCAAGACCTGGTGGTAGGTGGTGGTTTCTTAACCCTTACACCAAAAGCATGAGCAAAAAAGAAAATATGGATAAATGGGACCTCCTCAAACTTAAACACTTTTGTGCTTCAAAGGACTTTGTGAAGAAGGTGAAAAGGTAACCCACTCAATGGGAAAAAAATATTTGGAAACCACATATCCGATAATGGATGATTTCCATGCTATATAAAGAGATCGTACACCTCAACAATAAAAGAGCAAGCAATCCAATTTTAAAAAGGGCAAAAGACTTAAAGACTTAGACATTTCTCTCAAGTGGAAATACAAATAGCAAAAAAGCACATGAAAAAAATATTCAATATCACTAGCTGTCAGGGAAATGCAAATCAAAACCATCTCACACCTCACAAAACAGCCATTATTAAAAAAAAAAAAAAAAAAAAAGACAAAACAAGTGCTGGAGAGGATGTGGAGAAATAGGAACACTCCTTCACTGTTGGTGGGAATGTCAAATGGTGCAACCTCTGTGGCAGACAGTTTGGTGGTTCCTCAGGAAGCTAAATATAGAACTACCGTATGATCCAGAAATCTCTCTACTAGGAATGTATCCAAAAGAACTGAAAACAGTGACTCAAATAGTTTGAGGAATTCCTCAAATTCCGCTATGTTTATACCGGCATTATTCACAATTGCCAAAAGATGGAAACAACCCAAGTGTCCATCAACCCGATGAATGATAAATAGAATGTGGTATATACATACCATGGAATACTTTGCTCCTTTAAGAAGAAATGAAATTGGAACACATATGATAACATGGATGACACTTAAGGACACTATACTAAGTGAAACAAGCCAGACACAAAAGGACAAATATTGTATGGTCTCACTAATATGAACTAAATAGGAAGAATAAACACATGGAGTTAAAACCTAGACAGTAGGTTACTAGGAGAAGGATGAGGAATGAGAAGGGATACTGATACCTAATGTATGTAGAATTTTTAATTAGCTTGACTGTAAAAGTGTGAAAATGGACAGAGTTGACGGTAACACATTATATAGTGAGTATAACTAACACAGCTGGTTTATAAATGGGATTGTGGCTGAAAGGGGTCATCTAGGAATGTAAGTGTCAAATGAAAGAAAGCTAGAGAAAAATCTAGGAACTGAATAACATAGTGAACCCAGAGGTAGATGAGGACTGTGGTTACTAATATAAATATAAGAATTTCTTCTATGAACTACAACAAATTTAAGTCACTATTCCAAGGTGTTAAGACTATAGTGATGATTGAGGAAAATACAATTAATATAATTTACAGACTATAGTTAACAGCAATATTATAATAGTCTTGCATCAGTATCAAAGAAGGTACTATATCAACACTAAGAGTCAATAATAGGGGTGTATGGGAATTTTTCTTTTAGGCTAAGGAAAACTTTCAAAGGTTTACTGGGGCAATAACTGCACAACTCTGTGATGAAAATGAGAGCCACTGAGTGTACACTTTGGATAGAATGTATAAGGCATGGGACTGAATAACCATGTGTAGAAGATGGACTGTTGTTAACAGTTCAAACATGAGAGTGTTCTCTCATAAACTATAACAAATGTACAATACTAATATATAGTGTTAATAATAGGGGGTGTATGGAAAAAATATATCAAGTATACCCTAGGGGCCATAGTGTTAATAGTCTGATTGTGTTCTTTCATACTCTGTAACAAATGTTCCACAACAATGTAAGGTATTGGTAGAGAGGTGATGTATGAGAATTTTGTACATTATGCATGACTGTTTTGTAAGCTCACAACTTCTCTAATAAAAAATAAAATAATAATAAATAAATAAGGGGTGTGTGGAAAAAATATACCAAATGTAATTAAGCTATGGACCACAGTTAGTGGTGGTATGCTGAAAATAAAATAAAGACTTAAAATAATAATAATATAAAAATAAGCAGCCTAAATTATAGATGGTTCCTTAATTGATGAGGTACATACCCAGAAAAAGCTATATAAAGTTAGTATATAAATGTCATTATTCCCATGAAATTTACCAGATATATTTTTTTACCCCACAAAAAATAGAACTCTAGGGGGAAGGGTTAGGGGAGGGAGGAGGTGAACACTGGAGACTGGTGGGCACATGGGTGAAACTACAATGATGAGAAAACCCTTTTGGCAATATGACAAGGAAGGGTTACTGGTTTAGGGTGTTGGATGGGGGTGCATTTGGGACAGGGCACACCTGGGGCAGTCTTCAAGAGAATGTGCTATCAGTGGGGGAGACCCACATAATGAGTGGGAAGGAGTTGGACTCCCATGCTGGGGAGGCCCAATATGTTCTCAGAGGGGAGAGTCTCTCGAGAACATGGACAGCTCCCAATAGGGGAGGACAGACTAGTGTGTCAAGCCCTCAGTGTTGTAGCAAATATCTATTAACTTTGTCCTTCAAGGAGTGAAGCCTAGTGGTTGCCGTGGACCGAGAGAGGAGGGGAGGGGAGGGGGGAAATAGAATAGATGGAAGAGGGGGTATTTAGGAGGCAATGGAAGTGTTCTGCATGATCTTACAATGATGGATACAGGCCATGTTAAACTTCATCAAAAATTTATAAACATGTGTGGTCTAAAATGTAAACCATAACGTAAACCTTTGGCCATGATTAGTAGCTATGTTTCAATATTTGTACATCAGTTGTAACAAATGTACAATTCACATGTAAAATGATTATTAACAGGGAAGAGGGAAAGTGGGGTAGGATGTTGGGTATATGGGAGTCCCCTATATTCTGTATGTAACTTTACTGTGACCTAAAATCTCTTTGAAGACCAAAAAAAAAAAAAGGGTAAGACACTGGGGAAGAAATGGAAGAAAATGCGACTGTACATACAGGACAACTGATATTACAGTGATGAAAGGCAAAACCTCAAAAAAAAAATTTTTTTTAATATTTTTCTAGATTATTATGTATTTTATTTCTTATGTTTAAATCTATCATTACTATTTCATTTTCCTATTAATCAAATTTGGTAACATTCTTGGCTTCATTTTTAAAGAAGTTCGGGAACACAGAAGGGTTACAACCATGGCAGAGAAGGATCAATGGTGTGGGTGTCAGTGATGGGGGATACATGGGAGGAAGTTCACCTGGGCATACAGAAGGCATATAAATATGTTCAAATGTTCATGGGGCATAGCCACAGTGGGTAGAGATTCACACAACAGCCGAAGGATTGTTGAATCCCCATCCTGGGGACTCTGCAACATTCTCTAATGGAACAAAAACAATCCCCCAAGTACAATGGCAATGACTAGTGAAGGAGGATGGTCCACTGATGGGCCCTTGATATTGATGACTTTGCTTATGAGCCTTTTGCTTTTCAATTTGCAACTTGGCCTAGTATTGTAGGGTGCCTGAGAGTTACCTCCTGAGTGCCTCCGTGTTGCTCAAATGTGGCCTCTCTCTAAGCCAAACTCAGCATGTGGATGCATTACCTTCCTCCCAGCAAGGGACATGACTCCTGGGGATGAGCCTCCCTAGCACCAACGGATTACTCCCAAGCACCGACTGGTGTTACAACTAGAAAAAGACCTTGAATAAAAGGGGGATAAGGTAAAGACAAATGAGTTTATATGGCTAAGAGACTTCAAAGTGAGTCGGGGGGTCATCAGAGAGGTAACACTTATGCACGTCTCAGTAGTATCTCATAGACGGCCAAAGTAGACACTACCCCAAACAGTGGGGCTCCTGAGGGCTCCAGAAACACCCAGGTTCTGCGGCTGTGGTGGATAGCTCCAGAGTTTGACTCAGATGTGACTCCTCTACACATGCCTCTTCTGTACTTTTTGTTTCAACCTACAGTTGGTGCTGGAGTTGGAGTTGGTACTGGAATCAAGGAGACTTGAATCTCTGGGCTGTCCATGTGTCACTGGGCCCTGAGCCTCAGCAGAGCTGCAGTACCTACTCTCCAGTTCATTGGACTCACCCAGGACAGCTGACGGGGAAGCAAGGATGGACAACCACGACACCAAGGAACCAAGAGTCTACAACTGCAAGCAAGAGCGTTCCATCCATCAGCCATATGGGATCGAAGGCCCCTCTTAATTAGAGAGAGAGTGGGCATCACCATCCCAGAATCCTCAGGATTAGTGAATAAAATATGGACTAGAGTGGACTTACTGGTGTTCTACTATAGACTTATTGAGATTCTAGAAACGGAAGAAATTATATCATTGATGTGGAGACAGTGGCCACTGGAGATGATGAAGTCAGGGAGAGAAAAAAAGAGGTGTAATACAGAGGCATTTTCAGGACTTGGAATTGACCTGGATGACATTGCGGTGACAGATACAGGCCATTATATATCCTGCCATAGCCTAAAGAATTGAGTGGGAGAGAGTGTAAACTGCAATGTAAACTATAGTTCATGCTTAGTGGCATTACCCCAAAATGTGTTTATCAATTGCAATGAATATACCACACTAATGAAAGAAGTTGTTAATGTGGGGAAAAGTGGGAGGTCTGGGGAGTGGGGTATATGACAATCGCTTATATTTTTTTATGCAGCAATTTGTGTAATCTATCTTTTAAAAATAAATAAAATACATATTTAAAAAAAAGAAAATAGAACTCTAAAATTTTATTTGTGTGTATTTATACCGACTACAAGAACAAGTCTAACTAGATTTATATTATTACATAAAACATCCCTTTTTGATTATTAGAGTTAACTGTTTTGTAAACTTTTTTTAAAAAGTAGAATAGCTAAGTTTCAGCTTGAAGAAAGCAAAATGAAGCAATTTTGAGTTTCAATGTAAGTTATACTCTTCTGTGTCTTCTGATTTGGTACATCTGAAGATCTAAAATTTATTGTCAGTCTGCAGAATGTTAAGGACTTTTCTTTTATTTTGGGGAAACAGCTAATTTTCCTCTTCAAGCATTTTCTCTATTTCTTTATCCCAGTTTTCATCTTGTTTCTCTGATTCTGTCACCACTTGGCATTCTTGAAGATCCTGTTGTAGTTCTTTTTCCCAATCTGCAGGATCCTCTTCCAGTGCAACTGTCTTCTCCTTCTTTTCTGTCAAGCACTAGTTGCTCCATTTCTTTCCTCAGATCCTCCTGATTTAAGTTACAGTCTTCAAAGGCGTCACTGACAAACTCAGAAATACTGGGCTAGTAGAAACCCCTTCCTCATCCTCTGGAGGTTTAAGCTGGGATTAGATTACAACAGGTGGCGTTTTGAACAGTATTTCCTCTGCCAGTACAAATCTTCTCTGTTGCTCTGCTCCTCCTTTCCCGTGGCCTGCTGCTGAGCAGCCAGGGCAGTAAGCTGTGACGACTGCTCAATCAGGGAGACACAGTAAAAGGAACTCCTCCAAAACACTTTCTTTACACGTTTAGGAACAAGGGTGAATCTCATCCTCCTCAACAGCCTATCTTCTTGGAGCATGACCAAGGCAACGGGGTACATATGGTCAAAGTTAAAATTAAACTGCACACCAGCCACGGGGTCATGGAGGAAATTCCTCTTGTCAGCTGATAAGGCCAAGATTCAGCTGTTGAATTGTTATTTCTTCATCATGACTGTCCACATATGGGGGCATTGCTACTTCTGAATTTTTTGTATGTCGCTCCTGAACAAATTTTTTTCTGTTCCTTCTGAAAATCTCCTAAACTGTCTTATCTATGATGCCACCTATTTTTCCTCCTTCTACCAATTTATCATTTGTGCTGTTTCAGCAACTCATTTGTTACCTTTTTCATAGCAGCAGATGCTAAGTTAAGTAGATAGTTGCCAAGGCCTTTGGCTTAGTGAAGAAGTCCACCATGCCCTCGTAGAGCCGTTCTGGTGGCCTCCCTCAGGCTGCCCATCTCCCTCAGACTTCCTGCCGCCCACAGCTAACTGCTCCAAGCCCACCCAACTGCTCAGACCCCAGAACATCCTGCCCACTGGGCCGCCGCAGCAGATGCAGTCCCTGGAGACCCCAGCGATGGCCATCTGCTCCAGACTCTACCTTGGCCATCTCCCCCCAGATATTTTTATTATACTGCATATAAACAAGAGTGGACAAAGGCTACGATTAGTACTCAACAAATGTTTCTAAGTGAATAAAACCTGTCAGGGATACGTGTTTTTATTAAAAAAAAAAAAAAAAAAAAAACTCATTCAATGATATACCTAATGATATAATGATAAACTCATAAAAATGATATACCTAATAATAAAGAGTTTTAAAAGCTACCCATTTGAAAAAGAAAAAAACTGGACACGAAATAGTCACATTTCTAAGGATAAATCTAAAGATAAAAAATAGAAATACGATTATCTGGATTTTTAAAATTACTGACAGACAAAACAGCAGTTTAAGGAAATTAAACATTCTCAAGTATCTCCATTTCAAATTCCATTACTAATACTCAATAACAAATGCTATGCAACCCTCTGGCTATTTACATCATTTCCTAGCATTTTTGAGACACTATTATAGGTTGTCAGGTTGATCTTATCTAAAAAGATTAGATAATACAGATACTACAGATTGAGAATTTTCTCTAATGCACACAATTGCAATCTTCTAGATTTCCTAGACAGAAATCAGGCTACCAAGGAGGAAGAAAAAGCAAAGAACTCCAAGCCAATGATACCCTATCTCTAAAAGTCCAGCTGCTTTTCTTAACCCAGCACCCATCACTGTTAACAAACTACAGGGGATGAAAAGGGAAAGGCCATTTACCTTCTCACCTGCAATCAATAACTACAGACAGTACTTTGTATAAAATTGTCATTCTAATCATATCTGCAAAACAAGGATTTTAAAACCCCTCAAAACAGACACACTCCACATGGAGAACCTGGCCAATTAGGCCCAACTGTTTGAGCTCTTTTAATGTTTTAAAATACTGTGAGGTTTTTCTGAACAGCTGTCTGGTAGCAGAATACCACTCAACACTAGTGCAGTTATACAAGTAACTACACCAAATAATTAAACTACTTTCTAGGGCCCTCTTCCTACCCAGAGATCTGAATCGTAACAACCTTTATTATCTAGCTATGGTCCAATTTATAGAATATAAACTAAACGTCTTCATTTTGAATTTAAAGTAAAAGTTATTAATATGTCCAAACAAAAACCTTCCGTCCAAAAACTAAATAATCATATTTTATAATTAGGACCAAACTGCCTATTATGTATGCACCTGTGCCAACATTCATGTATCAACTTCAATGCTGTCTTCAAATTATCTTCTCTTCCAAAGAGAGAAAGGATATGATCTACAATATTTCTACTGAGGTGAATTTCCCTGCAATTAAAATAAATGTAATTTAATACACACAAACTCCAGAAATGTGTATGACCACAATTTTCATTAACAAAGATTTCCTCGGGTGCATGCCCAAACACGAAGATGATTTTGTACAAACTCAAAAGCTGCAAAGGAGAATTTCTGGTGGCAGTACAATTCTACCACTAACTCAATAAACAGGTCAATTAACAAATTAGCAACAATCAATCAGAATAGGTCAAACCCTAACTGAAATCAGATTAAAATTACGAAAAATACTAAATAAGACTGAAACTGGATCACAAAACCATTTCTTTTAACTACAGAAATTTATTCCCACATAAATAGGCATTTACAGATTAAGTTCAAATAAAACTTACTCATTAAAAAACAAACACATCCCACCACTTTATCAAGCACCTGCTATATGACAGGCACTGATCTGGGTCTGGAAACCAGCAGTAAACAAAATATGCCAAGTCCCTGCCCCTACAGAAGGTACATTCAAGAAGGGAGAGGCAAACAATGAACAAATACATATATGTCAGGGCTAATCAGTACTTTGAAAAACAATAAAGCAGAATAAGGGATGTAGAAATGGAAAGCAGGGGTGTTAATTTAAGTATGGTCAGAAAGAAATTGATTTTGTGCCTGTAATTAACACCAGCTACCATTACTCACCCAAGAAAATCACTTTTCACACCTATATTTTATTCAGCAACACAAATACTACTATCAGTATTCATTTCACTGTTCCTCCGTGGTTAATATGTAACCTAAACTTACGGGAAATAGTCTCCTATAAAAATGGTAATCATTAAGTCAATAATTATCTAAGGAGAGCTACAGAGTGCTAGGAACTGTGCTGATACAATAAGCGAACAGACACTAGCTTTATCCACAAAGTGATCCCACTCTAATAAGCACGGCAATCAATCATACAAATTGTCAAACTGACCATCAAATCAAACTTGTGAGTAACTTCCCTGACAAGTTTTAGTAAAGAGGAAAGTTTAAAGTGCTACAAGAGTACATAATGTATGGGAAGCGGCTGTGGCTCAATCAGTAGGGCTCCCGTTTACCATATGGGAGGCCCCGGGTTCGGTTCCCAGGGCCTCCTGGTGAAGGCAAGCCCGCCCGCACGGCGTGGTTAGCTGACCCAGCGAGCACAAGCAGCAAGGGGGGGATAAATGAATAAATAAATAAAATCTTAAAAAAAAAAGAGTACATAATGTGACCTCTGGGTAAAAATGGCACGTTAAACACACAACCCCACTACTGTTACTTTCAAATACCCAACTAAAACAGCAAAGGCACAAACTCACAATGAAAATCAGATTTAAAGAGGAAACAAAATTTTGGAAGCTGGAAAGCCTATGAATGGATGAAAATGAACTTAGCTAACTCAAGAGCACTGAATCCTAAACCAGATAAAGGAAAATCTGAGAAGTAACCAATTGAATACTGCAGGCACAGTTAACAGCAAGAGATACACCCTGGTACCCTGAAAGTAGAAAGACTGGTTGAAGATCTTTAAGAAGCAAAGCAGGCCTCTGTCCCCCAAGCTCCCTGCCACCATGTTCAGAGAGACTAAAGCAGATTCTCTGGCCTGGCAGAGACAACTGGCACAACCAAAGACAGCAGTATCATACTAAAAGCAGAGGAATTTAGCGGACTTTTATGGATAGAATGCTGGTATCCTCCAATCCTCTTACCTCTCCCAGCTGGTAGTCCACTGGCAGCCAGGCCAATCCTCTCTGGGACAAGGGGGAAAGCCTAAGAGAAAACACCCGAAGACATTGACATTGGGTGTTCCCAATGAAATAGCCAAGCCAGATCATCCTACAATGAAGCCAAGGCAAATAGCCCCATTCATGCACAAAGCTTCCGATCAGATTTTTAGGCATCCCAATTCTGAATACAAGTGGACAGATGATGTCACCAGACATTTAGAAAATTTCTGAGACACTATGGTTTGGCTCAATGTCCTAATTGGGATCTCTCACACTAGAAAGCCAAAAAAATTACATTTCCCAGACTCTCTTACAGCTAGGATTCTGAATGCAAATTAGGTTCTCGCACTAGGGATCACAAGAGATTTAGAAGAATGTGTCATGGGCACATTATTAACCCTTGCAGCATTTTTTCTGCTGGCAAGCAAAGTCATTGAGATCAGAAATCCTTCTATCCTATGCCAGTACCATGCACATAACTCTAGCTTTGTGTGTGTGTGTTTTATTATTTAGTCATCCCCTGCCCCAAGATGGCTCCCTCATCTGTCTGCTCATCTTTCAGGAGGCACCAGCACCCAAACCTGGAACCTCCCGTGTGGGAGGTGGGTGCCCAAATGCACGAGCCACACCCGCTCCCCAGTAGTTCATTATAAAATTGGGAAATGTGAGTTCTCCAACTTTGTTCTTTTTCAAATTTGTTTTGGCTATCTAGGTCCCATGTATTGCCACTAGAATTTTAGGGTTGGCTTGTCAATTTCTGCAAAACGACGCAACTAAGATTTTGATAGAGACTGCACTGAATTTGTAGGGCAATTTAGTGAGTACTGCAATCTTAACAAGATTAAGTCTTCTGACCCATGAACACAGAATGTTTTTCTATTTGCTTAGGTCTCCTTTAATTTATTTCAATGATGTTTTGTAATTTTTGGTGTAAAGGTCTTATACCTCTTTGGTTAAAATTATTCCTAAGTATTTTATTCATTTTGATCCTATTGTAAATGAAACTGTTTCCTTAATTTCACTTTTGTATTTCGATCTTGTATCCATCCTGCAGCCCAGCTGAACTTGTTTATTAGCTTTAAAAGTTTCCTGTGTGTCTATGGATTCCTTAAGATTTTTTATATATGAGATTATATCATCTACAAAACAATATCGTTTTACTTATTCCTTTATATTCTTGATGATGGTATTTCTTTTTCTTGCCTTGGCTAGAACCTCCAGTACAAAGTTGAACAGAAATCCTTATCTCTGTCTTATTCCTGACCTTAGAGAGAGAGCATCCAGTTTTTTACCATTAAGTATGATGTTAACTGTGCATTTTTCATAGATGCCTTTTAAAAAAAAATTACTGAAGTATATCATTCGTACGTGTACATACATAAACAATAAGTGTATAGTAAAAGTTGTGACTTTACAAAACAAACATGCTTATCATCATAAAGGGCTCTCATACATCACCCACCATCAACACCTGCATTGTTGGTGAAACATTTGTTACAAATTATGGAAGAGCATCATCAAAATATTGCTACTAACTCTAGCCTGTATCTTAACATTCAGTGTAGTTTCCCCTAATCCAACAGATTATTAGCACCCTGTATTAGTATTATACATTTGTTATAGTTCATACAGTCCACTGGATTCCTTGTGTTATAAAGCCCCATGTTTTATATAATCCATCAATGTGTACACTCAGTGGTTCTCATTTTCAGAGTTATGCTGTCATCATCTCAATTTTAGAACATTTTCATTATTCCAAAAGGAAAAATCCCACATCCCCATTATCCCCCTATAGTTGTCTCTCAGAATTGGTATAATATCTTCTTTGCCATTACTGCTAAAATATTACATTACTATAAACTATCATCCATAAGTTACATTAGTTGTAATTTCCCCGAGCATCACCATATTCTTAACACTTTTTAAAAGAACATTCTATATTTATACTATTAACCACAATCTTCATCTACCACAGAAATCACTGTTATACATATCCTAGATTATTCTCTAGTGTCCTTTCAATTGACATTTATGTCCACAGACTACCCCTTTCAGCCACAATCTCCTTTATAAATCAGAAGTGTTAGTTATACTCATTATAATGTGCTACCATTAACTCATTTCCATACTTTTATAATAAACCTTATTAAAAATTCTACATACACTGAACATCAGCTCCCATTCTCAACCTACATTCTATTTCCTAGTAACCTATATTCTAGAGTTACCTCCATGAGTTTACTCATGATATTTAGTTCTTATTAGTGAGACTATACAATATCTGTCCTCTTGTGTCTGGCTTATTTCACTCAACATGATACTCTCAAGAGTCACCCATGTTATCATATGAATCCTGATTTCATTTCTTCTTACAGCTGGACAGTATTCCATTGCATGTAAATACCATATTTTGTTTAGCCATTCATCAAGTGATGGACACTTGGGCTAATTCCATATTTTATCAATAGTGAATAATGCTGCTATGAACATCAGTGTGCAATTGTCATTTCATGCCCTTGCTTTCAGTTCTTCTGAATATATTCCTAGTAAGGAAATTGCTGGATCATACAGCAGTTCTATATTCAGCTTCTTGAGGTAGTGACAAACTGTCTTCCACAGAGGCTGCACCACTCTATATTCCCACAGTGAAGGAGTGTCCCTATTTCTCCACATCCTCCCCAGCCCTTGTAGTTTTCTGTTTTTTTGATGATGGCCATCAAAATGGTGTTTTTGATATGCATTTTCCTAATGTCTAGAGATGCTGAACACTTTTTCCTGTGTTTTCTCATCATTTGTATTTCTTCTTGGGAGAAATGTCTATTCAAGTCTTTTGCCCATTTTTAAATTTTTTAATGGAGTTGTTTGATTGTCTTTTTATCATTGAACTGTACGATCTCTTTATAATATGGATACTAAATCTTCGTCAAATATGCAGTTTCCAAGTATTTTCTCCCCTTGAGTAGGATGCCTTTTTCTTTCTTGACAAAGTCTTTTGAAGAACAAAAGTGTTTAGTTTTTTGTTTTTTTTTTTTTTTTTTTAAAGATTTTATTTATTTATTCATTTATCCCCCCCTTGCTGCTTGTGCTCGGTGGGTCAGCCAACCACGCCGCGCGGGCGAGCCTGCCTTCACCAGGAGGCCTCGGGAACCGAACCCGGGGCCTCCCATATGGTAAACGGGAGCCCTACTGATTGAGCCACAGCCGCTTCCCAAAAGTGTTTAGTTTTGAGACAGTCCCATTTATCTACTTTTACTCTTGTTGCTCATGCTTTGAGTGTAAGGTTTAAGAAACTACTGCCTACCACAAGATCTTGAACATGTTTCCTTACATTTTCTTCTAGAAGTTTTATGGTTGTAGTTTTTATATTTAGGTCTTTGAGCCATTTTTAGTTAATTTTTGTACAAGGTGTGAGATATGGGCCCTCTCTTTCTTCTAGATATGGATATGCAGTTCTCTCCCAGTACCATCTGTTGAACAGACTGTTCTGCCCCACCTGGGTGGGCTTGACAGCCTTGTCAAAACTCACTTGACCATAGATGTGAGGGTCTATTTCTGTAGTCTAGGATTGGCTCCACTGGTCAATGTGTCTATCTTTATGCCAGTAGCATGTGTTTTTACCACTGTAGCTAAGTAATATGCTTTAAAGTAAGGAAGTGAGAGTCCTCCAACTTCCTTCTATAGTTTGTTTTTTAAGGATTTATTTATTTACTTTTATCCATTTTTACCCCCCACCCCACCCCCGTTTTTGCTGTTTTTGTGTGTGTGTCCATTCTCTGGGCAACTCTGTGTGTCCATTTCCTGCCCTCTCTTCTCATCCTTCTTCTCTTGTCTTCGCTGGGATTCGGTCCTCGGAACCTCCTAAGTAGAAGAGAGGTGTCCTACCGCCTGCACCACCTTAGTTCTGTGTTTGTTTGTTTGTTTTTGGTGCATCTCGTCTTGGCTCTCCCCTGCATCACTTTCCTATTACGTCATTATCCTGCTACGTGGCTCATGGGGCCTGGCGGCGCACCCGCACATGGGGCTTCAGGGGCGCACCCGTGCACGGGGTCTGGCAGCCCATGCACCTTCTATATATATATATATATATATATATTTTTTTTTTTTTTTTTAAACCAGGGATCAAACCCAGGTCCCTCCATATGCGAGACTGATGCCCAACCATTTGAGCCACATCCGTCCCCCTTCATTCTACTTTTTAAAGACATTTTTAGCTTTCAGGACTCCTTCCTCTTCCTAATAAATTTGATAGTTGGCTTTTCCATTTCTGCAAAAAAAATAAAAGGCTGCTGGGATTTTTATTGGGATTGCAATGAATCTGTAAATCAGTCTGGAAAGAACTGACATCTTAACTATATTTAGCCCTCCAATCGATGTACATGGAAAGTCCTTCCTTTATTTAGGTCTTCTTTGATTTCTTTTAGCAATGTTGTGTAATTTTCTGAATATGGCTCCTTTATGTCCTCAGTTAAATTTATTCCTAAATATTGGAATCTTGAAGTCACTATTATAAATGGAATTTTATTTCTGATTTCCTCCTCAAACTGCTCATTAGTAGTGTATAGAAACGCTACTGATTTTGCGTATTAATCTTGTATTCTGCCACTTTGCTGAACTGGACTATTAATTCTAATAGCTTTGTTGTGGATTTTGGGGGATTTTCCAGGTATAGGATCATATCATAAGCAAATAGCGAGTTTTACTTCTTCCTTTCCAATTTGGATGCCTTTTATTTCCCTTTCTTGGCTAATTGCTCTAGCTAGAACTTCTAGTACAATATTGAATAATAGTGGTGACAGAGGGAATCCTTGTCTTGTTCCTGATCTCAGCAGTAAAGCTTTCTGTCTTTCACTGTTGAGTACAATGCTAGCTGTGTTTTTCATATATGTACTTGTGGCGGTTTGATATTATTTATGAATTCCAAAAAGAGACAAAGATTATGTTTATAAACTGGTCTGTTCCTCTGGGCATGATACACTTTGAATTTTTTAGATTCAGCTGAGATGACTTTGATTAAATTATATTAAGATTGGGGCTTTGATTCAACCACATCATTAGGGTGACTTAGTTTGAGTCCCCACTCCCTTTGTGGGCTATACAAACGGACACTCAATCAAGGAGACAGGCAGAAGTAGATATACAGGAGAAGAACAGAGGAAGAGAGACAGCTCTATAGATATAGCAGAGACCCCAGGAAGAGAGATGAGCCATTTGCCTGAGAGTTTACAGCTGAAGAGACCAGAATCCTGAGCAGCTGCAGCTGAGCAGGCCGGGGAAGAAACAAGCCTACAGCCTACAGCTGAGATTGGAAGAAGCTGGGCCCACGGAGCCTTTAGAGGAAAGGGGAAGGCTGAACCCTCACAGATATCAGCAGCCATCTTGCTTCAACATGTGACAACAGACATTTGGTAAGGAAGAACCTCTTATGGTACCTTGAGTTGGACTCTTTAGGGCCTTGTAACTATAAGCTTTTAGCCCCAAATACCCTTTATAAAAGCCAACAGATTTCTGGTATTTTGCATCAGCACCCCTTTGGCTAACTAAATACAACACTTTACCATGTTGAGAAAGCTTCCTTCTATTATCTTTTTTTTTTTTTTTTTTTTTTAAGGAGGTATTGGGGATTGAACCCAGGACCTCATACATGGGAAGGAGGTGCTCAAACACTGAGCTATATCCACTCCCCAATGAGAGTTGGTTTTTTTTTTTTCATTTGTTTGTTTTGTTTCTTTTAGGAGGTACTGGGAATCAAACCCAGGACCTCATACATGGTAAGCAGGCGCTCAACCACTTGAGCTACATTCGCTCCCCTATTCCTATCTTTTGGAGTTTTTTTATCAAGAAAGGATGCTGGATTTTGTCAAATGCATTTTTTGCATCAATCGAGATCATCATGTGATTTTTCTGATTCTATTTATTAATGTACTGTATTACACTAATTGATCTTTTTTTATGTTGCATACCTGGGATGAAACCCATTTGATCGTGGTGTATATAATTCTTTTAATGTGCTTTTGAATTTGGTTTGCAAGTATTTTGTTGAGGATTTTTGCATCTATATTCATTAGAGAAGCAATCTGTAATTTTCTTTCTTTGTAGTATTATTACCTACCTGGTTTCGGTATTAGAGTGATGTTGGCTTCATAGAATGAGTTTGGTAGCATTCCTTCCTGTTCAATTTTTTGGAAGAGCTTGAGTAAGATCGTTATTAAATCTTCTTTGAAGACTTGGTAGAATTCACCTGTGAAATCACTTGGTCCTAGTCTTTTCAAATTTGGGAGATTTTGATGGCTGTTCCAATCCCTTCACTTGTGAGTAAACCTGCTGAGGTCTTCTATTTCTTCTAGCGTCAGTGAAGGTTGTTCCTGTTTCTAGGAATCTGTTTACTTGGTGTACATTGTTGGTTTGTTGGCTACACTTGTTCATATTATCCTCTTACCATCTCTCTTATTTCTGCAGGTCAGTAGTAATGTCCCTCCCTCTCATTCTGATTTTATTTGCATCTTCTCTTTTTTTCTTTGTCAGTCTAATAAAAAATTTGTCAATTTTGTTGATTGTATTGAAGAACCAACTTTTGGTTTTTGCTGAACCTATTGTGTTTTTTGTTCTCAATTTCATTTATTTCTGCTCTGATCTTTATTATTTCTTTCCTTTGGCTTGGTTTGGTAGTAGTTTGCTGTTCTTTTTTTTTTTTTTTAAAGATTTTATTTATTTATTCATTGCTGCCTGTGCTCGCTGGGTCAGCCAACCACGCCGTGCGGGCAGGGCCTGCCCTCACCAGGAGGCCCCGGGAACCGAACCCGGGGCCTCCTATATGGTAAATGGGAGCCCCACTGATTGAGCCACAGCCGCCTCCCTGCTGTTCTTTTTCTAGTTCCTCCAGGTGTACAGTTAGGGCTTCAATTTTAGCTCTTTTTTTTTTTTCTTTTTAAAAGACGCATTAGATTGCACAAATGTCACATCAAAAATATAGGGGATTTCCCCCTCCCCCTCCCACACTTTCCCCCATTAACATCTTGCATTAGTGTGGTACATTTGTTACAATTAATGAACACATATTGAAGCACTGCTACTAACCATGGTCTATAGTTTACATTATGGTTTACACTTTGCACCACACAATTTTATAGGTTTTGACAAAATGTATAATGGCTTATATCCGTCATTGCGTTATCATGCAGAACAATTCCAATGTCCCATATTATACCTATTCTTCCCTTTCCCTCACCCCTCAGAACCTCTGGTGACCACTGTCTTCATATTAATATTACAAGTTCTTCCATTACTAGAACAATATTAAGTCTATGTTAGTCCATAACTGCATTCCCACCTTGTTTGTTAGATCCTCAAAACTTAAGATTTTGGGATGGTGATGCCACTCTGCTTCTGAGTGAGAGGGATTTAGATCCCATGGGGCAGATGGATAGAACTGTCTTGATTGCAGTTGTAGACACTGTTTCTTGGGATGGGTGTTGTCCATCATCACCCTTTTGTTAGTTGTCCTGGGTGAGTCCAGTGAACTGGGGAGTGGGTATTGGCTGCAATTCTGCTGAGATTCAGGGCTCAAACGGCATATGAACAGCTGGAAAATGTAAGTCTCTGGGACATATATTTAATGGGCATAGTGCTAATAATAGGTTCAAATAAAAGGGGCAAAAGAACTATGTGTAGGAAAACTATGAATGAGTCTAACTCTGATACACTGGGGGGGATAGATTATCATATATTCCAAGGTAATACATGTATATCCTGCTGTTTGGGGGTATAATGCTCTATAAATGTCTGTTAGGTCTAGTTCGTTTGTCATAACATTCAAGCTCTCTGTTTCCTTATTTATCTCTATCCAGATGTTCTATCCAGTGCTGAGAGTGGTGTACTAAAGTCTCCAACTATTATTGTAGAGATATCTATTTCTCCCTTCAGTTTTGCCAGTGTGTGCCTCATGTACCTTGGGTTAGCCAGGTTAGGTGCATAAATATTTATTATAGTTCTTTCTTCTTGGAGAACTGCCCCTTTTATTAACATATAATGACCTTCTTCATCCTTTGTTATAGTTTTACATTTAAAATCTATTTTGTCTGATATTAGTATTGCTACTCCAAATCTTTTTTTGTTGTTATTATTTGCATGGAATATCTTTTTCCAACCTTTCACTTTCAACTTGGTTGTTTCCTTAGATCTGGATGTGTCTTTTATAGACAGCATATAGATGGCTCATATTTTTTTAATCCATTCTGTCAGTCTATGTCTTTTGATGGGGATTTCAAGCCATTAACAATCAATGTTATTACTGTAAAGGCATTACTTACTTCGTCCATTTTATCCTTTGGCTTTCTGTTGTCGTATCTTATTATTGTCTGTCTTTTTACCTTTTAAGTAATCATAGATACCTATTATCAATTTCAGGAAGCCCCCTTTTATTCCTGGTTTGCTGAATGTTTTTATCATGAAAAGGAGTTGTACTATGTCAAATGCTGTTTCTGCAACTAATGAGATGATGTGGTTTTTGTAATTCGTTCTATTGATAGGGTATATTACATTGATTGATTTGCATATTGCTGAACCAAACTTGCATTCCTGGGATAAATTCCACTTGATCATGGTGTATAATTCTTTTTATATGTTGCTGGATTTGGTTTGCTACTATTTTGTTAAGAGTTTTTGCATCTAGGGAAGCGATGTGCCTAAAGCCAGTGTGCTCCCGCCTACCACATGGGAGGCCCCTGGTTTGGTTCCCGGTGCCTCCTAAAGAAGGCAGTGAGCTGGCACAACAGGTGGGCGCGGCAAGCTGACACAAGATGACGCAAGAAGAGACACAAGAAGGAAAACATAATTAGAGACACAATAAAGCAAGGAGCAGAGGTTCTCAGTGCCTCCAAAAGAAGACAGTGAGCTGACGCAATAAGATGACACAACAAGAGACACGGAGAGGAAAAGCATAATGAGAGACACAACAAAGTAGAGTGGAGTTGGCTCAAGCGATTAGGCACCTCCCTCCCACATCGGAGGTCCCAGATTCGGCTCCCGGTACCTCCTAAAGAAACAAGGAAGACGAACAGACATAGCAAGTGCAAAACATCAAGGGGGTGGGGAGAAATAAATAAATAAAATCTTTTTTTAAAAAAAGTTTTTGCATCTATAATCATAACGGACATTGGTCTTGCAGTTTATCTGAAACACTAGTCCAATGTCCACTCACCAGTTTCCTGAGTGTCAAAATGCAGGTGATTTGTTAGCAGCAGCAGTGATTACTTCCTGTTCCTATATTACAGCTGCAGGTTGTTTTCTTAAACAGTAGTTCCAGTGCTGGCCTCAGGCATAAAGCTTACATACAGGATCAGTTCTGCATTATTCTGGGAATTTATCCTGCTCCTTCAGTGCTTCTAACAATTTTTTCTAAGTACCTATATAACCCATATTGTTTCCCTTTCTCTTAAAATATCTAGTGGTTTCTGAGCAAACAGGGACCATGAAGGAAAAAGAAGACTTCTGAAAAAATAATTCAAGGAAATTTCTAAGAACTACAGAACATGAATTTCAAGACTGAGAAAAATCACCAAATGGCCAGGAAAATTGTTCCATACCAAGGAACAGCCTTATGACATTTCAGAAATAGACCAAAAAGATGCTACAAGTTTTTTTGTTGTTGTTGTTTTTTTAGTAGTAGTACTTCTGCAGCAATAATGAAAGCTAGAAAAGAGTAGAGCATGACTTCAAAATTCTGAGGAAATATTATTTATAACCCAGAATTCTATACCCAGGCAAACCATTAACATTTAAGCAATTCAACCAGACTAGAAAAGAAGGTTCCGAAAGATATTTTTAATAAGAAGCTTGGGGACCAGATGTGGCTCAAGCGGTTGAGTGCCTGCTTCTCATATGGAAGGTCCCGGGTTCAGTTCCCAGTACCTCCTAAAAACAAGTAAACAAAAAAACAAACAACAAGCAAAGAAACAAAAAAAAACAACTCAGGGGAGCCAATGTGGCTCAGTGATTGAGCACTGGTTTCCCACTTACAAGGTCCGGGTTCATTCCCCTGCCCTGGTACCTAAAAAAAAAGAAAAGAAAAACAAAAGCCAGTAGAAAACCTAATTCTTCTAAATGACTTGGTAATTTTGGAAATGACATAAGTCTTACTATATAATTGCACAAAACTAAGTAAAAAAATACTATTTAATAATTCATAAAAGATCAAAAGTTTGTATAGGAAAGAAAAACAGCCATAATATACTATGGAGATCTGCTGGGAATTATGTTTATATAGCACAGGCATTTTTGCTATAAAAAATGTGCTCCTGAAAACCACTGCATGCTGCAGACACTAAAATAATAAGGCTAATGGGAAAAATAAGGTTGGAGCCGACCACTCAAAACCTATGCAATTTTGTAACCAGAGCACCTGTACTAACATAAACAATAATTGGTACCTTGGGAAATGACTTGGGACAGCCCAGGCAGGCAATTTAGTGTGGCTAGAGGCTGCCTCAAGAGATGGTAAAAATGCACAAAAACAAGGTGTCAGATGTGGCTCAACTGGTTGGGCGTCCGTCTCCCATATGGAGGGACCTGGGTTCGATCCCCGGGACCTTCCGTTAAAAAAAAAAAAAAAAAATGCACAAAAACAAGAGTGGAAATACTAGCTTCCAGGCATTGAGACAACAGAGATAGACTGGACCTCTGAGCAGCACAGAGGGAACCTGGATACAGGCACTCACTTTTAATTTTCTTAAAATAGAGCTGAATGCAGATCTAAGTGCTTTTTTTTTTTTCTTCCCTGAAGATAACTCTATTCTCGCCATTCTAGTTCCCTTTTCCTAAGAAAAATGACACATAAATCAGTACAACTCCCAGTTATAATGAAATCATTTCTCTATTTACCAATTATATATTAACTAATTGGTGGTTGCAGCAAATGGTATAATTTTTGCAGAACAAAATTAATATCTTAAATAGCAAAAAATTGACCTAACCAAAACTACAATATAGCATAACTATAGGAACAATGAGGGAAAGAAAAACATGTGTATGGAAAGAATAGAGTGAAAAAGGACTCAATCCCTCACTTTCCACAGCCCCATGTCAATTAGATAATGGAGGTAAATACCAAAGGAACAGTGAAAACAGTTGAAAGTAATCTTTTTCCTGAGAAACCCTTGGACAACTGACCCCCTAAATTACATACACCCATATATGTTCATAGGATGTTTTTTACAATGCATATTAGGAAAATCTGATGGTCATGAAAGTCAGGGACAAATTCCCTAAGGAAATGAATATTGAACAGATATATGAAGAATGAGTAGGAGAGTTAACCCAATGATAAGAAGTCCAGACAAAGGAAATTCCATATGCAAAGGCCCTATTAAGAGGGACTCTGGCAAATGGGTCTGAATAAAGGCCTTTGTGAATAGAGAGAAGAGAGCAACTCAAAAGTGATGTGATGATATAATGAAGCTGAAGAGTCAGGCAAGGACCAGTGCATGAAGGGATGGCTTTTAGGTAGTATGACCATACATCCCTATTTGCCCAGGACAATTCCCATTTTTGCCAATATCCCAGCATAATTATTAACAGCTCCCTCTTTCACTCACAAATAACCCAGTTTGAATAAGTTATACAGTCACCCTACATTAGTTAATATTGAGGATTTTAGTCTTTGTCCTAGTAGCTACTAAAGTGTTTTAAGCAAAGTAAGTAAAGGAATCTGATTTTTAGTTCCGAATCTTAGAGGGATAAGAGTCTGGTCGTTGTATAAACACTGAGTGAGAATCTACTTTAAGTCAACCTTGTAGAATGTTTTCTTCCCTTCACAGTCAAGATTCTTGAACAAGTCGACTAAACTCATGATCTCCTTTCTCCCATTCACTCCTCAAGGATCTCCAGTGCCTTTGACCCCACTACTCTTCACAAACATAAGACTCTCCTCAAAGTCAACAATAATATTCCCAGGCAACAAAGCCAATGGGATACTTCTCAGGCTTCATCAAACTCAAACTCTACCAGCATTCTTTGGTAAATTCTACTCTTGTTTTCCATGACTCAACTCTCTTTTCCTACCTCTCTATTACTGATCACCTCCATTGTTGGATTTCTTTCCTTGATCTATTCCTCATTTGTTTTCCATGTTTCTAACTGTCCCTCTTAGCTATTCCCTCTCTACCTCAAATTCTACCTCTGCTCCTAAAACTGCATCTCTAACCCGTCTCTCTTTAGAGCTCCAAGAGAATAACTACAAATTTCCAGCTAATGTCTCCATTTGGACATCCAATAAATACCACTAAACTCAGCATATATCCTACACTCAACTCACCACGTCTTCCAAACATGTTCCCTCCCCACCAATCTCCGGTAAGAGCAACACTATCTACCCAGACACCCATTTCTGAAGGCAGAGTCACCCTGGACTCCTAATCCCCTATGCTCAATAAATAATGAAATGCTGAATACTCTATTAGCTCAGTATCTCTTAAATCCCTTCTTCTCTCCTTTCCCACTGCCTACCTCAGTTCAGAGGCCAATTCATTATTCCTTCTGTGTCTTTACTAGTATTTCCACCTCTACTCTTTTTTTGTTCCCCATCAGCCAGACTAATCAAGTCACTCTTTGGCCTAAAATTCTTCTGAGACTCCTTATTACCTAAAATCCAGTCCCTGTTTCTATAGAGCACCATGTGGATACTGCAATCATACCACTTATTACATTGTATTAGTGTACTGCATTTATAGTATCATAATACTGTAATGTTTGTTTTCTGTCTTCCCCACTAGAATGTAAGCAACTTGATAACAGGGACTGTGTATCCCATCTCTGTATTTCCAGCATCTGGTTCAAGGCCTGGCATATGGTACCTATTTCACAATTTTGTGTTAAATAAAAAAATAAGAAAACATTTCTGCCATGGCCATTAAAGATTTACATAGAGGTTTTAATTGTTTTAAAAATTATTAACCATAGAGTGAAATGGAAAAGTAGCTTTTTAAGAAAGAAGGAAATATAAAAAAGATCTCTTTCAGCAAGTCATCTTCAGTCTTTCCTTACTAGCAAATGAAACCCTCGGTATTTCTAACAGTTGCTTCAATTACTGCTACTTCCTGACAAATCCAACATATCTCCCTAGGGGTTATGAACTATCAACGTGAAAAACACACATCTAGTACTATTTCCAAAATTAGCACCCATGGGGAACTTGAAAATCAACTCTCCTATGTAAGACTTCAAGTCCCAAGCCTAGATGACAATAATCTGTGAGCATACCTTCTATTGTTAAACTGGGAATAATGGTTGCAGAACAACACTGTTGTAAGAATTAACTAAGATGCTATATGTAAAAACCTTATTACAATGCCAGAAGACAAAGCAAGGATCTACTCTAGCTCTACCATTTACCTGCTAAGTAATGCCAGGCAAAACTCTCTGGACCTCAAGTTTCCTCATATTGCAATAGGGTTATCATAGGGCTTTTTAAAAGACAATGTTTATAAACCATCTAGCTAGTGCCTGGCAAACAGAGCAGGCACCGAATAAATATTTCTTCTTATCCTGCATCTTGCATAAGTCTTTTAAACTCATTAGGTATCAATTTCTACAAATAATTTGGTTAGATCAAATAAGCCAAGACCCCTTCCAGCAGTGAAAGTGCTATAATTCTATGATCAATAAATAAATACAAATGCAGTAAAGATGAAAAAATTGTATTTAAAAAGTAATAGATTAGCTAAGGAAAGCCTCACTTATCACCTAGATCTTCACCAAAATATCAGCAGAAACCTAAGATTATAACCTGAGTTTAGAATCTTTTTACTCCTTTATGTTAATACCATGAGCATAACATTAAAATGATTAACAACTAGACAAAACTTCCAAAGATTTAATATAAAAGTTCCCCCAAACAAGAAATGGGACACTCATCCACTGCTGTAGACATCCAAAGTTGGTAAAATTATAATTCTATTATCCAGTAGTTAATATGTAACATTAATATTACTGGTTAAATTAATTACAGCCCATCCATTTAAGGCATGGGTTCTTAAAACTTTTTCATTCCACGGACCCCTTTGCCAGTCAGGTGAAAACCACAGACCCCTTACTAAGTCCACACTATACTGTGTATTATTTAATAAATATATCGCATCTGCACCAACATGTCCCCACAAGAATAATGTTTTTTATTAATATAAATTCAAGCTCACCGACCCCTTAAGAACCCCTGCATTATGGGATATATGTCACATAGTCCATTGTATGGACAATGAGGAAAGTCTGATACTGTCGGCAAGAAAGAAAACTCCTGGGTATTCATGGCCTCTGAGAAACTGGGTAGATTCAGTGATGGCAAAGCCTGTTTCCTTGGTCATGGCAAACTAAGTGGCCACTAAAAGATATCTTGATGCATCTTTAAAATTTATTAAACAATGGTATAGGATATTTACTGACATGCACAAATATTCACAGTAGTGTTACATAAAAAAAGGCTACAAATCAATATTAGCATAGAAATGAATAGAAAACTTCAGAGCTCTTATTTCTGGGAGATGGGGCTAAAAGTGATTTTTTTTCCCCTTTCTTCTTGGTAATTATCTGTATTTTCTAATTTTCCATAACATAAGCTTTATATATAATAAAGTTATTATATTCAATGAACCTTGAAGACATCATATGTTGAAATAAGCCAAACCCAAAAAGACAAATATGGAATAATCTCACTTATATGAAATTAGAATATGCAAATTCATAAAGTCAGAAACTAGAATACAGGTTACCAGCAGTCAGGCTGGAGTGGGGCATAGGAAGTTAATGCTTGACTGGTGCAGAATTCCTGTTTGGGGTGGTGGAAAGTTTTTTGGTTTTTTTGTTTTGTTTTCTTGAGGTACCAGGACCGGGGATTAACCCCAGGACCTCATATGTAGGAAGCCAGCACTCAACCACTGAGCTACATCGGCTGTCCTGAGTTGGCTTTTTCGTTTGTTTGTTGTTTGTTTTGTTTTTAGGATGTACCAGGGATAGAACCTGGGACCTCATATGTGGGAAGCAGGCGCTCAATTGCTTGAGCTACATCCGCTCCCTGGAATAGTCTGAAAAAGTTTTGGTAATGGATGGTGGTAATAAAGGCACAAAATTGTGAATGTAATTAACAACACACACAAAACAGTATATTTGAAAGAGGATAAAATGGGAAATTTTAGGTTGTATATATGTTACCAGAATAAAAATTTACAATAAAAATCCCCCAAACATAACAGTTCAAACATAGCCCCCTTATCAGAGGTCTCCTGGAAAAAAAAGGGGGATTAAAACTGATTAGGAAGGGAAGTGGCTGTGGCTCAATCAGTAGGGCTCCCGTTTACCATATGGGAGGCCCTGGGTTCGGTTCCTGGGGCCTCCTGGTGAAGGCAAGCCCGCCCGCACGGCGTGGTTAGCTGACCCAGCGAGCACAAGCAGCAAGGGGGGGATAAATGAATAAATAAATAAAATCTTTAAGAAAAAAAAACTGATTAGGAAATTTCCTTGGATCCTAAAATTGGGAACTTCAGTTTGAAAGGGTTCCATCACTCAATTGACTCCTGAGCCATGAAAGACACTGACACTGATGGTATAAAAGTCTAAAGGTCCATAACTCAAGCATACAGGGATGATATCTGGACAAGTAAAAGAAAAAGCATAAAAAGAGAATGTGCAGAGAAAAAGACTCATCAGCCCATTTTTGCAGTCTTTATCATTCAGTCTGTATGTTTACCTCCTTAAAATCTGGTACACCAAAAGCTTACCTGGTCTAATCCTCTAGGTTGAATAAATAACTCCAAAAGATATCCTGCTCTACCAAACATAAACATCCTTTGGAAGTATGGGAAGAGTGTCATGACAGTTTAATAGTTAACATGAAATTTCATGTATTTTATATTAAAGTTGGGGTCTAAACTGTCAACCTGCTTTTAGCAGGGCAAAATCGGAACATAAAAAATGAAAAAGCAATACATGGATTGAAGGTTTAATTATTTTCAATTAATCATCACATGTACGAAGAAAACTCCCTAAAGCAGACTAGCATTTTTATTTTTAATTATTTTTTTTAGGAAGTATCGGGGATTGAACCTGGGACCTTGTACATGGGTAGCAGGCACTCAATCACTGAGCTATATCTGCTCCCCAAGACTGGCATTTTAAAAAATTGTTCTAGGTCTGAAAATGGAACAATATGAATATTACACCCCTGCAAATATTATTTTAACCTACAGACCTTCTTAAAACTAATTCTGTGACCAAAATACACGGAAAGTCAACAAATATCTAGTAAGCCCAAAATATACAGTAAGCCTCCACCTCCTTCTCCACTAAAAAAAGTAATAGAAAGGAAAATGAATCTATCATATTTACATATCAGTATGCTGCCTAATTTATTCATATTACTAATCTGGATTAAAAATTCATCCATTATGATAGACTGTGGTTAACAGGAAAAATATGAAAATGTTTTCTCCTGATTAATAAATATATAATATTAGTATAGAGTGGTGATGAATGGGTAGGTTGGGGGAAGGGAGCACCAAATGTAAGATATGGGCTATGGGAAGCGGCTGTGGCTCAATCAGTGGGGCTCCCGTTTACCATATGGGAGGCCCCGGGTTCGGTTCCCAGGGCCTCCTGGTGAAGGCAAGCCCGCCCGCACAGCGTGGTTGGCTGACCCAGCGAGCACAAGCAGCAAGGGGGGGATAAATGAATAAATAAAGAAAATCTTTAAAAAAAAAAAAAAAAGATATGGGCTAAGGTTGGTAGTAGTGTTTTGACGATGCTCTTTCATGGTTTGTGGCAGGTGCTTCATAACAATGTGAGGTCGTGGTGGGGAAAGGTATAGGAGACTTGTATGATGATATACATATTTGTTTTGTAAATTCACAAATTTTACTTACATTTCTTGTTCATGTATGTTCATGTATGAATAACAGACTTTGATAAAACTTTATTTTTTAAAAAATTCATCTATTACAGGGAAAAATGCACCTAAGAGGATATACAATACAAATCAAGATCTAAAGAAATGCAACCTAATTCTATGGGATATCAATGTATTCATGCTGTCATAGGTATGTTTTCTTGATAAAAGCCCACACAACAGATAAAAAAAAAATTAAACTCCCATCCTAAGGAGTACCGATACTTTCTCAAATAAAATGGCAAAATCTTTAGGACATATAGGCCATGCCTTATAAAAGAAAACAGGCCAATATGCCAAGCCTTCAATCTTAATTCCTCTTCTTAGGAACCTTATTCCTGTAAAAATGCAACTTTGCCTAAATATATTTACCGCCTAAGTTACCTCCTGAAAACCTCCTTGTTACTCAAATGTGGCTTCTTTAAGCCAAACTCAGCAAATAAACTCACTACCTTCCCCCCAACATGGTACATGATTCCTAGGGATGAGCCTCACTGGCACTGAAGAATTATTACCAAGCGCCAATAAGGATTATTACCAAGCGTCAACAAGCAATGCATGTGGAAACAGAACTTGACCAAAAGGGGGAAGCATTAAATAAAAAAGGTTTTATGGCTAAGATTTCAGTGAGCCTGGAGGTCATTCTGGAGGTTACGGTTAATGCAGGTCTCAGGCAGATTTCACTAACTGCCACAGTGAACAAAACCTCAAACCAAAGTGCTTCTCAGGACTCTAGGGACATCTGGATACTATAGGCAAGGCACATAGCCGCATGAAACCAGTACTCCTTCAGCGGGCCCTATTTGGGAATATATGACAATCTATTTCCCTAATATAACAGAGATACTCATTTATAAATTCCCTACTAGTGATTCTTCTACCCCTTTTATTTGAACCTATAATTATCACTATACCCATTAAGCATATGTCTCAGAGACTAAAATCTTTGGACTGTTCATATGCTGGTGGAGCTCTGAATTTCAGGGCTGGTATGGCCAAAACCTACTCTCCAGTTCTTCATACTTGCCTTGGACAACTAACAAAATGATGACGACAGACAAGCCCCAACCCAAAACACAGTAAAAATCTACAAAACAATTCTTGCTTGTTTTGTTTCCTGGGGTAGAAGATGGACTGTGGTGAACATAAATATGAGAATGTTCTCTCATGAACTATAACAAATATATAATACTCATACAGTATGTTAATAATCAGATGGATTGGGGAAAAAATACACCAAATGTAAGATACAGGCTATAGTTAATAGAAATATTTTGATGACGTTCTTTCATAGTTTGTAACAAAAGTTTCATAACAATGCAAGGTATTGGTGGTGGTGTGCTGTATGGGAGCCCTGTATGATGATATGCATGTTTGTTTTGTAAATTCACAACTTTCACTATATACATTTATTGTTTATGTATGTTCATGTATGAATGATATACTTCAATAAATCTTTTAAAATGAAAAAAGAAAACCTCTGCCATTACTATAATACAAGTAAATAAAAAAGGTGGAAAAAATGTATAGATTTCTTAACTCTGAGATTCAGAAAACTACTTACTCTTTATCCCAGTCATACAGATTAGAAAAAGGCAGCTCAGAGTTAGTCAAGTACTTGCCTCAAGTCACAAAAGGTAATTAAGAAATTCCAACTTCTCATGTAGTACTCATTTGACCCCTCTCTTGTGTCAAGTATACTTGTTAGTAGCACCATCAGCATCTAATGCATTTTTTAAATGAAAACACACAAATCTAAAATTCCCATTAAACGTTTCCTTACTCATGTATTGGTAAATAAATTCAGAGGAATGCTCACTGCTTTCCCCAAAGGAATATATTTTGTAGGCTTTCTTTCAACTTCCTTAAGCAGTGATACCTGGGGGTGGAGGTAGGGAATTTATGAATCTTCAAGCTCCTAAATACTATGAAAAGTACAATCAGTATTATTTAATATTCTATTAGAATAAAAATTTTATTTTAATAAAATAAACAACCAAAAAAATGGAGGCACCATTTATTTAAAAAGGGCAAGAAATTCTGCTTTAAATAAAAAGGCTACAAATTTTTGTCCAATATCTCAAAGATGAATTTGAAAACACTGGTTTTAAGGACCTGTTGGACATTAACCATTCTTCCTGGACTATCCTTTCTATGATTATTTTTATTTTTTCCCTCCCTGCCCCCATTGTTGGTTGTGCTTGCTGTCTGCTCTCTGTGTCCATTCATTGTGTGTTCTTTCCATGTCTATCTTTTCTTCTCGTCTGTCTTTTTTAGGAGGTACCGGGAACCGATCCTGCAATCTCCAGTATGTGAGAGAGGCACTCAATTGCTTGAGCCACCTCATCTCCCTGTCTGCTGCATCTCTCACTCTCTCTCCTCTGTATCTCCCTTTGTTGCGTCATCTTGCTGCACAATTTCTCCACGGTGAGGGCCATTTAGCTTTCTGCAGTGAGGGCCAGCTTGCCTTCAACAGGAGGCCCCGGGGAATCAAGCCCAGGGCCTCTTATGTGGTAGACTGAAACCCAATCCCTTGAGCCACATCCACCTCCCCATAATTATTTTTAAATGAAGGGACAGTAAATGTGCTTGCTCAGCATCTCAAAATATCCTACTGCATCCATTAAGGTACCAATGAGCCCCCATCAGTTTTCCTTTAATTCATAATTCTCAAAAAGAGAAATTTAATTTAGAGCTAATTATGTTGCTTTTCAGGTTTTACATAAACCAAAAGAGCAATAGAAGGGAACTGCTAGAATCTGATGAGTCCAGTGAATTTAATATGGAGAAATCAATTTAAAAATACAAATCCACAATCCCTTATCCCCACAGTTCCTAAATCCAAGTTCTAAAATCTATACTTTTCATTAACTCATTTGGTGGCAAACCCTGACCTGAATGGATGTGTGCTATTTTTAGTTTGTAGGTGTTTCTCTACTTACTGTGACTATTATCTTTCCCTGCAGAAATAACTGTTTCATGATGAAATGCTACCCAAGGCCCTTCTGTGAGTGTCATCCGATGTATATGCATATTACCTTCTTACTATTGGAACTGCTTTTATTTCCGAAACATACCTAGCAACAAGAGTTTTGTGTAAAAGATTATGGACTCTATCACTTAAGTGAAAAAATATATGAATTCACAAAATAACCACTGAAAGTTTGGTGAACATAATTTTCCTTTATATCTAGTTTTCCCACACAATTAGTTTTATCCATCACCTCACCCTACCTGTGCCTAGAATACTGAAATTCCAAAACATTATCATTCTTGGAAATTATTCAAAAAAATTAAGACACTTATGTTAAAATATCACAAGGCTTGGGCTGGATCAGAGTAACCAAAACATGAGATATGTTTTCCTTGTGGATACAGGGACCACCTGCATAGGCGCTATTGCAAAATTCTCTCCAGCAGATCCAAGTGTCTCCATGAATTCTTCTGTCTTTGAGGTATATGTTATGTCCTGAGGAACCAAAAAGTGACTAAGTAATTTTGGAATCTCTAATTCTCTCAATACTGTTTTCTAAATCTAAATCCACCCAAATGTATGGATTAATTACAAAAGTCACAACTCCAAATAAAAATTTCAATATAGAAAGGTATTTTTTTGGAAAAGAGCTAAGTGAACCCAAACTAACAATAAAACACTACTTCATTTTTAACTTCCAGATTATATTTCAACTATTGCCCAAAGATAACTGGCTTCCAGATTGATGGTAACTATGCTTAGATATTAGTCTCCCCACAAAACCCTAATAAAATGAGAGTAAAACATGTACCATGGAATAAACCCACAGCACCAAAGTGAACAAGAAAAAGATCATTAGCAGACAGTTCAACAAATTTCTAAAAGATGAAAGGGAGATAAAAATGCACATCACAGAACAAGCACTGCAGAGTATCGGAACAGAGGAAAGTGAAACAGGCTTAAACTGGAGATTAACTGATACAACAGCTTTGTACCTGGATCTCCTCAGCACCTCTTCTTAACCTAACTGCAAACTCTCCAACAAATGGGCTAACAGTGGGCACACCCCACTCACATACAAAGAGTCTCTAATTTCTTTCCCCACAGTGGGGGTGGGATGCATGGGTAGACTGTGCCTATGTAAGCAGTAATGATAACTATCAACCACCAAGCCAAACAAAAAGACTACATGTCAAGGGAGAGGAGAAAAAGAATCCAAGTAATGGAAGAAACTTGTTAAAAGAAAACCCTAAATTTGGGGTTCTTAACCTTTTTTGTTCCATGGACCCCTTTACTAGTCAGGTGAAAACCACGGACCCCTTTAAGTCCACACTATACTGTGTATTATTTAATAAATATATCACACATGCACCAACACGTCCCCACAAGAATGTTTTTTTGAATTTCAATTCAAGCTCACGGATCCCTTGTTAAGAACCCCTTCCCTAAATATTATCCTGAGACAGACTAAAGAAGATACTACAGCCTTATGATAATAACAAGCTTAATAAAAAAGAACTAGCTATACAAAAAGTTGTTTTCTTGGAAATAAAAAATGTATGGTTTCTGCCTTAAAAGGCTCACTATTGACCCAAGAAAAAGTCAAGGTAATGTCTTAAAAAAAAAAAAAGAGCAAGAAAGATAACAAGAGGCCGAAAGGTTCAACACTGTTCAACAACAAAAGACAACATTGAAAATGGATCACAAAAAACTATTTGGAGAAAAAAAATGGAAGTTTCAAAGAGCTAAATAAAGATTACACTTTCAAACTGCAAGGGTTCTTATAACAGCTAGGATGCTTAAACATCTAGACCTATAACCATGCAATTTCAAAAAAGTAGGAAAAAAGAATATTCTCAAAAGCTTCCAGGGAAGAAAAACAAAAAAGCAATTACCAACAACAAAAAAAAACTGTGACTGGCATTAAAAAGAACAATACGGTACTTTCCAAGTTGTGATCAAAAATGTTTGTCAAATAGTATTCTATACCTAGCCCAACTATCAATCAAACATGAGATAAAACCAAAGTTATTTTCAAACACACAAGAACTCAGAGAGTGTACCTCCTGCCATCCTTTCTGAATAAGCTACTTATGGATGTTCTCCAACAAAATGACAAAAAAAAGAAAGAAAAAGGAAAATAACAAGAAAAAGGAAAATATATTCACCCAGGTAAATTCCTTATATGCCAGTTTCACAGCAGGCCTAAACACCAGAAAGCTCCAGATGGGGGAAAATAAGTAGACTCGTGTTATAGATGTTATGATTAAGTGGCTAGAAAAGTATGAGGATATGCTAAAGATATAAGAAAGGCATTAGTCAAGAAGAAAAATGAAAGGCTATTTGGGACAAAATAATACAAGAAAATTCATGATACAAATATGAAGCAAATTACAATGTGGCATGTTTTGAACAATTGATGGCATATTGGAAAAGAGAATATATGTAACCTTACAATAGAAATACATACACACAGTAGCACAGACCTCAGGAAAATATAATCCCAACATACTACTTGGCACTTAAAAGATTATTATTTTCAATTATCAGTCCCTCAAAAAGGCCTTCCTTAACCACACTGTCCTTTCACCCACTTAATCTGTATCCCCTTAGTATCTGTTATTATCTAACATTATATCACATATATTATTTCTTGATTCAAATATACATTCTTCTCATTTTTCAATCCTGCTAAAACCAGCATGCATTTTACAATCCATAGCATTTTACAATTGCTGTCAGCCAGGTGGCAGTCTTGTTACTGTGTAAAAAATCTTCAGCAGATACCTTCTGGAAAGATCATAAAAGCACCAACATCAAAATGCTTCAGATTAGATGAAATATATTTATCTGCCTTCTCACATATCTCTCCCACTGTATTCCCAGCTCCATGAGGGCAGTAATATATATATTTTTAAATCTCTATATCCTCAGCACCCAGGACAGTGACTGGCATATACAAATATTTAATGTGCCACATATTAAAATCTCTGAAATCAGAATGGGTCCAACAGGACAGGTCCTACACAGTTGGCCATGGTGTTTTTTCTTCTTAGTGACACATATAATAATAGCCAGGCATACAATAGCATCTAAGATTTGAAGAACTTCAGTAACAAAAAATTCAGAAGATGAAACTATAGTGAATTAACCCCTCATTGATGATTCAAAAGTTGGTAAATACAAAAACAGAAGTATATAAGCTTATTATTTTGAGTTATGAAACTAAATACATAAAGAAATAAGCGTGACAGACTCGAAAGGGGTGTACCATGCATACATGTTTTATGTATCTCTTATTGGTATTTAATAAGAGGGGGAAAGTAGAGATAAATACACAAAAAAATCATAAAGAGATGGAGACAATCACATGGACACTAACAGAAAGACATCCAGGGAGACTCTGAATTCTGGAACCAAATTTAGCAAATCTCTAATTTTGACCTATTGATAACAATTGTGCCATTTTGCTCATCAGAGGGTTAAAGTAGGGTCAGCAAAGGATTGTAAATTTATCCTTGCGGCCAGGACTTAAAGCTCTGAGCCCCTTAAGTGGAATTACAAGCCCTCCCTCGCCACAACACTCAACATATGCACAGCACCCTTTCACCCTACGGTAAGCACAATGACAGACGCGGAGACTGAACCCTGCCTCTCCGTTACCCGAAAGACCAACTATATTATGCGGGGCAAAAGCAGAGGAGAGGGCAGAGGGGTCTGCGACCTGAGGAGTGGAACGGTAGCTACGGCATGCACAAACCCTGTTTGGAGAGGCATAAGTACTTCAGGACCCGCGACTTTCCCCGCTAGACAGATTTTCCCGCAGTGTAGGCTAAGGAGTTAGAGAATCCACTTTGCGCTGGGTAGAGAGTGGGCGCGAAGTTCAGACCCCGCCCCTTCCTCCCCACCCAAGGCAGGCGCAGAATGTCCCCGAGCCAAGACAGAGCGCGCGAAAGTGAGACCCGCCCCTAGGAGACCGAGACGCTCCAGATGGGTCCCTCCCCTTCCTCGCTCCGCCCGCGCAAAGCTCATTCATTCTCGAGGAAGGCAGCCAGTCTTCCCCGGTCGGCGGTCCCCACACAGCAAACCCACCAGCCGCTTTGTCTCAGGCCAGGCCTGAAACCCGGGCGTACACTGGAGCGCGCGCTGGGGCACAACCTCCTCACACCTGGGGCTCGCGTGGACGCCGCGCCTCCGGTTAACGCCGTGGAGCACGGCAGTATCCCCGGCCTGGGGGCCCGAAGCCCCGCGTTCCTTCTCCGCGGTCGCAGACGCGCACGTCACCCGGTCGTGCTGGTTATCCAGGACGAGTACATGTGCATCCCGGCACCACCATCGCTACAACCGAGCCTCCCCGGTGTCCCCATTCCGCAACTATGAAACACTAGATCCTTTATCCTTTGCAGAGACGAAGGACCCTGCCCCTTGCGAAAGGCGCAGGCCCCCAGACCTTTCCTCTCCCTCCCGCCGGCAGAGGAACCCTCGGAGCCCGGTCGCTTCAGGCTGCGTCCCCAGCCCCTCCTTGCGCACTCAAAACGCGGCTGCCCGGCGGCACTCACTTGAGAAGCAGCTGGTCGTGCTCGGCCTTGAACTTGCCCAGCTCGATCTGTAGCTTGGCGCGCTCGCGGGCCGTGTCGTCGAGCGCGCGTCGCGCGTCGGCCAGTTCGTTCTCGTAGAGCACCTTGAGGCCGGTGAGCTCGCGGCCGCGCACCTCCTCGCGTTCTGTCACCTGCAGCTGCAGCGCGCTGTTCTCCGTCTCCAGGCTACGCACCTTGTCGATGTACACGGCCAGCCGGTCATTGAGCTCGCGCAGCTCCTCCTTCTCCTGCAGCCGCGATAGCCGCGTGGGGCTCAGCGGCGTGGCGGGACCGCCGGCGCGGCTGCCCGTCCGCGGCGGCACGGGGGTCGCGGTCGCCATGGCGGGTGGCGGGGCGATCGGAGGCGGCGGCCGGCTGGGAAAGCGGAGAGGGGAGGCCGCGGGCAGAGGGGTTTACGGAGGAGATTTTAGGAGGCAAAGTGGGACCGAAGGTGCAAACCGGCGACCCACCCTCGCATGCAGAAGTCGGCGTGGAGGAAGAAGCACCTGGGCTGGCGGGAGCGGGGTTCAGCACAAAGAGCAAAGGGGGAAAGCTATGGATCAATCAATAAATGGTAAAATGTCCTTTGTAAGAAAACAAGTAGACACACAAACACGCACGGGAAGACGCGAGGGGAGAGTGACCCGGAGGGCCGAGCAGAGTCCGCGCGCTGCCGCCGCCTGGTCTCCCGCCCGCAGCACTTTGTTTCCTCTCAGGGTATGCAGAGCGGCGGGAGGCGGAGGTGGCGCGGGCCACGGCGCCGCACTCCCCAACATGGCCGGCGCGCTCTGAAATTTTCACGTGACCACCGACGGCCAATGGGGGAGCGGCGGCGCGCTCCAGCGGCTCCAAGGCCGGGCATCTAAATTCAAAATCGAGCACTGGGGCAACCGTCAACAGGGCGCGCTGAGCTGGGCGGGGCCGGGGCCGGATTGAGGGCGGTGACGCCGGGGAAGGGGGTGCGCCCGGGAGTTCCTGTCTCGGGGCACTCGGCCCAGCGCCTGCACGGCCTTCCTGTATCCCCGCGGGGACCCCTAGCTGGGCCGGCCCGACCGGTGGTGGGAAGGGCGGGAAGAGGCCAGGAGGTTTCCGGGGCGGGTTCGCGCCGCCGCCCACACCCGGCCATTCGGGGAAATTTAAATGTAAACGTCCCTAACAGCCACCCGCGAAACTAGAAAAGGCCGGGACGGTCGCGGGTGTGGTAACCTTATTTCCCGCCCCGGGGAAGGGGATCGGAAAAAGGCCCCGAAACGGGGCCGCTGCGGATTTAGTTAATGGACGTCTGCCCCGGAGGTTCCAGTCCCACTGGGTGCTGGTGCCAAATGCTAAAGCTTTATTTTAATCCTGGACGGAAAAGGGTGTATCAAATCATTCCTCTTCCCACGAAATTGAGATACGTGTATCTTGAAGCGGACAAATAAATAAAACAGGTTCTTTTAAATCATTGACTGCTAATGCTGACGAGCGATCCCTTGACATGTCTGATTCTTAAAATTTAGGGGTTTGAGGAGCGGGTGTAGCTCAGTGGTTGAGCGCCTGCTTTGCATATACAAGATCAATCTTAGGTATCTCCTAAAAAAATAAAATTTAGGAGTTTGTAAAATTGAAGACCGCTCACAAATGATACGTTTAACATATGCCTGTGGGTAAATAAGAACACAAGCTAGTAATTGTCCTACTTCATTAAAACTAAAGGCATAAAACTGAACTTGCAAGAAATTGTAATGCTTCAAAAAGTGGTCCTCCGAGTTGTAATTGACAACTAACCCTGTTATAATAGTGTCCATGAATCCCACTGAAAAGTTTCTAATTTCTTTAAGCTAGCATTTATTGATTACTTACAATGTGCCCTGCACTGTGCTAGGTGCTTTTCATGGACATCTGTCCTGAGATGTGGGAACTAGATTATTTCCATTTTATAGAAAGTTGACAATTTTTTAAGGCCGCCCAGCAAGCAATGGGGCTGCATTTGAACTCAGGCCGTTTAACTCCAGAGTGGGGCCCTTAACTATAATCATTCTAGATGGCCACCTCACGGTCTGTTAGGAGCACATCTGTAGGGTAATTACAGGTGAGTTACTGTAATAATGGCAAAAATTGAGACCAGGATGTTTTTGGTTGTTTTTTTTTTTAGGATGTTTTTTAAATATTAAGTTATGCTCATAATAATTAGTGTAGGGCACCTGACTGCATATAAATCTTCCTTGAATTTCTGGCTCTCTATGAATGATATACTCTTTAATGGTTCTATTTCCTGTCCTGTTATCTAAGATACTCCTTCCTTAACTGGCTTAGAATTAAAGAGTTGAAGTTTCCATTTTAAAGTTGGCATATAGGGAAGCAGATGTGGCTCAAGCAATTGGGCTCCCCTCTACCATGTGGGAGGTCCTGGGTTCCTTTCCTGGGGCCTCCTGGTGAAAGAGAGCCAGCTGGCTGGCAGGGAGAGCTGGTGTTACAAGAGACAAAGAGGAGAGACACAACAAAACAGGGAGCTGAGGTGGGTCAAGGGATTGAGTGCCTCTCTCCCACATCAGAAGTCCCAGGATCGGTTCCAGGTGCCACCTAAAGAGAAGATGAGAAGACAAGCAGACACAGCACACAGCGAATGGAGACAGCGCAAAAAACATGGGGGGGGGGCGTGTTTAAATAAATAAATAAATCTTTAAAAGTATGTATATATTTGGCATCTAGGAATTTATCAGTTTTTAAGAATTCAGATAATATTAATAACTTAAAGAGATCTTAAAAATCCAAAAATGCTGGGTCCAAGATTGTTGAATCAGAATTGTAATGTAAATCTGCTCTCACCTAGCTGTTACTTTTCACTACACTGATCTTTTGGTTTTCATTCTTTACTCCCTTTACCTTAGGGTTTTAAAATTTACTTGGAAAGTTTCCTTTAAAATCATTTTCTGTCCATTTTTATAAGTCTTAAGATTGTATATATAAAGAGATTTCAGCCATGATCTCTACTACTCAATCCAGTTGAAGCTTTCTCTTTAGATAGTACTTCAATGTCAAGTTCTTTTAGGAGGTACAGTATATCCTATTATCTGAAACAACAAATACATTGGAGTGCAGGATTTGCATCTGATAGCTGCATAACATTGGGGAAGTTATACCTTGATATCCTCATAGGAAAATGGAAATGATTTATACTTTGCAAGGATTTTTGCAAAGATTAAATAAAATTTCATGTGTAATGTGTTAGATATATAATATGTCATTGCTATATGCAAACTCTTACTGCTTACAGTCCCATATCTCTAATCAAAAGCAATGAGTTGTGGGAGGTGGGCAACATGGGAATCCCAGTGGGTTCCGTATAATATTTTAGGTAATCTAAGCACCTCTTAAAATATATGTATATATATATATAAAAATAACATTTTTGTAAGCAAATACACATATATGCATATATATTTATATATCATTTTACAAATGTTAAAAATAAATAAATAAATAAATAAAAGTAGTAAGACTGAAAAAAAAAAAGCAATGAAAAAGTATGAAAAATCTCTTGGCTTTAGAATTAGGCAATTGTGCAAATTTTCCATCAGGTATATTACTAAATGCACACTTTTCTTTTTCTCTGGGCTTTTCCCATGCTTAACTGTGCACCTAAAGTATGACCTATTTCTTCCCTGCTCTTTCATACTAAGTTTGTCCTGCTTTCGGCATTCAAGTAATTCCTGAAATCCCATTACCTCCCAAGCTTTCTTCTATGAGTTGTAGGAGAAGTAACAAATTCTGGGTAATTTTGGTCACAATACTTCCTGCCTTTACTAGGACAATCATGATTTCAAGTGTCCTGCCTTATTTTTCATATAAACCCTCTCTTACTTGTTAGGATGCGTGTCCTGATGATTGGGTTCCAGGGGTTCTTAACCAGGGATCTGTGAGCTTGAACTGAAATTCAGAAAAACATAATTCTTGTGGGACGTATTTATGCAGGTGTGATATATTTATCAAATATTACTCAGTATAGGGAAGCGGCTGTGGCTCAATCAGTAGGGCTCCTGTTTACCATATGGGAGGCCCCCGGTTCGGTTCCCGGGGCCTCCTGGTGAAGGCAAGACCGCCTGCACGGCGTGGTTAGCTGACCCAGCGAGCACAAGCAGCAAGGGGGGGATAAATGAATAAATAAATAAATAATCTTAAAAAAAATAAAATAAAATAAAAATATTACTCAGTATAGTGTAGACTCAGTAAGGGGTCTGTGGTTTTCACCTGACTGGCAAAGGGGTCTGTGAAACAAAAAAGTTAAGAACCCCTGGAACTTAGTCCATATATATCCCCACCAAAGGCTCAACATGCCATTCCATCAATACTCCTACAATAGACAGCTACGTCACTACTTATTGTCCTATTTCTGTGTCATTTGAGTCTGGGGCAGAAAAATACAGGATACACAAGAGATCTTGGCAGAGCAGCCCAGACTAGGATGGGGGTGGGGAAACAAGGAGAGGGGGAGGAGAGACTGAAAGCCAGCAGTAACACACTTTTGTCCCTGGAGAGGACAGTGACAGCTGGCAGATAGCTGAGTATGAATGCAAACAAATGGGATAGCTAGGGCTGCAGTACAAAATGAAAAAAATATTGCTAAGTGATATCTGTTCAATATATGTGTGCTAAACAGATGAGTGAAGGAATAAATTAAGGTATGGTCCAGGTTGTTTCTTTTAAACATACTTTGCAAATTTAATACTCTTTCCAGTTATCATAAAAGTCTAGTCAAAATCATGTTTCAGAAAGTTGAGTGACTCAATGTCCCTCCAAACTCTGATTTTGCTTTTTGTGTTTTAACAAGACCTTAGGGTTTTAAAAGTATATTTTATCATCTTTAATAGGATTGTTCTCATAGCACAGCCCCTGAAGTTTATATACTGCTCAAAATCAATTTTGAAATATGCTTGTTAAGATCTGGACATTTGCCAACAATGGATTGGTGAAGTTATTTTTTTTCAACCCAGTGGTTCTCTTAGTAATAGCATATGGTTTAGTGAAAAAAGAGAGAGCAGTTTGAACTCTTCCATTTTAGTTTTATTTGATGCCAAAATATGGCAATAACTCTGTAAGACTTTCCTTTAAATTATTTTTTAAAGATTTTTAAAGCAGTTATAAACTAACATTTATACATATGATTTTTAATATTTTTATTTTACAATGTTATGCCCCTTCACCCTATATTTTGCATCTTTGCCTTTAGAGTGATAAAAATAACAATAAAGACTGGTGCCAAAGTGTAAGATTTGCACACAATTCAGATCTGATTGGAATTGACCCAGCTCAAAGAGTTAAGGGCTTTCCTTTTTCGTGATCAATCTTTAGTCAGTCACTTTATTTATCATGAAATATGATTTATTCTTACCCAATAACATTTTAACTTATTAATTTAATTCTTCAACTATAAAAGTGAGATTTTTCTCTGCTAAAATATTTTCCCCATCAGCCTTCCTCTCTCATTTTGCCTGAAATTCCCCCATGAGACTGAGGCTTTTAAGTCAACCTAAAAACTCTACAGCTGAGTACAAGAAAGCAGAGGAAAAAGGAAAATACAATATTTGTGTAGCTGACATAGTGGAATAAAAGAATAGCATTTCAACAGTGTGTCAGTGAGTTCCACTACAAAATCTCAGGAAATCTGATTTTTCTTGTTTGGGTCATGTGACCAACTCTGTGTCCAGGACTCTGATGTACTCTGATGGGCCAGGCCTAGGCCAAATATCAGCCATTCTATAGGCAGCCACAGGAGGTTAGATTAAGGATTCAGGTGAGTCAGGAAAGGAGTAAGGGCTGGCATCATCAAATATAGAGAATAAGGGGTTTGTTATCAAAAAATGATGCTGGACCAAGAAAAACAATATATATCCACTCATGGAAGGAGAGTAAAATAATTAAATGACAGTTGCTTTCTGGTCCAAAATGTTCCAGAGATTTGCATGTGGGGGAAAAAAAAAAAAAATATATATATATATATATATATATATATAAATCTTTAAAGAATTAAAATACTTAAAAATTATATTATTATATTATTCACTGACTTATTAATCCATACATTCATTCAGCAAATATTAGTTGAGCACTTATTATGTACTGAGCAAAGGATAGCTAAGTTCATAATCCCTGCTTTGAGGAGCTCAGCTGTCTGGTTGTAGACAGGCAAATGTATATACATAAATTATGCCTCAGTGTGCCAGGAAGTATGAACAAAGCAATATAGGAACACCAAGGACCTAGTCTAGCTTCCGTGTCAGGAAGGAGGGAACCACTTGCAAACGAGATGATCCCTGAGCTGGGCAGCCTCTCCAGGGACTGGAAAATGGATACAGTACCTTTTGGAAACCTGTAACAGCAAACCACTGCCCCTAGGGAGAATTAGAGAGAAATCCCAGAAGGAATCCCTAATCTCCTTATGTTATATTTTTTCTTTCAAAGCATTCAGTAGTTTCATACCACATAGTTGATGCTTTAAACTAGGAACTACTAAGGTAGTATGAGAAGTAGATTTTAGTCAGTAATCTTATTTTAATATTAGGCCTGGTTTATATTAGTCAAGAAAAAATGGAAAATTGAGGAAATCACCATATAATTAAAACAAGTAAAACTACTTAAGCTAAGTTATAAAATAACAGTTAAGCCTTGCTTAAAGCAAAACAAAAATAGAAAACCAATTAAGCAGAAAATTGTATTAAGTACTCCTGTGCGCAAGGCACTCCACTTGATGCTGTGAACGAGATTTTTTTTAAAGTGTGAAATATGGTTCCTTCAATAAAGGTGGAGTGTTTTTTTGTGGAAATGAAATGTACACACATGAATAAAAAAGTTAACAAATCAAGGCATGTGTGGTAAATGTCCAAAAGTATGACAGTGATGAAATGTGTCAAAACACTGAAGCTGTTAAAATTTAGAGAATGAAGAAATCATTTCAAGCCAGGACAACATGGGAGGACATCTGAAAGAAGAGGATTTGAAGTGTACATCCAAGGAAGGGAAGATTTATTTTAGTAAGCAATTTGGATTACAAAAATTAATGTTATGCATAAGTTTTTCAGGAATAGAACTATTACAGTGAGATGACTATATTTTATATGAAATATTTCTATTTGTGTTTGTTGAGTGTATAGGAAACTGGACAAGGATTTTCCAGAATTTGGACATTCATATACCTGAGATTTAATGCTACCAAAAATACTCTGCTCAAGTCTCTGAAAAAAATAACACTGAAAAAAAAAATAGGGATATCTCTGATATGTATATTGAGTAGAGGAGTATCTGAAACTTTCATATTTGTTGATGAGAGTATAAAATAATACAATCGCATTGGAAAATCGTTTGACAATTCCTTTTAAAGTTAAAAAGAATTGAGACCTAGGTCTCAGCAATTTTATTTCCAAAGCAAATGAAAACATTTGTCCACTTGTACAAGAATACTTTATTCACAATAGCCCACACAGGAGACAATCAATATCCATGAACAGAGAATGGATCAATAAATTGCAATATAAGTACTATTCAACAATAAAAAAGAACGAACTACTGACACAAACAACAACATGGATGAAACTCACGAACATTATGTTGAGCAATAGGAACCAGGCAAAAAAGAGTACATTTTGTTCGATTCATTTACATGAAGTTCAAGAACCAACAAATCTAATCTTTGATGAAAAAAATCAGAACAGTGGTTGCCTTTAGGGGTGGAGATTGATTGGAAGGATCATGAAGGAACTTTCTGGGATAATGGGAATGTTTTATATCTTGATTGAGGTAGTGGTTACATATGTATATACAGTTATCAAAAGTTATCAAATTGTACTCTTAAGATCTATGTATTTCATAATGTGTAAAATTTTACCTTGATAAATAAATGAAAACATGTAGTGGGCTCTTATATATTCAATTTAAGAACTCATTGGCCAAAAGGCACATGAAAAGATGCCCAAGATCATTAGCCAATAGGGAAATGCAAATCAAAACCACAATGAGATACCATTTCACACCTACTAGAATGGCTATTATTAAAAAACAAAACAAAACAAAAAAATGGAAAATAGCAAGTATTGGAGAGGATATGGAGAAATAGGAATTTTCATTCATTGTTGATGCAGCTGCTGTGGAACACAGTTTGTTGGTTCCTCAGAAAGTTAAGTATAGAATAACCATATGACCAGGCAATCCTACTTCCAGGTATATACCCAAAAGAATTAAAAGCAGGGACTCAAACAGATATTTTCACACCGATGTTCATAGTGGCATTATTCACAATTGCTAAGAGACAGAAGTAACCCAAACATCCATCAAGAGATGAGTGGATAAACAAAATATGGTATATACCTACAATGGAATAATATGCAGCCATGAAAAGGAACAAGGTTCTGACAATGAGACAACATGGATGAACATTGAAGACATTATGTTGAGTGAAATAAGCCAGACACAAAAAGACAAATGTATGAGCTCACTGATATGAAATAATTAGAATAAGCAAATTCATAGGGCCAGAAACTAGACTACAGGTTACTAGGGGCCAGAGTGGGTGCAGGGAATAGGGAGGTAATGCTTAATTGGAACAGTGTTTCTGTTTGGAGTGATGGAAAAGTTTTGGTAATGGACGGTAGTGATGGCCACAGAACATTGTGAATGTAATTAACACCACTGAATTATATATTTGAATTTTACTATATATGTTGTATATATGTTACTAGAATAAAATTTTTAAAATAAAACACCTTAGGACTGTACAACATAAACAGTGAACCCTAATGTAAACTATGGACTATAGTTAATAATACAATTATAATAATATTCTTTCATCAATTACAACAAAGTTACCACACTAATGAAGTGTTAATAGGAAAAAGTGTGTGTATGTCTGTGGGGGGGGAAAGGAGTTATATAAGAACTCTGTATTTTCTGCATATTTTTTCTGTACACCTATAACTTTCCCAATATTAAAAAGAAAAAACGTGTAAGATAAACTTTGAAACTTTCGTTTTTTTGGTAAAATAAAGTAAAATGTCTGCCTTATTTGTTGCTTGAATTATAAATTTTCAATGAATTCTTCATTTCTTAAACCCATATTGTAAAACTTATTTAATTTCTACAGGAGTCCAAAATTGTACAATCAGATTTTTCAAATAAAGCTTTTGACTTGATCAGATTTAAAAGATGTAATGAGTAATGAAGTCACAGAACAGGTGACTTGAGGAGGACTGCTGACAATTTATCTTGGAAAGACTGGAAAATAAATATGAATACTATGAAACAGAAGACTTAATTTTAAAAAAGGAAATCTAAAACAATAGTTTCTACCTATAACATTCTGTTTTCCACTACTATATTGGTTTTATTATATAAGATTACAAATTTGAGCACTGATCATTCTATTGATAAAATATATCTAGATTATTTTAATAATCTAACACTTTCTAAACAACAGAAGGCACATCGCATGTTAATAAGAGCAGAACAGTAATTTTCAAGGGGAATGGGAATGAGGAATTAAGGAAGGAAGAGGGAGTTATTAGAATCTGGGGTAGCATTGTGACTTAAAAAAGAATATTTAATATTATTATATGATTTTATATTTGGAGAGGAAAAAAAAAAACCTATTGTTTTAATGATACAGTCTTTAAAAGGTAAAGTTTGACTAAATTTTTTGGTCAAAGAGGTTTTATAAAAACTATGATTCTCAACTGGTGATGGTAGGGGAGGACAGGATGGCCCCCACTCCTAAGGGACTTTCTCAGATTTAGGGGCTTGAGATTTTTATGTTTATCAAAAGAAATCATGGGATGATAAAATTATGAAACTGTTGTGGAAAATATAGAGGAAGTATAGGTCATAACACCTGCCTTCAGTCTCCCTGGAGGTCTTAAGTTTCAACCAGAACCTTATAAGTGTGTATACGATTACAGAACAACAGTAACTAGGTCAGACAACCGGCCATGAGAGCCACGGCTGCTGAAAAACGTTCTGTCACCACAACATGCCCTTGGAAAAATCACCCTGTGGTAAACTGAATCAAGTCCTTCACAATGTTTTCAGAAGCCTATTGTCATTTATAAGAAATTAGGGAGGCCTTCTTTGTGCCATATACTGTGACTTTTAAAATGAATAAAAGTAAAAAAAAAAAAAAAAAAAAAAGAAATTAGGTTTCATTTCTCTAATCTTAACTTCTTAGTTTCTTTCATTTACTATATACTTCCTTTAAAGAATTTAAGTTGGGTTCCTCTCAAAGTGAGGGATAGAGAAATGAATTCTCAATTGTCATAGGGAAAAAGGAAGTCACAGGGGTGAGCCCAGCATTTTCGTTTTTAAAAGTAATGTGAATCAAAAGTGCCTGATTCACCCCAAAATAATTAAAGTGCCATTTTCCCTATACTTTATCATCCCTATAGCATTATTGCACTCTTTTGGAACCCATCACATAGCTTTTCAGCTTTTGGAGTGTCTGTCCTGTCTTGCCAACCAAATCATAAAACTCATTAAGGCAGCAGCAGATGGTATCATCTTTCTGTCCATGGTCACCCATAGCCAGGTAGAGCAATATACAAAACAACAACGGGTGATCTAAGTACCCTGGCCTTTTACCAGTCTTTCATTTCTCATAATGAATCTATATTATCTAAGAGATATTTGTGCATACCTCCTTTGAGCAAAGCACTCTAGCAGGCAGGAATCAAGAGATACTTTTGAAGCTTGTCAAAACAATTATTCAAGGACTTTGTGGGCATTGCATTTGGAATACTTCTTGTTTCCTATTACTCTTGTCTGAAATTAAGAGTCTGATCTATAATGTTTATTTTAATGACCGTATAGCTATTATTGGATAAAATAGTACTAAATATGGTAAACAACAATATGTAATGTAAAACAATCTCTTTAAGTATCACTAAACTATTTAAGTTCCAAGTTTACTGTATCATCTCAAATGCTTCCTGCAAAATTAGTCATGATGGTTAATGAAGAAACTAGAGAAAATTCACTATTAAAATGCATATTTTAAATATTGTGTATGGTATGCTAAGCAATAAGAAAGAGAATCATAGATATATCACTTGCCCCTAATGGTTTAGAATCTAGTTAACCATTGCTGTATCTAAAAGTTGTCCAACCAACAGGATAAATAGCAAATACAAGATTAAGATACAAGTATCACATATCAGCAGGCACAGGGTGAATGTGAAGGTTTGGAAATTTGGTAGAAAGAGGATGCAGAATTATACATTAGGAACAGAGTTAATGCTCTGTGCTAAATCACAGACAGTACATTATTTCTTCCCATTTGTCTTTTAAGTCTCTGAAAATGATTTGAATGTAGGAGAATTGAGCAGTTGAAGATCTGGGTACAAGATCTCTTTATGCCATTTGGGATTGGGGTAGGGAAGAGAATGGAGAATTCTTTGGATGTAGAGTTGGCTGAACAGAACAAATAGGATATATATATAAATAAAGAGATTTATTTTAAGGAATTGGCTGGTGCAAACATGGGTGCTAGCAAGTTCAAACTCAGTAGGGCAGGTCATAAGTTGGACACTCCAATAAAAGTGAGGGAGAAGTCCTTAGTCTGAATTCCCCAGGGGACACTGACTGATTGGAAATTCCAGCAAGAGCCAATGCTGAAGTTGAGTCGGAATTTCTCTTCTGACCTCTGAAATCCTCAGTTCTGGCTTTTAAGATCTCCAACTGATTGGATGAGGAACCTCTCCACATTGCTAAGGACAAACCCCTTTGTTGTTATTAGATGCTGATTATATATATATCAACTGATTGTAGATGCAAGCCCCATCTCAAAATACCCTCACGTTAACAAGCAGGCCAATGCTTGACCAAACAACTGGACACTATAACCTACCATCACATGAGACAAATAAAACTGAGAGTATCTGGGGGGACAAAGGAGGTAATGGGGAGCAGGTAAATAAAGGCAGGACAGCTCAGGCTGTATAACCAGGCAGACCTGAGTCTGAGTTCTGCTCAGCCAGTCATGTTGTGAACTCCAGCAAGTTACTTCATACCTATGAACTCCGTTTCCTCATCCATAAAAGGCAAAGAAGTAACTATATCATAAGGGCTTTGCAAGCATTGAATAAGTTAATGTATGTAGAGTGTATCTGGCACATAGTCTATGCTCAATAACTTCCTCTACAAAAATAGATACAGGATCATTACTTCCCAATTTTGAAAGCTACTGTTTAATTTAGCATATAAAGGATTATACAAGTAATGAGAAAACTCAGTGCTTTTTACAATACTACGTTTCAAAATACTGTTTTACTTTGTCAAGTTCACTAATGCTTCTCTTGGCATAGAGTCAATATTTATACAAACATTGAATAGTACATGTAGCGATTAACTTATTATAACTTGATTCAATTTCATAAACTTTCAGTAAATACTACCATGCCTGGACCCATAGAAAATACAAAATGATCCAGATACAGTCCCTGCCTCTCAGCAAATGACAGTGCCTGTGCAAGGAAAGACCAGTGTTAGTACCTCTGACTAGTACCCTGAGAATCATCCTATAACTGCCTGTAAGTCAACCTCTCTCGAACACAAGATGACTATTGAGTTTGGGCTTCATAGCCACTTTTATCATTTTATGGATTTTTTTTTCTATATATCCAGACACAGATAGATTAGACTAGTGTGTTTATTTGTAATAGAGACAGTTAACCACTTTCAGTCAATGTTGTCAAAGTAAGGATGGGCACCTAGTTATTGCAAAAGATGGAAGGAAATGATACCTACTTTTCTTAGATACATGTAACAGTTAAAAACAGATTTTTTTCCTTTTGTATGTCCCTCCACCACTTCCACAGTTGAAGAGAAAAAAAAGTGCTTATTTTCTGTATGACAACCACTACTGCCTGCTAGACAGAAAAAGGGTTCATGAAAGCTACAGCCATCTGCTTGCCACTGGTTCCTAGTGAAACAAGAAAAGCTAATTAGCACCCCTCACCTCTAACCTCCTCTCTGTGCCTTCACCATCTGGCCAGCCTCCCCATCCCTCCCACAAGGGCTCTGTTGGGCAGCCTTCAGCTTAGGGAGCTCAGAGACGTTGGCCTCTGGTAGGAAGAGACAAGAACAGCATTCAGCAGCACTCCACCGGGAGTTTCTAATTTGAAAGGAAGTTACGCAAATTACTCCCCCCTCCCACCAACAATAGTTTCTCTTTCACTAATCCGTGTTATATTACTTAAAACATCTTTTCTTCTTTATCGAGAAAAATCGGTAGATCTGGATAGGATCAATTTTGTAACTGACCGTTGTCTAATGACAGACAAGTACCTAATTCCTATCCTGATTCTCTTTCATCAACTTCATTTTAGTTTTGGGCACAGAAATGGAATAAAAAACGTTAAAGAAATATATTTCACCATAAAGCCACAAGAAATAGATGGTACATGTGGGGACCCTGGCCCCCTCTAAGTCCTCAGCACCTAGCTGCCTATGTGACCTAGACATAACCCTCCCCAGAAAGGAGAGAATGCATAGATGGTATCATAAACTATGATCTTCCCAAAGCAGGAAACGTCCTTGGTAAAGGTCTTTCCTACAAGCCTAGTGAAAACATCACCACACCCCATGTGTACGCTTCACGTGACCCTAGCAGGAACTCTGTTCTCATACCCTATGGAATGTCCTTGTTCTAAAACCCTTTATATATCACCCCTCATTTTCTCATCTCTTTGAGGAGTGCTAACTTCATTCATTCTTTGACAGGCCCTATCAAAGGAGTCTCTCCTGTTCGTAAGTCCCAAGCATAAGGCTTATGCTGATTCTCTGCCTGGTTCGTTCTTTGGTCTCGTGGCCTCATCAACTTGTGCCCTCAGGAGTTGGGTTGGAAGAGTACATTTGATGTGAAGCAGCAGTGACAGCTCAAATGCCATCACTGAAAAAGATGTAAGGTAAATAGGACATCAGTGAGGCAGACTAAGATTTTGAGACTTTGCAGAATAAATGGAGAGAAACTTCTAACAAGTAAACAAACACATACTAGCTATTTGTCTAGAAATATGATTCTCTTATTTATCTGAGAAATAATGCCAACTGAACAAACTAATGTTTATTTCACTAAGAAAAAGCCTAGATAGCCTATTTTTCCCATACTATATTTACTATATATTTTTCCTGCACTTCTTTCTTGTTCTGACTTCTTTTTTTCTCACTTTCTATCTTGTAGTAATTCAAGGTATATACTTTTAAATTTAATCATGGCAGCTTAATGCTGGAAAGGCAATAGAAAATAAACTTTGAAAATTAAGAAAACTATAAATATTGACTCAATAAGAAAATGATTAGAATCTTGATGATAAGTTGTAGTTAACCTAACTATGAAAAGACTTGCCCCACAGTAATATTTCAAACACAACAATGTAAACTTGGAAAAGAAAAAAAAAAGTGGGGTTTTGATGTAACAGTTTTTAAGCTTACTAAAAGAACTTACTAAAAGACACTATCCAAGTATATCTTTTTATCTTAATAATGGAAGGAGATGGAGGTCAGTAAACTTTAGAATATTTTTTTCTAAATTGGATGAAATTAAGCTGTGACCCAGATCTGTATGGTATACCAGATGCTCCCTACTTGTAGGGGACATTTGTAACTTTTTTGGCTGTTCACCCTCTGAACTGTCTTCCTATATTTGGGGAATTCTTCACCATTTGAGTCTTAGTGGGAGACAGGATCTGCTTCCCACTGTAGATGCTGAAATGGCCAGATACACATTTCTTTAGCAGACATAGGCCAATCAGATGCACCAGCTCCTGATTTTAATTTAGAAGCTAGCATTCCCAAAGCAAAGGAAGAGTGGCAAATCCATTCTGGTAGCAACACCAAGTTTCAAAGGGCAGTGGGACCAGCAGAGCACCCTACATGCTGTGTTGATAGGGGTGACAGCTACAGCGCCTACTCTTCATTGGCAGCAACAGTGACCTTCCCAGACAAATTCGGGACCCCAGCTTTGTAAACTTCTTTGACCTTAGACATCCAGCCTTCCCATGATTCTGTGAACTACCCTATACATTTTCAATTCAATACTTTCCTTTTCTGCTTAAATGAGAGCCAATACTGGCCTCTGTTGATTGCAACCAAAAACCTTCAGTGGCAAAGAACCTCTAAGAAGTGACTTAGAATTAAAGGAACCAGGAGATGGAGCATAGTTTCTCTTACAAACGATGTACTTCTCATAATAGAAATGTTGTTGAAGATGACATCATTAGTGAAGATATGTATGTATATTTTTCCTTAAAAATAAGGGAAGCCAGAGGGCTATGTCCAGGAGGTGGCTTTCCATGATAGTTGGGAGATCATGAGGGGAAACCTTATCCCTTTACCTGAGTCCAAGCCTCAAAACTCTTGTGCAAAATGCAGGACTTGTATCTGAAGGCCTCTGGCCCACTTGCTTGGTGATTTTTCCTCTACCCCTAAAATCTCCAGAAAAGAAAAGAGCTCCAGCTGCCCCTGCTCTGGGTGTGGAGCAGAGCAGAGCCTCCAGATGATGGCAGAATTCACCACCAGGCTGTTGTTGCCAGCTCAGGTAAAAATAAACAGCAGGGGACTGTAAGGAAACCTGGGTGGAGAGCCATGGGCAGAGAATGATGTTTTATGGCACAAAATTCTTTTAGTCTAAGTTTAACTATAGCATAGCAATATTCTAAGTATTTTAAACATTTCACACTTGGCGCTAAACTTTGCAACCTTTTGGGGACTGAGAAATTATGCCTCTTGACTAATGGACAACTGGCCATTTCCCTTTCTCAGCACATTAGGTGTGGATATCAGGGACAATAGAAACAAACACACCTGTCTCCAGGTTTGGAATACACAAAGATTTATCATTAAAAATAATCAGAATAAAACAAATTATACACCAATTCCTCTGCATAGGGTCCCAGCTCCTGTTATTTATTCACTCATTCATTCTTTCTTTCATTCATTCATCCATTCCCTTTTATCTCCATTCCCCATTCCCGTGTCCAACCCCAAGGGCAGTCATTTTTGTGGGTTTTTTTCCTCAAATGGTGACATGCATAATTTATTGCATAGCATGTTTCAAATGTAAACTAGGCATATGGTTAACTTGTGAAACAAAATCAAATATTAATAACTTAAGAATTTCCGTATAGTATAGTTAAAATCACATGTGCAATTAAGTCCATGTTTATGTAGGCTATTATATACTTCCTTGTTTCATATCATAATTCTGCACAAATCTATTTTTGTTCCCAAAGTTCTTTGATTTTTTTTAGAGCTGGTCATCTTTCTGCCATTTATTTATATTTGCAAAATGATAATTTCTGCATTCATAAATCACTTAATAAAACAATTAAATTTAGGATAAAACAGAGGTATAATATATATTATATTATACAACTGTATTAGTCAAGGTTCTCTAGGGAACAGAATCAACAGGAGATATCTGTAAATAGTATGAGATTTTATAAGATTCTCTCTCACAACCATGGGGGTACACAAGTCCAGGTTCTGCAGGCAGGCCAGGGGCTCCCATGAAAGCCCAATGAAGGTCCTTGATGAGTTTCCAGGAGAAGTTGGCTGTCCAAAGATGAGCTGGGAAATTCTCTCTGAATGCTGAAATCACTTCCCCTTTTAAGGCATTCAACTGATTGGACAAAACTTCACTCATTGCTGATGGCAATCTTCCTAGTTGATCGTAGATATAATCAGCCATCTATGCAGTAAACTCACTGATGACTAAAGCCCATAAATATCCTTGTATTACAAGCCCAGTGCTTGCTTGACTAAACAACTGGGCACAATTACTTGGCCGAGTTGACACATTAGCCTAACTATCACAACAACTGTTATGTAAGCATTGTACTTAACATACCATAAGTCATCATGGTGGACAAGCTAAAATTAGATCCCTAGTCACTATGATATTTAGCTAAATCTTAAAATTGTATTAGTTACTGCAGGTATATTTCAGGTTATTTTCAAATATACTGTCAACCAAAACGAGAGAGATGAAATACTACATCTCTTTTTCTCTTTTTCTCTTGCCTCCAAACTTTCATTTCATAAATTCATTTAATAAAATCCAATGTTCAAAATGCAAGCAGACACTTGCAAAATTTACTGATTATAGATGAATACAAGATTAAATTGGTAATTCAAATGACAGAAGAGAAACAGACACCAGACAGCATTTCTATTTCAGTGTACATCAAGGGGGCGGGGAGCTGGAGAAGAAGTTATAAGTTAATCACTACATGTACTATTCAATGTTTGTATAAATATCGACTCTATATTCTTTATACATCATAACAAAAGAAGCAGAAGAAAACTGTGCCTTTTGAATAGGATACCATTTAATCATTAATACAAACCCTAGAATAACCATCATTAGCACCTGGGTTAGGAATAACAAAATGCTCTGCTTATAACGGGCATAGCAAATACCCGCCCCAACCCCATTCATATATATATATATATACAATTCAGTGCTGTTAATTTCATTCACAAGGTTGTGCTACCATCGCACCATCAATTACCAAAACTTTATGATCAACCCAAATAGAAATTCTGTACAATTTAAGCACTAACTCCTCATTCCCAAACCCCAGCCCAGCCCCTGGTAACATATATTCTAGGTTCTGATTTTATGAGTTTTCTTATTCTAATTATTTCATATCAGTGAGATCATACAATATTGGTCCTTTTGTATCGGCGTATTTCACTCAACATAATGTCTTCAGGGTTTATCCATGTTGTTGCATGTATCAGGACTCCATTCATTTTTATGGCTGAATAATATTCCATTGTATGTATATTAGCACATTTTGTTTATCCATTCATCAGTGGATGGACACTTGGGTTCCTTCCTTCTTTTCACAATTGTGAATAATGGTGCAATGAACATAAGTGTGCAAATACCTGCTCAAGTTCCTGCTTTCAATTCTTTGTCTATATACCTAGAAGTGGGATTATCAGGGACAGCCATTTTGATATGTTTAATATATATTATGTTATTTTATGTAAAATGTATACAGTTACTTTGTACTCCTGTATTTTCAATTTGAGGTTTAAAGGGTTTACTAGGAGCAGAAAACAGAGTCAGCACTAGCAGGCAGTACTACTTACACAGTTTCTTACCATTGCCACTGTGAAGCTATTGATAACCATCCTGCCACCCTCCTGGAACCAAATGTTGCTGTTTCCATTTTAAGGAAGATGCAGATGAGGGCACAGTCATAGGCTCACAGCTGGAGAGTCCGAGGTACAGTTGGAACCCAGGCCTGCCTGACTCCAAACTGCAAGTTCTTTCTATGTCTTCCTGGAAAATATTGAATGAACAAAAGGAAGAAATCATGCCTGCAAAAGAAATACATCTTGCTTCCTCAGGGAATCTGGGAGTGTTTACTTGGCAGTCATTTGGTTTGGGGCAGGGCTATGGTTCCTTGACTGGGCTTAACTGGGAATGCTGCATGCAGATCCCAACCAAAAGACAGATCTCGTTTTTCTATGCTGTTATCCCAGGTTCCTGGGATTTCAATCTGGCAGTTGAACTATAAATCCATTAACCTTATTTGGAAAGGCCTGATGATCTAAGAATCATAGTGCTTGGTTTGTTAGATTGTTTTCTTTCTGTTTTGGTGTTTTGTTTTCCTTAAGAAAAGTATAAATTGAGTGACTAATGTGTTTTCAAAGTCTTTGGGCTGAGGTTGACAAAGGAGATAAAATAGATGCGGTTCCATTCCTAAATAATGGAAAGAAGGAAATTATACCCAAAAGTTTACTTTTTAGGGTGCTACAGAAAAGTTGCAGCCGATGGGATGATAAAGAGATAAACAGTTTAAAAGATGACATCTCCATTTGTTCATATGGTGTAGCCGTTTGGCAGTTTGATGTAATTATGAATTCCAAAAATAGAGATCATGCTTGTAAACTGGTCTGCTAATCTGGGCATGATTAAGTTATGATTAGGGTGTTAACTGGGCCACATTAGTAGGGTGTTGAGCCCCACCCCTTGGTGGGTGGGGAATAAAATATAAAAAGCATGGCAAAGAACAGTGTTGGAGCAGTTTTGATGTTGGAGTTTTCTAGTGAGGAAGGAGAGAAGGCCCCGGGATAGAGATGAGCCATTCGCCTGAGCTGAGAGTTCACAGCTGGTCTTGGGAGGGAAGCAAAGCCTAGAGAGCCTCATAGTCTACAGCTGACCTTGAGGAAACAGAGGCGCTAAGCCGGGAGAGAAACACAGCCCCGGGAAGAGAGGAACCCAAGAAGCCCAAACCCTGGCAAATGTCGGCAGCTGTCTTGCTCCAACATGTGGCAATGGGCTTTGGTGAGGGAAGAAACTTATGCTTTATGGCTTGGTAACTGTGGACTTCTACCCCAAATAAATACCCTTTATAAAGACCAACCGACTACTGGTATTTTGCATCAACACCCCTTTGGCTGACTAATACGTATGGAATGTTAAATATTTGTTGCAATCTGGAGTGAGAATTTCCCGAATTCTCATTATATATCTTGTTCTGTAGAGGTAGAAACATTTGCTTCTATGCTTCTCCAGAAATGAAGATGCTTTATTATTAGCCAGGCAGGAAGGTAGTCTGTGCTCACTCTGCCCACACTGTATAGTTTCTAACCATACCAGGCACAGAGGACCCTTTCTTGCTAACGAAGTGGTGGGCTCCAAGGTCACTGCAGTCATGCTGACCTGTTCTCTGGATTTCTAGAAAAACATTTCAGCAAATTTTCTGCCTCAAATTGTGCATTAAGTTTCTCATGGCCAATATATCATATAGCTATTGGAAAAAGACACACTAATTGAAGACATTTGGATGTCTTTGTGTGAGACAAAAGAAGTGGGGCTTCAAACAAAGACAGATTACCAAAATAGTGATTCCAATGGCAAATTATATTTGTATAAACATAATGTAGGCTTTGTTAATTATGGTTTCCCACTTGCATATTTAGAAAGACTGTAGATGGCATAATTTTTGGATGTGAAGGACAGTGATATCAAAATATATGTGCGTGTGTCTACTCACATACACATACTCAAGACAAGAAGCCAATTAATATCCATGGCATAAGATAGTATTGACACATTTTTGACCTTTTTTTCTTTAAATTAAAATTCTATTTAAAAAGCCAATTAGGGAAGTGGCTGTGGCTCAATCAGTAGGGCTCCCGTTTACCATATGGGAGGCCCCGGGTTCGGTTCCCAGGGCCTCCTGGTGAAGGCAAGCCCGCCCGCACAGCGTGGTTAGCTGACCCAGCGAGCACAAGCAGCAAGGGGGGGATAAATGAATAAATAAATTAAATCTTAAAAAAAAAAAAAATAAAATAAATAATTTAAAAAAATAAAAGAATAAAAAGCCAATTAAAGGGAAGCAGATGTGACTCAAGCGATTGAGCTCCTGCCTACCACATGGGAGGTCCGTGGTTCGGTTCCCAGTGCCTCCTAAAGAAGACAGCGAGCTGGCACGATGGGCAGGTAGGGCAAGCTGACACAACAAGATGATGCAACAAGAGGCACAAGAAGAAAAAAAACATAATGAGAGACACAACAAAGCAGGGAGTAGGGGTTCCCGCTGGTGCCTCCTAAAAAAGAAGACAGTCAAGACAGCGAGATGACGTGACCAGCAGGCGTGGCAAGCTGACACAACAAGATAGATGACGCAACAGGAGACACAAGAAGAAAAAACATAACGAGAGACACAACAAAGCAGGGAGCAGAGGTAGCTTAAGCAATTAGGCACCTCCCTCCCACATCAGAGGTCCTGGGTTCAGCTCCCAGTGCCTCCTAAAGAAACAAAAGAAGATGAACAGACACAGTAAGTGCAAACAACGAGGGGGTGGGGAGAAATAAATTAAAAAAAAAAAAGCCAATAAAGAAGAGATTTATCTGTGATTATATGTTGATAGTAATTGCAAGTTGCTCACCTCTGACATATCTCATACCAAGATGCCAGGCTCATCCTATATTGGTTACATTGGCTACATCCCTGACTCATCTCACCACACTAGCCGCAATTAATTAAAAAAAGAAGAAGAAAAATCTTGAAAATAGAATGTTAAGACAGAACACATCATTTAATTTGTTAATCACTCTATTGAGGAAAAAAAGCAAAGTTTGACTTTAGCTACAATATATGGATACAGTGTTAAAGTCGATGTGTACTGGGCAATGGACTGCCCCAACCCCCTTTCTCTGAGAACTTCCCACTGTGCCCATAGGAGTGGATTCTTCCCAGCCTTGTTTTTCCTGTGTGATTCTACTCTTCAACATGGCTGATTGGCCCAGAGGTAAACCTTGAGCAAAGAGGGGACAAGCAGCTTTTCTCTCCTAGTAGACATTTTGACCTAGAGGTGTTTGAGGCAGCATTCTAAAGGAAAAGTCTCTTAGTGCATGCCCCACGAGGTCCAGAGATACCCTGGGTTCAGCCCTTTTAAGGCTTGTCCCTTCTTCCTTGGATTCTAGGAGGTACTCTAGTGTTCTCTTATAAGTTCATCTACCCCTTCGTTTTTTGCTTAAAATCTTTGTATTTTGTCACTTATAACAAGAGAAAACTTAAAGATAACATGATACACCTGTTTAATATGATATTATTTCAGTACTAACATGAAATTTATGGTTCATGCTAAAATGAAGATCATATAGTCAACTACCACTTAGCACTGTGCTTTTTAGAGTGCAGATTCCAAACAGCCACAGCAGATGTGTTTAGAATTATTTGAAGATAGGTTAAAGCAGTGTACTAGAGAACTATTCAGAGAATTTGTGGGAATATGTGAGGTTGGGTAAATTAAATGTTAACTTTTTTTTAAAAGTAAAAAATACAGGTTAGAAAGACAAATATAAGAATGTTCTTTCATGAACAATAACAAATATATAATACTAATATAGGGTGTTAATAATTGGGTAGGTTGGAGGAAAAATACACCAAATGTAAAATATGGGTTATAGTTAGCAGTAGTATTTTGATGATGCTCTTTCATAGTTTGTAACAAATATTTCACAACAATGCAAGGTGTTAGTGTGGGGAGGTGTATGGGAGCCTTGTATGATGATATGCAGGTATATTTTGTAAATTTTACTATACACTTTTTGTTTATGTATGTTCATGTATGAATGATATACTTCAATAAAATTTTATTTTTTAAAAATGTCTATTAGACTTCCTTCCAGAATTCCAGCAACACACAGGAGACTATGAACCTTCGCTAAGAGCCATTCAACTTTGTATATCCAAATGAGTCTTCCTTTTGAGTTAAACTAAACACCAGAATGTTGTTGACCTATTCAGGATGTAAAAGTCCTGAGTCATTATATATGTCAGTGATGTTTTCAAAAAAAATTTTTAAACAGCAGGAAATAGAGCAAAACTGTTACCAACACATGGAGACTAGAGCAAGAGTCACAAAATATGAAGTATCCTGTTCTGCCACTTTCATTGGGCTGAATTATATTATCTCATAGACCCAGTTAATTCTGGAAGATGTTAATAGGTGTTTATTGTTTAGTCTGGAGGTGGGGAGCATAATTAAGTCCCTAGTCTCTAATTCTTCTCAAGTTCAGATGAAAGCAACAATTTCGGTTTTGCCTAATATTCAGGGTGTGTATCCATTTAAACCAAGATTACAGTAATTGCCTCTGGTTTCTTCTTCATGATCTTTATCGTGAAAACTAATAATATGATTCTGCTTCATACCTGTCTCCTTTCTCCTGGAGCTAGCAATATTTTGCTATACCTGAAAATCTCCAAACAGGGCACAGGCAGGCATCATGGAATTTGTCCCAGTCTCTTGTGTGCCCAGAAAAACATGGCCGGAAACTGGGGCACTGTTGGGTAGGGTTAGAAATGAATGATTTGGATTAGTGTTCCAAGCTGTCAACAACTAGAACCTCCTTTCAATGACTTCTACTCTCTGTTGCCCCCTTATTTAATCAGTCTTCTTCATTGCTCAAACAATTCTTTTTTTTTTTAATATTTTTTCTCTATTTATTTTATTATACTCCCCCCCCCGCCCCCCTCCCCGCTCCACCTCCATGGCCTCCTTGTCTGTATGCTCATCTTCTCGAGGAACCAAACTCGGGTCCTCTCGTGTGGGAGGTGGGCACCCAACCGCTTGAGCCACATCCACTCCCCTCAAACAATTCTTTTTTTTTTTTTTTTTTTTTTTTTAAATATTATTTATTTATTCATTTATCCCCCCCTTGCTGCTTGTGCTCGCTGGGTCAGCTAACCACGCCATGCGGGCGGGCTTGCCTTCACCAGGAGGCCCCGGGAACCGAACCGGGGCCTCCCATATGGTAAACGGGAGCCCTACTGATTGAGCCACAGCCGCTTCCCTCAAACAATTCTTTTTAAGAGAAGATATTAAGGGCACCCTTAAGCCTACCTTTTCATGAGGATAAGTTGGAACACACACTTTTCCTGATCTAAATGGAGAATTCCAACATCTCCTAGAGGTCTCCTGATTAAGTTCAGAGATTCATTCTTATTGTTAGCTGGAACTAACAATTCCCTCTACACTGTTACTGATTCCTTGAGTGCAGGAACAGTGTCTATTTCTTCTCTGCTTCCCTGACACCTAGCATTGTGCCTGGTATTAGGAAATTCAATAAATACTTGTCAAATAAGCATTTTGTTTCTCTTCCCTACTAGATTTTTGTTCTCAAAGGGAGTAAAAGCCATGTGCATTCGATTTTACACAGGTCCACATACCTTAATAGATATTTATAGATATGTTTAAAGAAAACGTAGTAAGTTCTGCAAATATAGAGTCCTCAGCTAAACTATGGATACAGAACAAGGTATATGAAAAGACCACTAAAAAAAAAAAAACCCAGGGCTATGAGCTTGGAACCAAAATGAATAGCCCAAAAACCAAGCACCGGAGGAGGGGAAACCACAGCAGGTGGGGATTTCAGAGAGGGCCTCACATGGGAGGCAGAGCCCCACTTGGACTATTGAAGACTGGGTGAGAGTCAGGCAAAGAATCTCCTACCTACACAGGGGTTCTTGAATTGTCACCTCCACACCCCAATGCTTTTCAGTTTGTTGATGAGTCAAACCAAAACTGTCATCAAAGCTGCTAGGCATATTCTCCCCCCTCCCCCCCCCCTTTTTTTCTGAAGCCAAGACATAACAGAGAAAATAAAAAGACCACAAAACCTTTCGCATTAAAGTACTGTGCTTGAAGGAGTGACTTATTGTCTTTAGCAAGTGTCTACTAAAGGGTTAACTCAACAGCTCTTCCTCCCATGGGTGTGTGTAGGAGGAGGGGGGAGAAGGATTGATTTCTTTCCTTTTCTACACAAGATTTTCCACACTCTCCCTCTGAAAATAACTCTATCTGGAACTTAAGTGGGACAGAATCTAACAGAGTTTCACATGTGAAAATTTGATTTATTTTATATGGAAACAAGGAACAAAAGATGAGTACAGCAACCTTAATCTGCTAACTCTGAAAATCTTTCAAATGTTATAAAATGTGTGCATCCTGCTTTGTGTTTGTAAAGGGCTGGATCAAGACTAAAAGAAATTCAGCACTGTGAAGAAGCCCTGGACAGAGAATCAGTTTTAAATCCCAGCTCTGCCACTGAGTTGCTTCCTCCTGGGGGGAGCTTTGAACTTCTCTATGCCTAATTTTTTTTTTCCCCATAAAATATAAGGATTGGAATATCTGGTCACCAACGTCTCTTCCAGATGTAAATTGTTTGACTTATAAGGAAGAAGCAACTACATCTTTACTTTTGTCTTTCCAAAGAGCTTCTTTTATATCTCATTATTCAAAAAGTCCGGAGACATAAGCATTGAAGCCAAAGCAAATCAGTTTAACTGAGTCTTTCCTTACCAAGGGCGCTCCTTCATGGGAAAACAGCAACAATATAACATATCTCTAGACACAAAAATAAACAAAACCTGCCCCTGCTCCCAGGAAGTTTCCAGTCTCCTGACCATTATGTAAATGAAAATGACAACTCACAGCACAACACAGCCCAAATAAGTGACCTGTTAATGATTAGGGAAAAAGTTATTGGATGAACCACCTCAGCCCAGGGAGCTGGGAAAGAAGTTGATCCTAAGGATGGAGAAGCTGGGGAAGGACCAAGCAAGCAAAGAGCACAGGCAAGAACCAGAGGAGGCCATAAAAGAAGATGGGCTGGGATCAGAATGCCAAGGGCCTCCTATGCACTGCTGTAAGCCCCACTTGCAGATAAAAAGATGAGGTTTGGCCATTGAGGTATTTCTCTCCCTACAAGATTCTTCTTAATTACGGTGAGAAAAATAGTTACCTTACAGTGAACAAAACTGGCAGACACTTTTTTACTCATGAATCAAAGTTAAACTCACCAAATGTGAAAAAAATTGCTATTTCTTGGGCTTCCAGATATGATGAGCTGAGACTTCTGGGGATTTCTGTCAAAAGTACATAATTTGAATTTAGTCATAAGGGAACATTGGGCAAATCCAAACTGAAGGACACTCTATAAAATGACTGGTACTCTTCAAAAATATATTGAAAGAGGAAAAAACAAACAAATAAAACAAACAATAACACTGAGGAACTGTTCTCAATTAAAGGAAACTAAGGAAACACAACTGAACACAATGCATGATGTGGGATTATCTTTTGATATAAAGGACAGTGGGACAATTGGAAAAATCTTAATATGATCTAGAGATTAGAAAATAATATTGTATTAATAATAGTTTCCTGATTCTGTGGTTATGTAAGAGAATATCATTAATTTTAGGAAATACAACTGAAGTATTTAGAGGTAAAAGAGCATCATATTTGCAACTTATTCTCAAATAGTTCAAATAAAAATGTATGCTTATATATACATATAAATGAAGAGGGGGAGAAAAGGATAAGCAAATATAACAATATTTGGGGAATCCAGGTGAAAGATATTTGGGAACTCTGTACGATTTCGGCAACTTTTCTCTAAGTCTGAAATTATAACCCCCACCCCCACAAAAAAAAAGTTAAAAAAAAAAAAAAAAAAGAATAAAGAAGTTGAGCCATTTAATGTTAGTATTCAAACCCAAATTTGCTTGACTATGTTTTTGACCATCAGCTATTTACTGCCTCTATAATCTAGATGAACAATATGAGACATGTTAGATATTTTTATTGGGAGATAATATATATACCATAAAATTCATTCTTTTAAAGTGTGAAATTCAGTTTTTTTAGTATATGCACAAAGTTGTGCAACCATCACTACTAATTCCAGAACATCTTCATCACCCCAAAAAGAAACCCATATACATTAACAGTCACTCCCCATTATCCCCACCGCCCCTGAACCCCTGTCAACCTATCTTTCTGTTTACCTTTTATCTCTATATTTTTGTCTGTTCTAGGCATTTCATATAAATGGAAACTTTAAGATGTGGCCTTTTGTGTCTGGCTTCTTTCTTTTATCCTAATGTCATCAAGATTTATCCTTTTTATTGTTGAATAATATTCCATTTATGGATATACCACATTTTGTTTATCCATTCATTAGTTGATAGATACTTGGGTTGTTTCCATTTTTTGGCTATTATGAATAATGCCAATTTAATGTACATTTGTGTACAAGTTTTTGTGTGGCCATGTTTTCATTTCTTTGGGAGTGTATAACTAGGAGTGGAATTTCTGGATCGTATGGTGACTCTTTGTTTCACATTTTGGGGAAGTGCTAAACTGTTTTCAACAGCATCTGTCCCATTTTACATTACCAACAGCAATGTATGACAGTTCCACTTTTTCCACACTTGTTATTGTCTGCCTTTGGATTACAGCCATCCTTGTGGGTTTGAAGTGGTAGCTCATTTTGGTTTAGATTTACATTTTTCTAACAGCTAATGATATTGAGTATCTTTTCATGTGCTTATTGGCCATTTGTATATATTATTTGGAGGAATACCATTCAAATCCTTTGCCCATTTTTTTTGATGTTCAAAACCTTTATTTACACTGAAAATTTCAAGGCATTATTGAGAGAAATAAATGGTCCAAATAAATGGAGAGATAAGCCAAGTTCATGTTTTTGAAGACTCCATATTGTTAAGATGTCCATTCTCCCCAAACTGATCTATACATTCAATGAAATTCCCATTACAACAATCCCACTCTCCAGCTATGCACAGTTAAGAAAATGAATAGGCAAGCCCCAGACTGAGAGAAGACCGACACAAAACATGTATCTGACAGAGCACTATCCAGGATATGCAAAGAACTCCTACTACCCAATACAAAAAGAGCCTGATTTTAAACAGGAAAAAATAATCGAGCAGATACTTCCCAAAAGAAAAAAAATTTATAAGTAGTCAATAGCTATAGGGAAAGATGCTCACCTTTGCAACATTTTAAAATTATTTGTCTTTTTATTGTTGCACTGTAAAAGTCCTATATATATATTCTGCATGCCAGACCCTTATCAAATACATGATTTGCAAATATTTTTTTCCCATTCTGTTCATTGTCTTTTCACTTTCTCAATAGTGTCCTTTAAAGCACAAAGGCTATTTTGATGAAATCTAATTTTTCTTTTTTTGCTTGTGTCTTTGGTGTCATATCTAAGAACTTATTACTTAATCCAAGGTCATGAAGATTTACACTTACATTTTCATCTAAGAGTTGTACAGTTTTAGTTCTGACATTTAGGTCTTTGATCCATTCTGAGTTGATTTTGTATATGGTGTGAAGTAAGGATCCAACTTCACTCTTTTGCATGTGGCTATTCATGGGGGTGGATGTGGCTCAAATGGTTAGGCATCTGTCTCCCATATGGAGAGACCTGGGTTCGATCCCCAGGACCTCCTGGTAAAATAAAAAAATAAAAAAATAAAAAAAACAGAACTGCATGTGGCTATTCAGTTGTCTCAGCACCATTATTGAAATGACTGTTCTCCCACTTAGAAGACTTGGCATTCTTGTCAAAAATCACTTGACCACATCTATTCACTATACTTTTCTGAGTTGCCCTACATGCAAGTAAATGTCTTTAATGTTGTCTGTCTTCTGTGCTGTTCCTGTAAGTTTGCTATTAAAACACATTAAACTAAAAAAAAAAAACAAAAAAATCCATTGACCTTAGAAATTTGGATTAATTTCTGGATTCTCAGTTCTATTCCATGGAATTATATTTCTATCCTTATGCCAGTGACATAATGGATTTTGGAGAAAAGATAGTGACTATAATTTTGAACACATTTATTTTACCTGACAGACATCCAGCTCTATATATTTAGTAGGTGCTAGAAATACAGGTATTACATTGATTTTCATTTGTTGAACTATCTTTGCATTCCTGGGGTAAATCCTATTGGTCATGATATATAATACTTGTCATATGTTGCTAGATTTGGTTTGCTAGTATTTTCTTAAAGAGTTTTGCCACATAAAGGATATTGGTTTGTAGTTTTCTTATGATGTCTTTGCCTGGTTTTGGTATCAGCTAATGCTGGCCTCCTTGTCTGCCTGGTAAAAGAGAGGTCAGGGCTTGACAGCCTGAGGAAGAGATTTAGGAACCCTCAGCACATGGTAGGTAATTATGGGCACAAGAGTATAAGAGATCATGTAGGTAAACATTTTTCTTTTTTCAGCAAGTTCAGTAAAAAGAGTTAATTGAGAGAAAAGAACCGAAGGACACACCCAAGATGTGGATGGGGGCTCCTCCAGGCAAAGAGAGAGCTAGGTAAGCATTTATGAAAGAAGAGAAGAGCATCAGGAATTTCATGGTAGGGGAGAGGGAACTGGAAGTAAGAGGTATGGGTCAGGGAGGTAGAAGAACCAGGGAAAGTTCCGTACAATGTTGCTCGATGATGGGGACACTGATGTGGAACTTAGAAGCCTCTTGGTAACCTTGGTAAGAGCAGTTTTAACAGGGTCATGAGGACAGTAGTCAGAATGTAACAGATTGAGGTCATGACAGAATGGTGGACTGTGAATAGAAACCCTAGATCAGAGGCCTGAGTTACTGAGGAATTTCAGCAGAACAGTTTTCAAATCACTGAACATAGTAGAGTTTTTCGCTTTTTAAAAAAATTCCCTTGCTTTTCACAATTGGAAATGGAGCCTCAAGTGATAGCAGTATATATCATTGTTGGAATGTCTGCAATTTGAAGATGATCTCCCTTATGCTGGGAAGCGCTCTTCAGATTATGGGATGAAATCCGTAAGACAATATTTGCACACCCCATCCATATTCTACTCTGTGGATTAAATAGCACAGGGAAAGCAAGTCTGCACAGAGAAAGAGGAATGAAACACATATTCTAAATATCTTCCAAATGAAGAAGGATCCCTCATGTGAAATCTGTAAGAGCAGTTGATATGGTCTTTTATAGAGTTAACATTAGATATAATCAAAGAAAGAGATTTTCCAGTTAAAGGAATTGCTTAAATTATCCAAATTTTCAAGCCATAATTCTTAAGTCAACAATTACCAAGGAATGAGTTTATTGATGATAAATTTGGATTTAGGCATTTTCTTTACAAATTGTAATTCCAATTCCCTAGGTTCCAATCTCAATCACCATTAACGCTTTCACTTTTTTTTTTTAAATTTTTTTTAACTCTTTCACTTTTTGTTCCCCACATCCAGGCTGTGCTTGATACTGTCTTTTCAGGGGATCCCAAGTCTGCCACTTCATTCCATTCTGTTGACCCTGACTTAGATCAGGCCACTACCTATTTCTTGGGCTATTATAAAGGCTACCTTGGCCTCTTTCTTCTTCCTGATTCTTACACTTCTAGCCCCCTTGTCCCCTGTCTCACCCCACCCCTTCTACATGCCACTAGAGTTTTCTTTCTAAAGTGCAAATCTGACCACTACTCTCTCTCCTGGCTGACCATTGATTTTTTTCCTTTTCTCCTCTCCCCTCCCCTCTTCTTCCCTCCCTTCCCCTCCCCTCCCCTCCTCTCCTCTTCTTTCCTTTTTTTCTTTCCTTTCCTTTTCTTTTCCCCCCATTGCTTATTGAATAACATACAACCTCCTTCTCAGCCCAGAACTGAAGACCTCAGTGAGCCTACCCAAGCCCAGTTTGCAAGTCTTAGTTCTTGCTACAACTCTTCACAAACTCTCTGCTGAACTCCTTGCCCTTTCCTGGACAGATGCTACATTGTCTAGTCTCCCTGTCTTTATATTAGTGTTTCTTCCTGGCATTTCCTTCTTCCCAGCTTAAATACCATCTCCTCCCCCAGCCCATTTTAAATAACCATAGTTGGAAGTGTTTTCCTCCCTGATTCTCCCATCACATTCCATTCATACCCTGATTAGCACATTCATCACAGTTTATCTTGTATTATGACGTCTTGCCTCTACATATCTGCTAGGCTAGATTGTGAGCTGTTAGAGATTAGGGACCAAATCTTATTCATCTTCACTATATATGGCAATGTATCTTGCCCTATGTAAGCATAAAATCCATGTTTGTTTAATTAGGTGGGAAATAAGATTTCTTTCAGCCACTACATGCCTCCACAATACCACTTTTATACCTGGGCCAGAGGGGCCATCAGCCTTAAAAGAGTGCTACACTAGTCCTCCTCCATCAGCCACCCCCCACCCCCCCCCGCAATATATATAGGGAGATAGGTCTGACAGGCCAAGGAGACACGGCCGCTTGGAGCCAGTGCCTTACCTTCTAGACCTTGCTGTCTAATATGGTAGCTAAAACCCTTATGCGCTGTTTAAATTTAAATTAATTAAAATTCAGTTCCTTGGTCACACTAGCCACATTTAAAGTTGTCAGTAGCCTCTCATAGCTAGTGGTTACCATATTGGGTAGGACAGATGTAGAACATTTCTCTCATTGAGAAATGCTTTATTTCAGAACATACTCCAGCTTTGCTCCAATTTCCATGGCCTTTGTGTCTTTCCCCTGGATCCTTCTTCCTAAGACAGACTGCACAGCAGGTGTGCATAACCCAGACCCAAGATATGGACAAGGGACAGCTGGGTTTTTCTTGGGGGTAGGAGATTAGACCTGTGTGCACGCAAGGCCCCTCATAGTGCCTGACAAATGCAGGGGTGCAAAAAAAGAGGGCCAGCAATGGTGGGGCTTGGCGAGGCTGGGGACCATCTCCCAGTCACATTTAGACATTTAGACACGGAATCTGGCCTTCCCAGTACTTAGGAGGTGTGTCTCTCAAGGTGGGGCCATAGAACATATTTCATTTAACAATTCATTGCCTTGGTTTATTACTTTTAAATATTTGGGTCTATGATATGTCGGACCTCTATTGACCCTTGTGCCCTGGCACAAGTCTATTGTAGTCTATTGTAGAGGCAAGTAGTCTATTGACTACTCAGCCTCTGGAAGGGAATACAAAAACAGTTCTCTACTGAAAAGAGAACAATCTTCTTGTTGGCCAATCTGCATGCATTTGTATGGGGCAAAACATTTCTTTTCTTTTCCCATTAGGTTGTCCTTAGTACCCACAGGTCAGTCTTGAGTGTCCCCTGGGTCTTTTTCTCTCTCCCAGTGTTGGCCTCTTGGTCTCCCAAACTCTAAACTCTATTCTGATAACACAGCTGGCAGCTGATTACTGTGACCCCAGCTCCATCCTGGGGGGTGGCAGAACATAAATTCTAGTGTCTTATCCTGTTAAAGAATGGGGGTGGTGGTGATGGGTGCAGAGCACAGGAAACCCATTTCTTCCACTTTTTTTTTATTTTTATTTTTTTTTTATTTTTTTTTTACCGGGAGGTCCCGGGGATCGAACCCGGGTCCCTCCATATGGGAGATGGTCCCTCCATATGGGAGATGGATGCCCAACCAGTTGAGCCACATCCGATCCCCTTCTTCCACTTTTGATTAATAAAACTTGAAAACTTTCTTCACATATTTTTGCCATTGGCACTTTAAAGAGCCTGGTAAGTTAAAAAAAGAAAGAAAAGAAAGAAAGAAAGAAAGAAAGAAAGAAAGAAAGAAAGAAAGAAAG